>CM040397.1:72776746-73376746 GCA_022702515.1 Ilyophis sp. 1 JC-2022 | reverse complement strand
CCATGAAATGACCTTGATGTGATGGACTCCCTGGGTTCCATGAAGGGGTGGGACATCTTCCCACTTGGCTTCCAGCTGTTGCTCTTCAATGAAGCTCTGAATATTTTCTGGTTTCACTTCGATGACATGAATGTTTGGGCACCTCTGTGTGGCAATCTTTGCAAAATCTGCAGCATTGTTGACTATCGCTGCCTGTCTGCTGACCACAGCTGTGCTGACAGCTCGCTTAACTGTGCCCCCCACACCATCTACCGCCCCCTTTCCGTGGCTGGTGGCAAAAAAGTGCCACTCAATAAAGAGGTCAGGAAACATCACATGGAATGTACTCGACAAAAATGCCCACATGTACTTATTTTTGAATTGTGATGCAGCCCCATCACTAAAAATGTGCAGTTGCTTCATGTTTATGTGTTTTTCTTTTATGTCATGTACAACCTTTCCCAAAAATGTGGCCACAGCCCTTTTGTCATGGTCCAGGCTGTCACTCACCACAACATAAGACACTGGGTCAGTGTCCGACCATGCAACTGATGTGAAGATGGTGATGTGCGTTTGATTCCAGTGGGCAGACTGGATCTCGTCCTGGTATGCTGCAGTGTAGTTCTCTGCAAAGTCCACCTGCAGCACCACAGATTCTCCATCAGCTTGAGCCTTCTTTTCTTCAAATGATGCACTTTGTTTTCTTTTTATGAAGCAGTGTCTCAGGAATTGTGGTGCGGTCATTGCCAGAAGATTGAGCACATCCCCCAATAACCCACTTTTCTGGACCTTAACTTGTACTCCCCCTATTGCCTCCCAGGTGTACCAGGTGGTCTTCAGTTGTCTTTCCTCATCTGGGATGTGGCTAAGGATGTGCATGTGAAACAAAAGTGCACCCCTGCACTCCACACAGGCATTTAGCATGCACTGTGGGTCATCTTTGCTGCAGACTAAGGAGTTAACAAATTCTGTCGAGCTCTTGAACACTTTTCTTGGAACACTGCGGCGTACACATTCAAGGAGCAGGTTCATGTTTTCATGATGTCGGCACAGGCAGACATTTCGCGGCGTCTCTGAACACCGAAAGACATGAGGCGGACGCAGCTCTGCAAACTTCGATTTGCCAATCACCATTGTAGGATTATCTTCCTTGAAACAGCGATAGGCCTCCAAAACAGACATTGTTAAATGACGTTTCTGGATCCTTTTCTTCACTCCTGCCTCTCTAATTGTCACAGCATCCCTCATCCCTGGGGCCTGTCTTGATATGTCATCCCTGACATAAAACTCCTTCACTCTCTGTTTGGTCAAACTTGGGAGTTCAGTGTTTTTGGTTTGTTTTTTTGTTATCAGCAAGCACATTGATACGGCAAGTTTTTCTACCACTGCCTTTTTTTTGTTTGGGCTCTTTGGCAGAGCATTTAGTGTACGTCTCATTGCCTTCCCAAATGACTGCCTTGATTTAAACACTGGCACAGATGGACTTTGAGGACTCTTTTTTTGGTGTAGACGTCTTTTTCTTTGCCTGTCCCTTGCCAAAGCCCGAACCCTCTCTGCCTCCTCCTTAGTTTGGGTTTGCTTCTTAACAGGAGCGTTGCTAGACTTTAAGCAATACTGGGGCACGGGCCCCCAGCACTCACACCCTAAAAAGTACAGTTAAATCTATGCTTATTCTACACTCATACCCAAGTTCAACAGTGACAATAAGCTTAAGAATAATGGTTATCAACACGCACGCACACACACTTCATCCCATGTCAAATCACTGGGGCTAAACACCACCTATGTCAGTTCTTGCTGCCACTCAGAGGGTAGAAAAATGATGAGAGATGCTGTTCAAAGCATTTTTATTACTGGTTGCAACGATAAAAGTACATTTATTTTAGCTACTGTAAGTCAGCCATTTCTTTTCTTCAGATATTTTCTGTAACTAAATATTTTAAAAACTATGACTCAGATTTGGACGAGCCTTGGTTCTAGTAGCCTACTGATACAAGAACAGAGGAACCCAAAACAACCACCAAAAGCTCCCAATTAAGCCTCTGGACACCACCATTTTAACATTTAACTAAACAGCATATAATATAATTCCTCAATGACTCAAAAGCATTATGGCGCTCATTTTCTCAAAATAATGTCTATACACACAGCAGATTGTTCTGATTGAAAATTTAGATGGTTCTTTTTTCCTGTAAAGAGATTTTTACCATTGAGGTTTTTGGTCTCATTCATGAATTTATAATACCAGTTTTGTCCACTAGAAGGTGCTGTTTGGAATTGGCAATTGGAAAACATAATACAGGCAGGCATCAACACACCACCTCTACCCACACCTCCATAACCATGCTAACACCTGTCTGATTGAGAGTACTGGCACCTGTTCTGCTGTAATTCAAACAATGACAGCAACCACCTTACCCAGTTTTGCCCTGCCTCTTATTTCTTGGGGGGTGGGAGTATTAGGCTGTAGCGTCTTTTACTGAGTCTAGCAAAGCGGTCAATCACTTGACTGTGACTCAACTTGTCAAGGGCATCTTTTTCAATAGACATGACTGCCAGATGGTGGAGCCTGTCTTGTCCCATGGTGGACCTTAACCAGGTGTGGAGCCGTCGCAACACACTGAATGACCTTTCACAGCTACAGCTGCTAACTGGAATTGTCAGGGAAATTTGGATGACACTTTTCAAAGAAGGAAACATGTCTGCGTCAAGGAGATTGAAAATGCTGATCATATCATTGATGGCACTGGCCTCCATCTTGCGAGCCAGAAAATGTTTAGCCACCACAATCTCTTCAGATTTGAGATCAATTTTGTAGTGATCTGCAATCGCTCTAAGATGGTCTTCGGAGAGAAAGTAATCTGAGGTGGGATTACAGGCCTGAATGCCTTTCAGAAGCTCAGTGTTGACAGTTGAAAAACGCTGTTCCAGCTCAGCAATCATTCTGTCGAGGCAAGGTATGAACAATTTCCTTTTCAGATGCTCAGCGCCACTTAGGTCACTTGCTGCCCCACAAGAGGATTCCACCACAAAATCCTCCATGCGTTTCTGCTTCTGCCTTTGTCTGATGCCACATGACTCAGGGATCTGATTGGCTTCACATAAGGTCTTTGCTTTTTCATACAGCTCTGCAGCCTTCTCATCAGTGCGTTTCCCTTTCAAAGTGTCACACACAGCTTCTTTGAATTCGAGTGCTTGAGCAAGGTCTACAGCTTCCCTTTGCAGAAACTTGTGAAGGCCCTCAGTTACTGAGAGAAGGGTCTGAAACATCAATAGCAGGTAGACTGTGGAGAATTTGCTGAGTTTGGCGTGTAGTCCCACTGCCATGGAAGTGCTGATGCTGGAGAGGCATTGAAGGACAGCAGAGAAATTGTCCAACATGGCATTCACTGAGCGCAGCTGGCACGACCAGCGTGTCTTTGATAGCTGCACAAGTTCAGAGGGCTTTAACCCTAGCTGTTTCTGAACATCAGTGAATTTTTGGTGATTTAGAAGTGAAACACTAAAGAAAGAGCACACACTCTCCAATAAGTCAAAAAATTCACTGGCCTCAGATACTGCTCGACAGGTGTGACATAGGACGAGGTTCAGTTGATGTGCATAGCAGTGGACATATATTGCCTCAGGGTTATTTGCTCTGAAACGGGCTTGTACACCCCCCACTGCCCCACTCATTACAGATGCGCCGTCGTAGGCCTGTGCAACACAGTTCAGGTCATCAATGCCATTGAGAGTCAACTGGTTTTGAATTGCAGCAGTTATCAATTCTGCATCAAACCCTTTCAGTTCTGCCATTGCCAGCAAACGCTCTTTAACTGCACCCCCTGTAACATATCGTAGACAGACAGCCAACTGCTCTGTGTTCCTGTCTCTAGCTTCATCTGCCATAACTGCATACACTGCTGATGCCCTTAGTTCCTTAACTATGTCTGCTGTCACCTCTTGTGCACAGCACTCAATCATTTTGTTTTGAGAGGATGGCGAGAGGTAAGTGCTGTGTGATGGAGCTGTGTGGGTTTGTAGAAATGGATCAAACTGTTTCAAAAGTTTAATGCATTCTATAAAATTCCCCTGATTGTGGCTTGTGTCAGATTCGTTGTGGCCACGGAATGGAATTCCCTGTTTGCCCAAGAAAGTAGTAACAGCTACAACACGGCTGAGGTACTCCCTTCTTTCTCTGATCTCAGTCTCACTTGCAGTCTGCAATTGCTGAACCACATTCCCGTGTACTGTACTGGCTTTATAGCTCCTCCAAGACAGGATGCTAGCTTTATGGGCTGGTGTTTTGTCATGTTCCCTAAATAGGTCCAACGCTTTCTTCCAATTTGTGAACCCACTGTTAACAAAGGTATCATGCTTGACATTCCTTCCAAACATTCTGCATGCAAAACACAAGGCTGCATTTCTGTTGACTGAATACTCCAACCAGGGAAAGCTTTCAAACCAGCTGTAATTAAAAGCTCTCTTTTTTAACCCAAAGCACTGCTGCGGATACTGGGATAATCTAACTTGCTTTGGGCCTGTATCCTTGTCTCCTAGGTCGCTCACATTTTCTGGCCCATCTAAATAGCTTCTAATAGGTCCTTCCCTTTCTGCCTGCCCTGTGTAGCTTCTCGCTGTCGCTCCCTGCTCAGTGTCCTCTCTCGCTGTTGCTGCCTGTTCAATGTCCTCTCTCGCTGTCACTCCCTGCTCAGTGTCCTCTCTCACTGTTGCTGCCTCCTCAATGTCCTCTCTCGCTGTCGCTCCCTGTTCAGTGTCCTCTCTCACTGTTGCTGCCTGCCCTGTGCTCTGCTGGTCTCTCCCTGCTGCCAGGAAGGGCCATGAGGGGACACAGGATTTTTTTTCAAAATCATTTTGCACACACATTAAATGATTCAGATTTAAATAATATACAACTGAAATACTTTACATGCCCTCATTTTTATCAAATGTTTTATAGCTTTTTACTACAAGACATGACTAGAATGACCAGACATCCCGGTTTCCCAACAACAAATGTCTGAAAATGCTTAATGAGTAAGTTCACCTCAAAACTCACTGCAAATGTGATAACAGGTGGCATTTCGGTTGTAAATCTGTCTAGTTTTTGGCTCCTAGAGATTCAACTCTGCCATTTAAATCTATGGCGATTTACAGTGTTTTACTTCTGTTAAGAATTTTACAAATCCGGTCAACCTATTCATGTCCAAACAAACGCAGACTTGCAATATGGGGAAAGACAGTCAGATTTGCAGTTATGCCATAGCTATGTTTATTTGAAGATAAAATACAATATTCTTCTGATTGATTTGATTGACTGCTTACACTACAAACAAGATACATTTTCATATAGCTTCGCTAACTGACATAGCTAGCTTAGCTAACGTTACAAACTTTGCACAATATACCTGCATTACCTCTCCTGTTGTCCCTCTCTTCTTTCCTACATGGACCTTGAAAAAATGTCCGTATGTCCATAGTTGATCTATGAAAGAACAGAATGTTGTGATTGCTTTTAAGTTGTAACGTTAACCCTTTGGAGTGGACAGCTAAATAAATTGCTAACGTGAAATATGGGAGCAAAATCGTGCAGCAGGAAACATCCCCTCCTTGCTAGCTGGCTAGCTTAGCTATAACTGTATAGTTGGACAGTATAGTATTATTATTATTATTATTATTATATAGTATATATATTATATTGAACAATTTCTGGTGGATGTTTAGCTATATCTCCTCACCTCTCGTGGCCAGGATACCGTTCTTAAGAGCGCACAACCCAGCTAGCTACTTGATCCACAGTCCGCTGCTACGCTGATACACTACCAGAGGATTCTACCTCGCTTGAAGTGCGGGGGGGCGGGGCTGGGGGCTGGGGGCACTGCAGTGCCGTGTTGCCGCTGCGCGCTGGTGAATGAGAATGGTGATACGTGAGGTTAAAACCTGCTGGTTTGCATCGGTCAGGGCACAATGCAAAACTGATTAATTTTTAAGTCGTCTCTCTGCTCTCTTCCTTTCCCTTTCTTTTGCTTTGAAAACTTCATCATTTTTTTTCCTCTCCCTAAACACCTTTTGGCGTTCAGCAGCTGTTTTAGCCATTGCTGAAATGAAAGTAAAACTATTATTATTATTATTATTATTATTATTAATAATAATAATAAATTATTATTAACTGCTCTCATTATTTTTATTAATTGTTACTTTTATGTTTTCTTTCATACTTTAAGTACAGTTTTACTGAATTACTGCCTACCTGTTTAATATCTATTTCTTTAGGCTGGCCATACAAGCCATCATGATTGACTGAAAAAACAATACAAGCTTTTTCATTGACAGCTCATATTCTTGTTATTAAATCGCATTTTAAAATAATTTCCGTAAATACTGTAAAGTGACATAAATCCATTAATTTAACTTTTTATAGCTAACTGAAGGTAACTTATATCCATTGATGTTTAAGTTTTGTAAACTATCATCTTCACATATACAAGCTATACCTTCCATTGAAAGTAATGCTAAGGTAAAACCATTCACTTTCAGATTTATTTATATTATAATTCTTATTTTATTAAAACATACCTTTTTTTGTCGTGGGCTGGTGACAGATGAAGTCGTTAATCACTTCAGGTTTGACAGCTGCCTTCAACAACTGCGCGAGAGGCGATAAGCGAGAGACGCGGGAGACGTAAGCCCTGCCCCTCAAAGTAAAGCAGGAAGTAAACACATCGGGCGGAATGTATCAGTGCTATGCTGCTATCCACCGTAGTTAGAATTGCATCAGCAATGTTCACGGCCACTTTTCTCATGTGCGGAGGCTCGGTATCCTCCGACAATTGGGTTAACTAGCTAGCTAACCAGCTCATGTTTAGTTTTACTCTCTATATATATGGGTTTTTGTACAGAATAAATCGCTGGTTTAAATAGCAATATGAAATGACGAACCAGCCACCCGTTTTGATGCAATGGTCGCAATGATTCAGATGGTGGAGACTGGATAATAAATTGTTCACGTTTAGTTTTACTAACGTGTATATCAACGGGTTTTTGGAAGGAAGAAATCGCTCTTTTTAAATAGCAATGAAACAAGGAACCAACCACCCGTTTTGATTCAGTGGTCGCGATGCTTGAGACTGTGGAGATTGAAGAATAAATTGTCCAATTTATGTAACGTCCGTAACAGTCACGTCCGTAGCGCTTAAATATAAAACAAAGAATTCGATCAAAGAGTCCAATTATAGATAATATATCACATTAATAAAAGTTAGCTTTGCATAGGAAGTTTTAGTATGATATTATATAAAATGCATGATTTACAGAAATGTTTCCTCTAAAACGTTATGGACGTGACATTGGTATGACGTCCAGCAGGGAAGGACCCAAATGCACAACGAGACAGTCTTTCTCTTGAAAAGAAGGGTTTTTATTTTGTAATTCCGGGTCGGATCCACACCGGGAAATCAGGTTTAAACAATAAACTGTGGAACCCGCAGAGAGCTGGCGAACAAGATCCAGCGAAGTAGCCAGGAGTGGTCTTAGCCTGGGTGGTATAGAAGAGTCAGGCGGAGGTAGAGTCGGGATCCACACTGGGAAGCAGGTGTGGCAAATCCAGACCGGGGTAGTCAGCTTGAGTCAGCAAGCTAGCACATAGGGAGACAAGTACAACGCGACAAGGACCGTATACTCTGACAAACCGTAATACTTTGACAAGGAATCACAGGAACAGCACGGTTATATAACTAGTGTCATTAGAGCTGATAAACTGCAGCTTGCGGGAAATGCGTGCGAGATCAGCGAATTGATTGAACAATTAGGAAATGCATGAGGAATGCGGTGAAGGCAATTAAGTGTGAGTTGTGTCATTAAGATGTGGTGCAAGTAATAATGTGCAATGTAGACACAATCAGGCAATGAACGCAGACATGACACAATCAGGTTCGGGGAAAACAGAGGAAAACATCAAGGAAGGAACGGGGAGCGGAGCGGATCGTAACAGTACCCCCCCGTCAAGGTACGCCTCCTGGCGGACCACAGGCTCTGGTCGACTGGGACTGGCGGTGATGGAAATCCCGGATGAGGGTAGGGTCCAGGATGAGACGAGGGGCAACCCAGGAACGTTCCTCGGGCCCATACCCCTCCCAGTCGACCAGGTACTGGTGGCCCCGTCCCCGGCGCCGGACATCGAGGATGCTGGAGACTGTAAAGGCGGGAGCACCATCAATGTCCCGAACAGGTGGGGGGGCAGGAGTGGGAGCGCTGAGAGGGCAGGAGACAACTGGCTTGACCTGACTGACATGGAAAGTGGGGTGAATTTTGAGGGAGGCAGGGAGACGGAGCTTGAGGGTGACTGGGTTGAGAATAGAGTGCACAGTGAAGGGTCCGACGAAGCGGGGTTGGAGCTTGCGGGAGGTGCCGGGGAGGGAGAAGGTGGAGGTAGATAGCCAAACCTTCTGTCCCGGGCGGTAGCGAGGGGCTGCGGACCGGTGCTGATCCGCCAGGCGACGATTCCGGGAGGAGGTTTTGAGGAGGGCGGCAGCGTCGGATGTGGGCGTCCACTGACGGAACCGCCACCTCGGCCTCCTGGGGGGGGAACAGTGGGGGTTGGAAGCCCTGGGAAGCCTCAAAGGGGGACCTCCCTGTGGATGAGCACACCAAGGTGTTGTGGGCGTACTCAACCCACGGGAGGAGCTGGGACCAGGAGGCAGGGTTGCGGGCCGTCACGCACCGTAAGGCGGCTCCCAGGTCCTGGTTAGCCCTCTCTGCCTGACCGTTAGTCTGCGGGTGGAACCTGGAGGAGAGGCTGGCGGTGGCGCCGAGTGCGGTGCAGAATGCCTTCCATACTGCGGAGGCAAACTGGGGGCCCCGGTCGGAGACGACGTCCGACGGGATCCCATGCAGCCGCACCACGTGCTGCACCAGGAGGTCGGCCGTCTCGAGGGCGGAGGGAAGTTTGGGGAGGGGAACAAAGTGAACCGCCTTGGAAAACCGGTCCACCAGGGTCAAAATGACTGTGTTACCGGCAGATGGTGGTAGTCCGGTAACGAAGTCGACCCCGATGTGACTCCAAGGACGGCCCGGGATGGGAAGGGGACGGAGGAGACCAGCAGGGGGGGAGTGAGACGCCTTACTCCTGGCGCAGACAGGGCAAGCGTGGACGAAGGCCAGGGTGTCCCGCCGGGCGGTGGGCCACCAGAAGCTCCTGCGCACCAGCTCCACGGTGCGGTTGCCTCCGGGGTGGCAGGCCAGTCGGGAGGAGTGAGCCCACTCCAGGACCTGGGAGCGGACAGGGTTGGGAACGAACAGGGCAGAAGAGGGGTTAGGGCGAGGATCGGGATGCGTCACCTGAGCGTCCAGTACGATCTTCTGGATAGGCCACCGGACCGCAGCCACGACGCAGGAAGCCGGAACGATGGTCTCCGGGACAGACAGGTCGGCAGGGGAGGAGTGGATCCGAGAGAGGGCATCGGGTTTGATGTTTTTAGACCCGGGTTTGAAGGTGATGGAGTAGTTGAATCTAGAGAAGAACAACGACCAACGGGCCTGTCTGGAGTTGAGTCGTTTGGCTGACTGGATGTACTGTAGGTTGCGGTGGTCAGTCAGGATCAGGAACGGTTGAGTGGTCCCTTCAAGCCAGTGTCTCCATTCCTCCAGTGCCAGCTTGATGGCTAGCAACTCACGATCCCCTACCCCGTAGTTGCGTTGGGTGGGGGAGAGGCGGCGGGAGAAGAAGGCGCAGGGATGGAGCTTGTGGTTGAGGGGGGAGTGTTGGGACAGGACGGCCCCTACGCCTGTGTCAGAGGCGTCCACCTCCACCACGAATTGGCGGTCGGGTTCCGGACAGCAGAGGATGGGGGCCATGGTAAATAGTGACTTGAGTCTGGTGAAGGCTTGATCTGCCAGGGAATTCCATTAAAACGGGTTTTTAATGGATGTGAGGGCGGTGAGGGGTGCGGCTACCTGGCTGTAGTTGCGGATGAACCTTCTGTAGAAGTTGGCGAACCCCAGGAACTGCTGCAGGTGCTTACGAGTGGTGGGGATGGGCCACTCCGTAACTGCCTGGATCTTGGCCGGGTCCGGCCGTATGTCGCCCCTCTCCACCACAAAACCTAGGAACGAGACTGAGGGAGCATGAAACAAACATTTGTCGGCTTTCACGAACAATTTATTCTCCAGTAGGCGTTGTAGAACCAGGGAGACATGGTCTTGGTGTTCCCGTTGGTTCTGGGAAAAAATGAGTATGTCATCTAAATAAACAAAAACAAAGCGGTTGAGGAAATCCCTCAGTACATCGTTCACTAGGTTTTGAAAGACGGCTGGGGCATTAGTAAGGCCGAACGGGACCACCCGGTACTCGAAGTGACCCAGGGGGGTGTTGAAGGCGGTCTTCCACTCGTCCCCCTCCCGGATCCGTACCAGGTGGTAGGCGTTACGGAGGTCCAGCTTGGTGAAGACCCGGGCGCCCTGCAGCAGTTCAAAGGCCGAATTCAGTAGGGGTAGAGGGTATTTATTTCTGACGGTGATGGAGTTGAGGCCCCGGTAGTCGATGCAGGGGCGGAGGGAGCCATCCTTCTTCTTAACAAAGAAGAATCCGGCTCCGACGGGCGAGGAGGAGGGGCGGATGATACCTGCTTCGAGGGAGGCCTTGATATAGTCCTCCATGGCCGCTCTTTCCGGACCGGATAGGCTGTACAGGCGGCCGGAGGGTAGGGGAGCACCCGGAAGCAGGGAGATGGCACAATCGTAGGGTCTGTGGGGGGGTAAGGACAAGGCAAGGGACTTGGAGAAGACCCGGGACATGTACCGGTAACAGTGGGGGACCCCTTCAGGTCGACCTCTGGAACGGATGTCTTAATTTCCGTGCTAGAGGGAGGTTCCGCCGAGTGGAGACAGGAGGTGTGGCATTGGGTGCTCCAGCTGGTGACACTGGATGTGATCCAGTCGAGCAGGGGGTTGTGTTGGTGCAGCCAGGGCTGACCAAGGACCAGAAGGGAGTGAGGAGTGCTGATGATGTGGAGTTGGATGATCTCACGGTGGTTACCGGACAGAAGCAGTTGGATGGGAATGGTGCGGTGGGTGATGTGGGCCAGGCGGTGGCCGTCCAAGGCATAGGCGTTGATGGGTCTCTCCAGTTCTTCCGTGGGAATCCCGGACTCATACACGAACTGGGAGTCCACAAAGTTGGAGTCGGCTCCTGAGTCGACGAGGGCCTGAACAGATACGGTGGCGGAGGCCGTAGTGCCCCATTTGAGGATCGCAGAGAGTTGGAAGCGGTTGAGAGCTAGGCCAGGTGTTTGGGTCTGGCTCGCCAGTAGGCCTAGGGTTGCTGACGAGCCTTCTCTTTTGGGGCGCACCGGACAGGAGTTAAGGAGGTGATCCGTGCGGCCGCAATAGAAGCATGCTCCGGTGGCCCGGCGTTGGCGGCGGCGAGCAGCAGGGTCGGACGTAGTGCCGCCCAGCTGCATAGGTTCCACGGTTTCCGGAGGTTCGAAGGACATGGGAGCCTGATGGCGAAGAGCAGGGTGCGAGGGTGTGGTTCCCAGGGGCTGTTGAGTAGGGACGTAAGCCCTCCTCTCACGGGTGCGGGCGCGCAGACGGTTGTTAACCGTGATGGCCAAGGAGATGAGGTCATTGAGCGTGGGTGTGTCATCGCGGGTGGCCATCTCGTCCTTCATCTCCTCGGAAAGGGCGGAGCGGAAGACGCCCTGTAGGGAGGCGTCGTTCCAGCCCGACTGCGCCGCGAGGATCCGGAATTTAATGGCGAACTCCGCCACACTGCGCTCGCCTTGTCCTAGCGCAATAAGTTGCTGGTTGACGTCTCTCCCGCACACGGGATGATCAAAGGTGCGCCGCATCTCCCTGGCGAAGGCCAGGTACTGGGTGCAGAGGATGGGTTGCTTCTCCCACAACGCGGCGGCCCAGTCCCGCGCCTCTCCTCCCAGGCAGGTGATAACGTACGCCACACGGGTGGCGTCAGCAGAGTAGGAGGATGGCTGCATCCGGAAGGCCAGCTCACACTGTAGTAGGAAGGGCTGGCATTTCCCCAGCTCACCTGAGTACCGTTCTGGAGGGTTGGCCCGAGGTTCCCAAGGAGGTAGTAATGGAGCTGGTGTCGGTGGTTGAGGGGGATTCTCCGCTTCAGGACGGAGCACTGAAGTCTGGGCAGCCATCTGGGTTAGCGTGGTGCCCAATTGGGTGGTCCGTTCCACCATGCCCCGGAACAATTCCATGGTTTCGTCCAGGCGGCTGCTTTGTTGGGCGATCTGGGTAGCCTGGCAGGTGAGGGCGTGGCGAATTTGTTCCGCGTCGGCTGGGTCCATGTCTGGTCAAAGTATTCTATGACGTCCAGCAGGGAAGGACCCAAATGCACAACGAGACAGTCTTTCTCTTGAAAAGAAGGGTTTTTATTTTGTAATTCCGGGTCGGATCCACACCGGGAAATCAGGTTCTCTATTCAGACATTATAGCCGATACGTGGGACTGTCGGTTCGATATTGTAAAAAAAAAAACGATTTTTTTTTATTTTATTTTTTAAAGAATATATATATATTTTTTTTAAATCTCAAAATTATCTGGCGGGCCAAATATTATTGCTGGCGGGCCAAATATGGCCCGCGGGTCGCCTGTTGCTGACCCATGCCTTAGACCCTTGTACTGTTACAAGCGATACTATAAGCTCTCTGCATTTGAATGGATCTCTATGGGAATTGGGGGGTGAGACTAGATTCAGCTGTAGATTACACTGGCTAAATGGCTGTAAGTCATCAAGGGTCTGAGCTATCGAACGAGCCCCAAACCATCACTCTGTTGCCAGATATGGAGTAGATGTGGATGGATCACTGCAAGGGTTATTTCTCCTGACTAATTTTCCTATAGAACTCTATGGGGAAAAAAGTCAGGAGAAACAACCCTTAAAGGGATCCATCCACATCTACTCCATATCTGGTCGTAGAGTGATGGTTTGGGGCTTGTTTGATAAAACGTGGAGAAGGTGAAAGGTGTTCAGACTTTCCGGCTTGACTGTACATCCCATTCACTAATCTAGCACTTTATCAAACATACCCTAATGTAATTAAAATGAGGCTTGAAGCTTAGGTGTGTATCAATGATAACCCCTAAACTCTTGACATGTGGTCTTGCATAAGTAGCAAGACCACCCAACCTGTAGAGAACCAAACATCTCTCCTATTGAGGACCAACTACTACGACCTCGGTTTTACCTTCATTAAGCTTAAAGGGTAACATGGTGGTTGAATGTGACACACGCCAGTTAACTCTAGGTAACATTAAAGTGAATGTGTCCATCAATGTTGTTATTCAATCATTTTTAAGTACTATAAAACTCCTTTTTATATGCCCAAATTTCCCATTCTACAAGTTCACCTCGTTTTGTAGGCGTATCAATAAGAACTGTCAGTCAGACAGTTACCATAGTTACCTCGAGACTGGATTTACCAGGAAGTGTATCGGCAGTTATTTTAATTTAAATAGATTTTGCAGGTGCTCCCTGTTCTTGACCCTGCTCTCTGTGTCTGATGGCTAAAAATTATATTGAGAATTGGGATGTGAGCAGTTTGCGCAAAAGAAAACTGCCTACTAGGTTGGAGGATTCTCATGTGACATCAACAGTCGGCCAGTCACATGCTGTAAAGACCAATTCTGATTTAAGAATGCTTTGGAATTACATTTTAGACAGACAAATGGCTGAACTCGTATGGGCTCATGCCACTGCCCTTTTGCCTGGCAGAGACACATTTGGCCAAGATGCAGCAGAAATACAGCTCCCCTGTTCCCATTATTGCATTGTGCAAAGGATGCAGAATTGACTGTCTTTACTCGGCACCTGAAATGAAAGCTAGGTGAGGGTAGCTTGTATTCATCTCTTATGAAAGTTATAGACAGCTGCCCCCACGGACATATTTCCAAATGTCAATGCCGTTTTGGTCACTCAACCCGTCACAAGCTGCACCGTGGAGCACCTCTTCTCCACTACACAACCAGCATGAGGGCATCCATGCTTACGTCTCGACTCAACCATTTGTCCATCCTTTCATTGGAACGTGAACTAACAGAATCATTGGACTATAATTACATTATAACTATTCAATTTTAAGCCATGGCGCCTCCTCCTCTAACATCAAACGGTAAGCAAGGCCTTTCATTCTAGCTAGCTACATGTTATTGTTTCACGTCTAGCTTGGTGAAGGCTGCCGTGCTAGCTTGTGTGTAGCTACTCGGCATGTTTTGTTTACTGTACCAGTATTTAGTTTTGTACCTTGGCCGCCGAGCCAGCAATTTAAACTTAGCTCTTTGCCATGCTGTTTTTAATTAGATTATAGCCTACTGAACCACTGATTTAACGAGATGTTGCGGTGAGCATATTTTATTCTGTGTTGTGTTTATCAATAGTGTAAGGTGTGTCACTTAAAGTTTTCTAAACTTTTTTCGCGTGTGCTCATATAATGGCTGTCAGTGTTGACTATCTTGAAATATTCATATCTACTGCTGTGTGTGTGTGTGTGTGTGTGTGTGTGTGTTGTGGTAGGTAGCTGCATATTCGGCATATTCAGCTAGGTTAGCTGAGGCATAATATATTGGCGTTCAAATGTGCATTTAAATCGGGCGACATGGCATAAATGGCAATGTTTTGTTGTATAATTTTTTGGCACGCCCTATTGTCTCCAGGCCCACCCCAAAACGCAATCCTGGCTACGCCACTGCCTGAACTTCTCAAAATGTTATCAGGACGTCGCCTTGACGTCTTTTTGTAAGGTTTTCTAAAGGTTACAGGGACATCAGAGAACATTCTAGTAATGTCCCCCATACATTCGTTACATGACGTTATATTGTAACCGGTAACAGACGTTGCAGGTACGTTCCTGAATGTCCCATGAATGTTATGAGCACAACGTCATATCATAACCGGATAGGGACGTGCTTAAAATTCTAATTAAATGTCGTATTGTAACCAAACAGTGACCTTCCCAGGACTTTAATAACATCTGTTCTAAGGACGGAATAGGCTACTCTAATTATTTACAGAATAGGCTACTCTAATTTAAAATGGCCTTACAACATAAATGGTGAGGGATGACAGCTATCCCGGTCACCTGTTCTTTTAAATACAGTTTCCCATTTAAAAACTTTTTAAAAAAGAGAATGAATATGGCACGTAACCTTTTGGATAATTTTACCATTTTAAAGCGCAATGTTTTAAAAATAGCTACTTCAGCGTATACCACGGGGTGATCAGCAAGTTGTCATGTCGTAGCCTATTTCCGTTGTTCAAACGTTGATCCATTTTCAAACGTTCGCTGGAGTGGGCTTACAGTAATCCAGAAACCAAGGAAGTTTTGCATGAACACTGACGAAGCCTACAGAACTACGAGTAGAATTAACTGAACATGCTGTTGTAAAATTCATACGCTTGCTCAACTGACCCCATCAGTGAACTAATCGCATAGTCAATGACTAGAATTATTGGACTGAACTGAGCAAAGTGATTTGTAATTTCCACCACTACTGTTCAGCTCCGTGCTACACCCTGGCAGCATGTGCGAAAGTAATCATGCACTCCTATTTCTCTCACAGCTACACCACTGAGGCACGTGTTCCTGCACCCTCAGCTTCTGCATGCAGTAAACAACAGCCGTCAGAAACTTTGCCAAACAGGACCCGACACCATGTCAGAAAATCTGACTCTGCTCCTAGACAGCCGCACAGGGAAGAGGCAGGACATTACAGGGATCTCAGACCTGTCGTGGGTCTCCAGAAAAGATCTTTATGGAAATTATATATGTCATACCTTTCAGGGGGGTGAGTGGGATTTGTACAGCTCCTTGAAGCAAAGGAAATAAATTAATGAATAGATCAATAGATAACTAATGAAAAAGAAAAGTTTGACCTGGAAATAGTTTGGGATTTTGTAGGCTATAATATTTATGCCTGCGAGTAAAGGGGTCATAAATAATTTTAAATAATCTAGTTAGGTATATTATATAGTATGTTTTTGGTAAAAATGTATCTTCCCAGCATTTGGTGCTCGAAACATTCCCAGAAAGATAATCCATTATCTTGTGCATCTTGGTTATGTGGATGTGTGTATGCGCATGCATGTGTGTATGTGCATATTTACGTTTGTGTGTATGTGTGTGTGTGTTATAGGGTCCTGGGCAGACAGGTCCCCTCTCCATGAAGCCGCCTTCCAGGGCCGTCAGCTCTCCCTCAGGGCACTCGTCGCACAGGTATACAATGGCTACGTACACGCTGCAGCTAAATACGGTTGTCACTCCCCATTGGTGTGCTTAATCCTGTTAAGTTCACACACAGTTCGGTTATAAAAGAAAGTGACAACCACATTCTACAACCGTAGTCACTACGGAAATTTTCTGGTATTGATTACCGAATTTCAGTTGAGTTGTGGTTAGTCTGTGCAGTGTGTACCAGAACCGCACTGGACAACTAAGGCCTGGTACATACTCTACGCAAGGAACATAAACGCCAATGCAGATTCGGGACATACGCGAGCTCTTTGCTTACATACCATACGTGCGTTTACCCGCTAGTTGGCAGCCTAGGCTAATCTGATTGGAGCGAGTAACCTTACACCGGAAATGATTACTTCTTTGTATATAGTTGCATTGATGCTAGGACCGAAGGGCTGCGGTGTGCCCAATCAATGCCTGCATGGTTGTCTATGTATTGCCGGAATTCAAAAAGTGCCTGAATTTCGTAAGCGCGCAAAAATAGACTCCAATCCTATTTTAGAGCCATCATGCGCAAGGCTCTCGCATCTGCGTTCATACTTGCGCGACTGGTGTAGCAGGTACCAATGACCACAACTTGGTCTTTCCAGATGTCTGTTGCGGAGAACGTAGTGAAATTTACGCGCTCAGTATAGCCCTGGGGTTAGCATATGTTATGTAACTTCAGTTTCAGCTTTAACTGAAATCACTACTGAAATCACTTACCCTTGTGTGGACGAAAAATCCAATGGGGAAAAGAGGCAGTTGCGTATCTTCTCATATCTAAAATCTTTGGTACCAGGCCTAAAGGTGGGCGAGGTGCATTGGTTCAACGCATTATATTCATTTTCTATGGAGAGGATGCGGTGCGATCGCATGGTGCATGATGGATGTGGTGCGGCGACTGTGTGGTACGTTCGCCGGTTCTGAATTTGAATAGGATAGATTCCAAACCTACTTTAAACCATTTTCTATTCAAAATCAAGTAGACGTTAGAGACAAAAAACGAAAATAGTAAGACTATTTCCAATGTCTTACGTTCAATTAATTATTACTATGTTAACTGTCCGATTCCAAACCTCCCCCTCCCCCTACATATCACAGACAAAAACTAAAATAAAATTTAAAAAAAAAAACAGTTCTAAACGGGAAAAAGAGGTGACATCTGCTATAGCCACGTTCATCTGCAAAGACCTCTTAGACCATACAGTGCGGTAGAAGAAGAGGGATTTAGTCACTTAATGAATGCCGTGGAACCTAGATACACCATACAGAAAACATTTTAGTGAATAAAGGAAAGGTAGGGTACCATGTCTGACACTGTTTGAAAAACAATAACTTCAATAGGGCAACTTTAGAAAATACACTGTTAGTCATGTTTATTGCTGCATTATTTGCTGCAGACAGCTGCAAAATGTATGGCATGCCTTAACAATAAACATAATTCTGTGAACTTGGCGTAAGGTTCTAATTGAATATTTAATTACTGCTGACTGTATCGGTGTCAAATCACATTAGCATACCTATTACATTTTTTTTAAAGTACCAAAATTAATCGAACCGAATTGTATCGAATCGGGGTCAAATGTAAGATGTTATGATGCACCTTTGCCTAAAGAATCGTAACCGAATCGAAATGGGATTGAATCGTCCCACCCCTACTATCCAAACAACTTAACTAAGACATGTTAACATAATCACAGCATGGGGCTTGTATCACTTTGTACCATTTTTATTTCAGTAAATACAAGTTCCAGATAGTGCAAAACTGTTACACAACAAACTATCGTAACTCCTGCTTCCTGATGCAGACCCCAGGCCCGTAATATTGACAAAGTAGTACCAAACCTATCATTATAGATTATACGCAAAAGGCAGTGAAATATCGCCGGCCAGTTAACTATGGTTAACGATACGAAAACAACTCAAGTAAATATCTTTGAGGCAACAAGACAACCATCATGTTAGCAAGCCAACGTGACGCCGTAGGCTACACTTAATTTAACTTACGGCATTTGGAGGGACATAAATATCAGTAGGGCTTGGTAACGTTACCGCATTCCTTTGGCTGGCATACCCCCAATTCAACCTGGGCATAGTTTTCGTAACAGTCCCACGGGAAATGCTTGTTGCACACAAACTTGACAGCAGTGCTGATCGTTGGCGCCAGACCCAAAATGCCCAGTCAGAGTAGCCTAGGCTACAGCTCTCTCCGGATCACTCTGGAGAGCATGTAACTGTTAACGTTAATCCGCTGATGCTCTTGCACCCAGAGAAAGCACACTTGCGACCCATCACTCATTTATTGTAAATTGAAACTACTGGAATTGAAAAAACAAACTTACAATTGTTAATAACTAGCATAATTGAGAAAAAAGCGAATACATTGAAAGAGACTAACTATCGGCTGCAACGATATTGCTTGTCAAATGGATATAGCCATTGGGCACGCCTTCTCAGGAATGTATTTATATTGGGGGCAGTAACAAAGTGCGAAACTGATTACCTACGAGCGTACCAAAAATACGCTTCTACGTCATTTTCAATGACATAGCCCATTTTCAACCCCGGAAAGAGAAGAATAGGCGATGTAACGGCTAAAATATCGAAATTTTGCACAAAATTGTAGATATAATGCATACTATTGTTCTTTTCCATCTGAGGCAATACCTAGATATTAATTAACAAAAAATATGTTTTAGTGTTTCCTTCCCCTTTAACAGAGAGCAAATGATATAGCCTAGCCTACATCATTAATAATCAGGTTTAGCCTACTCAGCATCGGATCAACCAGAAACATTGACAAAGGTGTTCTGTTATATCTAATGATAGTCCGAGATGCCTACTTTTTATTACAAAATTATTATGCCTATACATGTGGCTGTTTGCAACCAAATTGCAGTATAAAACAGAATTAATATGCGATTGTGTTCAGCAAATAGGCTACTTCTTATTTAAAGTGGTGGCATTTTTACTTTAGAACTTTTGACCAACAACAACAGTGAACAGATAAATACAATTTTGTATAATAGAATAAATAAATAGCCTAATAGTTCAAATAGACATATTTTAGTGTCCAAATAAATCTTTAACGTTACAAAATCTACTATTTAAAACTAATAAACGAAACAGGCTCCTGTACACACACACGCATCAAGATCTAGCTTGTTTGTCGGATTTGGCAGATTTATATTTGCATAGACTAATAAAATAGCTATAGTCTATGCAAATATAGCCTAACCATTCAATGTCTATTCTTACATGTAATATCTCCTACACAGTCATTGTAGTGAGAAAAAAATATAGATTATACATTTTTATATATCATTACAAACCACTGTAGGGCCTACTACAGGGCTATTCAATTACAAATTCAATTGGGCCAGATTTTAAAACCAGGAAATGTAGACGGGCCAGACATTTTCAGCAGCCAATTTAAAACCTTTTCTAGCTTTTGGTAATGACAAATTTTAAACAAACCAAATTAATGTAGTAAAAAATAACAATGTTTATTGTTTCACTTTTTAAATAAAAAAATATTTTTGGTCACATATCTGATCCAGGCACATCACAAAGTGCAGAAACAGAATTTAAAAAGTGCTATCAATCCACAGAACCGTAACAAGTGGCAATAACAGTAACCAATAACACACACACACACAGAAATAACACAACGCCTCCTACTGCACACTGAAGGAACGTAACAAATACGTTCGTTTTAAATAACCAGGGTAATACGGCTCCGATCGTAAGATGCAATCAAACTGTGCACTTTAGCGTCCCTCTTCTGTGATCCCTCGAGTTTGTCCGGAAAGTTTGGTGTTTCTCAATGTGGTGCCTCCGAATGTTTTATTTTTAACTACCGCAACGCACTCATTGCAAATTAAACATGTTGGTTTGGCATTTGGTCGTTTAATCGACGGTTTTCATTGTCAATTTCACATTTCCGGGTTGACAGATACATACTTTCAGTAGAGCACTTGCCTACTTGTGACAGTCAATAGCCAGATGTTTTGAAAAGCTACTAAGCGTGGTCGAAATTGCGTCACATGAGAAAACGTTGATTTGTGAGAGATACCCTGATTGGCGGAATGTTTGTCACGCTGGTTTTGCTTCGTGATCGCAGGAAAACAAATCTTCCTGCATACGGATTTTAGAACACGCTCGCAGTGCTGTAACTATTTAGGCTATGTGATAACATTGCTATTAACAAATATTTTTTATAAAATAATGTTACATTTAAAATATTAAAATTGCTATTAAAATTGCCTATTTAATTCAAGCTCGCTGGGCCACTCGGAGGTTGCTTCTGGGCCGGATGTGGCCCGCGGGCCGCCAATTGAATAGGCCTGGCCTACTATATGAAACAATTGTGTCAATAAGAAGATGCTTTTCTGTGTTAGGGTGTCTTGCAAAAAAACAGCTCTAAAGGCGCAAATCTGCACACATCTGTGGCCTTACAGTCAAGGACACACTCACGCTGGAAAGCAAGCTCATAACTTTAATCGGCATTGGTCAATGGATGACTGTAGATAGTCTTATCTGGTGCCCAATTAAACCGGAATAAAATACGTCACACAGTATGATCTTATCTTCGACACATTTAAATCAAGGAAACACACACATACAAAATACAAGGGAAAAACTCGCTCTCAGGACAAACAGCTACATTGCAAAACACAATCTAACAGAATATGAGTCTCCATAATTTCCCAGAGACCGTTTGAGACACATTTGTATATTCACACATCAGACTGATGAAGCATACGCATACTTCGAAAGGGAGGTAATGGACCCATTCACACACTGCACACCCACACATACACACATAGGCAACTAGATGAATACACATTTTGTTCCTAGCCCGTCTGAAGAGATAACATGAGTGACTCCCTAACATTCCTTGGGGCCTGCTCGTTAAAACATCTAGCACCCTAGCCTTGGAAATGTGTGTGTGCAGTTCGAGAACTAATAATGTTTATTAAATCCAAAGAAAACATTTCTCTTCTTTACAAACATTAGTATTGAGGACTATATTACGACAAAATAATTTCTCTTGTCATCGAGGAAGATGTTGTCTTTGGTTCATAAAGCACCCACCTGTGGAAATAACATTGGAAAAGCTTATATTTAGTATTATTTAACCCATTGTATTATTATGTATTGAACTACTATTGTCAAACCATGGCCAGGCCGTTTCTGATATAATTAAATCATGACATTTCATCGAAACTACCATATGAATAAGGGTCATATGTAATGATTAATTAAAACCAGCATCATATGTAATGCTTAATTAAAACCAGCAGAGGCCGATGTTGACCATGGAAAAAACATCTCACCGGAGGGCCGGGAACAACCCCCCCCCAGAAAAGGGGGAAGGTTAGAAAGGATAAAAAGGTTATCTGAACTTTCATGGCTGCTGCTGCTGCTGTTATGTTTTGTTTCTGTCATTAACGGACTTGTTTAACGTCTCGTGGGAATGCATGCTATTGCCGGACTTAGACTGGACCGGGTGATTGAGAGTGTTTTTTAATTACATGTGCTAGTTGATCAGCCTGGGCATGTATATTCATGCTTATCTTTTACAATAAATCAAGTTATATCAAATTCTGGTATGTAGCGTCTATTTGGAAGAAAGTTTGAATTACGTGTATTGGAATGGTCCTGACCCCTCCTGACAGGGCGGTGAAAGGATTGTTTTTATTTATTATATTACTACTCCATCCACCACATTTTCAGTAGGCTACTGGATTCTAGGATCTGATAAAAAATAAGATTTATATTTGTATAGACTAATGAATAGCTATAGCCTATGCAAATATAACCATTCAATGTCTATTCTTACATGTAATAGGCTATTTAACGTTACAATAAATGACAGACAGCGATATTTTACACTTCTGCTAGAATAACGGAGTTGGGAAAGTTGTAAATAAATGGGGGAGTGAACAGAAAACATTGAGCATAGGCTATTAGAAAATGAGCATCAATCAGGTGATTTAGGTCTGAATAAAATATCAAAGCTAGTTTACTAACTCAATTTGCTACAAGCTAGACTCTGCTGTTTGAAACAGCTTCAAATTCCAGCTTGCGCCGCTGGGAGAAAGATATGCGGCTCGGGTAGTTCGAAAGAATCAAACAAACGAACGGTACTGTATTAACCGGGAGTACCAAAACCTTTCGACTCCGACTCTTCAAACCGAACGGTGCGGAAAGAGCCGACTCAGAAAAAAGAGCCAAACTGCCCATCACTACTTGTTATCGGGAATTAATAAGGAAGGTGGGAGCAGCGTAGGAGTACACGTAACGTTAGCTGAAAGAGTAAGCACCATGGACAACGGTATCTAGACAACAATATCAATGTTTTTTGTTTTTTTATAACTACATGGAAATTATATAAAATTAGGGAAGTTTGACGTTTTGAGCGCCTATCGGTATACAACAATGGCAGATACTGACAAATCCGACAGTTCTGAGGAGGAAAATTAATTTCAGTATTTTGAGCGGGGACAAATGGGCAAAGATATGTTTATTGAGCCGTTTCGCTTTGAACCTGCTGCCGCACCATGCCAGGACGCAAAAAATCATCAAACAGACAATTTACAATTGAATAACGTTGGAAGATCAGACTGGTATGAAGTTAGCTAGTTGTTAGCTAACTATTTCTGTGAGAAAAGCTGAAAACTGTCTATGTGCATTGGCAGGGTCACAAAAAAAATTATTTTCCCACGCCACCTGGTAACCCAAACATATTACATAGACTAGAGACAATGTTAGCTAACTAGGACTGAGATGCAGAACGTTAGCAAGCTAAGTTAAAGTTAAGCTACTAGCTAGCTACTGAGATCATGTATAAGCAAAGTTAACATTAGCCAACGTTAGTTCAATTAATCGACAATTAACGTTAAGGAAACAAAACTTTTTTGTCATTCGAATAGCATGCAGTCTCCCGACTTTTTGTGGATTTCAAGGAGCCAAGAGAACATTCAGAAAGCTGGACGACTATGAGCGAGAAAGACAATTGGCATATTACACCATGAAGATTCTGATCATCCGGTCTCATTGTAATGCGTCTATGTGCCTGATTTGCTGGTTCATCAAATTTTTATCATCAGTTTTTATTGTAATGTCACCAACCTGTTTCGGTAGTATGCCTTCATCAGGGGTGCAGTGTAGTATTTTTTACATCTGATTTCATTATGATTATGTAATTTTATACCAGTCTTTTTTTTTCTTCAATTTTTTTCAATTACCAGCGTTTTAAATGATCTGGTGCTTACACTTTACCATTTAAGCCAAAACATACCTCACGCAAATACGTGAACGTGGACGCTTCGAGCTACGCAAACACTTTTTCTTTTGCCATGACATTTGTGAAAGACAAGTCAGAGCATTGCAGCGAGGGACGCTATAGCAGGCAACAACAGTAAACAACATTCTTGTTCGATCTGTGCTTTTCTCTGGTTTGTCTTTCACAAATGTCATGGCAAAAGAAAAACTGTTCCCGTAGCTCGAGGCGTCCACATTCGCGTATTTACGTGAGGTATGTTTCGGCCCTTAAGGTGGGTTCACACCAAATCCGGCGACAACGCATGGGGACACGCTGGACCCCCAAACTGTGCGTTGCTATTCGACAGTTTCAGTAGTTTCAGGAACATTAACAGCACCTGATTTGCTAGACGTATTTAGCCTCCGTTTTCAAACCGGAACAATATGGCGGCCTGTTAATAAACTTTATTTTATCCCACCTAAACAGTCTAAATGCGTTTCTGAAAACATTTGAGGCGAGAAATAGGCTATGCAGTTGCTAAATCTTGATTCATATTTGATCTAAAATGCCTACTTCGACGGTTTGATCCGAGTTTCGCAAGCAACAGCGGACACACTGCCTTAAATTAAAATATCAGAAAGCACTTTACAATTAACTGTCTGGACACGGTATGTGTATAAAAACGAATACAAACAAATAAAAGAACTGTTTCTTGACTCCCGAGTTTAGCTTGCTAACCCGCTTGCTGTCCTTCACGTCAATGGTGTGTCGTCGGCTCAAATGGTTTATCATGTTTGTGGTGTTGCCTGTGTATCTGATTTCAACTTGGCATATCTTGCATATTGCAGCGGTTTTGTCAAGTGCACCCTCCTTCTTTCTAAACCCGAAATGCTTCCATACCACTGATTTTCTGTTCGGAACATCGCAAATTCTGTCCATTTCTGTCTCTTTTGTCGCACTCAAGCAGCTAGCCATTTCGCTCAGATCTGTCCGTCTCATTGTCGCTTGATTCCCGCCTGTCGCTGCTTTCAACTCACGCGTACGTGGGGGTTGGAGCAGAAACATGGATTAAAGCTAGTCAAAACGGTTTTAAAAGTAGTCGTGTCTCAGAAATATATTTTTTAAATAATGAAATGAATATTTTTTTTAAAATAAATAAATACATGTGCACATTCATTTACAATGCGATATTAATCAATGCTTATCAATTCTAATCTTACAGATCGATGCAGTTGTATTTACACGTTCAGATCGATGCATCGCGATGCATCGGTGCATTGTCCCACCCCTATTGGATAGCTAACGTTAGCTAGCTAGTAAATGTGAATTTGTAGATAGCCAGGATAGGAGAAAAAAAATTATAATAAAAGCCAAACCCCGTTCAGTTTCACTTGACATTCGTTAGCCTACGTTTTGTATTTTTTCATGTTTGCATAGTCTGCAGGTAACATATAGGTCAGACTGAATATTTGCTGACAAACGTTATCTTACTGGGCAGAACATCGATTTGAGCAGATTGTGAAGTGTCCCGTAGCATATTGCCTTCAGCTAACAGCCGTTTAGTTTCATTTGGCATTTGTTTACATATTTTATTGTCATGTTCGTGTAGCATACAGGTAGCCTCCATTAGATATAATGTCATAGATGGCTAAAAAAGCACGTTTGTTTGAGAATGGAGTGATGGTGTGATGTGATGCTTCGTATTTACAGAGTAACTTAACAGCCGTTTATTTTCACTTGGTATTAATTACATATTTTATTCATTGTTAATTTTATTTATTTATTCAGTAAGTAGTTTGTGTAAGGGTAGGTTAGACTTAATATGTGCTGACAATACTAGGCATAACATCGATTTAAGCAGAAGGAGATAGTAGAGTTCACAAGTGGGATAAAAGATAATTAGCTAGACTACCACTCAGAGACTTCCCACAAAGACTCAAACTGATAGGGCTCCGGACCATTTCCTTCATACTCCTGGTCAGTGGAAAGCCCAGAGGATTCCAGAGGGGAGAAGTCCTCCACCACGAAAGAGCCATTGATCAATACCGCAGAATTAGTCAGTGATTGATACAGACTCAGTTTCACTCCATCTTTTCCCTAGTGTGTGTGTCTTCAGTTAGCGATAGTCTCTCTCCTCGCTCTCGCCCCTCCCCCTCTAACTGCTGCTTTCCACGCCCATTTAATTGCATTTTTCGAATTTGTGGTGTGGGCGGAGAGAGAATGTAACCAAGGGTTTCATAACCCTCAAAATGACTTTTGGTTCACGGCGGAGTTGAGTTGATTTTGTGCTGAGTTGAGTAGCAGGCGACTCTTGGTGGCCTACATCTTTTAACCATTAAGCAGTAGTAATAATCACTTTGGAATGAGCTGGGATTATCTAATTCACAAAAATGTATGCAATATTGTTCGATCAAATTTAAATGTATATCATGCCTCGCAAAATATTTGCGAACCAATTGTCCGAAGTAAACGTTGCTATGGTTACTTGTGTTTTCACTCATTCTGACTCATCAATTAATACGGTAGTCACTCCCGTAAACTGGCAGTGTGTACATAGCCATAGAACCACTCCACATATTACACATGTACACAATGAACCACTCCACATATCCAGCTACACAATGAACCACTCCACATATCACACAGCTACACAATGAACCACTCCACATATTATCCAGCTACACAATGAACCACTCCACTTATCACACTGGTACACAATGAACCACTCCACATATCACACAGCTACACAATGAACCGCTTCATATATCACACAGCTACACAATGAACCACTCCACATATCACAAAGCTACACAATGAACCACTCCACATATTACACAGGTACACAGTGAACTATTCCACATATTATCCAGGTACACAATGAACCACTCCACAGATCACACAGGTACACGATGAACCAATCCACATATCACACAGGTACACAATAAACCACTCCACATATTACACAGGTACACAATGAACCACTCCACATATCACACAGGTACACAATGAACCACTCCACATATCACACAGGTACACAATGAACCACTCTACATATTACACAGGTATACGATGAACCACTCCACATATCACACCGATACATGATGAATCACTGCACATATCACACAGGTACATGATGAACCACTCCTCATATCCCTCATCCTCTGGCCTGTTCAAGGTGTGAGTTTAATGGAATAAGATCAAGAAACATGATCAGGTCAATTATCAGATAATCTGCTCAAATCCTGCCCAATCCACTGAAAGCCAGTCCAATTTGGATTTGCTAGAAAACTGAATCTGCTTAATGTTATAAGTGGATCTGTCCTATCCAACACAAGTGACCACAGTCACGATTATGATACTTTGAGATGTATACAGACAAGTGAACAGGTAATATATTATCCGATCTAAGTAGCGTCACCAGTTGAGACATTCTGAGACATTACATTCTTTGAAGTCTTTTTGTCTTTTGCCAGGGTTTCAATGTGAATATTGTCACCATGGACGGAGTGTCTCCCCTCCATGATGCTTGTCTGGGGGGCCACGCTACTTGTGCAAAGTTTCTGTTGGAAAATGGGGCCAATGTAAGCAATTCCACTTCTATAAAAAATGAAATTCTTATGCTATGGCTTACCTTCTACAAGGTCAGTTCCCTTGGGCTTGTGTTTTGACAGCAAATGCACATGTATTGGTGTGTCAAGGTTACCGCGGTGACCATCAATGGCGTAACCCCACTATTCAACACCTGCTGCAGCGGCAGCGCAGCCTGCTTACACCTTCTGCTGGAGTATGGGCCCACCCACCACCCTGCCCACCTGTTGGCTCCACCGCTCCACCAAGCTGTAAAGAGAGGTGCTGGCTGAGGATCGATCACACACTCTTTGAGCTATCCATGTCTCTGGTGGTGATTTTCATTCAACAAAGTGCTCATTTAACGTTGGTTAATTACACAAAGGTGGTTAAGTTATTTTACATTAACTAAACTATATTTGATATATAAGTCTGATACCAAAGACTAATGGTGAAAATATTTCTTACATGGAATGAGTTATATGGTAAAGTTTATCAAAAATCCTTGTCATTTTGCTTTTGTCCTGGAGAACTACAGTGAATTTGACATTTGTCATTGTCTTAATTAACTTGGGTTTTGTGCAATTCTAGGAATTGTGTCACTTAACACTACTTCTAGTTTCCACAAAGAAACTATCTGAAATTATACATTAATTTTAAAGGTTGATTGACTTAATGCTGCCATCTGTTGGCAAGATGTACTCTACCAACCATTATTGTAACTGACATGAAACTCAGAACAATACCAGGCCTGGTGATGAAATTTATTATTAATCAATTTAATTCATTTGTGGTTTCTTGAGGGATTTCTAATTGTGATTTGTGGGATTAAGCCACAAGTAATTGTGAAGCTACAGTCAACTATTGATTAGAAAGCCTCTCTGACAGTCCACAAAATTACAGTCATGAAGAGGATGTGTTTTCATCATACCATTGCACTGGATTATTTTGTTGCTATGGGAGTTTCTGTAGAATGGTGAGGAACATGCCCCAGGCACACTTTACTATATTTCTTGCAGCAAAGTAAATGGATAGGCTACATAGCTTCACACTGCCAAAATCACCTTGACCGGAATTCAACAAGGCAAATGTTAACTAATATTCCCAAACAAATTATAACTTCTAAAAAATGTTTTCCACAAACCTAAACGTGTAAACTAAGGTAATGGGCAGTAAAAAAGATGGCTGCTCTCCTTCTCTTTTTAAATCCATGTCATTGGCAGACAAAATACAATGTTCCATTTGAAATGGTTCAGCAGGAACTGTTACCAGGTAGCATAGTTCAATGTGAACATTGTCCTCGTGGAGGCTACTTCTGGTGTGAGAATGAACATATTTACCCTCTAACAGAAACTGATGACTGGGGAGAGTTTTGATCATCTGTTATCAGGTCACAGTGAGTGTGTGGAGATTTTGCTTGCCAATGGAGTGGACATTGACCTGGAAATACCACAGGAGGGAACCCCCCTCTATGTAGCCTGTGTCTCTCAGAGGGCAGACGGTGTGGAGCACCTTCTACAGTTGGGTAAGACTCATATCTTAAAGTGATGGTCAAGGAAAATCCATAATATGCTTATAACCACGTTATTTATGGCTATTAAGGTATGTATTTAGCACCAATAAAGCGCAAGGAATAAATTCCATTGCAAACTAGTTGAATTTCAGTCTATCTATATCTTGTTATTCCTGAAAAAAAGGGTGCAGTCGAAATGGTCCATGGCTATGTGACATGAAACTCCAACCAATACATATTTTGGTCTCATTACATAACTCCTCTTTTAGTTTGAGACTAATAAAACTGCCCTGTCCCACTAAGAAATCCTCTTTGAGATAGTGATGGGCAGTTCGGCTATTTTTTCTGAGTCGGCTCTTTCCGTACCGTTCGGTTTGAAGAGTCGGGTCTGAGTCGGAGTCAGAGTAGCAAGTTTTTGGTACTTCCAGTTAATACAGTAGAGCCGTTCGTTTGGTTGATTATTTCGAACTACCCGAGCCGCATCTTTTTCTCCCAGCGGCACGAGCTGGAATTTGAAGCTGTTTCAGACAGGAAAGTCTAGCTGGTAGCAAATTAAATTAGTAAACTAGCTTTGATATTTTATTCAGACCTAAATCACCTGATTGATTCTAATTTTTAATAGCCTATGCTCAATGTTTACTGTTCGCTCCCCTTTTCAAGCTAGTTTGCAATCGCATCCAGTTTACATTTATTTACGACTTTCCCATCTCCGTTATTCTAGCAAAAGTGTAAAATATCGCTGTCGGTCATTGATTGTGACGGTAGATATTACATGTAAGAATAGACATTGAATGGTTAGGCTATATTTGCATAGACTATAGCTATTTTATTAGTCTATGCAAATATAAATCTTATTTTTTATCAGATCCTAGAATCCAGTAGCCTGACAATGTGGTGGATGGATGGCTGTGTAGGAGAGATAGCCAGCCAAATCTGACAAACAAGCCAGATCTTGATGCGTGTGTGTGTACAGGTGTAGTGGTTCGTGGCTGGTTTTTTTTTCTTTCATTTGAGGCTCTTGTCCTGCCTTCACGATTTGGGAATCTATCAGATTTTTTCCACGTTCTGTTTCGTGGTTTGCAGCCTTCATTATTGTTTTCACCTGCTATAGCCAGGTATAGCCAGGAACTAGCGACCTCCTGATATTAAACTCTGTTTATGTTCAGGGGGGACTTGCTATAGCTACTTAATCGGGTATAGGATTGTGTTCCACCTGGTAGCGTTTTGTGCTATCTATTTTGTTTCTTTGCTGTTCTCTCTGAGACAGTTTTTCTTTGTTCTTTCGTTTTGGTTTTGCACTCTTCCGGCTTTGAGCTATTGTAGCCGCGAGTGTTCTTTTCTTTTACGAAGTTTCCCGTTATTAGCTCATTAAGTGAGCTCGGGAGATTCCGTTTATATTCTACTAGTTTGGTAGTACGCCTGGTTTTGTGGGTTGATTTTCGTTTTGGCTGTTGGCCTTAAGGAATTAGGTTCCTGTCTTTTCTTTCTTCCATTATTATTTTATTCCCCAAATTATTGGTCTTCACTGTTGTGAGCTGACTTGTTCTGATCTTCCCCCTTTGCGTTTGAATCTCTGAACACTCAATAAACCCCTTACAACAGGAGCCTGTTTCGTTTATTCGCTTTAAATAGTAGATTTGGTAGATTTATTTGGGACACCATAAAGTATGTTTATTTGAACCATTAGGCTAACGTTATTTATTTAGCCTATTCTATTATACAAAATTGTATTTATCTGTTCACTATTGTGTTAGTCACAAGTTCAAAAATAAAAATGCCACCACTTTAAATAAGAAGTAGCCTATTTGCTTAACACAATCTCATATTGTTTTATACTGCAATTCGGTTGCAAACAGCCACATGTAATAATTTTGAATGTAGCAGCTATCCCTAGTAATGAACACAATGCAGTTCAAAGTGAACTGGGTAAATCAGCTCTAATACAATTCTATTCTAACTATTATAAACTTGACTATCTTGAGTACACAGTTCAACAAGAGCACAAACCATGAGGTCCTAGATAAGTATTAGTCCAGGTGGAGTCTGAAAAGGTGCGTTTTCAGGCCACGACGGAAAGTAGGCAGGGTTGGCATGGAACGTAGGGGAATGGGAAGTTCGTTCCACCACTGGGGAGCTAGGGTGGAAAAGCTCCGCAGTCGGGACGAGCGAGTGCCATTTACACGGAGGGGGGGAAGTGCAAGTCGCCCTGCAGTAGATGAGCGAAGCGGTCGAGCAGGAACATAGTTCTGGATCAAGTCCTGCAGGTAGACAGGGCCTGTCCTATTGGCTGCAGTGTAGGCCAGGGTCAGAACTTTGAACCTGATCCTGGCTGCAACTGGCAGCCAGTGGAGTGACCTCAACAGGGGGGTGACATGTGAAAATTTCGGGAGGTTGAACACAAGCCGGGCAGCTGCGTTCTGGATCAGTTGGAGAGGCAGGATGGCGCAGGCCGGTAGGCTTGCGAGCAGGGAGTTACAGTAGTCCAGGCGTGAGGTGACCATGGTCTGGACCAAAAGCTGGGTGGAATAGGTGGTCAGGTACGGTCGAATCCTCCTGATGTTGTACAGGAGGAACCTGCAGGACCGTGCCGTCGCCCTGATCTGGTCTTTGAAGTTCAGCTGGTCGTCCAGGACCACCCCCAGGTTCTTTGCAGAGCGGGAGGCAGCCACCACGGTCCCGTCAACGGTGATGGAGAGGTCAAGTAGCGGGGAGGTTTTGTGTGGCATGAAGAGGAGCTCTGTCTTGTCGAGGTTGAGCTTCAGGTGATGGGTAGTCATCCACTCAGAGATGTCGGCCAGACAAGCAGATATCCTCTCCTTCACCTGTTGGGTAGAGGGAGGGAAAGAGAGGAAGAGTTGAGTATCGTCAGCATAACTATGGTATGAGAAGCCATGTGAATTGATTACTGAACCAAGGGATTTTGTATAGATGGAGAACAGCAGAGGACCCAGTACAGATCCCTGCGGGACTCCTGTAGACAGGGGATGGGGTGCAGACACAGAACCCTTCCAAGAGACTTGGTAGGATCTATCAGTGAGGTACGATACAAACCAGGAGAGGGCAGTCCCAGAAATGCCCATCTCAGAAAGTGTGGAAATCAGGAGTTTGTGGTTGACCGTGTCGAATGCTGCAGACAGGTCAAGTAGAATCAGGACAGAGGAGAGGGATGAGGCTCTGGCAGCGGAGAGCGCCTCAGTCACGGCCAGGAGAGCAGTTTCTGTGGAATGTCCGGTTCTGAAGCCGGACTGATGGGGGTCAAGCAGGTTGTTCTGGTGGAGAAAAACAGACAGTTGGTTATGGACAGCTCGTTCCAGAGTTTTGGACAGGAAGGGCAAAAGAGATACAGGACGGTAGTTCCTGACATCAGAGGGGTCTAAGCTAGGTTTTTTTTAGGAGTGGGGATACACGGGCAGTCTTAAAAACAGCAGGGACATGGCCACAGGTTAGGGAGGTGTTGATAATAGTGGACAGATATGGAACGAGCTCAGCAGATATTGACTGGAGGACTGCTGACGGGATGGGGTCCAGCGGACAGGTGGTCGCGCGATGGTGCGTCACAAGTTGGAGCACATCTGCGTCCTCCAGAGTCTTGAAGGACGACAGCGTGGCGATAGGTTCGGTACGGGGGATGTGGGGTGTCACCTGAGGTGTGAAGGAGTTGCGAATCATGGCCACCTTCCCCTCAAAGTGGGTCAGGAAGTCATCTGCAGAGAGGGAGGAGGGTGAAGGGGGTGGAGGGGGGGTAAGGAGGGAGGAGAAGGTGGAAAAGAGTTTCCGTGGATTAGACACACATGCATTAATTTTAGTCTGAAAAAAAGAAGTCTTAGCCGATGTAGTTGCAGCTGTGAAGGCTGCCAGCAGAGTGTGATAGGAGGCCAGGTCACCTCCACTTTCTCTCAGCGCCTCGCAGTATGGTTCTGTTGGATCTGAGAGAATCTGTCAGCCACGGGGAAGGGGGTGATGGTCGAGCTGGTTTGGAGACAAGCGGACAAAGTGAGTTGAGAGACTGAGAGAGGCAGGAGTTAAACATAGAGGTGGCAACATCAACATGCATATTAGCAAAAGACGCAGGAGGAGGAAGTATAGAGAGAGCGGAAGTAGTGAGAGAGGAGTACGAGAGGGTGCGGAGATTTCTCCTGAACATAACAGTGGGTGGGTCGTTAGTAGGGTTGAGGGAGAGCGGGAGGGAAAGAGAGAATGAAATAAATAAATGGTCCGATACGTGGAGCGGGGTCACCGTGAGTTCAGATGTGGCGCAGCTCCTGGTGAGTACAAGGTCAAGTTGGTTACCAGCCTTGTGGGTGGCAGGCGATGGGGATTGAGTGAGAGCGAAGGACTGGAGGAGTGAGGCGACACTGGATAGCTGGGAACTCTCTGGATGGAGGTTGAAGTCTCCCAGTAGGATTACAGGGGTGCCATCCTCAGGGAAGGAGCTCAGGAGAGTGTCCAGTTCATCCAGGAAAGCGCCGAGCGGACCTGGGGGGCGATAGAGAACAACAATAAAATAAATAAATTTTATAAATAAAAAGTAGGCATCTTGGACTATCATTAGATATAACAGAATACTTTTGTCAATGTTTCTGGTTGATCCGACGCTGAGTAGGCTAAACCCTATTATTAATCGTGTAGGCTGCAGCATTTGTTTTCTGTTAAAACTCGAAAGGACTTTGGTTTGTGTCACGGCTCTGGGGCCGTGGGATATTGCCGCGGTTCATGGCTCGAGTCGAGTTGATTTTGTGCTGATCAGAGTCGGGTAGGAAGCGACTGTAGGTACATCTTTTAACCATTAGCATTAGTAATAATCACTTTGGAACGAGCTGGGGCGATTATCCAATTCACAAAAATGTGTGCAATATTGTTAGATCGAATTAAAATGTATTCTTAAATGATTATAAAACAGATTCGCGACCTATTTTGTTGGGCGCATCACTACTGCACAACCTAGGTTACAACTAATGACACGGCTCCCGGCTGTAGTAGAAACGAGTCAGAGCCAGAGCCATGGGTAAGCCGTCGAACTGTTGAGTCGACTTAGAGAGTCGTTCAAAAATACCAATTAATTTGTGAACTGCACATCACTACTTTGAGTCTGAGCCAAACACTCGTTTTGTTTTCTCTTAAGAATATTTATCCGCGTTATTAGTTTTTGAATAGTTAATTAGATAAAGTGTTTATTTTTTCCCGCTCTCCTTATCCATATACCAATTTTATCCCTCTCCCAATCTCTTTCCCCACCTTTTTACCCATCCCTCCGTGGTGCTAGCTAGTGACATTAGCTTGCTTGTTGCACAGCTCCGCATGGAAACGAACGAATTACTCACGCGCCGTTTGTACTTGGTGCACTGCTCAATCGTCAGATAATAATCGAAAATAATAGATAGTTAAGATTTTTCCAAATAAACCATACCTTGGAAATGGTTTAGTTGTATTGTTCAGTGGCTGGTTACACAAATAGAGGAGAACCATTATCCACTGAAGTAGGCTACTTAGTTGCCATGCACGTAATTTTCGTTCTATTAGCAACCGAAATGAATGAATGGGCCTTTAAATACATTTTTTAAACTCGATAAAAACCTACCATTATTTAATGATTTGTGTGGAACATGCATTTGGTGAAACGTCGCCTTGTTAACTTAACTTTGATTGCGAGCTTGCGTGTGATATTTATCTCTTGATAGCAGCCGCACTGTATTTTACTTTGAATTGATTGCATTTTAATTCCTTGCCGAGTTCAAACATATGGTTCAAACCACAGAACTGTATAAGTCCTGTGGTTTAAACATGTAGGGCTTTTTTTCTTGAAAAGATATTTGGTGGGTGTGTAGTGGACACACCCCTCTGTGATATGTTGTGGTTATTAGAATTTTGAATCTCTTGACCATCACTTTAAGTAAAAATGCTAACGATTAACATTTATAAACAGGAAGCCAGGACACAACAAATAATACACACAAATTCTTTAATACAGTACAAAAAAATACAATATAAACATGGTAACGGACATTTTATACTTGTGCATGAGACAGTAGACAGAGAGTGCCGACAGGTATCTGCTATCAACGTGATTTTCAATAGAACCACCTACCTGTGTAAATTTAGATGGTTTTGTGTCTTTACAGGGGCAATTGACAGTTCAGAAATATTTGATATTGGTTTATGTAAACATGCAATGTCTTTAAAATGGCATGAATGGAAAATGGTTTGGGATTTGCCAATTCTATGCAGTTACCCAAATTATGCGATATTCTGTTATGCAATTAAGTGGATTCTACTTTACTTGTGTAAACGGATTGATTATTCTGTTCTGCAATTAGTGTGAAAACAATGAGGTGTATGGACATTCACATTGGGCAATTAGCAGGTCCAATCAAAGAAAAATGGTGCATGTTGCTATGCTTAACTGTGGGCTTATATAAATGTATGTTTCCCCTCCTAGGGGCTGACGTCCACAGTGGGAAGGCCCAGGAGTCACCCCTGCACGCTGCAGCACAGAGGCCCAGTGTGAGGTTGGTGGAGCTGCTGCTGGAGTACGGAGCAAATGTCCAGAGCAAGAACTCTGAGGGGAGGAAACCTGTAGAGCTGGCAGTACCCAGCAGCCCTGTGGAGAGAGCACTGAAGCTGAGAGAGGGTATGATAGTCTGGGCGTGCACGCACACAAACACACCCACATCCACACACACACACACGCTCCTTCCCTCGTTATGGTAACTTTGCCAAAGACTCAAACCTCACAATGTAGGCTCAAACTTTAAATAAATAAAAAATTGACACACGGTAACCCTGTTTTATTATTTTAATAATGCAATTTACACATGCTGTTTCAAATTCTGTTAAATTTAAGGAAAAAGTCAAGCTCTTTCTTTCCGTGATGGACCAAAGTGATTAAATGCACCAGGTTATCAATGCGTTTTGCTTGAACTTGTTCCTTGCGGCAACTGCCGCACAGGTATATAAATTTATATATTGTGATAAAAATGGACATTGCATAAAATAGCATAGCATAAAATAGTCTACAACCAAGCAATAGTGTGACATTCGAATTGCACACACACACACGATACAAGCGTAATACAAAATATTACAGGCCTAAGTGTTGGATATGTAATTTATATATTGTGATAAAAATGGACATCGCATCTATTTGTTTAGATACCACATTCGTTTAGTTCATAAAATATAAATTTATTAACCGTTTTTTTTTGCCTTTATGGACAGTTGAAGTTGTTTTACTGACCTGTTCACATTTTCTGTACACAGAGAATGCACACATTGACAGCATTTTCAATTTTACTTGCTCAAAAACAATATATCAATAACAATATCCTCTGATCTAGTTTGCTTATCTCCACTCCTCTCCAAAATAAAATGTTTACTGAACCGCAGCGTCCAGACAGAACAAATCAATTCCAACAGTAGCTTATGACACCCGCAAATAGCCTACATACATGTCTTTTATGTGGGTGGTTTAGGTCTGATCGGTTGTCGATTATTTTGCTGCCACCTTTTTACCGTAATTACTCAAAATCTAGGCATGGCGAACCCTGCTTTTAACCCTTTTTGCGCATACCATCACAAATATGGAATTATTCCAGAACTGGCCCAAAAGCGTATCATCACAAATGTGTGATTAGAACGTTCAGTTGAGAATGTGTCACAAGGGTCACTGCCTTCTAAAGACTCCAATGCGGTACCTACAAATGATGTTACTATAGTCGTTGTCATCAGAGTAGTCATCAAGGTTATTTTGTGGCCTACTGTATATGGTGACCATATATTACTTTTTTTTTTTTAAGTGGATGTAGCGCGCGGACGCTATACCATTTTGAGTATTATAAATAGTTATAAATAGGATAGTCTCAGCTTTCTACTCCAAATATTAAGTGAGATATACTAATTTAAATCTCAACTGTCACCCAACCATGTTGTTGATCTTTTCAAATAAAATAAATTCGAAGTAGCGATCTGCCGAGTTCATTAAACGCTACAGAATGTTAATTCTGACATATATCAGCATTAACAGTTAGCCCACATGTTATCTTGGACTTTGTGCAGAATTTAGGCATGTCGTTGTTTGTACATTTGTGCAGAAACCTTGTCGATGTACCATTAAATGAACAGGAGGCTAAATGCTTTGAATTGCTGTTTATTTATGAATCACTCGACAGATTGCGTATTTACCAGCGTTTTCCGACCCCCCTGCATATCTCAACCCCCCTTCATATGAACACACTTGTCAAGCTATGCGATAGGCTATGCTATGAACGCCCTGCGCTTTTTTTTTGCTTAATTTCTCCAGTAAAATTAAAGCAATAATACTGTGGATTGTGGTACGAGCATAGTAACCATGAACTAGATTGTTCTATTGATTGTGGTCGACCATAAAATAATTGCAAAGAGTAACGATGTTGAACACTAGCCTACCTTTTTCATTGGCAGGCAGAGGGTGGGATATCTTTCAAGTGTCACAAAGCGGAGTGCAAGGTCTGACACTGAAAACAAAATTACTTTGCAGTGTATTAATCACGTCTCTAAATATGCTGACACCTGAATATCACACCCTCTGCCTGCTTTTTACGTCTCTTTACAATGGAAAAGATAGTGTTCAACATCGTGACTTTTTGTCCACCTCTATGGCGTTATATCAATGTCACCAATACGTGAACTTGTAAACAGAATTTTGTGGTCGCAAAAACTCGCAAACTTCTAAATTGAGATTTGTGATGGCAAAACCGATTTGCACACTTGTAATTTAATATTTGAATGGATTCAATACCTTTGCAAGCATAATTTATTTGCAGAATTATTACAAGCCCATTTATGACAATTAATATTCTGCTGTGAATCAAGCATTAACAGCTGAATCAAAATCCGTCACTTTCTGCAGTTCTGTAAATAGAGATTTGCAAACGTTTTTTCGCTCCCGCCTACATTTGCAACTTTCTTTAATTTGCGCATTAGATTTGTTTTAAATCCTGCATTTTTATTTGACCTCGCACTGAATAAAATAAGTTTGAGACAAGATGTTAATAAAAATGTTAGAATGTGCTTTTAAATTCGCTACTTCAAGAAACTATAATATGAAAATTATGCAGTTGAATCGTACAGCTACAGTATTATCGGTTTAATTTTAATTGGAGAAATTAAGCAAAAGAAAAGCACAGGGCATTCATAGCTTAGCGTATCATGTAGCTTGACGAGCGCATTTAGTTGTGTTAGTTGTTGCACCTCTGACATTGATTGAGTTTAAAGCACAGGCGATGTCTTCTTCTGGAGAGTGTAGCTATCTGGCCTAACTTCCCTGAAGTAAACAGTTGTGAGTAAAATTTCAATACCATTGAAGTCCCCCTCCCGCTGGTGAAACAATATTGACTGTGCGATAATGACTACGAGAAAGATTATACTTTTCAGCCAATGTACCTGCATCATTAAACATATCCACAGTTGTTCATTCATGATTTTTGGGTGCTACAACTTGTACTAGTAAAAGGGGACGGGGAGTTCGACAGCAAACTTTTTACCGTAATTACTCGAACTTTACGCATGCGCTTTCAACATCGGGGGATCAGGCAGCCAGCCAGCCAGTTAGTCAGTTACCCACATTCACACGTTTAGGCCCGCAAGCACTGCGCCAAAAAAAAAATAATAAAAAAAATATCTTACCTGGTATTCCAAGGACGGATACGATACTATTCCAAGAAAAACGACTGGTTTCATCATATATGATACGCTATGGTGCTTTTCCACCTCGAGGTTTCCTGTTTCATGCATACTGGTGGTGAAAAACAGAAGACGACCTCTGTTCACTTGGCATAAGACCCAAACTATCATTTCACTTCAGCATTTATGAGATGCTTTTATCCAGAGTGACATACACTGATTACATTTTATTACGCACAATCCATTTGTACAGCTGTATATTTAATTGAGGTTAAGTACCTTGCTCAGTGGTGCCCAGCTGGGAATTGAATACACATCCTTTCCGCTACAAGCATAGGTCTCTAACCATTATGCTACAGTACCGCTTGCAGTGCTTTTAAGTGAATGCGGTCTTAAGCTGAAAGATACCATTCCCTGTGAGTGCTCATAGGAGCTGTTTTGCATTTGTTTGTTTGTGTATTTGCTTAGGCTAGTTTTGTGGTTATATATTGTGCACAGGTGCACCTTCAGGCTCCTACTTACAAAATACACTACCGTTCAAAAGTTTGGAATCACTAAGGTATTTTTATTTTTTTGAAAGGAATCAATACTTTTATTCACCAAGGTGGTATTAAATAGTCACCACATTAATAATATTACAAATTACTATTTCAAATAACAGTTTTTTAAATTAATCTTTACATATGATTGCAAAATGCCATTTTCAGCAGCCATTACTCCAGTGTACTAACAACACACTGTGTTACCTCATCCTTAAATAATCATACTAATGTGCTTATTTGGTACTAGAGAAACCATTCCCATTGTATTAAGCGTAGCTGAAAACAATCGTGCCCGTTTAATGAAGCTATAAAATGTCTTTCTTTGAGTTGCTAAAGTAGAATTACAAACCCCAATTCCAAAAAAGTTGGGACAGTATGTAAAATGCACATAAAAGCAGAAAGCAGTGATTTGTACATTCTCTTTTAGATACAGTGTGCACCATAAGTCATTGGACAGTGACACATTTTTTGTTATTTTGGTTCTGTATTCTAGCACTTCGAGGTTGAAAAGATACAATGACAATGAGGTTGAAGTGCAGACTGACAGCTTTAATTTGAGGGCATTTCCATTTACATCCACATTTTCGGGCATCACAAAATATTGTGACCGTTTAACATAATGTAGAATAAAGTAATTATTTTATATATTTGTCACATATCCTTTGCATGCCATGACATCCTGCTGTCTGTGACCCAACAACATCAACAGACTCTTGATATCTTATTTTCTGGTACTCTTACAAGCGATACTATAACTTTTCTGCATTTGATTGGATCTCTATGGAAATTGGGGGGTGGCAGTAGATTTAGCTGCAAATTAAGCTGGAACAGTACGGAATACATGGTTGGCGAAATGGCTGTAAGTCATCAAGCGTCTGTGGTATCAAATGAGCCTCAAACCATCACTCTGCTGCCATATATGCAGTAGATATGGATGGATCACTTGAAGGGTTGTGTCTCTTTACTTATTTTTCCAGTTCAATAGGAAAATGAATCAGGAGAAACAACCCTTAAAGGGTAAGGAAACCCTAAAACCACTTTTTTTAGCTGATTACTGATATATTTGGACATATCCATGTGCTAGAGATTGATCCTGTTTCAAATCACGACATTTCATCACAATGTTTAGCATTTTATAGGAAGAGTAGCGTATTTTGGCTAACTAGCGTTTTGGTGGTGAAACGTAGGCTATTGCAGTTGTAATTTACTATTGACTGCTGCACAGTATATATGACGTGGCAGTACATGTGATGTCACACCAACTGGTGCATCTGGCTACGCACTTCCACCTTACACTATAAATAAGTTGTTTTTTTTTAAATATAAATCCAGCAAGTTGTGGAGAGGAGCATTTGTGTGAGCGACAAGCTATTCATAGAGAGAGGATGGCATAGGTGTCAACCCATACAGTTTGCCCGTATGATATACGTTTTTTTCCAGCTTTTCGAAGGCAAATGGGCGTATAAGGTTATGCTCCGGGAAATCTAGTCTAATACGTTTTTGTATTTTCTTTTTTCAAATGTTTCTCCATCAACCTGCCCAGGGACTACAGGTGAAAATTTGCCCCAATGGCTAAATCTGGCACATTTACGTTTAAATGTCCTTTTCTTAAATAAATAAACCTAAACCTATAATTAATTTAATCGCAGCAATCACATTTTCTTTCTCCCTCTCGACTATTCTCCCGTTTTGTGAGGCCATGGGAAAAACAAGTAGCAGGACTGATCTAAAAATGACACAGTAGCCCACAAGATAGCTACCTATGTTAGTTAACTTAGCTAACAGTTAAACGGTTACGACTGGACAATGTTCATGTTTATGCAGTTTTTACCAAAATTAGATGTTTCTTGAGGTTTTAATGTGGCTATATGACTAAATTTAGCGACGTTACTACGAGTTTCATTGTATATTAATTCATGGCTAACTTAGTCTTTAATAAAGATAATTGTTACTAGAAAATTATCCAAATTAAGATGAGAGCTTAAGTTTATAACTTGGCATATATGTAGCCTACATTCTCCAGTTCTCCACCTCTGCCACGGCTGCTGCTCCAGGCTCAGCAGTCGGAGCGAGCGGCTTGAACAAAACACATTATGGCTGTGAATGAGCATAAACTTTAAAAAAGTTTTTTTGTGCTAACTCGAGCCCAACCCTTTCATGAGTATCTTTCCCACGCCAAATTTTGGCATTTTCTGAACCGCAAACAGGCGTGGTCGCTCTGAAACAGCCCGTGGAGTTACCCTTTAAAGTGATCCATCGATATCTCCTGCATATCTGGCAGCAGAGTGATGGTTTGAGGCTAGTTTGATACCTCAGACCCTTGATGACTTAGTCATTTAGCCAACCATGGGTTCCATACTATTGTTGTTTTGTTTATTGGTATTCATCCATTACTTTGCTGAGGTAGCTCAACTTACCTGGTTTCTTGGATCTGAATTGGCAACTGATTTTTAAGGTGGAAACTAAAACCAGCTAACCATATGGCTCTCCAGGACCAGAGCTACTGGGTAGGGACATTTGGACCACTGATGTGTGGCCACTTCTCTGCATTCAGCTGAAAGATGTGTAAATCTCCGCGCAGCTAGACCAATGAGGGAATAGCTCAGAGCGAAGCTTTAAGCGTGATGTATTCCGCTATTGCTGTGGGAAAAGGGAAAAGTTAAGTTCATAAAGAAATATGACTATTCTTGCAACCGGGTGAGACTGCTCTTTAGATTCACGGGATCAGCTAATAAGGGACCACGTATCAAAGGTAATCGTACCACGTTACCTTCCGCTTTAAGTCTGGGCTACGCTGATCCCAGTTTATCCAAAAGACAGCCTGTGCGCATTACATTAAATCATCAGCCACCAATGCTGATTCTGTACTCGTTTAAAATTATTGACTCCATTTAAAATTATAATTTAGAATTTGGTATGTAAAATTTCCACTTGATTTGCTAAAGGATTCCCATACTTTTAAGACGGTTCTCTGAACTGGATCTGCCGGTTCCACTGCGCGTTACATTCGGCCGTTATGTACACAACTTACAGCTGGCTTGATATCTGCGGTTATCTCAGAGGTTGCGGAAGAAGCCACTTTGTGAGGTATACCCTATGGTTAAGGCTCAGGGACCGACGAAAGGAATATTAGCGACCACCGTTCTCAACATGTATAACCGCCAGGCGGAGGTGATCTACTTTAAGACATAGTTCTACGGGTGCAATACTCCGTGATACATTAAGCTTAAATAGTCAACCTCCCTAGACCAGCTGAGGGGGTAACCAAGACTGAGGAAATTAATCAACTCATTACCGGTGAACAGAGATAGTACGTCAACTTTCAGAGAAACCACACAAATCAAATATAAAAATAATTGAATAACAGGCAGGGAGGTCATTAGCTTAGAATTAGCAGTCAATTACAGACTTGAGTCTCAGAGTCAATTTCTGACTCTGAGACTCAAGCATACATACCACAGTGCTCGGAACACCGCAGCTCAGATCATACAAGCAATTGAAGCTGGAAAAAGGTTGAAAAGAAAGATGCAGATTATGTGAAACATGGTAATTTATTAATGACAAATAATCACTGGTTAAGTCTGTGAGAGCAAACACAAACACATTCAATGCCTATAGCTAAACACAGGATAACATTCTGCTAAGGCAAATAAACATGAACAAGTTCAATAACAAAGTATATAACCAAATGATTCCGTACGGTGTGACTATGGTACCAGGAGAACTGTTAAGCAAATTCCCCTGGATATCCCTTTGGGTTTCCCATAAATGCAGTCCTGAGCAGGCCTTCCACATTCCACAATTCCCTTTGTTTGTCCAAATAAGGTCTGGCAGGAAGAGATGTAACTTCTCACCACCCGGGGACCCCCCCCCCCCTCCAGGGAGAGAAACTGTCTACTCCCCCAAATCTAGTGATAGTAATAAGATTCTTTGAACGACGGCACGTGATCTTATGATCTTCCCTATCATTTATCTAGATTTCAGGTGAGGTTCCAGTGATGGCCACTCTAGGTTCCAGATACTTATATGAACAAGCGCATCCCTGATAACTTACAAAATCCTCCTTTCTTTCACATTCCTCCCCCTCCTATACTTTCACATACCCCACACCTCAATTCCCAATTCACCACTGTGGCGAAGTGGTCTATAGTGCTCGGAGAATGAATAAGCAAGAGTCCAGCGATTCTCCGTTTAACAACTTTTTTTTTTTTTTTTTTTCCCAACACACACAGTGTACAGTTGTTTTTTCAACCTCTCTCTCTTTCCGTTGCAGCTCCTTTTGAGAGGATCAGGGTCTCAAAATCAACAAACAATCAATTTAATTAATAAATAATATATAATCTATCGTCATCTATTGCCCCATTGCCCCGCCGACAGCGTGCCGGCTAACCGCCCCCCCGCCGTTCACTCTCTTCTCTCTCTCTTGCTCTAAAAAACCACGCCCCCCTACCACAACCACATTTATCATATTATCCACTACTTTATACTAATTTACATGCACATACATATGATGCAAGATACATATACAGCTTTGTTTCAGTCAATAATCCAAAAAGCCATTCAGTCCAAGAGCCTTTGATCCTGTGAAAAACCTGGGTTACTCATTATGAGGATCAAACTTCCTACAGAATGCCTGCTTAAAGTCCAGTTGTATGGTCAATTCCAGCTGTAGTTTATGAGAGGTCAGAGGGAGAAGGTTCTCAGGCCACCTGGTAAATTGTTTTATTGCACCCTCAAAGAAGTCGCCACCAGCTCCAAGGGTTTATGACTGATAATCCCTTTTTCAGTCTTACAATGTGCTGTTCTGCTATTTTTTACACAGAGTCCTTTCAACGCATGGAACAGCTTTCCAGGTCATGCAGTAGAGGCAGACCCTTGGGTGTTCAAATTCAGGCTTGGTGCAGTGCTAGATACTCTCAGAGTGTCTGCAGGTTTAACTCCTGTCCTGGAGGGCTGCAGTTTATATAGTAGTTTTTCTTTCAAACAGAGGTGAATTTAGACCTTGTGTGGTGACTCTAGTCAGATCAAAGGGCTACAGACACTGGCCTTCCAAACCCCTGCTTTAGTTTGTAGATAGTGAGCCTATATAGGATGATGTTCTCGTCATGATTACTCTTATGTTTTTATATTGTTTTGTTCTTATATTAGCAATCGTCTAATGTCTGGCTCCACCCCTTTCTCCCAAGGGCCCTCTGTTCTCACCCAGCTGTGTCGGCTGTGTATACGCCGGATTATAGGGCGGTCTCGGCTACACCTCGTGCCCAGCCTCCCCCTCCCCCATCAGCTTGCCGAGTTCCTGCTGTACAGGTGATGGTCTTTTGTTCCGATTTTTTATTTTGCTCATTGTCTTCTCCCTTCCCCCTATTGGCAGTTCACTTGCTGAATTAGCAAGGAAAGTCATAGGTTTTGGTTTGAAAAAAAATAAATATACTCTACATTCCAAAATATTTTGATAGTTATTAATTTTCAAAAAATAAAAACTTCCAAAATAATGAGTTGTTTGGTGAATGTCGCATGTATTGTCTCTTGTCCCCATTATGGGAATATACTATAGGGCCAGAATATACTTTAATCTGCCCGCAGGCATTAACAGGTCGGATATCTATGGCGTTATATCGATGTCACAAATACGTGAACTTGTAAACAGTTCGCAAACTTGTATATCGCAAACTTGTATATTGAGATTTGTGGTTGCAAAACCGATTCACACACTTGTAATTTAATCTCGCAAGGTTGTACCGTCATGTGCAAATTCATGTAGCAACAGTCACAAACTTGTAATTTAATATTTGAATGGATTCAATACCTTTGCAAGCATAATTTATTTGCAGAATTATTATAAGCCCATTTATGACAATGAATATTCTGCTGTGAATCAAATGTGACCCTTGGCAACAATAGATTAGATTACTCAATTACCAAAATGACTACGCCACTCTCTTTAAGGGTGAGAGACCCAGAGCTACTTGTAGTTTAGCCGTACTTTAGATAGTCCACACACAAGGCCTCCATTAAAGGAGGGGAAAAAAGGGAACAGCTTTTTTAAAAACAAAATTATTTTATTGAGGCACACACAACACACAATAAAAAACACAAGACCCTACTAACGGGTCAGGGGTGGAAGGAGACAATAACAAAAGGGCATCAACGCAGGGCGGGCGGGTAGGGGGGTAGGGGGTACACACTACACTGATGCTATACCACATGCCAGGGGGCTACACAACTGCACACTGGTACACACACTGCACACTTATATACACACACTGCACTATTATTACACTTACACACACTGCACTACTGCTACACACTTACACACTATTACATTACACACTAAGGGGGTGGGAAGGGGGGGGGGGGGGGGGGGGGGGGGAAAAAAAATAATAAAAAAAACATAAAACAAACTGTACTAAACCTTATCTAGGCAACAGAGAGTACCAGAACAGCAGCTTTTTTTATTTTTTTTTTTTTTTTTTCAGCAGGAAAAAAGGAAAAACAGAAAGTTTCAGGATCAATCAGTCGATCTGCTCAGCCAGTACAGCTCTAGTACCAGTTCAGGTCTGTTTTGGGTCACTCAGCATCACAAAATATAAAGCAGTAAAAATAATAGCAGGAAAAGATCAAATGGTCAAAACAAAATATAAAAAAATAAAGTAAAAGGTAAAAATTGGTAAAAAACAAAAAAATACACACAACACAAAAACACACTCACACTTCACGTTCCTTCATGCCGATGACATGCAATTGTTGCCTTTGTGTTTTTTTAACACACTTTTGAACACAAATATCAACCTAGGTTTTAGCTCTGCACACAGGTTCTGCTCACTAGGGGGCATCACGGGTCAACAGGGCATCAACTAGAATATGCACTATAAAACAGGGGCACAAATATAAAAACAACAAACAAAAAATGAAAAGTAAAAAAAAAATAACAAAAAATAAATTAAAAAAAAAAAAAACAAAAACACCCTACTTCACAAACAAAACTTTCACAAACAAAAGTCCACCGTCTACCTCCTTGTGTCGTTTCTCTCTTCCCTGAAGTCCTGAAATCCTGTTCCTCTCTACAGGTCTACCTTCTTCTATACACTACCCTCACCTGTCTAGGTGTCTTACAAAAATACAAGTTTACAGCTGAATATGCGCGCACTCGGATTTGTGAGATTTCCGTCACTGTCTGCAGTTCTGTAAATAGAGATTTGCAAACTTTTTCTCGCTCCATAAGCAAAGGGGGGAGCTCCCAATGAGCTCCCACCACCCCCACAGCCAATCAGATGCTGTCTAATGCTGCACCAAGTATCATTGGCTGGATTGTTCCATCCAATCACACAATCTACATTCCAGACCAAATGGAAGAATTAACTGAAGATGGCCTAGGCTAACGTTAGACCGCAAGTGAGTGTTCCCGATTGAAATAAAGTAATTGTGTACCCTTCTTTATAAGAGTATCTACTATAGTTATTATTATGCATACAATCATATCAATACCTACATACACCTCATCCATGCATCACCTCAGAGTGTAGCCTACTAGCTAATGCTCAATCTTATAAAGAAGGGTACACAATCACTAACTAAAACCTATATTTCATACAAAGCATAACGTTACTATATTTAGAATGATGCAGGGATATTCTGTGAGGGAGTAGATCGAGTCTTGTCCTACATGGCCAAGCTTGGATGTGTTATGCTCATGCATGGTGAGTGACACATGATGGTAAGTTATCCAAGTGGAAAAGATTTACAAAATTCTTATTAGAATGTGGCCACTTTCCATGCAATACAAGAAGCTTAGCTACTGGATTCTTATAGCTAACTTAGCTAGCTAAAACTTTTCCTCATAAGCTAAGTTAGCTATACAGCATCTGATTGGCTGTGGGGCTGCTGGGAGCTGATTGGTCAAGAGTGAAAGGTCCTCCCTCCTTTGCTTATGGAGCAAGAAAAAGTTTGCAAATCTCTATTTACAGAAAATGCAGACAGTGACGGAAATCCCAGTGCGAGCAGATCCGAGTGCGCGCAGATTCAGCTGTAAGCTTGTATTTTTGATTGACAGCACAATATTCATTGTCGTAAATGGGCTTATAATAATTCTGCAAAGGTGTTGAATCCATTCAAATATTAAATTACAAGTTTGTGACTGTTGCTACACGAATTTGCACACAACGATACAACCTTGCGAGATTAAATTACAAGTGTGCTAATCGTTTTTGCAACCACACTTCTCAATATACAAGTGTGCGAATCGGTTTTGCGACCACAAAATTCTGTTTACAAGTTCACGTATTTGTGACATCGATATAACGCCATAGATATCTTCCAGAAACTCCTCTTTTATGCAGTGAAAGCATGATCTGACAGCGTTTGTGTTTAATAAAGGCGTTATTTGTGCGACACTGCGGTATGATTGACTCGGCAGTGATTTACAGGGTCCTGCTTGTTTTTCTCGTTTTCCTCCCATCAGGCCCTGCTGCAGAACGATTTCCCCACAGATGAGGTTGACACTGATAGAACCATACCAGTACATCCCTTTGGAGTAAATGTATTGTTCCACATCTGAAACAAATTTAAAAGTTTATACTCTCTATAACTACTCTCTAAACCTGCTCCAGTCCCTGAACTGGGGGGGTTATGCAATTTTCACATTACAAGGCAATCCGCCTCATAATCGGGTCAATGTTATTAAAGGGGTAACATGGTGGTTTACCTTACTTTCTGGTGTTTTGTATGATATTGGTACATAGGGGCATTGCGGGAACACCACGGAACTATCAAAGTTGTATTTTCTTTAGGTTTGGAGAAATAGACGATTTAATTTTGCGGCCCCATTTTCAGGTCGTTTCTCGTGTGACGTCACACGAGAAAAGACCACTCCCCAGTGTCTCAAAACTGTCTATGGAATACTCCCCCGTCCACGCCCACAAAAGAAAAAAGAATTTGAACTTCACAAATTTGCGGCGACAAGCTAATGTAAGTTATTCGGTTTCATCCGATTTTACTCAAAAAATGTCTTGGCTTTCACGATCTGTGTGTGTTAATGTCATATTCAGTTTTAATATATAGTTTTGAAGCTTTTTAACATAGCATGACAAATTAGCGCCGTAGTTTTGCGTAGTTTGGTGTAGCCAGCTTTCACCTGCCCCCACCAGTCACACAATCACATCGGCTGCCTTCAAAGCGACAAGCTAATGTATTGGGTTTCACCTGATTTTACTTGAAAAATGTCTTGGCTTTCATGATATGCGTGTCTTAATGTCAAATTCAGTGTGAACATATAGCTTTGAAGCTTTCAAAAGTCATATATCACAAGCTAGTTGGTCCTTTGCATAGCCAACTTGTAAGCAGTCACACAATAACTTGTGGCGACAAGCTAATGTAAGTTATTTGGTTTTATCTCATTTTACACAAAAAATTTCTTGGCTTTCATGATCTGTGTGTGTTAATGTCATATTCAGTTAAAAATATAGTTTTAAAGCTTCTAAACATAGCATGACCAGCTAGCGCCGTAGCTGTATCCATATGCTTTTGGTAACGTTAACGCTCCTGCGCTATGGCAGTACCATGCACAGCGCACTCGATTCGACCATACTCTCACCTTACTTTATCGAACATACCCTTCCCTGGCATTAAACTGTGCTGTAAGATTTCCGAAGTTTTAAGTTAACGTCAGCTCGCTGAATCAATCCTTCCCAGCATGCTATCAATAGCGTGGCCGACTGCAGTGGAGACGCACCATCGTTGTGCTTTTATCATACTTTTTTCAAAATTACGCAAATTCGGGGATATGGCCTGGTAGGTAGTGTGTACCTTAACAATGTTTGGAGGTTAAAAGCTGGTGTGACATCTCACATTGCTTATATTAAGGACTTTGAAACGCCTATACACTTCCTGGTAAATCCAGTCTCGAGGTAACTATGGTAACTATCTGACTGACCGTTCTCATTGATACGCATACAAAACGAGGTGAACTTGTAGAATGGGAAATTTGGGCATATAAAAAGGAGTTTTAAAGTACTTAAAATTGACTGAATAACAACATTGATGGACACATTAACTTTGATGTAACCTAAAGATAACTGGCATGTGTCACATTCAACCACAATGTTACCCCTTTAAATGTTGTCAAACATTTAATAACATCAAGCTTATAAAAAGGTATAATTCGTGAGGGTATTGTGATCATATCAGTCGGTTAACCCATTCTCCTCCTTTCCTCTTGTGTTGGTTACTTTCAAAAAATGCTATAGGCAACCCTGGTCCTGGAGTGCCCGGTCCTGGTTTTCTTCTCCTTCCAAACTTATAACTACATAACTGGATTAATTTGAATTAAGTAGGTGTAATGAATGCAGTAACCATATGCTGGAGGCACTCTGTGTTTCACCATTCGGAATATTCAGGCTCAGACTTAATCATTCATCAAACTCTTGTGATCAAGCTCAGATGGAACAAAAACCAGAAACGTCACTGGCACTCCAGGACCAGGGTTGCCTACCCCGACTATAAATAGCCAAGCTCATGATCTGCTTCAGACACATTGATTTGTAAACACAGCTATCCAGGGGTGATGGTCACGAGAAAGAGATACAGGTGTTAATGGAGTTAATGCTGTGTGCGTTCTCATACCTACGTGTATATATTTCCCAATTTATTCCCCTATTTACTTATTTATTTCCATATTTCCCTATGAACCATTTATTTATTTATTTATTTATTATTTTATTTATGTATCATTGTTGCACTGTTGTTATTCCATTGTTTTAACAGGTTGCTTATCATTTTAGTCAATATTTGCCTACTGTGGACTAAGTAACAAACGGTTTTACTAAATGAATACGCCTATGTTTTGCCGAAAATGGTGTTTACAGTTAGCCTAAGTTAAAATCCGCTGGCAAAGAATGTTTAGTGTATTGTTTTGGGAAAACAACGGATTGAACCAAAGTACAATGACTGTAAATCACTTCCTGTTTGAGATAATTGTTTTCATAATCTATTTCATTGTATAGAGATGTGAAGTCCACGCTTGTTACACTTGATGAAATCAGACCATATCATAATAGGCTATGGCATCTACTGTAAATCCCTCTCCCTCTTGTATCAGTGGTTCTGACTGTTGTAGCAGCTCTTTGGCTACTGTGAAGCAAAAAATTGTAATTCAGACGTGTATAAATGGGCTATTCGCAGAATAAGCTAAAACTCTGGCTATTGGCCTCATATCTAGGATACATACGTATTCCTACCCTTTTTTTTTTTACCACAGAATTGCTTAGCTGGCAAGTCCATTTTGAGTTGTGGTTATATTTTAATTTCAATTTCAGTTTTGCTATAAAGTTGTACCTCCTCAATAATGTAACCTGCATGACACCTCTGCTGTCACATACAGTGGGTTGAAAACATATTCAGCCCCCTTAGACGTTTTCATATTTTGCTGCGTAAGAACATTTGATACAAAAGATTTTAATCAGGCTTTTCTGCTGGTATTCAACACAAACAACTCTATGATGTCAATGTGAAAAGTAAAATCTACAATTTGTTCCAAATTATTGATAAATATAAAACCGAAAACAATAAATACCTAAAGTATTCAGCTCACTTGCTTCTTTGTACTTTAACAGCCATACAGGCAACACTTTTATGCAAAAAAATTGCGCAGACATCATGTTCAGATTGTATTTAAGGACATTGAACAATATATATTTTTTCAAATGTGTGTTAGTATTGTCTTTCTTGGTAACAAAGCCAAGACCAGGTCTCTTCAATACATTTTATTGGCTCTTAATGGGATTTTGGGAAGTACAATGGACTTTACATCGCAATACTCAAACAGTTTATCTGATATTGTTCATTCGTGGATGGCATTTTAGACCAGTCTCTGGGGTAAAAAAAAAAAAAAACATAAATCATCACCTCTCCATGACTTTCTGCGAAAATGTAGAAGGTGCAAATTCAGTAACTTTTTCCTGTCTGGTTTCACTATGGAAGACAATGGAGAAATCTGAAAGGTGAAAGGTACACTTTTGCATAAAGTGATGGAGAGGTTTATGTTACAGGCACTCATGGTTTCTGTCATGCATATGTGACAGGATTTGTTCAACTGAATGAAGTATTTTCTGACCTCTCAAAGGTGAAATAAGGTTTCTCACAAGGGTCAGTGCTTGGATTACTTCTCTTCTCACTTTATATGCTACCCCTTGGTAATGTCATCTGGAAACATAGTGTGGACTTTCATTGCTTTGCGGATGACATCCAGTTATACATCTAACTGAAGTCTGGTGAAATCTCAGCATACGCGGTTTGAGGCATGTATTGCTGATTTGAAGGCCTGGATGACGAATAACTTCCTACTTTTAAATCAGAAAAACTCAATTTTTTGTTTAGGTCCAAAAAAACAATGAGAGAATTTGCCTGACCTATCTTGATGATTGTTCAGTTTTGCCAAATGCATCTGTGAAAGACATTGGTGTTACCACTAACCCTGAGTGGTGTCTTTCACAGACATTTCTTATTATTAGAGGATTCTGAGAAATTGATGAGTGCTTTCTTCATGATGCGTGCATGATGAATGCCAAAATATGAACAAAATTGCAAAAACTTAACGATTTACGCGCAAACTTGTTCTGCTCACGTTTCATGAATGAGGCCCAATGTGAGTGAAAGTTTGCGCAAAGTTTATGCCTATCTTGTGCAAGTGCTGTACATATGCCCATAGTTGACACTGCAGGCAAAACAGGGACAGGATCCGACCATATCGATACTTTCTTACTGGGTCACCAGGCAATTTGCTTCACAGATTACCTGGCTGGGGAGTGGACCCCTTCGATTGACATAGGTGAGCGGTTGGCTAGAAGGAGCACAACTGCGTTTATTGTCATTCTTCTCATTACAGATGGGTGTAAGAAAAAGAACAGAATACAGCACCCCGGGACCACAGTGCAGTATAAGAACAGCCATAAACCATTAAAAACAGAAATAAATACAGGAGTTAACGTTACAAAAAAAGACAATGGACAATAAATGCAAAGTATGCATTTTCCCTGCTTGGGTGATTTATATTAAAGTCAAATTGGACAGCATATCATCCACGAAAACGATTGATTTGCTTTTGAATAGGTCATGATCATGCGCACCAGGCACGTGCAGAGGATGTTAGAGGGGCAGGGGCCCAAATTCATAAAAGGGCACACCGGCGATTTTTGCAAATAATTAAATAAATATATGCCTGGAATGAAGGGATATTAAAATGTATGTATTCAGGGTTTTTCCTGGCAGAGAATATGGTTTTTGGCGGTACATATAGGCTATGCGAGCGCACGCAGCAAATTTCTGTTCCATAGATCTTACCGTAAATACATTTTTTGGAGTATATATGTAGGCTACAGTTGTAAAGTACCAGTAGGGTTGTGTTTAGGAGTTAGGTTTTAGAAATCAAAGGTAATTTAATATTTGAATATTATACCAATTGTGATATTTTGATAGCGCACAAATAGAAAAATAAATAAAGGACACTCTATAAACCGAAAGTGCATCAGGTAGCCAGTAGCCTACAGTAAGCAATGGAAAACGTCGAATGCTTAGGCCTATTTGTACAACGTTTTTAAAAAATATTATTGTTTCTAGCGATATCTGAACATGATTTACTTGTAAACGATGCATTTTACAGTCTGTGCAGTGGCAAAATGGGAATAGCACCCAATATATACAATATATTGCAGTACAGTATTGATAGGATTGATCCTGCGGGGTACATCTACCACTATAGTATGGGGCGCCAATGTGGATCGGGCGCCAACGTGGATCGGGTTAAAGCTTTTACCTTTTCTGAAGTTAGGGCTTCAAAGGTAGCCTAATTCAAAATTGGAGCGTTTTCCATCCAACTCGCTGCGTACGCTATGTCTTCCTACCGAGTTGCCCCAAAGATTTAGGTTGCACTCTGCCACAGAATAGCTGAGCCGCATTTCTATACAGTCTATGGTTCTGCTTCTTCTACTCATCTCCTAGTACTGAAATCTTGAAGGCGACTAGTACAATATACATCGCCATTTGCTAGCCGAAAGATCATATTTCACCCAAAAAATTTAATTCATTTGGATATGAATTTATTTGCCGTTTTCTCAATTACTGTCATTTTGGCGGTCGCGATTTCCCTTTGGCGGTCCGTGAAATAATTTATTTTTTAAAAACCCATGACTGAGGTTGGTTCAAACACTGCTACATGACAGTTAATGAATGATACAGGCAAAGAAATGAAGTGTATTTCAATAAATTATTCTCACATGTTACGTATTACATTAGCTAACTAGCTATCGAGACAATAAGGCAACATTAATACTACTGTGGTGCGATGAGACTGTTCTTTTAAGTTCAGTGGATGGGACACAAGAACTCGACCATATTCCACTGATTCCCACATTACTAGCAAAAGGTATCAACGCTAACGATAGCTAGTTGGCACATTTTCAGCTGCTAAATAGTTCAAGCATAGATAGACCCTACTTGCCAAATAGTGTCAAGCAATTTCTAAAGCGCATTAATATCAATATAAAATGAAAATGAACAGTATATTCATACTTTGTTTGGCCACATACCTGATGTCTGCATCAAACTAACTCATCACACTGATTGACTCACGACTGTCGAGTGCCTATGCATGCGTATGCATGCAATTTTGCGTGCGTGCGTTCTTTCACCATAGAAAGGCTCGGTGCCCACACAGTGTTCGCCGCTGCGGCGGAAACCAAGAGGGAGGGTAGAGGTAGAGGGCATCGCCGGGGTGCACCAATCTCCGGACCTGATATTTCAATATCATATATTTATATTTTAATCAATAGCTTGTTGTATTCCAGTACTATGTATCCATACTTCAAATTCGAGCAGGTTAACTTTCAACACAGCTACTTTCATTTACTTAATTTTAATTTGTCCCAAACATTATGGGGCCCTGAAATGGGGGGAGGGGGTCTATGTATGAAAAGTGCTGTCATTTCTACATGGTGAAACCAACATTTATAAAAAATACCCTTTAAGAAAAGCTGAGAATCTGCACTATACAGAACCAAAAAACACTTTTTTTTACATAGTCCCCCTATTTCAGGCCTACTAAAGTATTTACATGACAACTTAACATAATGTAAAGTAGCCATGTTTCATATTTGGTTACATATCATTTGCATGCCATTACTTTCATGTCTGTGACTAACAACATCAAAAAACAGTTATCTTATTTTCAGGTACTCTCACAAGCGAGATTATAACCTCTCTCCATTTGATTGGATCTCTATGGGAATTGGGGGTGGGGACTAGATTCAGCTGTAAATTACGCTGGTACTGTAGTGGCTCGTGGCTGTTGTTTTTTTTTCTTTAGCGGTTCTCATTCTGGTTTCTTCCTCGTTATATTTCGTGGTTTGCATTGTTGTTTTCACCTGGGCTTCGGCTTGCAGGGTGTTTGGGTTCCTCGCTTCCGCTTCCTTTTTGTTTCGGTGCTTGTTTGTCTTTCGACATTGCAATCGAGCCAGGTACTAGTGACCTCCTGATTCCCTTTGCTCAAATTGGTAGGGAACCTAAGTTGCTTCCTCTCCGCTATGACGGTAGAGCAGGAAAATGCCGTGGGTTTTTTGCTCAATGTTAAAAAAATGTTTAAAGCCTAGTCGTTGCGGTTTAATAATCCAGATTCCAAAGTAGTTTTTATTCTTTAACTACTTTCTGGGTCTGCGCTTGATTGGGCTATGCCTTTGATCAGGGATAAATCTCTTATTTTAAATACCACTAAGACACTCATGAAGGAAATGGAGTAGGTCTTTGACCATAGCATTTCGGGTCGGGAGTCGGCTAGATGGCTGCATCGCCTTCGCCAGGGTAATGATACTGTGGCAGAATTCGCCATAAAATTTTGTGCACTGGCAGGTGAGACAGGTTGGGCTGAGGCTCTGCTGATGACATCATTTTCTGAGGCATTATCTGAACCGGTACAGGATGCTCTCTCCATTCTTGAGCAGTCAGATTCGCTAAATGCTTTAGTGTCTTCCGCCATCCGCATAGACAATCGGTTGCGGGACCGTTTACTCCGCAAAGAACAGGGTAAAGGTCATAGGATAAGACCTTCATCTCTCCCATTTATGGAGTTTTATTCTCCGGTAGTTAACCCATGCAGATAGATTGGGCAGTAGGTCCACCTTCGGAGGACTCAGCTTCTAAAAATGAGTGGTGTTGTTACTGCAAAAAGAAGGGGCATACTCATGATCAGTGCTTTAAGCTCAAGCTTAAGGGAAAAAGGGGGGTTTCGTTAGAGGAGCCGGGGCTTCTAGCGAGAAGTCAGGGTACTACGCCTCGGACGTTATTAAATGTTAGAATAGAATAGAATAGAATAGAATCACTTTATTGTCATTGCACAAGTACAATGAAATTGAGGTAGCAGCTCTCAGACTCAGTGCAATTTATAAATAAAACTATACAAATAAATATAAATAAAACTATACAGTTCTACACTAATAAATAGATACTCTATGCTAAGATAAAAACAAACAAACAACTACAATAAAACCCAAGACATATTGCACAACAGAAAAACATTCACAGGGATATTGCACGAACAGCCGTATATTGCACATACATGTATTTAAAAGTTCAGAGGTATTCAGGTCTGTGCAGTGTTAAGTGCAATAACAGCTCTGGGGTAAAAGCTGTTTTTCAGTCTGTTTGTTCTTGCTCTGATGGTCCTGAAACGCCTCCCTGAGGGCAACAGTTCAAAAAGGTGGTGACCGGGGTGGGATGGGTCTCTGAGGATACTGTGGGCTCTCCTGAGGCAGCGCGTTTTATAAATGTCCTCAAGAGATGTTAGGGGGCAGCCAATTACTTTCTGGGCAGTGTTAATAACCCTCTGGAGCGCCTTCCTTTCAGCTGCAGTGCAGCTGGTGAACCACAGCGAGATGCCGTAGCTCAGCACTGACTCGATGTTGCCCCGATAAAAGGACACTAACAGGTTCTCTGTTAAGCTGTACTTCCTGAGTATCCTTAGGAAATACAGCCTCTGTTGTGCCTTTTTCAGCAGTGCATTGGTGTTTGTTGCCCAGCACAGGTCCTCCTTGATGTGAGAGCCCAGGAACCTGAAGTCTGAGACCCTCTCCACACTGTCCCCGTTAATGAAAAGTGGCTGCATGTCCGATTTGTTCCTCCTGAAGTCAACTGTCAGCTCTTTTGTCTTGGAGGTGTTGAGGATGAGATTGTTTGTGGTGCACCATGCTGACAGTCTTTGCACCTCCTCCCTGTATGCCGTCTCATCTCCTCCTGTGATGAGCCCCACCACAGTTGTATCATCCGCGAACTTGATGATGGCATTGCTCGGGTGGGTGGGGATGCAGTCGTGGGTGTAGAGGGTGTAGAGTAGGGGGCTCAGCACGCAGCCCTGTGGGGAGCCGGTCGGTGCTGATGCTGAGTGCTGAGGAGAGATGGGATCCTACTCTAACCCTCTGGGAGCGGTCTGTCAGAAAGTTTTTGATCCAGTGGCAGGTGTGTTGTGAAAGTCCTAATTCCAGCAGTTTGGTGACCAGTCTGCTTGGTATGATGGTGTTAAAAGCAGAGCTAAAATCAATGAAGAGCAGCCTGGCGTAGCTCCCTCGCTGTTCCACATGTGTTAGTGTGGTGTGGAGAGCTGCGGCAATGGCATCTTCCGTAGACCTGTTTGCTCTGTATGCAAACTGGTGGGGATCTAATGTCGGTGGCAGGCTTGTTGTGATGTGACTCCGGACCAGTTTCTCAAAGCACTTCATGATGATGGGTGTAAGTGCCACTGGCCGGTAGTCGTTGGGGCTGCTGCTGGTGGTCTTTTTTGGTAGTGGAATGATTGTGGAGGACTTCAGGCATGGTGGGATCAAGCACTGGGATAGAGACTGGTTAAATATGTTGGTGAAGACGCCAGCCAGTTGGTCTGCACAGTCCCTCAGCACCCTCCCCGTCACACCGTCTGGTCCAGCAGCTTTTCGTGGGTTCACTGCCCGCAGAATGCGCCTTACCTCCTGTACCTGCACTGTGAGGATGTGGCCACTGGGGGCTGGTGGATGTAGCATGGCCACCTCCGGTGTCTCAACCTCAAAACGGGCATAGAAGAGGTTTAACTTCTCAGCCATTGAGGCGTCAACCTTGGGCTGCAGTTAAGTTGCTGGACTTGTAGTTGGTGATGTGTTGGACGCCTTGCCACACCTGCCGTATGTTGTTGCTGCTGAAGTGGTCCTCAATCATCCCCTTATGTGCTGTCTTGGCCTCCCTGATGCCTTTCCTCAGGTTGGCTCTGGCAGCCCTGTACTGTGCCCTATCCCCAGACCTGAAAGCGCTGTTCCTCTCCTTTAGCAGCACTTTGACTTCTTTAGTCATCCAGGGCTTCTGGTTAGGGTACACGCGGATACGCTTATCCACTGTGACAGTGTCAACACAGTGTTTGATGTAACACAGTACAGTTGAGGTGTAATCCTCCAGGTCCTGGTGTTTGAAAATGTCCCAGTTGGTGTTTTCAAAACAGTCCTGCAGCTGCTGAGTGGCATCATCAGGCCAAGTTTGAACAATCTTTGTTGTGGGGGGGGCTTTTTTCTTGAGGGTGGTGTATGCTGGTATCAGGAGCAGGGACATGTGATCAGATGAGCCAAGGTGGGGCAGCTGTGTAGCCCTGTAACCATGCTTGATGTTGGAGTAGGCTTTATCCAGAGTATTTACACCCCTGGTAGCACATTTAATGTGTTGATGGAACTTAGGGAGCACTACCTTTAAGTCAGCATGGTTAAAGTCACCTGCTATAACATGTACTGCCTCTGGATGGGTGTTCTGTTGAAGGCTGATGGCATTGTACAAGTGACTAAGGGCTGAGTTAGCATTAGCGTCCGGTGGTATGTACACAGCGGTTACCGTGACAACAGTAAATTCCCGTGGAAGATACGTGGGTCTGCATCTTACAGTGAAATACTCCAGGTCTGGAGAGCAGTGGCTATCGATGGTCATAGCGTTTTTACACCAGCTGTTATTTACGTAAATGCATAAACCCCCTCCTTTGCTCTTACCGGAGTTACTGTTTCTGTCGTGGCGGTGGGCTGTGTAGCCTACTAGCTCAATAGCCGTATCCGGAATGGATGAGTGGAGCCAAGTCTCTGTTATCAGCAGAATGCAGCAGTCCTGGACGAGACTGTTTGCTGCCATCTGTAGCTTCAGCTCATCCATTTTATTTGAAATGGATCTGGCATTTGAGAGAAAGATGCTGGGAAGTGGCAGTTTGTGTGGCCGTCTTCTCAGCCACGCGAGGACGCCTGCCCGGCAGCCTCGCTTTTGCCTTCTCTCATTTCGCTGCCTCCTCCTCCTGCCCGCGGGGATGACAATCCACGGAGAGCCCGGTGAACGGGCTATATCCTTCGGTATACTGTGCGAATGGATAAAGTCATTGTTTACCGATTGTTCGCTCCATAATCCAATGCTTAGAAGATCCTGGCGATTGTAGACAGGGTTCGCACGACAAACCGGATGAAAACAAAACAGCCAAACGTACAAAAACACCAACAAGCACTGAAAAAGAGAGGAGCTCTTAGCCGCTGCGTCCGCGCGCGCCGCCATTCGCGGCAGGTCAAGACCTTTATCGATTCTGGGGCTGTGGATTGTTTCGTTGACACTTAATAGGCGAGAAAAAACGAAATACCGGTCCAGCTTCTTCATCACGCCCGATTGCTTACCGCTCTCGACGGTCACCCTTTGGGGTCTGGTACAATTAAGAAGGTGACTTCACCTCTCACCATGTCTATTTGTCAAACTAAGCACATGGAGAGCATTCAGTTTTTTTAGTTGATTCACCTGTTTATCTGTTGGTGTTGGGTCACACGTGGCTAGTAAAACACAATCCTCATTGGAAAAAGTGATCATCCGTCAATGGGGTGCCGCATGTTCTGCGCAAGATCACATCGCCCCTTCCAGTTTATCCGGGGAGTGTTTTGACAATTCTGATTTGGAGGAGGTCATTTCTCCCCCTTTCTATCGTCTGAGGACCCTTCCGATTCTGAGATTCAGTGGTCGCCTCTTCCTGGGTTGCCTACTGAGAGGGAGGATACTGAGATGGCAGAAACACTTGATTTTTCTTTACCTCTCAACGTGCAGACTGAATATGCCGAACTACCAGAGGTTTTTAGCAAACAGAGGGCAACCACCATCCTTTCGATTGCACCATTGAGCTGTATTCGGGTACTACTCCAACTAGAGAGAGCCTTTATTCCTTGTCAGCTCCCGAGAGTGCGACTATGAAGGAATATATCGATGAGGCGTTGGCTAATGACTTCATAAGACCATCTCCTTGGCCCGCTGGTGCGGGACTTTTTTCATTAAAAAGAAGGATGGCACTTTAAGACTATGTATCAATTATCGCGCATTAAACGCCATAATGATAAAGAATCGATACCCACTTCCTCTTATGAATTCAGCATTTGAACGTCTCCAAGGAGCTACTATTTTTTACAAATTGGATCTATGTAATGCTTATAACCTAGTGCACATGCGTGAGGGTGATGAATGGAAAACCGCTTTTAATACCCATAATGGCCACTACGAGTATCGGGTCATGCCGTTCAGGCTCACTAGCGCCCCCTCGGTTTTCCAGGCATTAGTTAATGACGTATTACAGGAGATGTTAGATAATTTTTTTTTTGTTTACTTGGATGAGATTTAAAAAATTTCTGCCGATTTACAGACCCATATTGGGCATGTTAAGCAGGTATTGAAGGCCCTGTTGGAGCCCAAACTGTTCGTCAAAGCGGAGAAGTGCTCATGTCATGCTAGCACGGTTTCTTTTCTGGGATTCATTGTTTCAGAGGGCAAGGTCTCTATTGATCCCATGAAAGTCTCCGCTGTACTTAATTAGCCTACTCACAATTCTGTGAAACAGGTCCAGCGTTTTTTTTGGTTTGCCAATTTCTATAGGCGTTTTATTCTAAATTTTAGTGTGCTCGCCGCGCCCATTACTGCCCTTACCAAGAAAACATTGGCTACGCAATTTGTGTGGAATCAGAGGGCCGATTCTGCATTTCAGGCACTTAAGAAGAGGTTCAGTTCTGTGTCGGGCGTAGGCGCCATTTTGTCTCAGCATTCACCTATTGACTGTAAAATGCATCCGTGTACATATTTCTCTCGTGCCCTTACGACGGCCAAGAGGAATTATGATGTAGGTGATCGAGAGTTGCTAGCGGTCAAATTGGCTCTAGAATAATGGCGTCATTAGTTGGAGGGAGCGGAGCACCCTTTTACGGTATGGACCGATCATAGGAACCTGGAGTACATCCAGCAGGCCAAGACATGTAATCCTAGACAGGCCCATTGGGCACTGTTTTTTACATGTTTTAACTTTCTTTTAACATATCGTCCTGGTACAAAGAATGTTAAGCCTGATGCTCTGTCGCGGGTTTTTGAGCGAGCGGATGGTCCTGCTGTTCTGGAGCACGTAGTGCCTGTTTCCCTGATAGTGAATCCGGGGACATTGAGGTGGCGGTTCAGCAGGCGTTGCTGCATACGTCGGATATGGGTGGGGGTCCCGTCGGTTGCCTTTTTGTTTCTCTTGAGTTCAGGTCTCGAGTATTACAGTGGGGTCATTCCTCTCAGTTCGCGGCGCATCCTGGTGTCCATTGGACGAAGGAATTTTTATCCAGATGATTCTGGTGGCCAGGCATTGAGAAAGATGTGCGCGAGTTTATCGCTGCGTGTGCTGTTTGCGCTCGGAGTAAGAGTTCTCGACTCTTACCTTCGGGGTTTTTGCAGCCCCTACCCGTACCCAAGCGACTTTGGAGTCATATAGCGGTGGATTTCGTAACTGGATTACCCGACTCACAGGGTAATACAGTGATCCTTGTTATTGTTGATAGATTTTCCAAGGCTGCACATTTTCTCGCCCTGGCAAAATTACCATTGGCACTGGAGACCGCTCAGTTAGTCATTGCTCATGTGTTCCGAGTACACGGGTTACCTCAAGATATTGTGTTCGACCGGGGTCCTCAGATTGTCGCCAGGTTCTGGCGTTCTTTTTGCGCCCAGTTGGGCGCGTCGGTTAGTGTTTCTTCTGGGTTTCCCCCACAAACTAATGGGCAGACAGAGAGAACTAACCAGACAAAGGACACCCTTCGTTGCTTGGCGGCGGCTAATCCTACGTTGTGGAGTCGTTATCTTCCTTGGGCTGAGTATGCACGTAATACTCTGCGCAATGCCTCCACTGGCAATCTCCCTTTGAGGCTCAAGTAGGTTACCTTCCTCCATTATTTCCTGAACTAGAGAGGATTATGGAGGTTCCCTGGGCTGGTTTTTTTGTTCGGAGGTGTCGCTCAGTGTGGAAACGAGTTCGCTCATCGCTGTTGTGTGCGTCGGTGTCCCAAAAGGTTTCGGCCGACAGACATCGCCGGACTGCTCCCTCTTATCGGGTCGGTTAGCGAGTCTGGCTCTCGTCGCGTGATTTGCCCTTGAGGGTCACAGAAACTTGCTCCACGCTACATTGGACCTTTTAACATTATCCTTAGGATAAACCCAGTTACAGTCCGTCTGCAGTTGCCACGCTTCATGTGGATTCACCCCACGTTTCATGCATCACGGTTGAAGCTGTTGCTAATCAGTCCGTTGTCTCCTGCTGAGAGACCCCCTCCTCCTCAGTTCGTGGATGGAGGTCCTGTGTGTACCGTCCGTCGCGTTTTGGCGGAGAGACGGGTGGCAGTTATGGTCCGGAGGAGCGGTGTTGGTTTCCGGTCAGAGATATTTTAGATCCAAATTTAATTCGAGATTTCCGCAGTAGTCAGCCTGAGGGATCGTCTGGGGTCATCCCTTAGAGGGGGGGTCCTGTAGTGGTTCGTGGCTGTTGTTTTCTTTTCTTTTGTGGTTCTCGTTCTGGTTTCACGGTTGTGAATCGTCAGATTTTTTCCTCGTTCCGTTTCAGGGTTTGCAGTCCTCATTGTTGTTATTAGCTGTCAGGTGTAGGATTGTTTTCCTTCTGGTAGCATTCGGCGATATCCATTTTGTACATTACTGTTCTCTAGGAGACCGTTTTTCTTTGTACCTTTATTTTTGGTTTTACACTCTTCCGGCTCTGAGCTAAGGTAGCCGAAGATATTCTTTTGTTTGCTAAAGTTTTCCGTTCTGGCTCATTACTTGAGCTCGGGAGATTTAGTTGGGAAATTCACTAGTTTACTAGTTTGCCCGTTTTTGTGGGTTGATTTTCGTTTTTGGCTGTTTAGCTTTAAGGAATTGCGTTCCTGTCTTTTCTTTCTTCATTTATTATTTTCTCTCCCTGTTATTGGTCCTCACAGTTGTGAGCTGACTTGTTCTGACTCCCCCACCTTCGCGTTTGAATCGCCAAACCATTAAGAAACCCATTACAGGTACAGGATGGAATACATGGTTGACTATAAATGGCTGTAAGTGATCAAGTGTCTGAGGTATCAAACAAGGCTCAAACCATCACTCTGCTGCTAGATATGCAGGATATGTGGATGGATCACTTTAAGGGTTTCTTCTCCTGACTTATTTTTCAATAGAGTTCAGTAGGAAAATTAGGAGAAACAACTGTACCACAATCAAATTGAAAATGATAAGAGCAGGGCAGAAATTTTTGATGCCCTTCAACTACCTGAAGATTAGAGCACAAATCTTAGCTTGCTATAGCTAATTATGTTACAATTTCCCTCGTGTGTGATTATGAGAGCAAAATATTTAGCTAGTTACTAGCTAACATGCTAACATTATTCAACAATCTGAATCTATTGGCAGATAAGCAAGAGGAGAACTGGCTATATCTGATGGTATTGAGTATTATGTGAATGTAATATATTGCACTTATATTAATTTGATAACATCAATGTTGAAGCTTGATGTTAGCATTAAAAATGTAAGAACTTAATTTTAGTTTAGGAAGATGGGAAACAGTCATGCAGAGACTGAAAGAGTGAACACTATTTTTTAAAATAAAATAAGTAATAACATTCATAAAATTTAATATGAATATAATTTTATTTATCCTTTATTTATACAGGTGTGTCCGATTGAGATTTACAAGAGAGACCTGTCGAGAGATATAGACATTTAAAAACATACAACACGCCCACTCGTTACACAGACACAAGAATACAAGTACATACAGTACAAAATATTAAAGCAATTGCAGTCCTCTTTAAAACATTAATAAAAAACAGTCGCAGTTCTCTTTAACAAGGTCAGTGACACAGACTTTAAAATCATACAAGGACACAAGACCCTCAAGTGTTACGCCCTCCGTTCCCTCTCAGTCCCCTTCCCTGTTTGTTCCCCGTGTTTTCCCCTTTTCCTCCCGTCTCTTGTCATTTTTTACGTTTCCCTGCCAGTCTTCTGTGTTGTTTTCTCCATCTCCATGGTTCTCCATCTTGTTTGCTCATTTCGCCTTTACTAATTCCCCAGCCAATACATTCCTTCTCCGTTTACATTCCTCACGCACTTGTTACCCCTCAATCACGCTCGCATACATTCTCATGCTGCAACCACTCATTACCTCATTCACCACACTATATATTCCCCCGTTGTTCTTTGTCTTGTTGCCAGTTCGTTAAGTCTCGTTGCTTGTAACCTCGTTCTTGTCTAGCCTGGAATTCGGCCTCAGTCTCGTCTCGTCTCGTGTTGTACTAACACTGTCATTCTGCTTCTCTAGTTTTGCCCGCCAGCCTGCAGTTTTCCTGCCCGCTATAACCACGCTACCCTGCTTCCCACATCAGCTCTGCCCCTGCTACGCCCAACCCAGGATTCAGCCACCATCCAGCACCTTTCCTGCTTCCCTCACCTGCTCTGCCCTCCAGTTCTGCCCAACCCAGGATTCAGTCCCTACCCCTCTCTTTATTGAGAGTATTATTGTCTAATAAACGCTCCTAGTGAGCTTATTGTGAGTTCTGTCTCTTGAGTCGTGCATTTGAGTCCAATTCCGATCCAGAACCTTAACATCAAGTTTTTAAAAAAATAGTAAATGGTTTCATGTTCAAGGGGCATAGTGGTTAAAAGCAGTCTTTCCCAGTTCAGTGTGGGGATGAGTTTTTTTTGTTGAGACTGATGGATGGTAATATACCAAGTGAGGAGACATGAGACATAGGATTGAAGTTTTTGCAGAATTGCCTTGTATAAAAAGATATACCAATAGTGTTTCTTACGAGTGACTACTGATGTCCATCCTACTAGTTGATACAGGGTGCAATGATGTGTAAGAGACTTAGGACCCTATCTTACACCCGGCTCTAAGCAGCAGTAACCCAAACGCAAGTGCCTTTGCTAGTTTCAGACCAGCGCAAGGGTCCTTTTAACATCCAGCGCTCACGTTGTTTAAATCGCAAATTAACTGGCGCCCATAGCAACTGAACTGGGCAGGTTGGTCTTAAGATGAGGTGTGGCTAGGATAATTTTGAGCCAGCAGATAGCGCTTGTGCTAAAACCACCATGTTTTTCTTTTTAGCTTTTTCTTTTAGCACCTTGACTATTTTAGCGCATGGTTTGAAACGCATGGCGAAAGTGCGTTTAGGGCGTGTCCAACTCCACTTTTGCTAGTTCGATGGCATATAGTTTGAGCGCAAAGTAAGGCGCAAGGTTCAAATGGGCTGAACTTAACCCCTTCATTAATTATAGGTGTGTCTTGAGTGTAACATGCAATAAATCAATCAGAGTGTCATCTCACATTCTCTTTAAAAGTTACCTGCATTTGCACCTTGGCAGATTGGTAATATAACGGAAAATTTAATAATTTGCTGCGATTTACAGCTCGGGATACCTGCTTGTGCACAAGGTTAAAGTGCGAATATATGGTTCAATTTTAGGATCAATATTTGGACTAACCATTAGGATATGTTTTCATATACACAATAATAATCTTAAACATTAGGGTTTAGGCATGGGTTCCCGGTAATTCCCAACCAAACTATTTCTCATTTCCCAGAAAGATAATAATGGGAAAACAGGAAAATATTTTCCATTAGCCTACACCGGCGCTGTTATTTTAGAAAATATATGCGGTTTAATTTTGTTAAAAGCACCAGCAATAGCTGAGCATAAGCTACTATAAGTTGGCTTCCCTCTCAGCTTAGAAAAGGCCACATTAGCCTGCTTGTTTAACAAATTAAATTTACGTATAATTTCATTATACAATGACGCACTGTCAAACATCAATTCCATGAGGCTGTTCTCACAGCAAACAGACCACAGAATTTCAGCTAGCAACATTAAAGCTTCATCCAAAGTTCATATTAGGCTACGTACATTCTAATATTGATTAATAACATAAATAGCATTCTTTTGCCTTAATGATTTAATGACACTAAATACACAAAATCGGTCAGATTCAGAACCTATAGTTTTACGCATATTTTCCCTTGTTTTATATTGTCCTGCTTATGGAAATATGACCAACGTGTTTTTACGTGTTTCAATTACTATCTTACTATTGCGCAGTTAACTCTATTTACTTTGGTCCTCCAGAGACAATTTCCACCTAGTTTTATTTAAATGTCAATATCTCAAGAAATATTCCCTGCACATCCATGGTTTAAAGATTGAATTGGGGAAGAAGCTGTATCATTCAGACATTTGCAACATAATATATATATTGAGACGGATGTGTGCGGGTTGGACCCGTAATGCACGACTCAGAACACCGACGTAATAATAAATGCCCGCAAGGGCTTTATTATGGGGAAATCCAAAAATCGTAGTCACACAAGCAAAGTCCAAAAACCAATAAATCCAGCCAAACCAAAAATACAGTACCGAGGGAGAAGGCAGTCTCGAAATTGGTATCCATGCACAAGTTCAGTAACCAGAGTAGCTGTCAGCGGAGCAGAAGTACAATACAGGGGTAAAGCAAAGTTTGTTGGTCGTGGGGCGTTGCAGGAGTCAGACCGAAGTCCTATCCGCGGGGCAGAGGTACAAAACAGACAGCAGGCAAAACTCGTGGTCAAAAACAGGCAGTAGAAACGATAGGCTGGCAGTAACGATCTACAACGGTAGTCAAACAATGGATAACGCTCAAAAGTGACAGTAGTAAACTAACAGGCAACAATTTCACAAAGACATGACATGAACACTGATCTTATATGCAGGTGCAGACAGTTGCAGACACTTGGCTTGAGAGCAGCAGGAAATGGAAAACAGCTTGAGAAAATGAGACACGTAACAAGGCAATTAGTAAATCGTTAGTAGTTATCCTATCCTAGACCTGACATTAGTAAATTAGTAAATGACATGCACGAGAAACGTAAGGTAAACATGAACACATAGTTAGAGAGTTAGTATTACCCAATCCTGATCTAATGTTAGTAGATTAGTAAATAGACAGAGAATTAAACAATTAGGGAAGCGTGAGCGACAGCAAGAGAAAGAAACAGCATGAACGCAAGGCTGCGGAAAAACATGGAAATGTGTATGCTAACAATGAACTGCATCGTAACATAAACAGAACACAAGCATGACATGAACAGAAAATAAACTGTGACAAACACTAAACATGAAACGTGGCATAAACACGACAGAAACGTAACATATATCTTAGAATAGTCACATACAGTATATACATCATAACCATAACATACGTAGCATAATGTACATGTATTTCAATATGTTTTTAAAAAAACATACAAAAGCGCACATGTTTTTACACAACAACAGCAACGTATTTCAGCCCTAAGTGCGATAGGTGGTCGCTGTGGAAATGTCGACTGTACTTTGGCAAAATGTAACAAGATAAACTCTTCAGGGTTATACTGAATATACTGGTAAGTACTTGGTTTCCTAAACATATTTATAAAAGAGATTTTGGAGAAAGAGATTAGGTGTCTTCTACAGTGAAAGTGCACCAGGTACTGTATATAATACAGTAAGCAAGGGAAAATGGTGAATGCTCATTTGTACAACGTTTTTAAAAATATTGTCTCTATACGTGAACATGATTTTCTTAGCATGTATAAACAGTGCATTTTATGTATTTTACAGTCTGTGGCTGTGGTGAGAGGAGGGTCCTAAGTGCTTTGAGCTATTAATAGCACCTATTTTATTGCCCTGCTGTGCAACTGGAGAAGCTGAGGTTTTCACAAGTGGCTACCCTTTTAAACAATCCTGCATCAAAATTTACGGGTATAAACTAAATTAAACCAGATTAAGAGAGACTACAGGTCCTTTAATTCTGAATTCAGCACCGCTAATGTAAAACTCTGTGACATCATAAACAATAATAGCACAACCTAGCTAACCTTTCTGCGGCTAGCTAGCTATACTATTATGAATACAACACCATAAAACCTACACACACGCACACCTTGTACACTAGACAACACTTAGCTGTGGAATCCATGCTGTCTGCTTCAGATGAAGAGTCATGGATGTAAATCTCATCTGAATCCAGAGGATTGCTACAGTATCCAGCAGTTTCAAGCACTGAAAATAATTTTGTCACTTTGATTTAGCCATTGTACAAATAAAACGATCTCTCACTAGCGATGCGTATGCGCTCTCTTGTGCTAAACCACGGAGACACATAGCTTAACGGTATGGGGTGTGATAGCTGACATTTCTTTATTAACTGAGCAGCCAATCATGTAATCGTGCGTGTATAAGTACGTGGATAAGAACGTGTATATGTACGGACGTGTATAAGTAGCCTACAGTAGAAAGTGAGCAGAGACATTTGGGGAGTGGGGGATTCACTTAATTTATGGTCAAATTGCTTGTAGTTGCTGTTGTGGTTAATATTTCCTACGAACACTGTAACCTAGTTTAGGTTATGTCATGTTAACATTATTTCATTTATTTTGTATGGGGCCTTGAGTGTGCTAGAATGGGGCATTAGTGTTGTTCGTTGACATTTGTTACCTCTATTAAGACATTTTGTGGGTCTAGAAACTTCATCAGTCAGCCTGACCTGCATGTGCACACTTAAGTTATCTCATGGCAATGCCATCACAATCATAGAGGGCAGGATTGTATTATGAATATCTGTCGGTCTGTATTTGCACTAGACTAGACTAGTTCGATTGCCAGTTTTCGTCCAGCCTGTGAATGTATAAGCAAAGACAGACAAGGCTACGTTACAATCACAGACCATACTTGTATTATGCTCTTATTGGGAGGTGCCGCACATAATTTTGTTTTGTGACCTACAATGACAATATAAATATTTTTCATATCAAATGACTGCGCTGTCTTTCATTTTCAAATGTGCTGTTGGTGCATGGATTATAAAGTTGGCCTAATGCAACAGCGTTTTATTGTATTGCCTGTTCATGTGCAGCTGAGTGACCATAACGCATCATGTCTATTTTGAAAATGAAAGCACTTTAGTAAGTTTTCCTCAGGATGTACTGTGGACAGTAAAGTCTGTTTTCAATAAATAGAAAGATCAATGGCATAGAACCGACAGCAAGCACGCCAAAAGTACTTACAAAAAATGACCAGCAGGTGTCGCACTGTGTGAACCTCCTCATCAATAGGTTTGTACACTCAATGGCTCCCGTGTTCTGCACTACCGTACTTCGCTATGGACTCACATGGATGCGCATACTCGCTATGCGTGCTCGGAGCATGGAAGTATGCGATTTGGGACACAGCGGAGACTGTCTCAAAAAATAAATAGAAATGTGTATATGTTGACAGTTAGATGGTCCGTGTAACGTTTATCAATTAGATTTCCTGATGCATCTAAAATTGAAAATTGGATTCAATATTTTCATTTTCATTTTTTGTAATAATCGGAAAATTAACAATTCAAACTCGTTTTTCTAATTTTATGATTTACCGTTTGTCTTTTGAAAGTAGAAAATTGCATTATTGGCGTGGGTGGGAAAACCGGGGTAGTTTCTAATATCAACGATCAATGGACGAACTCAGGCATGACCGTATGGGAGCGACAACGTCACCATAAAACTTCTTTCTTATTAGTCACTGGGGCTTTAATTAGCCTTTTACCTTTACTTTTATGGTACAGGGTAAGTGCCAAAAATAAGACTACTGAGAGGAGCATATATCTTACTCTGAGCTGGCAAATGATCTAGCAACTGATAAAAGCTGGCGGTGGTAAATGAGAAGCCGTCTATTGATTCACCGAGGCTGGTAAACTCATGTGCCTTTAGCCCACTGGATTTGCAACTGGCCTGGCTGGTCACTCGCATACCTAGGCTGGCAACCCATTGGATTGGCGATTATTTTATTATTTTTACTATTTCTGAATTAGGCTAATTTATCATCTCTCTTGCATTTGCAGTTTGAGTCTGCAGCTATCCACGAGGCAACAGTCATTCAATTCAAGGGAAGGACTTACGAAATCAGTTAACCTCATTAACTTTGGCCCACCAGAAGCAATTTTCACCAATTTTCTAGGCTACTTGTCTTATTTAGCCTAAGTGTCATATCTCAAAAACGATTTAGCCTACTGCAGCACATCCATGTTTTAAGTTCTCTTCAAGTTCGAATTGAAGAAGAGGCCTATAGCCTACCATTCAGACATTTGCAACAGAATACATTTGTCAGAATCATCATTTAAGCCTATATATAGCCTAGGCTGCATAATACGCATACAAATATGTAGCCTAATGTTTGTAGGCTATAGGCTGTAGCCTATACGTAGGGGGGGAAAAAATAGGCCGACGTGAAAAGGTAGGCTATGTTTTTACAACCACACATGCGATAGGTGGTCGCTGTGGTCGCTTCGTTGGACATTGGCGAACTGTAACCGAAAGTTTGTTTATAGCCTACAACTTTTCAATAATATTGGGTATTATTGTTCCTATATGGGAACATGATTTTTGATGAAGCCTAGAAATGGTGAATTTTATTGTCTGTGGCTGTGCCAACATGAAGGTTACAGAACTTTTGGGGTTTAACCTGTCATTTATAATTTCAGAGAAATATGAATACTGTAATTGGGATGTCTACGACTAGCCTACCACTAGGGGACCACCGTGGATAAGAGATTCATAACTGGCTTGTCAAAGTAAAATTTACCTACATAATATTTATTTATGTTATTTTACCCCATTGAAAATAAAAACCATAGCTTCTAATTGATTAATTACAGTCCACTGGTTTCATTGCCACGTTAAAAATCTATTTAAAAATTTGAATGATGAAGCAAAACCAATCGAGTGTCATGGTTCGTGGGTTATTTTTTCCTTTTCCGTTGTGGTTCTCGTCCTGTTTCCCCCTATTGAGAATTTATGAGATTTTTTCCACGTTCTGGTCTGGGGTTTTGCTTCCCAGTGCTCATTCATTTCACCTGCAGGGTATTTAAGTTCCTCACTTCCGCTTCCTCTGTGCTTCTTTGTCATTTTGTATTACATTGAGCCAGGTATAGCCAGGTACAAGTGACCTTGTGATATTAAACTTGTTTTATGTTCACGAGGGACTTGCTTCATAGCTTTATCTTTTCAGGTATAGGTTTATCCACTCCTGTAAGCTTCGCTGTGCTATTTTGTCCGTGCTGTTCTCACTGAGACAGTTTTTCTTTGAAGGTTTCATTTTTGTTTTACCTTCTACTGGCCGTGTTAGGTTTACGTTCTGAAGGTGTTCTTTTCTTTTTCAGTTTCCCATGTTAGCTCTAGTATTGAGCTCGGGAGACTTAGTTTTGTGTTTTTACTCGTGTTTCGAGTTCACCCTGTTTTCCTGGGCTGATTATTATTTGGCTGTTTTAGCTTCTAGGATTATTCCTTTTCTTTTCCACCCTTTTGGGGTTTAATCTATTTGTGGTCCTCACCGTTTGTGAGTGACTTGTTCTGATCCCCATTTCCCGTTGCGTTTGATTCTCCACCACTGGAAACCATCACATCAAGCACTAAACTTTATGATATCTAGGTAGCCCAGTGGAATTCCTGCTTAGGCTACCCAGTGATCTCAGTCGGAATCATGGGGCAGAACTATTTCACTTTTGGACATGAACAATCCTACTATTCAACATTTCTGGGAATGTAGGCAGTAGCCTTTTAGACATTGTGTCATTGGATGAGCTTTCAGATTTATGTTTGATTTATCCAATTCTTCTACTGGCTGTAGCCTATACATTTGGGCTAAACACTGATGCTGTTAGTGTTGCTGTTGACTGACATCAGCACAATTACTCGCATAGCCTATGGTATATTTACTATGATTACATTAGCCATTTTTAGACAAATGTTTTGTGAGTTGGTTGGTGTTTGTTTTGTGTTCGTTTTTTTATTGTGTTTGTATGCGAGTGACCAGCCTAGGAATGCTAGTGACCAGTGGGTTGCTAAGCCAGGTACATGAGTTGCCTGCCTTGGCGAATCAATAGACGGCTTCTTACCAGTGCCAGCTTATCAGTCGCTAGATCATTTTCCAGCTCGGAGTAAGATATGTGGGGTGCGTCCCAATACTCAAAAAATGCATCCTCCTTTCCTCCACTACCACCTCCTCTCCTCCGTGTGCTGGTAACAGAAATTTGTGTTTAAAAAAAAAAAAAAAATTTGTTTCTGATTTTTTCCCCATTTTCTCCCAATTTAGTAGCCAATTGAACCCCTATTCTAATTCAATTCCCCCCGTGTAGCAACCGCTAGAGAATCACTGCTGCACAACCCCGTCAGCCGGTAGTAGAGCGGAGGTCGCCACGCTCTTTTTCAGAGCGCGACTCCTCCAAGCCTGACTGTGATTCCAACATGCCCGGGGCCGCTATATGCGCAGCGATTCTCTCCGAGCCCCTCCCCCCACCCGGAAGCAGCCGCCAATTGCTGCTCCCACAGGGCACCGGCCATGCTCGGAATTGGCAGGTCCGGGGCGCGAACCCCGATCCTCGGAGTACAACTACGCTGACTGAAAGTCAGCGCTTTTACCGTTGTACCACCGCAGCGCCGTAGAAATTTGTGTTTTAATCTAATGTTGCGGATTACATATTAATGGTTACATATTAATTAATATCTCGACTCAAACCGCAAAGTCAGATACATTGTAAACTTTACAGGCAACTTTGTACATGAAACATTCCGGCAGTTTTGCATACGTCCGGTAGGAGATGAGTGGTAGTGGGGGAGTGGATGAAAGGAGGAGTGGAGTGAAGAATATTGAGATGCAGCCATGCTCCACCGGCCTCTCAGTAGGGCCTATTCTTATTTTTGGCACTTATCCTGCACCATAAACGTCAAGGTAAAAGGCTAAGCCAGTGACTAATAAGAAAGAAGTTATATAGTTGGTGACGTTATCGCTCACCTGCAGTCATGGTTGAGTCCGTCCATTGATTGTTGATATTAGAAACTACCCCGGTATTCCCACCCACGGCAATAATGAAAAAAATAAAAAATAAACTTTCAAAAGAAAAACGGTAAGTAAGAAAATTAGAAAAAAAGTTTGAATTCTAAATTTTTCTATTATTTCAAAAAAATGAAAATTGAAATATTGAATCCAATTTTACATTTTTCAATTTGAGATATTTGCATCAGGAAATCAAATTGATAAATGGTACACGGACCCTAGACACTATCCTTTTTCAACATTTGGAAATTCAATTGTAGGTATCAGTAATTCCTTTTTCACTAGTAAGAATAACGATTACAGTTATCTCAAATTGAATTTCCACATGTTGAAAAAGAATTGTGCCTAGTAGAAATGTAATTTCTCATTTCAGATATCAACAATTGCACTTCCGATATGTCTGGTGGACTTCTCTGTTAGTCAAGTCCGTTCAGTGCACGGTTCCCATACGGTAGCCTACTTTAAATGTAGCTAGATAGATAGACAGATATGTACTTTATTTATCCCCGAGGGGAAATTGGTTTCTAGACCCACAGTCTAGTCTAGTGCAAATACAGACCGACAGATATTCATAATACAATCCTGCCCTCTAAGATTGTGATGGCATTGCCATGAGATAACTTAAGTGTGCACATGCAGGCCAGGCTGACTGATGAAGTTTCTAGACCCACAAAATGTCTTAATAGAGGTAACAAATGTCAACGAACAACACTAATGCCCCATTCTAGCACACTCAAGGCCACCTACAAAATCCCATAAATGAAATAATGTTAACAATACATAACCTAAACTAGGTTACAGTGTTTGTAGAAAATATTAACCACAACAGCAACTACAAGCAATTTGACCATAAATTAAGTGAATCCCCCACTCCCCAAATGTCTCTGCTCACTTTCTACTGTAGTCTGCTTATACACGTCCGTGTACACGCACGTATACACGTGCATCTGCTTATACACGTACTTATACATGTCCGTTTACATGTGCGTATTTATGAAACAAATATGTTAGTTGCTCTGTGCTCCCTTGGGGTGATAATCCAGAATAGAATAGGGTATTTCTCGCTCTCCATTCACTTCTATAATGCAGCTAAAACGGTCTCAAATTGACACTTCTAGCATGTACAGATGCAGCTCAAAAAATTTGAATATTGTGAAAAAGTTCAATATTTTTTGTCACTCATGTCAGAAAGTGAAACTCATATATTATATAGATTCATTACACATAGTTTGTAATTTTGATGATTATGGCTTACAGCTAATGAAAACCCAAATTCAGTGTCTCAGAAAATTAGAATATTACATAAGATCAATAAAAAAGGATATTTTAAACAGAAATGTCAGCCTTCTGAAAAGTATGTTCATTTCTATGCACTCAATACTTGGTTGGGGCTCCTTTTGCATGAATTACTGCATCAATGCGGCGTGGCATGGAGGCGATCAGCCTGTGGCATTGCTGAGGTGTAATGGAAGCCCAGGTTGCTTTGATAGCGGCCTTCAGGTCGTCTGCATTGTTGGGTCTGGTGTCTCTCATCTTCCTCTTGACAATACCCCATAGATTCTCTATGGGGTTCAGGTCAGGCGAGTTTGCTGGCCAATCAAGCACAGTAATACCATGGTCATTGAACCAGCTTTTGGTACTTTTGGCAGTGTGGGCAGGTGCCAAGTCCTGCTGGAAAATGAAATCAGCATCTCCATAAAGCTTGTCAGCAGAAGAAAGCATGAAGTGCTCTAAAATTTCCTGGTAGATGGCTGCGTTGACTGTGGACTTCAGAAAACACAGTGGACCAACACCAGCAGATGACATGGCACCCCAAATCATCACTGACTGTGGAAACTTCACACTGGACTTCAAGCAACGTGGATTCTGTGCCTCTCAACTCTTCCTCCAGACTCTGGGAACTTGATTTCCAAATGAAATGCAAAATTTACTTTCATCTGAAAAGAGGACTTTAGACCACTGAGCAACAGTCCAGTTATTTTTCTCCTTAGCCCAGGTAAGACGCTTCTGACGTTGTCTCTGGTTCAGGAGTGGCTTGACACGAGGAATGCGACATTTGTAGTCCTGGATTCGTCTGTTCGTGGTAGCTCTTGATGCACTGACTCGAGCCTCTGTCCACTCCTTGTGAAGCTCCCCCAAATTCTTGAATGGATTTTGCTTGACAATCCTCTCACGGCTGCGGTTATCCCTGTTGCTTGTGCACCTTTTCCTGCCACTTTTTCCTTCCACTCAACTTTCTATGAATATGCTTGGATACAGCACTCTGTGAACAACCAGCTTCTTTAGCAATTACCTTTTGTGGCTTACCCTTCTTGTGGAGGGTGTCAATGACTGTCTTCTGGACATCTGTCAAGTCAGCAGTCTTCCCCATGATTGTGTAGCCTACTGAACCAGACTGAGAGACAATTTAAAGGCTCAGGAAACCTTTGCAGGTGTTTTGAGTTAATTAGCTGATTAGAGTGTGACACCATGAGTTTCCAATATTTAACTTTTTCACAATATTCAAATTTTCTGAGACACTGAATTTGGGTTTTCATTAGCTGTAAGCCATAATCATCAAAATTACAAGAAATAAAGGCTTGAAATATTTCACTCTGTGTAATGAATCTATATAATATATGAGTTTCACTTTCTGAAATGAGTGACAAAAAATATTTAACTTTTTCACGATATTCAAATTTTTTGAGCTGCACCTGTATACGAACGCAAACTAAATGGATTCTGTCAATACAAACAATAACCAGTACTCGGTTATCAGTCTTGATATCTTATTTTCTGGTACTCTTATAAGCGATAACTTACTATAACTTCTCTGCATTTGAATGGATTTATATGGGAATTGAGGGGTGAGACTAGATTTAACTGTTTAAAATTATGCTGGAACAGTATGAAATATATGGTTGGCGAAATGGCTGTAAGTCATCAAACAGACATTTAGCCAACCATATGTTCCATACACTATTCCCGTGTAATTTACAGCTTAATCTAGTCCCCACAATAGAGATCCCCCCAATTCCCATAGAGATCCATTCAAATGCAGAGACGTTATAGTATCGCTTGTAAGAGTACCAGAAAATAAGATATCAAGAGTCTTTTGATGTGGTTGGGTCGCAGACATCAGGAAGTCATGGCATGCAAAGGATATGTGACCAAATATTAAAAATGATTATTTTATTCTACATTATGTTAAACTGTCCAATATTTTGGGATGCCTGAAAATGGGGGGGACTATGTACAAAAGGTTCTATCATTTCTAAAGGGTTTATCCGATATGGATGAAAATATCCTCAGATTAAAGCTGACAGTCTGCACTTCAACCTCATTGTATCCTTTCAAACTCAAGGTGCTAGAGTACAGAACCAGCATGGTGCTCACTGTACATCATTATTTTATGATTTACAGCAGTGCACAATTTAGCCATTTTGTATATATTTGGAGACACTAAGGGACAGCAGGGTACACTGCCTATATTTTGCATCGTACATCTGTAGTAGTTCTGTATATCACCCTCAAATTTTACACACTTGTGGACACGGGGTTAAATTTCTATTTTCTTTTTTTGTTGCATTTTTGCCAAGATTTCTTTGCATTTGTGGGACTTTAAGTTAAGTTAGTATTGTAAATGATACAACTGCCTTGTTTCATTTAAGCCATTTTCCAAGTATCTGTGATGCTCACACCTAGAGTTATAAAGCCTTAAATAGAACCCCCCCTAAATAGATGAGAATTTACCAAATTTGGCATCTGTGCAAAGGGATTAAACTGATTGGACCAAGATTTTGTATAGCATCAGAGGGATATACTGTTATTGATGCACAGTGTCACAATGTACATGGTTATAAATACTGCTTTATTCTTTGAGTGGAGATGCTCAGAAAGGGGGCTCACAAGTCAGCATTTAGGCATGGGAGTTAATTTTCACTATACCCATATAGCTAAATTCAACGCTACCTGAGGCCTCCCAGTCACCGAGTGAGAACCTAGACATTGAGCAAATTTATTGTATATCCCACCTGGCTCCTTCCATATGCTTTAAAGTAATTGAGGTACACCCTGGATGTGAGCCCTGTACTCAGTAGCATAACTCTGCACCTGACACTCTCTACACACATCCCCCCTGACATATGTGGTTACCCTTAATGTGGTTGAAGCTAGCCAGTGAGTGATTGCTGGATAGCCTCTTGATGTGATGCGGATGGTGCTCTGCCCCTGGTTTTTGGAATGCTGAATTGGAGGCAGCTGGCAGCAGCAGAGCTGCTTGTTGAACTGTTTCTGAAAGCTCTTACTCAGCAGATAAATGGCAAAGGGGTTGACACAGGAGTTGGTGAAGGCCAGGATTCGGGCACACACACTGCAGATGAAGTGGAGCAGAGAGGTGTCCACCTGTGAATAGTGGTAGGAGCGATACAGGTAGATGATGTGGCTTGGCAGCCAGCACACCGCGAACAGCCCCACGAACACCAACACCATCTTTGCCAACCTCTTTCGTGACTTGATCTAGATGTCACAGGAGAGAGAATGGGGAACAGTTGTCTCGTTAATTTCTAGTAACTAAATTCCAGGTTAGATGCCTCATGAATTTTTTCATTTATATATACACATGCATATATGAATTTGACAAGCAATGATGAGCAATTTGACAAATTGAGCAAATTTGTGTTCAGGAACTAATTTCCTGAAATGACGATTCAATGTCTGCTAATCAGAGTCTGTGAAGGACAAGCCAAGGTCACATTGTCTTTTTAAGCTGCACTGTACGTGAGTCTCATCCCTGTCTGTCTCTCTGCCTGTCTTGCAGAGATGAAACCACTTGTGTACAGCTGTATTTTGTACTTCAGAAACCAGAAAGGAGCTGCTGGCTATGTAGCTTGCCACAGACTCAAAAGGTGTTCTAGAAGTTGTTATGTTATGTTGACATTAAAATAAATCTGAGGAAAGACCACACCAGAACGGTTTCATCTTTCTTTTTGTCTACTTGGGAGAAACCTGAACTTGTAATAATAATCAACAAAAAATGTATACCACAAGATTTCTTAATTTAACTGTTTGGTCTTTACTAATAAGATATTGTGAGGTGAAAAATAAACATATAATATCAAATGTGAACCTTGAAGGAAAACAAGTTTAGCAATAGCTTAAAAGTGATTTTAAAAAAAGCTTTTTCTTTATAAAAGATATCTACTGACTCATGAATGGCACCTGACATTGATGGGGATCAATAGATTTTTGTTGGCCATATTGACCACTGTCAATCATGAGCTGAACTTGCCTAAGTGCATTGTGAGTTCATCATTTATATGGATTATTTGTGTATTTGTGGCTTTTCTGAAAGAGATATGGCTAGCAATATTCCCTTAATTTATAACAAAATTGCTACCAAAAATGAATGACTATAGTTCCGAGAATAAGACTGTGGATAGGCTAAAAATAAAAATGGTGGATAGGCTCCGAAGGTTGCTTTGCAAACAGCAAAAAGGTATAAGAGATTTTAAAAATGGGAGAGTAACCTATTTGGGGTGAAACAGTGTACCGTCTGTTTAATAAACTGAAGGTGCTAGGCATTCACAAAAAATGCACAATAAGCGCTCAAATAGAGACAGGTAAGACAAACAATATAGGCTATGGCTACTTGCACTCAGCATAAAGGCAGCAACGCATTTCAAGGTGTGGTCTTCTTCAGACAACAACTGAACATATAACTGAAAGAAGTAATCCCCACACCCTCTTCACATTAAGCTGTCTCCACACCGTCCATAGAATAATTCCTGGTCCCATTGACAAAAAAAATCTTAACCGAAACACATGCCACTACCTAGAAACTTCCACATGCTCCTATTTATGAAACAAAATCACAACAAAATTAAAGGGATAGTTCACCCATTTTTTACATTTTTATATTGTTTTACTTGCCCCTGAAATAGTATGTTAAGCTGTCCTGGTCTCACCATTGAAGCTAAATTATTGTAAATCCTGAATTGGAGCAATGCTAACAATTAGCATCTTGCCATTAGATATAATTTGCTCCAGGCTAACTTGCTGTAAATTTATCGCCCATATCCACTCAAATAAGGTTCAACAGTGTCGTTGTTGGAAACGAAAATGCACACATTTGTACTAAATTGGTGAACTTTCCCTTTAAATCCCTTGCCAATATTATCTAAGCCTTGGGATTTATCCAAGGGAAACACACCTGAATCCTGACATGCACGTTTCCTTCCACAGGTATGTTGCAGGCACTGCTTATCAGACTCCTCGCGATGAAAAAGTAATAGACGGATATGATGAAGAGGGGTACGATGTAGAATACAAGGAAAGAGATCATGGAATGGATCTTGGGATGCAGATCCTCGGAATGTGGATAGGGGGCACACGTGACAAAAGTCTCATTGGTTTGAGTAATATTGAAAGTGTGAAGGTCAGAAAATATAGCTTCTGGGATGGCTAGAGTCATAGAAAATATCCATATCATCGCAGCTCTGAGGAATATTTTCACTGTGGCAGTGGACGTCTGTATGTCCATTGGCTTCACAATAGCTTTGTACCTGAGAATAAGATAAATAAGAAAAGACACATATTCAATGATGGTCACAAACATTTTTTATGCTTTCTTGTGACACATAAGTTGGTCTTTAGACACAGTGTCAGTCTCTTATGGCCCTGTCACACTATTGCGTATGAGAGAAACGTATGAGTTGCGGATGTAAATTCATGAAATAATTTTCATACGCGCAAAAAGCCGTTGAAAATAAAGAATTTTTCGGATACTTACCGTATTGAACCTATGAGTAGCGTATGAGTAGCGTATCGCCAGCGTATGGCTAGCGTAATGTACGTATGGCTAGCGTATGAGTAGAGTATGAACTGCGCATGTCCAGCGTACCGCTATCACGTGACAAAGTGCCAATATAACCATCGGCCTTTCCACATTCTCGGTTCTCTGGATGGGGAACGCAACACACCACCACAACCAGGAAAGAAGTATTGACTCTTTAATGACTGTAGGCTATTACTCAGAGGGTATGCAACATGGTTGAAAAGGACATTATGACAATAAGCACCGTTGACGGTGAGGGATTTCGAGAGCTAATGGCTGCGCACACGACTCACTCCAGACCACGTAGATATGCTTAAATGTTCTTGAATAAAAATAAGTAGGTCTATCTAGTATGCATATGAGGAGCCTATTCAAAACATAATAGCCTATGTTTTAAGTTGACTGTTCGATGCTAGGTCTACTAGTTTAACTGTCGCCTTTCAATTTCAAGAGCGATTATGTTCATGCTGCAAGTGCCTAGCGGAGCAACGGTCTCGCTTGCTACAGATGAGACCGAGCGCAATTTCTTTTTTGTTAAAGTAGCCTATACACGCCTTCATATTCTATTTTTGTTATGCTACAATAATGCCTGTTTCTCAAATGTTACAATAAATCTTTGATTGAGGAATATAACATGCATTTTGTATTCTGTCTATCATAAGCTATATTTAGCTTTTATGTTATCAATTAATCGACGATTTTTTGTTAAGGTTAACAACTATCGATTAAGGAAATTCCTTAATATTTGCATCCCTACTATGTACCATTATTACCATTATTATCATGTGGCATTATTAATGATCAGTTGATCATATGAATAAACGTTTTTTAAACTTACTTCTGGTGTTTTTCATACTTTTATAATACATCAAATGATGTGTAATTTATAAGTACCCCTGACACATAGAATAATAAACTGCATTTTACACTTGACTTTAAACTATACAATTGTTCTAAATCATCCTGTCTTGCCATGGAACTGCACCTGCACCTGAGTTGGCCCAGGAGGTTCCTATGCTTCTTTCAATCGTCAGGCATACGCCAAGATGTCTATATACGTTGCAGATACGTCAGACATACGTTAGAAGTACGTTACTCATGCGCTATCAATGCGCTATCAATACGCTAGCTGTACGGTACACCTTCATGTCAGCGTATGTCAGCGTATGACCAGCGTACTCGACCTATGAGTAACGTACCTCTAGCTTAATTCTAGCGTATTCAGCGTATGCCTAGCGTATGTTTAGCGTATAAACCATACGTCCGAACACGCACAAAATTTTTGAGCATGCTTAAAAAACTTTTGGTGCCTCGCCGTATGCCACCGAATGCGACCGTGCTTCAAACGTATACAACCTATGCCTAACGTACCCCTAGCGTATGTCAGCGTATATCAGCGTATGAGTGATATTTTTAATACGCTGGCATACGCTAGTACGAAACGCTATAGTGTGACAGGGCCTTTACACAGATACACTAAATTGTTGATACAATATGACATTTAACTTGGATTTTCAGGGGACGTTCAAGCAACGTTCCTATGTGGTTGAACGTAAAGTAAACTGTTCTTATTAAAAACTGTATGTACGACTACGTGCGCGTATGGAAAATACAACGATAAAAGTAGGCTATTGCAGAAATTGTTGTTTATAAATTAAAGGCGCGTTGCTCAACATTTGAACCTTACCTATCTGCGGATAACGCCGTCAGCGTGAACACGGATACTCCGACCGAAGTGAGCTGGATGAACGGAATGAGTTTGCAGCCTACTCTCCCGAAGAGCCACTTGTCCACCAAATACCTACTGGCATCCACCGGCGCGCAGGTGACTAACAAAAGTAAGTCTCCAAGAGCCAGGCTTGACATGAACAGGTTGGGAACAGTTCTCATTGATGTTACTGTGCAAAATGTCTTGATGAGCGTGATGTTTCCGACAAGTCCAACAATAATAAGGAATCCATAAACAGCGGCGATTACAATTCCAGGATACCAGATGAGATGTTCAGAAACAGTTGGAGTGTGGTTATTCCAGGATACATCTGAAGATAATACATTTGCAAGTACTGGGTTCAGAACAAACGTTTCTTCAAGAGACATTTTGCTACGTTATAGTAGGCTACTAGATTGTTCTCGGAGACTAAATTCGTCCAAAACCGGAGCCTGGTATTTAACAAAGCTTTGGCAACGTAAATGTAAATATATCGAATGTCTTGCTTTTCTAAATGGTAAGTTAAGTTTTTTTTTGTTTGTTTTTTTAATCATTCAAATTATATTTTCTGAATTGCCGATATTAGTTGCCTGTCTGCAGTGTAATCTATGATTTTTAATACATAAGTGCAAAAGCGATAACTAATTAACTTCTAGGCTTCATTTGTATTTTCAAAGATTTTTCTAAAGACCGGGGCTTTCTCAACCCAAGGAATGAGAAAAGCAACTGAAACAGAAGTAAAACCAGACTGCTTGTATCGGGCAATAGTTGGTGATTGTTCGTGCGTCATTTGTGTCGCACGTTGTCAGACTCAAACATGAATGGGCAATGCTGGAAACTGACAGCTATATTCGAAAAAATGTTTAACCCTTTAATATCCACGCAATGAACACAAGATTAACAGCACTTAATGTTAACATTGGCAATATTGTAATGTTCATTGCACGAATATTTCATGTCGTTTCATACATCTCAGCCACAGAATTTTATTTCCCCCAACCTTTTGAAATGATCACAAATCCTGAATTAACATATACAATTCAACAACAATCTGTTTAACAGTCTAAGCAACAATTAACCAAACACATATTTATGATCAACAACAGTGGCAACATGAAATTAGGGTCATGAAATTATACTAAGAAGATTTAAGCATTGTTTTTTTGTAATCACTATTCATTGAAACTTGTATGTATTAGCACTTGTATGTGTAGCCTACTTGATATGTTACATTTAATAATGCGTGTCTCACTAAAAAACAATGGTGTAAAGTAATAAAGCAGAAATACTTTGTTACTATTACGTACATTATTCACATATTTGTGCTTTACTTGAGCATTTTTATTTGCATATGCTTCTAAACCAGGGATGGGTAACGCCACGCTTTTCGGGCCGGTGTGCGTGCAGGTTTTTGCTGCCACCAGTTACCCTGGCCCAATAAGCGAATTAGTCATACACACCAACACTGATTCTGTGACGGACTGGCAGGGACGGACCCAAATGCACGACGAGACAGAACTTGAAAATAAAGAGTCTTTATTTTCAGTAGGCACAAAGTCAATGTCCACTGTGGAACCCACAGTGAACTGGTGAGCAGGAACAGGCGAAGTAGCAAGGAGCGGTCTTTAGCCTGGTTCGCAGCGAAGGATCAGGCGGTGGCCGAGTCAGGATCCACACAGGGAAGCCAGGGCGTGTGGCATCCAGACCTGGGTTCGTATAGCCAGAGTCTAGCAAGGACCAGAATAATGCAACAGTTCAGGGGGTGAAATGTTCGACATGTCCCGAATGATGAGCAGGGTGGGTGGAGGGGGACCGGAGGAGGGCAACAAGGACAGACACAGCGTCGCCCAAGCGACCGCTCAGGTGGACTGCGGCGGCTGCACGGCTCAGGAGGACGGCGGCGGCGAAGGCTGCACCGCTCAGGAGGACGGCGGCGATGGTGATGGCTGCACCGCTCAGGAGGGCGGCGGCGGCAACGGTGATGGCTGCACCGCTCAGGAGGACGGCGGCGGCTGCACCGCTCAGGAGGACGGCGAAGGCGAAGGCTGCACCGACCAGGAGGACGGCGGCGGCGAAGGTTGCACCGCTCAGGAGGATGGCGGCGGTGTGGAAGGCTGCACCGCTCAGGAGGAAGGCTGCGACGGCTGCATCGCTCAGGAGGCCGGCGGCGAAGGTTGCACCGCTCAGGAGGATGGCGGCGGTGTGGAAGGCTGCACCGCTCAGGAGGAAGGCGGCGGCGTTGAAGGCTGCACCGCTCAGGAGGATGGCGGTGGCGAAGGCTGCACCGCTCAGGAGGACGGCAGCGGTGTGGAAGGATGCACCGCTCAGGATGACGGCGGCGGCGAAGGCTGCACCGCTCAGGAGGACGGCGGCGGCGAAGGTTGCACCGCTCAGGAGGATGGCGGCGGTGTGGAAGGCTGCACCGCTCAGGAGGAAAGCGGCGACGGTTGCATCGCTCAGGAGGCCGGCGGCGACGGCTGCATCGCTCAGGAGGCCGGCGGCGACGGCTGCATCGCTCAGGAGGCCGGCGGCGACGGCTGCATCGCTCAGGAGGCCGGCGGCGACGGCTGCATCGCTCAGGAGGCCGGCGGCGACGGCTGCATCGCTCAGGAGGCCGGCGGCGACGGCTGCATCGCTCAGGAGGCCGGCGGCGACGGCTGCATCGCTCAGGAGGCCGGCGGCGACGGCTGCATCGCTCAGGAGGCCGGCGGCGACGGCTGCATCGCTCAGGAGGCCGGCGGCGACGGCTGCATCGCTCAGGAGGCCGGCGGCGACGACTGCATCGCTCAGGAGAGGAGACTAGCGGACTGGGCCGCTCAGGAGAGAAGACTAGCGGACTGGGCCGCTCAGGCGAGGAGACTAGCGGACTGGGCCACTCTGGAGAGGAGACTAGCGGACTGGGCCGCTCAGGAGAGGAGACTAGCGGACTGGGCCGCTCAGGCGAGGAGACTAGCGGACTGGGCCGCTCAGGCGAGGAGACTAGCGGACTGGGCCGCTCAGGCGAGGAGACTAGCGGACTGGGCCGCTCAGGCGAGGAGACTAGCGGACTGGGCCGCTCAGGCGAGGAGACTAGCGGACTGGGCCGCTCAGGCGAGGAGACTAGCGGACTGGGCCGCTCAGGAGAGGAGACTAGCGGACTGGGCCGCTCAGGCGAGGAGACTAGCGGACTGGGCCGCTCAGGCGAGGAGACTAGCGGACTGGGCCGCTCAGGCGAGGAGACTAGCGGACTGGGCCGCTCAGGAGAGGAGACTAGCGGACTGGGCCGCTCAGGCGAGGAGACTAGCGGACTGGGCCGCTCAGGCGAGGAGACTAGCGGACTGGGCCGCTCAGGAGAGGAGACTAGCGGACTGGGCCGCTCAGGCGAGGAGACTAGCGGACTGGGCCGCTCAGGAGAGGAGACTAGCTGGCTCGGCAACTTGAGAGGAGGCAGGGAGCAGGACGGGACTGTTGGCGTGGAACGAAACGGGCCCGGAGGCCCGGGACCGGACGGGGCCATAGGCATGGACCGGGGAGTGACAGGAGGCATGGACCGGGGAGTGACAGGAGGCATGGACCGGGGAGTGACAGGAGGCATGGACCGGGGAGGGACAGGAGGCATGGACCGGGGAGGGACAGGAGGCATGGACCGGGGAGGGACAGGAGGCATGGACCGGGGAGGAACAGGAGGCATGGACCGGGGAGTGACAGTAGGCATGGACCGGGGAGTGACAGTAGGCATGGACCGGGGAGTGACAGGAGGCATGGACCGGGGAGTGACAGGAGGCATGGACCGGGGAGTGACAGGAGGCATGGACCGGGGAGTGACAGGAGGCATGGACCGGGGAGTGACAGGAGGCATGGACAGGGGAGTGACAGGAGGCATGGACCGGGGAGTGACAGGAGGCATGGACCGGGGAGGGACAGGAGGCATGGACCGGGAAGGGACAGGAGGCATGGACCGGGAAGGGACAGGAGGCATGGACCGGGGAGGAACAGGAGGCATGGACCGGGGAGGAACAGGAGGCATGGACCGGGGCGGAACCAGAGAGCTGGGACGGAACTGGAAAGGAGAGCTGTGACGGAACGGAACAGGAGAGTTGGAATGGGACGGAACAGGAGAGTTGGGACGGGACGGAACAGGAGATCTGGGACGGGACGGGACAGGGGAGCTGGGACGGCACGGGACAGGGGAGCTGGGACAGAACGGGACAGGGGAGCTGGGACAGAACGGGACAGGGGAGCTGGGACAGAACGGGACAGGGGAGCTGGGATAGACCGGAACAGGGGAGCTAGGACGGAACGGAACAGGGGGGCTGGGACAGAACGAAACAGGGGGGCTGGGACGGAACGGAACCGGAGTTCTGGGATAGACCGGGACAGGGGAGCTGGGACTGAACGGGACAGGGGAGCTGGGACGGAACGGGACAGGGGAGCTGGGACGGAACAGGACAGGGGAGCTGGGACGGAACAGGACAGGGGAGCTGGGACGGAACGGGACAGGGGAGCTGGGACGGGACGGAACAGGAGATCTGGGACGGGACGGGACAGGGGAGCTGGGACGGAACGGGACAGGGGAGCTGGGACGGGACGGAACAGGAGATCTGGGACGGGACGGGACAGGAGAGCTTGGACGGAACGGAACAGGGGAGCAGGGAAAGGACGGAACAGGAGAGCTGGGACGGGACGATGAGATGATGGATCCTCCGTCAATGGATGGCCGAGCCCGTTGACGGAGCCGGGAACCATGACCCCACTGCTTACTCCTGGGGCCATAGCCCCGTGGGCAGCGGGCAAGGCGGGTACCATCAAAGGTAGCAGGTGGTGGGTTGTAGCTAGGCTCGGAGTCGTGCTGATCGAGGGAAATAACTCCGAGCCTAATGGAGTGGGAGCTGGGTAGAGGAGTCCGGGGTGATGGGTAGTGGTCGGCATGTCGGCGGGCGAACTCAGGGTTTTGGCCCCAGATCCCCATGAGGTATTCCTCATAGGAATCTGAGCCGAAGGGGTCAATCTCCATGGGGAAGGGGAGGCCTGCTGGGTCCCAGATGGCGAGATCGTACTGTTACGATCGGTGGAGAATAGGAACCCAATAGCAGGCAGGGGTACAAAAAACCGATGTTTAATGTCAGTACGGTACAAAATCAGGATCCAAAAGAGTAGTGCACAGGCAGGGGTCAAAAACAGAAGGGCTTGGCAGAGGTACAATAACGGCAGGCAGAGAAGGGTAGCGAGAACACAGACCGAGGTCGAAAACACGGAATCCAGACTAGAAAAACAAAACACTGACAATCAAAACAAATAACTAAATAAACTAGAAAACAACAAGAAACAAAACTCAGAAACAAACAGGTCCTAAGACAAACGAACGCAAAACTAAACCAGGGAAAAACAAACGCAAAACACTTACTCGGAAAGGCACTAGGGAACTCGGAAACTGGAAACAGGGAACAGGTAGATAGCAGCGAAGGAAGGTAACAACAATTGACGATCTCGCACAGAGCAACTAGAACACTGGGCTTAAATGTGATGTAGACAGGTGCAAACAATTAGCTCGATTAGAAGTAGGAAATGGAAAACATCTTGACACGTAACAAGGCAATTAGTAAATCGTTAGTAATATCCTATCCTAGCCCTGACGTTAGTAAATTAGTAAAAACGACAAATGACAAGAAACGTAAGGAAACATTAAACAGCTGTGGAAACGTGATGGGAATTAACTTGTTAGTTTGTGTTAGTAATAATTCTATTAAGCCCTAACGTTAGTAGATTAGTTAATCACACCCGTGTTTAGTCAGTTAGTAATATTCACAAGTCCTATATAATCGTTAGTAGTGCCGGGTATTACAAACGAAGCGTACAGGAACGAAAGTAAACTCCGTGAACGGAGGCGAGAGAAAACAGCGCAGAATTGCCAGGCGGCGGAACACATGAAAAAGTGTATGTATAGAACCACAAATCAGAACAATACACAGAAGGGTACGTAACAAAACCCACACGACTAGAACATAACAATAACATTCATCAGCTGCTGTTTATATCGCGGAATGTAGCTGAAATATCATATCAATGATTGTGCTGATAAATAATTAAGAGCAGAAGTTAGTCTGAAATCCAGAAACAGATATAGCCCACCCTATTCTACACTTACTCCACTATATTTTTGAAGAAAATATGTACTTATTACTCAAATAAATTTTTCCTGAATAAAGCAGCATGCCAAACTGCCAAGTCGGTTTCCTCTCACTACTATGGCTGCAACTGAAATGCCTTAATTTGAAGACCTCCATCAACCATGGCCCTGTGTAAGCAAAAGGTTTGACATACAGTGCATCTGTAAGTATTTGGACAGTGGCGCAGAGGTAAAAGCATCGACGTTGAGTTGATGCAGTTGCAAACAAAGGGCTCGGGTCCTGCCAGATCTGAGTACGGCCTTGAGGGAAAGGCAAATTGGGCGGCCGCTCCCGAGGTGAGGGGAGGGACTCGACGGGGAAGAATCGTTGCGCACATAGCGGCTCCGTGCTGTGCTGGAATCACGGTCAGGGGCACGAGAAGTCAAGACGTGGCGTCCTCCTTCCTACTGCCAGCTACGGGGTTCTGTAGCACCGAATTTCCAGCAATTGCTACACGGGGAACTAGTACTAGTACTAGTACTAGTGGCTATTAAATTGGGAAAAATCTTTTTTAAAGTATTTGGACAATGACACAATTTTTGTTGTTTTGGCTCTGTACTCCAGCACATTGGATTTGAAGTGGAGAACTCCAGGTTTTATTTGAGGGTTTTTACATCCAACTGGTGAACCATGTAGCAATTGTAGCCCGTTTTATACATAGTTCCCCCCACCCCCCCCTATTTTAGGGGACAAAAAGTAATTGTACAAATTAGCATAATTTACATAAAGTCATCATATTTAATATGTAGTTGCATATCCTTTGTATGCAATGACTTCCTGATGTGTGTGACCCAACAACATCAAAAGACTCTTGATTTATTTTCAGGTGCCCTTACAAGCAATACTATACCTTCTCTGCATTTGAATGGATCTGTATGGAAATTGGGGGAGGGGGGGGGGCTAGATTAAGCTGTAAATTACACTGGAACAGTATGGAACACATGGTTGGCCAAATGGCTTTAAGTCATCAAGGGTCTGAGGTACTAAATGAGCCTCAAACCATCACTCTACTGCCAGATATGCATTAGATATGAGTTGTTTCTCCTTACTCATTTTCCTATTGAACTCTATTCACCTTAATATCAGCAACCAATTCAGACCGAAGAAATCAGGTGAGGTGAGTTAACTGTGTAATAAACTGCTTTAATCAATCAATTAATTGCAGTGTAACAACAAAATCCAGCAGACCCCGTGGCCCTCCAGGACCAGGAATGAAGATCACTGCAGTCGACCAACATAGCTACAGAACTGTATAGCAGTCAGATAAAAAAAGGGAGTACTGGAAATCCCTGATAGTGTAGAGAGCTGAAGTTATGCTTGTTGGTCCTAATTTGAATTTACTGTTTTTGCAGATTTTGACCAAGCCAAATTCATTCAAACTTTTAAAAAGTTTTTTGTTATTAAGTAGAATAGCTATCTAGCTATTATTAACCTGGACATAAAGTTTTTAATTTTTGTGCTAGCTTATAAGCTGGAAAATGTAAAACCCTTGTTGCCATTGAAGGGGTTTAATGTAGCCTGCATTGTATGGCAAGCGCCCAGGTTTTATTGGTTTAGGCTCATCTTAAAAGCATTGAAATGCTGTATAAACTCACTGGAGTGAATGGCATACGTCTGCAGTTGGTTGTTGCTATACATCGCTATATTGATAATGCAACATGTTCATGGAATATTATAAAAGAAGAGGATAGCTGTTATGGGGACCAACTGTGATAATCTCTGGTTTTACTACTCTTGGTGTGTTAGAAGACATTAATTATTTTTAACTGGATTTTCCTCATAGGTGGCGAGAATGCCTGGTGGGATACTGAATCATGTTTCTGCAGTTTTAAACATATCCGCGGATACAATAACCACCTGCGGACACACTTCAGACTTTATGAAAGGAAGCAGCAGCAGACTGCCGATTGGGTTTCTGACATGCAAAGCCCCTGTGTCTTCTTAGCAAGGCATGAAAAGATTACCCATTCATAAAATAAAGGAAATAAATAACGTTCTAACTACTGAGATTCCTGATGGGAATTGGTTTGCTCTCACTGCTAAGCACATGTATCAAGTAACATTTAAACTACAATCTCAAAATGTAATGTATAAACGTATCAACAAAATGTGTCTGTGCAGGCATAAATTAGTGTACAGGTGTATTTCCGCACAGTGAGATGAAAATATTTTGGTATTTAATCCGGTGCATGTGCAAATCATAATGTGTTTATGAACAGCAGCAGTGGTTGCCAATATTATGAGAATCGACAGCACTATGATGATTTTTTGCTTTGTTTACAATTTCATAAGGCGTTATTTCAAATGGCAATCAGACTTACTGCACTGTATAATCAGCTGTTCTCTCCATTCTCCAGCTGCAAAGCAGAAATGGAGGTGTTCTAGCTGTTCTTCGTTTTCTGCTAAAGCAACCAGCAGACCTCCCGATATGGCTTTTTGCCCATTGCTGAACAAAATTGCTGATCTGTATGTGTCAGGTTTAGTTTTGTGATAAACATTTATGTACAGTATATTCACATGAGTTGCCCCTTGACTTCTACTAAGTGTTCTTTTCATAATAGTTTTATTCAGGGAATATTCCCTTATGGAAAAATTATATACGACAGTACATGCAATGGTTTCCAGTGGCGAAGAGTCAAATGCGACGGGAAGGGGAATCAGAACAAGTCAACCACATAGGTGAGGACCACTAATAGCTTAAACCCCGAAAGGGTAGAAAAAAAAGGAATAATTTTTGTAGCTAAAACAGCCAAATAATAATCAACCCAGGAAAATAGGGCGAACTCAAAAACACGAGTAAGAACACAAAACAAAATGTCCCGAGCTCAATACTAGAGCTAACACGGGAAACCCGAAAAGAAAAGAACACCTTCGGCGCGTAACACTAACACGCCACGCCAGAAGAAGGTGAAACAAAAGAGAAACCACCAAAGAAAAACTGTCTCAGTGAGAACAGCACGGACAAAATAGCACAGTGAAGCTAACAGGAGGGAACAATCCTATACCTGATAACAGCTAAAAGCAAGTCCCTCGTGAACATAAAACAAGTTTAATATCACAAGGTCGCTTGTACCTGGCTATACCTGGCTCAATGTAATACGGAATGACAAAGAAGCACCGGGGAAGCGGAAGTGAGAAACTTAAATACCCCGCAGGTAGTAGCACAGGTGAAATGAATAATAAGCAAGGTGAAGCAAAACCCCGGAACGGAACGTGGAAAAAATCAGATAGATTCTTAATCGGAGAGAAAGAACGAGAACCACAGCGGAAAAGAAAAAAATAACCCACGAACCATGACTGTATATTGTAAATATATCAAAATTATTGTCACAATATATTTAAAATATACTGCAGTATATTACATTTCCATAAGGGTCGGGGCTATCAGCAAGTGTCACAAACCATTCATGAAAGAGTATAGATAACTATACAAAGGTCACATATTAACCTAAAAACTAAAGACATTTAACTGGGTATTTTGTATTGGCTGAATATGTAATGGTGTTGTAGCGGTACACCGATGAGCCAAAAAAAAGAATGAAAGAGCCTCCTAGCTGTAGCCGAAACCAAAAACACCCTTGTAAAACAGGATAGCCACGTAAACACGGGCGATAATAATACTGGTAGAAGGAAGAACAGCAAAAAACATAGGCACCCTCGGAACGTGACTATAACGCCCGATAAATGGTGAAACAAATGAAAATAAAATAACGCTCACGCTCTACAACAACAAAGAGAGCAGGAGTAGAAAAGGAGAAGGGAAAAGAAGGAAAACCTAAACTATATTCCCTGAGCTTCTAGGTAGTTATCCAAGTACAGCTCTACTACGTGAATAAAGAAAAAAAATCTTTTTTAACTGTGAGCAGAGAAAAAACAACAACAACCGTAACATTCGTGAAGGCACGAAATGATAAAGAAGCGCCAGGAAGCAGAACTCAGGGGTTTAAATACCTCCTGACGCGGACGACAGGTGAACCAGATAATCACCTGGGCGAAAGGAAAATCCCGCAAGGGAATGCGGAGAAAAATCCGACAGACTGAAAAAGACAAGGTGTGGAATTAGAGGAAAGGAAGAGGAAACCATGACAGAATAGTCTAATATAACTTTTGTAGCCATGCATGTTCGTACTCTTGCATGTGAGCACAGTATGAATATTCATAATAAAAAGTCCTTTAAGCAAAAATGACATTTAAAATAAGACTTTAATTCCCATTAAATGATAAATCTTGTTATTAAGGCTAGGGTCCAATAGCTTGATTAAGCAATATAAATATCAGCTTCAACTATCACTTGTTGCTTTGTTTCCAAAGCATTATGCACACACAGATACACATGTGCATATACACACACACATTGATTTTCCACACAAAGGGTTTCAGAAATTTTATCATTGTAATTTTTGTATGCAGTAATTATTCTAGCTAGTTGACCTTTTCATCAGACATGCGTGGGCAGATAAAATGCCACATTTGATTGTATTTTTCAACCAAATGCCATCATGAGCAGAATTAGCCAAATTGTAATCAATAGAGACCAGAACAAAAGAGTCCTGGTATTTTTCTGTGCAGGACGACTTTCAGTAGATATCACAGAAATGTTGTCTTATAGATAGGGGAGAAAAGTAAACTTGACTGCCTAGTTGTCACTAAACCGCTGAAAGTTAATAATATTCCCCTTCACTTCAGCTAGCCAGGTGAATTGCCATGAGACAGTACTTTTCTATGCAATAGCCAAATTTATCAGTGGGTTGTCTTTGGCACACCGTAAAAAATCTGTATTTATATGTGATAAACAAAGTAAAATGTAGGCCTACATATCTTTGACTGTTTTTAAAATGGAAGGGGAGATGCAGTAAAATGACAAATTTTCAGTTAAAAACAAATGTATCTTAATGTAATTAACATTTAATGTGGGTAAAATACACAAAATACACACATAAAAAGTTGGGTTGGGTCACAGACATCAGAAAGTCATGGCATGCAAAGGATATGCGACCAAATATTAAAAATTATTACTTTATTCTACATTATGTTAAACTGTCCAATATTTTTTGTACAAAAGATTCTATAATTTTGAAACGGTTCATCCGATATGGATCAAAATACTCTCAAAATACCCGCAGCTGACAGTCTGCACTTCAACCTCATTGTCATTGTACCCTTTCAAACTCAAGGTGCTAGAGTACAGAACCAAAATAACAAAAATAACAAAAAATGTGTTACTGTCCAATTAATTATGGTGCTCGCTGTTTACTCCATTTTACAGGCTTTCTGTGTTTTTATGTTTAATTAAATCCTACCATAAATTTACGTTAATCTACGAGAAATGCTGCCATGCATGTTGCCATTTTTTTACAGGATTATTTTTTTACAGTGCACAGCCCACATTGTGTAATTGGCTGTAGTCCTTGTAAATAAGATGTTAATTACACAGAAATTGCGTATGTACCAGCATACGCTAGTCAGGCAAAACAGTTTGCACTGCCAGTTTTATTTACATACATCTGGCCCTGAGTGTAGATTACTCTAATCAAAATAATTCTGAACCAGGGATAAAAGCACAAAGAAATAATCCACTGTCGACTAGACTAGACTAGATAGGACATTGGATTAGGGGAAGGAAGGACAGAGGAAAGGGGTGAGGTCAAGATAATTGAAGTACTGTGCCTTTGTGCATTATACTGTAATCATAGATTTTTATAGCAAAAAAAACAGGCTAAGGTGGTAACTTGGTGTGATTCAATGCGTGACTGGTCTGTTTTTCTGCTTTCACCACCACCTGTTATCCTACTCTGGCCCTCCCAAATTGCTTCTGGAACACAATGGCTGAAATAATATTCATAACAAACTAAGGGACTGATAATTTTTATTTCTCAAAAATTCACACTCAATTTATAAACATTCCCTAAGTACAAACAATTCAGTTGAATATGTCATACCATAGCTTTTTGTAGTTAATGTCATCTTGATATGGTCCATCAATTTAAACCCTGCAGCACTATCCTCAACTCACTGACTAAGCTAGGCTAGCGAATATTATATCCTAAGCAATGTGTAACAGTGACAGTTATCAAGAAGAGACAGCATAGATTGATCAAAGAAACTGACCTCTTTCTCTCGCTGCGTCTCCGTGTTTTATATGGCCAAACCAACCAATCAGATATTAGAGAAATATATTATTTCGATGTGTCATTGGCCGAATTATGATTAGGCGAATCGCCTGTAGCTGTAATAGCCTACTGTAGCGGTGACTTCATATTGTCGGATTTTATTTTTTCGGGATTTTATTTTTTCGGGATTTTATTTTTTCGGGATTTGGCTTTGGGGGTGCAGGCGGAGCATTTGGTTAAGTTTGTTCAATAGCATAGAGTTCAGTGCTTTGCCCACTTTTTTGGGGTGTCTATCTCTCTGAGTGCCATTCTAGTTTTGATTTGTAAATTTTTTTAACAGTAGGGTCATGGTGATATGGAAGGGCATGGAGGAGGCAAAAATGGGTTTTTGGGATTTTGGGCGTATCAGAGGAAATGGCCAGTTCTCAGACTGGTGAAGACTGCTCCCATTCATCAGAAGAAACGGGGGGACTACAATAATAAGTGATCAGTGGGGTTGCCACTGCTGGATACACCCGTTTCACTGTTAACCACAGCAGGAACTTTATTGATCCTAACAGTGGGGGACATACACGAAATATAGAGAGGACAACTGAGAGGGAGTGAGGTCGTTTTGAATGTCTTAATAAATTTTGTTCCACATGTATAATGAATAAAACATTTATGTTTTATTTGGACAACCTTTGACTGGTTTATTTTAATATTAGGTTTTCAAGGGTGCAGAGATCATTGAGCTATTTATAAGTAATAGTGATGTGATGATGGGGTAATCATTACTATATGAAGAATCTTGTGTGACTTTACTTGAAGGGTCACAATTCATTGAACTCATAATTAAGTAATGATGAACTCATGTTTGACAAATGCTTGCCTCCTATCAAAGTACATTCAGTAATCATTTACAAATTAGTATCATGCCATGACTTTGAGGGACACAAGTCAGCCAAGTACTTAGGAAGTAATGGTGATCGCATGTGTGAAATAATGATAAAATGTAATGTTAAATGGTGAACTATTTTACACTCAGTATCTGAGTGTAACTCTCTAACCATGTGTTCATGTTTACCTTACGTTTCTCGTGCATGTCATTTACTAACGCTAGGTCAGGATAGGTTTATTACTAACGAGTTCTAATTATCTTGTTACCTTGTCAGCCATTCGCATGCTTCTCTCAAGTGTCTGCACCTGTCTACACCTGCATTTAAGCTCAGTGTTCATGTCTTGTCTTTGCGAAATTGCTGCCCCTGTTTATCAGTGCACTATTGAACGTATTTTCAAGCCTGTCTTTTTGTTACGATCCAAGCCTGTTTTTTGACCATTGTTACTGACCTCTGTTTTGTTACCACTGCCTGCCTGTACCACAAGTTTTTGCCTGCTGTCTTTTGTACCTTTGCCCCGCGGAGCAGACTTCGGTCTTGACTCTTGCCTTGCCTTCGACCCCGAGCCTGCCTACCGTCTGCCTGTACTTCTGCCCCGCTGACAGGTACTCTGGTTAATGGACTTTTGCATGGTGTACCGATTCCGAGACTGCCTTCTCCTTCGGTACTGTACATTGGTTTTGGCTGGATTTCTGTGTATGAACTTTGCTTGTTTTTTGACCCAGCTCTTTGGACATTCCTGAAATAAGGCCCTGACGGGACTCTATTTTACCACTGTTTCTGAGTCGGGCATTTAGGGTCCAACCCTCATGCACCTGTCTCAGAACAATTTTGTCAGCATGGACCCCCGTTCCATGCCCTTCAGCAACAAGGCGCCCTGGTTCAGCAACACTCAAGGGATCTCCGCACTTCGTAAGGAGATTCGAGAGCTGTGTGCGGAGATAAGGAGACTTGCCGCTACCGTTCAACCACGCTCCTTGGAACAATCTGCAACACTGCCTGCACCTCCACCTGGTAACCCCATGGGAACCTGGCAAATCCAGGAGCCACAACAACCCCCCCCCCCCCCCCCGGAGAGGTTCGGCGGAGAACCGGAGAGATGCAAGGCCTTCCTGCTCCAGTGTGACTTTGTGTTCCGGCAGCAGCCACAAACTTATAACAGTGATGACCGCTGGATCGGCTACGTGATGGGGCTACTCAAGGGGAGAGCATTGGACTGGGCTACAGCAGTGTGGTCCGGGGGTTCATTCCCTCCTCGGTACCCAGTCTTCGCTGAAGAGATCCGTAAAGGCTTCCAGCACGCCTCCAGCGACTAAGAGCCTTCCCAGCGCCTGATCGCCCTTCATCAAGGCCGGAAGACTGTGGCGGATCATTCCATTGACTTCCGTACCCTCGCGGTCGCGACTAACTGGAATGATGCGGCTCTAGCGAACCTGTTCCTTGCCAGTCTGAGTGAGGTACTCCAGGACAAGTTGGCGCATCTCGAACCTATCACCCAGTTCGACCCACTCGTCCGTGTTGCTATTCTTTTGGACAACCGGACCAGACAACGCCGGACTGAGAAACAGGTTCTACCCGGCCAGCCGTACCCCAGGCGAGGAACTAGTTCACGTCCCGAGGAGAAACAAGCAGAGGGAGTCGAACCCATAGATCTTTCCTTTGCAGATCTCACCTGAGGAACAGAGATGATGGAGAACTACCGGTTCCTGTTTTTATTGTGGGAGGTTGGGACACACCCAGGATCAGTGTACCCTCCGCTCCAAGAGGTCAGACCCATCCGTTGAGGTGAAAGCACTCAACAACCAGGAGGGGTCTGCTAGGAATGACTATCATCCTACTCTGACTGCTGTGTTTATTCTTCCCGACAGAAGGATCCAGATTAATGCGTTGGTGGACTCCGGAGCCGACGCAAACCTCATTGATGAGGTAATGATCAAAAAACTGGACATTCCCACCCTTCCACTGCCCCACCCCGAGAATGCGCGGTCATTGGATGGCAAGACGTTTTGCCGCATGACCCACATCATCAAACCCATCCAGCGAATCATTTATGGAAACCATAAGGAGATGATTCAGTTCCGCATCATCCGGTCTCCTAACGATCCCCTCATTCTGGGATTACCCTGGCTCAAGAAACACAACGCTACCATGAACTGGGGTTCAAGCCAGATTCAAGCCTGGTGTCACCAGTACTGCCTGTGATCCGCTCCTGCACCAGCAGAGGGCGTACCCACTCCACCGCAAGTCTCCAAGAAGGTTCAGACGGTCACTGACTGGCTCACGCTTTCTTCTCGGAAACACCTCCAACGCTTCTTGGGATTCGCCAATTTCTACAGGAGATTCAAAAGATCATATAGCCAAGTTGTCTCCCCCCTCACCAAACTCACATCCACTGCCATACCATTTCGTTGGGGTCCCGAAGTGGAGGGAGCATTTGTCAAGATCAAGAGACTGTTTTCCTCCGCTCTTATCCTGGTGCACCCAGACCCCACCCGCCAGTTCATTGTGGAGACGGATGTGTCCGACACTGGGGTGGGAGCCGTGCTTTCGCAAGTTTCTTCCTCCGACAATCGTCTGCACCCATGTGCCTTCTTCTCACCCGCGGAGAGGAATTATGACGTGGGGAACTGAGAACTCCTCACCGTCAAGCTGGCACTGGAGGAGTGGAGGCATTAGCTGGAGAGGTCTGAGAAACCTTTTGTCATCTGGACTGACCACAAGAACTTGGCATACCTTCAGACAGCAAAGAGATTGAACTCACGCCAAGCTAGATGGGCGCTATTCTTTGGAAGGTTCAACTTTGCACTCACCTACCACCCGGGTTCCAAGAACATCAAGCCGGATGCCCTGTCCCGGCAATTCTACACCTGCTCCGAACATGAGAAGCCTGAGAACATCCTCCCTGTTTACTGCACGGTCGCTTCCGTAACCTGGAAGATTGAGGCGGTGATCCAGAGGGCTCTGCGTGAGGAGCCCGATCCCAGGTCCAACCCCGGCACACGCCTTTACATCCCCTCAGCTGCTCTGACACAGGTGCTTCAATGGGCTTATTCGTCTCCTGTCCTGCCATCCCGGCTTTACCCGCACCTTAGCGGTGCTGAAGCGTAAATTTTGGTGGAGCTCCATGATTCCTGACACCAGGCGCTTCATCAAGGCTTGCACCACCTGCACCAGAAGCAAGGCCTCCCACCAGGCTCCAGCAGGACTGCTCCAACTTCTGCCTGTTCAAAGCCGACCCTGGAGCCACATCGGGGTGGATTACGTTACCGGACTTCCCCCTTCCGAAGGTAACACCACCATCCTCACCATAGTGGACAGGTTCAGCAAGGCGGCCCACTTCATCCTCCTACCCGGACTACCCACCGCTCAAGAGACCGCTGATGTGTTAGTCAAGGAGGTGTTCGCAATCTTTGGCATTCCCGCGGACATCGTATCCGACCGAGGCCCTCAATTCATCTCCCAGGTTTGGAAAGCCTTCTGCCTGGCCCTCGGTGCCACTGCTAACCTCTCGTCTGGCTACCACCCCCAGTTCAATGGGCAAACTGAGAGGGCCAACCAAGATTTGGGTGCCGCACGACGTTGCATGTTGGCCAAGAATCCGGCTTCATGGAGCAAGATGCTCACCTGGGTGGAATACGCTCACAACACCCTACCCTGTGCCACAACCGGAAAGTCCCCATTTGAGATCACCCTTGGCTACTAACCTCCACTGTTTCCTGACCAGGAAGCCGAGATCACTGTTCCCTCCCTCAACACCCACATGGAGAAATGCGTCAAGATCTGGAAGGACGCCAGGGCCAAACCGTAACCAACGCTTCGCAGATCGCCACCGCACACCAGCCCCAGTTTACAAGTCAGGTGATTCCGTCTGGCTTTCCACCAAGAACATTCCCCTCCAATCCACTTCCCACAAGTTACAACCCCGTTTCATTGGCCCCTTCAAGATTCTGTCCATCATCAACCCTGCATCTGTTAAGTTGCCACTCCCTGCTTCACTCAGAATCCACCCCACATTCCATGTTTCTTGTTTAAAGCCTGTTTCCTCTCCCCCCCACCCCCTCCTCCCTGCATCATTGACAACCACCCTGCATATACTGTCAAGAAGCTCTTGAACATTCGCAAGAGGGGTCGGGGGTTCCAGTACTTAGTGGACTGGGAGGGTTATGGCCCAGAAGAGCGTTCATGGATCACTCCCAGTCTTATTTTGGACAAATCTTTAATCAAGGATTTTCATTGTGGCCACCCTGATAAGTTCATGAGACCGCCAGGAGTCGGTCGTTAAGGGGGGGGTCCTGTCACAAATCTACTGTCATGTCACGTTTTATTTTCTTTTATTGTCTTTGTTAGATTTCTTGTTTATGTCACGTATTGTGTTTAGTCTAGTCACGCCACGTTTTATGTTTTATTCTTGTTACGTTTCATTTTTATGTCATGTCACGTTTCATGTTAGATTATTGTTACAAGTTCATTTCTAGTCTTGTCATGTCACGTTTTATGTTTGATTCATGTTACGTTTCCCATTCATTGTTTAATCATACATATTTCTGTGTTTCCGCAGCCTTGCGTTCATGCTGTTTCTCTCTCTTGCTGTCGCTCACGCTTCCCTAATTGTTTCATTCTCCCATGTCTATTTGCTAATCTACTAACGTTAGATCAGGATTGGGTAATACTAACTCTCTAACCACCCGTCTCAGTATCCACTGTATTAGGAATACCTACCTTGTATTATCTAATCTTCTGTTGCTGCAGCCTAAGCCCATCCCTTTCAGGGTTCAACACGTGCATTCAGTGATGCCCCTCTTCTCACCACTGTTGTTAATTTAAAAAAATTTGGCCTTTCTGTTGCTTGAATGTGTCTGGCCATTTTCCTCTGACCTCTTTCATGAACAAGTTTGTTTCTGCTTTCAGAACTGCCACTTACGGGATATTTTTGGAGTATCACACTCAACCCCGACCCAATTTTTCCAACAAATACTAGAATAGCGTATATATTAACCTTGAGTATTGGTAACTATATACAAAGTACTCATTCTCTAAAACAGATGAATGGCTGTCATAATCCACACCCATTGACTCCATATTATTTACGAAGATCACAATCAAATCTATTTAGCGTGATTTTTTTATGACACATTAGAGATAGGCCTACTGTTGGGTTCGCCCAGAAGCATAGTCTGAATGACTGAATATTGGCAAATATAGGCTATCATTGAAAATAACTACTAATTATGCACTTTCTAAGAGAAATTAAAATAACATAAAACATTTGATATTACTGTCACCATTTGCACAAGGGAAGCAGCCTTTCCACAGGTAAACATAGGAGGAGGGGGGGGGGGGGGGGGGCTTAGAAGCCACACTGGCATAATTTTTCTGTAAGCGAACAGCTTTGTCAGCACACTGTCAGGAGGAGTTTTGGCGGCTCCAAAATTGATTAATTCACCACTGATGGTCTGAGAAGCTTTTGTCTACCTAACTGGTTTACAGCTACTTTGATGACATGTTACTTAATATATGACTTAACTATGAGTTAATGTTCATTAATTGATGATACATTAAGTGTACAGTAATCACATTAATTAACTAGATTAACAATTCCTAAAGAAACTGTAGGTGTGGTTGCTTCACAGTGTTATCAATTGCTGGAAATGGCATAGAAGGATGGTAATATGGTAGTGTGAGGTGGAAAATAAAAGGTGTTCGAGCATACTGCTTACTGTAGGCTATACTGCAGTATGCGAAAAATCCTCCATATAAACCTGGACATAAGTAGCCTATATCAGTTGCCTTTACACTCTGCCTATATCATCGGGATATTGAGGACACTCAATTTGGTTGCACAGGTAAGGCTAGCCTAATTTAACAGATTTTCAAAGAAAGTATACTCAACTGGCATACTCAAATAGTAGGTAAGTGTGCTGATTCAGACTATTCGGACACAATCATAGACTGTCGAAAAATATTAGTTAATACAATTTTTGCCTAGGTTTTTACCAAATGCTCATCTACTGATTTCTCCACTTTATTAAATTAACTATGATTCTGATTACAGATCTCACCATTTTGTGAAGTCAAAACCACATGTTGTGTGCTGAATTGTATTTATCTAACCTACCTAGCATGCAGCTATCGTAAAGCAATAAATAAACATCGCTTGGCTAATAGTAACTAAGATTAACTTTGTTGACTCACATAAATTTGAGATTATAACCCAATCATGTGTAGCGGATAGTTTATTTGCTGTAGCTATGTCATAATCGATTGCATTTAGATTTGCTAACGTACTCGTAGGCAGGCACCTGTCACCTTGGCATTTTCATGCAGAGTGAAAGGTTTGTTTTTCTTGGTAGCTTAACCACAGAATTTGCTGAATAATGTTGAATGGAGTGATAGTAGGCTAGATGAGCATTTAGCTAAAACATAGGCAATAACCTAGCTAACATTAATCTGTATGGTTAGGTAATGCGTTTTCTAACGTTAGTGTTGTTGTTGTTGTTGTATTAGTAGTTAGTAGTTGATAACTTGAAGTGTGATTGTCCAGTTGCTTTCTAACCCTAGCTTAATATGAGTAGTGCTAACCTTATCCTAACGTTAACCGTTGGTTGATAACTTGAATTTATAGATTGCAGTAATGTTAACAGCTATATATGTGTAACCCAGGTCACATAATGGGTGTAAAATATTTAATAATTTGAATGAAGGAAAAAAGAAGTCTGCACTCAAAGTAAACAGTTAAAATATAATTCTGTGCTGAAAAGTAATAAATTAACCAATCAGGATATTGGAACGGCATGATTGACAGATCACGTTCACCAATGGTGCGTCGAGTGCACGACAAGTGGATTTGCTTTCTTTGACTCTCATGTCTTTAGAGAGAGAGCGGAGAGGCATCATTTTGTCGGAAGTTGGAAGAAGAGCGGTTCTAACTGAACGAACACAGAAAAACGTCTTTTTAATCAAGATCTGAGAACGCATTAAAGTCACTGCATTGTCGGTAGCTGCCGCATTCTGTGAGGGACTTTAATGAGAAGTTTGTTGGTGAGTTAAACTCATAACTTGTCGATAATATTAGCTGCAGCGTTAGCGCTGGCATGTAACATGGAGAATATTAGCTGCTAAGCTTGTGCTAGCTAGCTTGCTATGCAGCATACTAGAAGCACGTTTCAAGTTTAAGTTGTAGCTTCTAAGTATTTTATGGTTGAATATAAAGCTATTTTGTACAAATATAGCAAATATTAGTTTTATTTCTTATTTGGCGTCTAACACAAGCAGTCTAAACTAGACAGTCATTTCTATACGCCATGCTTTTCACGTTTGTAGCCGATCGTGGTCGCTTCGTGGCTCCAGCACAGCGTGGCTTCAGCTCACACGGAGGGCGCGTGACACAGATTTTTTTTTTGGTCAGAAGCCAATTCTAAAATGTGTTCTTGTGAAGTGTATATTCAATAGCAAAACCAAATTTGTCTTGTATGGTTGGGCATTAAAGCTGCCCTATGTATGTGAATATATTAAAGCTGTCCTATGTAACTAATTGTAATATTATTTGCATCTAGCTTATACAGTATTCTGACCTTGTGTCATACAGGTCAGGTTTTTTGAAGATGTTCAGTCCATTCCAAGGTGGCGAGCCAACTTATTGAGCCCATCTGAAGATTTGATGTGAAACCATCATCTGTTTGTATAATTTTCCTTGGATGGACTGTCTAAGTGAATGACTACACAGTGTGGTAGGACAAGTTTTCTTTCCAAAGCACTCACTGCTCAGTCCACAGCAGTGCAAAGGACGTTCAAGTTGCTTCACTTACCTGCTGTTTCCTATACAGAGGGTTTAAAAAGTGTTAACTGTGGGAAGATTGACTATTTGATTTGACTATTTTTGGTGTATTGGGTTAAACACAGTGTTTTGTGCAGTGTGTTTCTCTAGAAGCCAGTGTAGTGAGGGTGCACCTGAGATATAGATTACCCAGGGTATAGGATATACTGCAACCTATGTATAATTGTATGAAGTCCTTTTGTGGGGACAATTGTTTGTTTTGTACTTTTTTTTATTTTGGGTTTCGATCGATCAGTACATTGTTCAATACAGGCCTTTACGAAGCTTTTCTAAACTGCTGTCCTGTGTCATTTCTTATCCAACTAGCTCCAGTAGTCGAACCTAGGCCCATTCTCATTTGGAGTGGTATAAACTATATGAGAAGTGTTACATATGTATAATATATAATTACAAGGCAGAGGCCAAATAAATATTGTTTCAGTGCGGTAACGTAGACTAAGTAGGCTATCGGGAGAGCCCGATCGCTACGGATCCGTCTGTATTTCCTTCAGTATTCCCACCCTGCTAAACATTAAGAACAGTTCCTTAGCAATGTCCCTTGTTGCATTAGTGTAAAGAGGTATAACCTCTGGGTACCTGGTGGCGTAATCCATAATCACCAGAAAATATTGGTGTCCCCAAGTCGACGTCACGAGAGGTCCCACGAGGTCCATCGCAATTCTTTCGAATAAAGTCTCTATGATGGGGAGAGGAACTAAAGGGTCACGTAGGTGAGGTTTAGGGCTATGTAGCTGACATTTGGGGCATCACTTGCAATATCTCGCCACCTCTACAACCACCCCTGGCCAAAAAATCTTTCTGTTCCTTGATTTTCTCTGCGCCAAGGCAAGCCCCCAGCAGTTGAGTATGACATACAGTAGGTGTAATACTGTGGGGACATACTGCCGAGGTACGAACAACAAACATTTCTCAGTACCCTTTATTCGGGTAAGATAATACAGTAGTTTATTCTCAATAATAAACCGGGGTACATGTAATCACCCCAGGTTCCTTTTCCCCTTTTATTTCAGTAACATATTTCTAAGCGTGCAATAAATTCAGGTCTTCAAGTTGAATAGTTCCAAAGCTACCTCTCAGCTGTGTCGCGATGGGGTACTGTTCCTCCCCTGTGTCACGAAGAGGCAGGAAGGGAAGCTCCTCCCCTTAGTCATCTGAGCTGGCTTCAGAACAGGGTCCCTGCCTTGTTAAGTCTCCCTACTGAACCTGCCTTGATAAAACATGCTTGGTGAAGGTGGATTACCTTTTGTGTCTGTTTTATTTGTGTAGTTTAAGTCTCTGGGGTCTCTCTTGGAATTTTTGGAGGGTCTCCCAAAGCCTGGAGAACAGTGGGAAAACCCTTCCAACTAGTAGGGGCACCGGGAGGTTGGGAATTATGTCCATTTATAAGGTTATGAGATAAGCACATCTGACCCTTCTCACCATCGCTAACGAGACACTAGGCATCACGTCACGGGCAGCTCCAGGTAACATGACCCCACTCGTAACACCTTCGGTGGTCTTTGTGGATGAGAGGTCTTCATCTTCTCCCTGGTTTTCTATCTTCTTGCTTCCTTGTATTCTCCTCCGCTCTGGGCTTCTCCTGGACCTTATTTGGCATTGTCCCCAGAGGGCACTCCACTCAGGTTGCTTTCAGCAGTTCTGTTGCTGTTCTGATGATTCTCCACCAACTCCACCACCTGTTCAAGGGTCTTGGGATTGCCATGACACACCATTTTCCTCATGTTGTTAGGCAGGGATCGAAGGTACCAGTCAAGTAGGATTCGAGAATATTCCAGTCGAAGTCCGGCCAGTTCTCCTGAGTGGCAATGCGCTCAAAGTGGAGGAGGTAATCCTTTTGTTTTTCAAGGAACTCCTGATTGACTTTCTGTAGTGCTATATTACTCTACACTAACTGTTTCAATAACTCCACCATATCGTTTGCTGGGGTTTATTTGTCAATTATCGCATAGTCTTAGTTGGGCCACCAGGGGTGTTGTGCCCACAATCTCCACCATATGTAACCCAATGCTCGATTTACACCCAGGAATGGTAAGATGCGCAATAATTAAGACTGCACACTGCCATCAAAAACCTGGTCTAAAGTCATGTCGCAGTTGTTTACGTTATTTTAATGGCGCATAGAAGTGCGTCTACATAGGCATGTGCACAACGCACGTACACCCTCCTGTCTGTTACACACAGGGGCGCGCATAAGCATGACTAAAAAAGACCACATACCTGTCCCTCAGCGAAGGGGAATGGAGCATTAAATTGCTTTCAGCCCACTCCATCAACATCCAGGCGATGTGCGATGGTAGCCTACGTGTAAGTTTACATGTAGGCTATAACTATTCGCAATTGTCCTGGATCAAGCTATGACTGTATATTTGTCAGTAGTTCCTGTAATCTTCTGGGGGGACAATGGCTATCCATTAAAAGCTTTGCTGATTTCTTGTTCTGATAAGAAATGAGCTCTATCTGAACTGATGACATTGACCTTCGGTATGCACTTATTGTACATCGCTTTGGATAAAAGCATCTGCCAAATGAATAATGTAAATAAAGTTTATTATTACTATTATCTTATGCAAACTTATGCACTTTTTGCCTTGTAAGTCACTCTGTATAAGTGCATCTGCCAAATTAATAAATGTCTGTACTGATACACTTCTGTAATGTGATGGGCCCTCTCTAGATTATATAAGCTAAATGTCCAGCTAATAAAAGCTTGAAGAGAAAGCGCTGAAGTTCAATATGTCTGAGTGAATTAATACAAAATGTACACTATACAGTATATGTAAATGATCTCTTATCTTTCTAAGCCTGATGGCCAATATACAGCATATAGTCATATTTTAGTCATATAAAAGTTAGAAATTGTATATAACACAAGATCTGATATTGATTACAATTAAAACACCAATTTTAAATGGGTAGAAAATCATTTTTATATCATTACCAATTGATTACCATTTTCAGATCATGGGATAGACTACATTAACTTTTTTTTTAAAAATATATATATTTTTTACATACAGCTGACAGACACCCTTTTCATTTTTATGTATTTAAAGGGAATGCTTTAACCCCTACAAAACTTTCACTGTTCACTTCTGTCTGCTTATTAGGTATCAACCTGCTGGATTTGGAAAGCATTATAAATGTCTAGAAGTATCTAAGATAATTATCTAAGTATTAAAAGTTGGGTTCATGTGAGTAGCGTGATCCCATTTGCAATAAACGGAGGGCATCTTCGTGTATGTTTACGGTTGTATCAAACTAAATTTTGGCGCCATTTTATTGCTTCGCGCTAAGGAAAGTATTACTGGGAATTGTAGTTCTTTTTTTGCAAATATATTCCCTATATACATAATTATCCAGTAATGGATAATGCATTATCTAGCGAACAGCCTAGTTATGCTAGCTACTTTAAACCAGAGCTAGGTATCTAGCTAGCTTCATGTGTTTAAGCTGCTAGTAGACAGTCTATTCATTTCAATATTAATAGCTATTGATAGTCCTCTATCCGTAATGCAATTTTCTGGCATGTTTCAAAATTCAGTGGTCATTTATTGTCTGGTACAATCGGTTTGAGAAATATACAACAGTTTATATCGCTATTACACTATCTGAAACTTCGACTCGTAATACCCCCCATGCCCCGCAAGCCTGTTTCATTCATTACAGTTCACTCTGGTTTAATTGTTGGCTCTTTTATCCAACAGAGTACATTATAACCTTAGCAATGGTATATCCCATGTCTTCTGGGGTGCTTTGAACTATTTTCTACAGCCCTGCGTAACAGTAGTTTTAGTTTTCAAGGTCTCACATTACGCAAGCTCTATAAACAAACGCATTGGGAAGGGGAATTCCCCCAAATCGATTTGTAAACAATTTTGCTTCTAAAATCCAGTTGGTCTCTCTGGCTAAATATGTACGTTCATTTTTCCACTTGAGCGCTGTCTTTCCAATATGATTGATAGGCCTATTGTTATTTTCGCATTTTGAGTGCATTTCACATACTGTAGTGCAATGGTTAATGAATTTTTTTATGTAGGCTACCGATTCTCATTGAAAATAGAACATTTGGCAGCATTTTGCAGATGGTGGAATATTTTTGTTATCGTACATAATATAGGCTATGGCATATGTACTTGTCAATTATGGAATGGCTAGTGCGCATTCCAATTTTCTGTGCACTGATATGGTAGATTAAGGTAAATATTTTCCTTGGAATCAAAATGACTTATTATAAAAAATAAAATAAAAACTTTGTCTGTAAAAAAAACTTTACAAAAGTATACATACTGTAGAGTACAGGGAAAAGTGATGTTTTGACACTAATGGACAACAGGGTACACTGCCTATATTTTGCATCGTAGACCTTTAGTAGTTCTGCATATCATCCTCAGATTATGCACACTTGTTGACATGGAGTTTATGATCCAGGAAAGGAATATATTTACCTGTTTCACTTACCTGTATTTTGTTGCAAACTAAAGAAAACCTTTTTTTTTTGTTGCATTTTTACAAAGTTTCGCTTGCATTTGTGGCACTTTATTTTGACTTAAATTATGAAAATAAACAAATCTAAGTTCATACTGTAAATGGTACATCTGTCTTGTTTCATTTACGCCATTTACCAAGTTTATGTGATGCTCACACCTGGAGTTATAAAGCCTTAAACAGAGCACCCCCTAAATAAATGAGAATTGACCAAATCTACCATCTGCGCAAAGGGGTTAATGTAGTCTATCCCATGATCTGAGACTTTATTGGTAATGATGTAAATATGTGAAATGTGAAATAGAGAAATAGTGCTATATAATAGAAATGTCCAATAAAAAAAAATGGTATCCTGAAAAAAAACCGTACAAGTCTAAATTAATACATTAACCAAAATGTCAGTAACATGGCAAGTGTTGATGTATAAATCACTGTTACTATACCCTTAAAATGCTATTTCAAAAAGCAAGACTTGCATGGTAACAATTAATTCAGTGAGCAAAGATGCAATCTAAACAGGTGAGTTGAGTCAGAAGGGCAGAAGGGCCAAGACGAGAGGGTTGTACTACGAAGCAAGATTAAGGGGATCTAAAGCTAAATTAAGCTTCAACCCTGGGTTTTCTGTATCACGAAGCTGACTCACTTTTAATCAGGGTATATTGCCACGGCAACTTACTCTGCGCGGCTAACCTGCTTCGGGGCAGGTTATGTTCAGGATAACAGATTGAAACATATAAAAGCACCACCCTTTGGCCAATCAAATTCTTGGCTTTGGAAAAAGGCATCTCCATTCCAAAGGATTCCGTAGAGATATGTGCGGATACTGAGGGAATCTCTTCGCAAGGCGAGTTCTGGAAAAAGTTTGAGATACTTTTTTTATGAATGTGATGTGATTGCTTCGGCAATATTTTAAACAAATTGTTTAGGAGCTCTAGAATGTAATAATACAGTTGTCACATTAGAAATAAACTGTATGACAATCTACTGAGAGTATAGATTTATTTGTTACGAGTGGTAAGGTGAATAAGGTATGAACTAGCCTAACGAATTTAGCCTACATGATGAGAATTTTTTATTTTTTATTTTTTTTGCAAAAGCTTTTTCCTGACTTTGTTGGAGGCAACGGTATTGCTTTTTGCTCATATGAAGTTCTTATCTGTCCATTCTGTCCGTATCAGTCTTTTTTTCCCACAGGAGAGAAATACTTTGCTCTAGTACAGCCCATGCTGCACCGCTATAGGCTCGTTGTTGTAGATACCGCCCCTTTTATGGGAACGCGCACGTACCTTGATTAATAAAGCCCGTGTTCACTTAGCAAATTCATAACCACGTTCGTAGTACCGGTTAAGCCAGATTGCGGTGTTTAGACTTTCTGAAGCCAGCTAACGCAAAGAAACCCTGGCTATGTTAAACTTCCTTCGTAGTATACCCCCCTGGGGCCTCATTTATAAAAAGTACTTTCAATCAAATTTGATCTTATGTGTGGCGTAAGCAAAAAATCACGACAAAGTAGTGATTTATAAAATTTCAACGTGACTCCATTTGACCGTGGAAATGGTCGTAGCTCCACATCATGTCTTCACTTGATATACTCACATTACCTGCTGGTTATGCTGAAGTATTGCAGGCTTGAGAGCTGCATGTGAATGCTTATTTGGCATGGAAAATTATCGGTGTTGTTATCAGCCTACAAAATGAGTATAATTCTAAACTGAAAAGGAAACTGATAATCTAATTACTGAATATTAAGTCTTCCTTACATTATATACCATTATTGTATGACATGCAGAAACTTGTAGATTGGGGCATGGTGAATACGAGATTCATTATGATTCACAAAGTGTTGCTCATTAAAGACAAGATAATGTATCCTATAAATAGTCTACTGTAAGCAAACAATTAACACTCAACCATGGCTGCGCTAGCTTTATTGGAGGATGTGGCAAACCATACGTTCAATTTGAAGTTTATTTGATGGAAAGTACGTACGACAGACGTATGCAATTTCAAACAAGCACAGCCAATTTAATAAATAATACTTACATCTATTTTTAAAAATGTGCTTACGTGAAAGTTAAAGGGACATCCAAGTACTTTTTTATAAATGAGGCCCCTGGAGCTGAGTGGAGTAGGTGGTGAGAAATGAGTAGATTATTCAGATGTTGCAGAGGAAGAATCTGCATACCTGGCTCACCAATGCTATGTTTTGAGCAAAGGTCAGGTTGTTGACGAACGTCACTCTGAGGTTGATTACAGACTGGGTGGCAGTCACTATAATGCTGTTCAAGGTGATGGAGAGGTCCCAATGGCTTTTGCCTTGGCCAGACTAAGCTTCATGTGTCAGCTTTTCATCCCGGATGAGATGCCACAAGGTAGGCTAAGATGCATGAATAGACCTATGTGGGAAAGAGAGAAATAGTTGAGTATTGCAAAGTCATCTTCAGTTAGCAAGAGGGATGTGGGTGGGTTGATGAGGGGGAGAACAACAGTTTACCTGGGTTACATTATGACGCTTGAATCTTATTTAAAGTTGCACTCACTCACTTATACCATATTCAAGCTTTACTTATAAAATGAGTACACTTACAATTACTCTATATAATTACTCACTATACGTTTACATCTATTACATTCCCTGCATTGCTTCTCAAGCTTCTGGATTTGAGAAGTCTTTTGTTTAATTTATCCATTGTTTTTATATATTTTACTTTAACTGTGTAGTCTTTTGCTGTAAAAAAAAAAGCGCTTTAAATAAAATTGCATTATTATTATCATTATAAATAACAAGTGTGTATTTTGTAGATCGACATTCTATATCTTCTGTGTAACATGCTTGAGAGATTGTGTTGGCTTAAACTAACAACAACAAAAAAAGGCCTGCCAGTCTGCAAATAACAGGATTCCTAAATGCTTATGAAGGTGATCCCATATGCAAAAGGTCTGTAAAAATCTTGTAAAAATCACATATGCCATATACAAAACTTATAAAATAAATATGTGGAAGTGAGCTAGAATATACATTTCATGCTAAAATTCAATAGTTCCCTAATACATGGTACTCAAAAAAACATTGAGAGATTGTATAAGAATTGTATAGAAATATATAATACAATATGCTACTAATCAACATACTTTTTATAAAACTTTGCAAGTATGATCATATATGATTTTTACAGACCTTTTGCATATAGGAAACCCCAGCTTTATAAATGAAGTTCAACCATCGAGATAGATAAGAAGAACTGGATACAACTTCCGTTTACCGGTTCCATGGATTCCTATGGGAACTGCTCATTGGTGCATGAAGCCAATTCAGAGTTCACCATGTCACTTCTCTGGCAATACACACAGACAGTGCACAGAATCATGGGAGTCGCAGTTCATTACAGAAGTTAACGGGGAGACGCGGTTGTTTATATTACAGATCTGCTTGGTTTTCTCATGTTATATGTCTCAAAATAACGGAAAACGACACGCTCTGATGGCTAGCTCACAAGCTAAATCCATTAATAATCATATTGCAGCCTATGCACTGATCTGAACAGGCCTAGCTAACGTCAGCTAGTATAATGCAAGTAATAGCCTACAAGATTCCGCATAGCCTATAAAACCCACACAGATAAAGCAGAGACGAAGAAGCTTGAGAATTATACATTATATTGCATTAAAATGCAATTACAAAATAAGAAAGGTATTTTATGAATGTGCTATAACTATAAGCATAAACTATAAGTACAATACCGGCAGCTTACCTATTGGCTTTATTTCACCGTGAAATAAAAATGGTGGATCTCCGTTTTGTCTCGTAATTCATCGGAGAAAATCGTAAAGTCACGTGGTGTGGAATCCCAAAATCCGAGCCTTGCCGAAGGCGGTTTTTTTTGTATGCGTGCAATAAAGATGCAACTGTTCTCCAACGGTGTCAATGGGAGTGCTCCGTGTATCATTGTACGCATTTTGAAAGTGTAAAATTGTGTTATTTGTATGCCAGGGCAAGAGACTGGGTTGAAATTCAGATAAGTTTTCTGGTTGACTGTTTTTTCTCTATGAGGTGGTGAAGCTACTACCTTGGAAAAATAAGCTAACCTGTGAGGAAAAATAAGCTAACCTGTGAGGAAAAATAAGCTAACCTGTGAGGGTAAATTTTCTCCCTTCTGCATATATTCTAGGCTGTCATGGAGAATATTGAGGAAGTTGTCAGTCTGACAGATACTACCTTTAGCATATCTTTCACAAACATAAACAACATTTCATTCCAGTCCTCATCTCTTTTTGACATTCACAGACAAGACAAATTTTACAAAGCTATTTATTTGAACAACTTATTGCATTTTTTTTTTTACAAAGCAATGTTTCAGGAACTAAGGTCAATTATTTTCTGAGAAATAAATTGGAAATATTTATGTTTTATGCAAAAAATATCTCATCATATTTACACAAATACATATTTCTGCCACATTTACGAACACAAAAATGGCTTCATTAACACTGTAATTCAGATAATTGTTATTTATTCTATTGCGATATATCATTCTATCATTCACATCTATTTTTATACTTAAATGTTGAAGGTTGAATTTTCAGTCTTGTTTTATGTTTATGCACAGGTTCTTATGCAAATAATGTCCTTTGGGGCAATAATGTTTCATTAATTCATTCACTTAATTGACAGGAGTCTGAGCAGTTTTTAACATCCGCCATTTCCCTCCAGTCCACCTCCCTTTAGTTTTCTCTGTTTTCCCTTTCCTTATGTTTCATGTCATGTTTTTCAGTTTACCCTGTTCGTCTCGTTTCTGTGTTCGTTGCAGGCTGGGCGTGTTCCTCGTTTAGTTCCTTGTTTCTCCCTTCATTAGTTAGCCTACACACATTCCTCACTCCTTTTAGTTATTCAATCAGTCCCTTCACCTGTTCCCGTCACTATTTAGTTTCCCCTCTCACACCATTTCAGTGCCACTTAGTTTTCTCTACTCCATTTGAGATCACTCCCGGCCATTCTGTTTGCTACTCTGTTTTGCCTGTAACCTATTTGTTGTTCTGTTCGTTATCCAGCCTGCCCAGCCTGCCTCCTGACCAGCCCTGTCTCCTCTCCTGCTCCGCTTTAGTTCGCCAACCCTGTATCCAGCCATTCACCCTTTTAGTTTTCCCTCGCTTGCTGCATTTGCCTTGCTCAAATAAATATTCTCCCTGGTGGAGTTTCATCGAGTTCTGTCTCAGTCTTGCATTTGGGTCCAGTCCAGAACACTGCCTTAACAGTTTTTGAAATTAGCTTTATTGTAGACGAATGTTTCGTGTGATTGGCAGCCTTCCATTTTCAACCATAGCTCTGTTTTTTACACTAATTCAAAACTGGGTTACAGAATTTGTGTCGGCACTAAGATGTCCTAGGTACAAAAAGTATGATAAGTGTGTGCATGTTTCTAGTAATAACTTTATTCATATAGCACTTTCCATATAGTCTCAAAAAGCAGCAGATACAATTAAAAAAAACTGATGATTTAAACCTGAGTACAGAGCATTGGAGTTGTCCAGTCTGAGATAGCTGTAAGATAAAAACTGTCTAATTTTATTAATGTTTGACACGTCACGTTTGATCACCCCCTGCCTTTTACATTTATTCTGGGTTGAATTACACTTAATATTTACAGTTATTTTTTATTATTATTATTATTTTGTTCCATTTAAAGTTCACACTTTGATTTGTATTCCTTGGACCTCCCCGATTATTCCTGGAGTACATAGATAATAAGAAGATATCCCCTGACGTGAAGGGAAATTACATTTCATTCATCAGTAGGACGTTCTCTCCCTGTCATTTTCTTTCTCTCATTTCTTTGTGCTAGTTGATCCGCACTCTCTGCCCATCTCTTGATGATTCTCTTCATCCCCTATTGTCATAAATAATCTTTCAGAACTCAGCATTGAGCTTGGAGTGGACAAATCAATGGTCCGTCTTATGGACTTTGACATCGATTTTGAAAAAAGGGATCCCCTAGGAGCCATTAATACATTAATGAGGATATACTGTATACCCTCTAGGCTGGTAATGTAATGCTCATATCAATATAAAGGATGCAAACAGTGATTTAAACCCTGCTATTTATTGTTCTATGTGATATGCCACCAAACAGTTATATATGAGCAAATGTGCCAGTTCAGACAGTATTATCATCATCCGTCTTCCGATGCAGACTGAAGACAAATATTTTCAGACTGTAAATTGGTTCCCATCCCATCCCCACCCCTAGCCCTCCCATCTTTCATTTGTACCCATATACAGTCAAGCTGGAAAGTCTGAACACCCCTTTCACCTTCTCCACGTTTTATTACATTACAGACATATTCTACAATAGATTGAGTAAATGTATTAAAAATCAAAAGGGCTCTAAGTCATCAAGGGTCTGATGTATCAAACAAGCCTTTAACCATCACTCTGCTGCCAGAAATACAGTAGATATGGATGGATAACTTGAAGGGTTTCTTCTCCTGACAATAGGAAAATCTGTCAGGAGAAACAACCCTTAAAGTGATCCTTCCATAGCTACTGTATTTCTGGCAGCAGAGTGATGGTTAAAGGCTTGTTTGATACATCAGACTCTTGATGACTTAGAGACCTTTAGCCAACCATGTGTTCTATACTGTTCCAGTGTAATTTAAAGCTAAATCTAGTCTCACCCCCCAATTCCCATAGAGATCCATTCAAATGCAGAGCTGTTATAGTATCGCTTGTAAGAGTACCAGAAAATAAGATATCAAGAGTCTTTTGATGTTGTTGGGTCACCGACATCAGGAAGTCATGGCATGCAAAGGATATGCGACCAAATATTACAAATATGGCTTTTCCACCCAGTATTAAATACATTTAATTTAGCGTGTTCAATACTTTTTTCCTGTGTCATTCCACTTTATTGCACATAACCTTTTTTAAAGATTGGAATGTTACAATTTCTTTAGCTGTGTAGTTTTATTGAGTTAATACCAATGTCTGGTCAAAATCTCATGTGAATAGCTACATTGGAAATATGTTTGATAAGAAAATTGTTGACGTGTCCAATACTTATTTCCCCCATTGTATGTGAGAGTAATTTCCAGTATAACCGGAAGGCATTTCAGTATAAAGAGAAGGCATCTCAGTATAACCAGAAGGCATTTCAGTATAAACAGAAGGCATCTCAGTATAACCGGAAGGCAGAATCATATCCTGAAAGGGATAGCACAGGCTGCACAGTAATGTTTTGCTGGTTTGCAACAGACTTTAACTCCTTTATGCAGATGCTGGCGCCACCTTTTTTGCTCAACTGAGACATTCGTTGCTCCTGCAGCCAAACTATTAGTGGAAATCACAAACTCTGTGTTTTAACTTTATTGGTAAGACGATCCGTGACAACTCTGCTGAATAGAAAGTTTCTAAGTGTCACTATTTTCCTGTAGCAAGTCCATTTAACAAGCACCCCCCCACCCAGTCTATACCTACCTATGTGTCACATAGTAAGCAATAGCGTCTTTGTGTGAGTTCATAAATATATTTATTCATCATATAAAATTTGAATTCCGTCATAGCAACTAGATAAACCCAACAATAGCCTGATCGTATGTCAAAAACGCTGTGAAAAGCTCTGCTCACTCAAATGCTAAATAAACGTGAAATTATAGTCTCATTGTACCATGTATTCTACAATGAATATCTGCTTCTAAATATGAAATAAATATACAATCCTACCATTGGTTTTATAGATAGAGATGTTCCTTTCAAAATTCGGTGGTCATTTATTGTCTGGTACAATCCGTTTGAGAAATATACAACACTTTATACCGCTATTACACTATCTGAAACATCGACTCATAATACCCCCATGCACTCATTCATTACAGTTCATTCTGGTTTAATTGTCGGCTCTTTTATCTAATAAAGTACATTATAACCTTAGCAGCGGTATATGCAGCATCTTATTTTGTGCTTTGAAAAATGAATTGCAGCCCAGCGTAACGGCAGTTTTCGTTTTCACGGTCTCATATTACGCAAGATCTATAGAAAACACATTAGGGAGTCTAAAATGCGTCTAAAATGCTGTTAGTCTCGCTGGCTACATGTACATTTGTTTTTCCACTCGAGCACTGTCTTTCCAATATGATTGATAGGCCTATTGTTATTTTTGCATTTTGAGTGCATTTCACATACTGTAGTGCAATTATAAATTTTATTTTTGATGTAGGCTGTCGAGTTTGATTGAAGATAGAACATTTGGCAGCATGTTGCAGATGGTGGAATACTATTTAATTTTCATGTTATCGTACATAATATAGGCTATGGTGTATATACTTGTCACTTATGGCATGGCAAATTTTCTGTGCTGATATGTGATAGATTAAGGTAAAGATTTTCCTTGGCGTCATTATGAATGGAACATTAAAAAACTACAGAAAAATGCAATCCCGTATAAAGGTTTCAGTAGCGGTGAATCTATCGCGGGAAGGGGGATCAGAACAAGTCACCCATGAATGTGAGGATCACTAAGGGAGCTTAAACTGCTAATGGTAAGAGAAAAAATAATAATAATCCTAATAGTAAACCTTACTTTCTGCTTCTCGTTTGTTTATTTATACCTCTATTTAGTGCACTTTCTCTTATTGAGAGCGAGAGGTATTCTTTCTTATTCTACTCAGATCTCGAGTTCACCCTCTTATTTGGGTTGTTCTTAAATCCTTAAAGCCAAATAATAATCAACCCAGGAAAATAGGGCAAACTCGAACACACGAATGAGAGCACAAAACAAAGTCTCCCGAGTTCAATGCTAGTGCTTAAACGAGGAAACCGAAAAGAAAAGAGACACCTTCGGCACGTAACACTAAAACAGCCGCTAGAATGTGAAACAAAATTGAAACCACCAAAGACAAACTGTCTCAGTGAGAACAGCATGGAAAAAATAGTGCAGTGAAGCTAACTGGAGGAAAATAATCCTATACCTGAATAATAAGCTAATAAGCAAGCCCCTCGTGAACATAAGACAAGTTTAATCACACAAGGTCGCTTTACCTGGCTATACCTGGCTCAATGTAATACGGAATGACAAAGAAGCACCAGGAAGTGAGGAGCTTAAATACCCCGCAGGCAGTAGCACAGGTGAAACAAATAATCAGCGAGGTGAAGCAAAACCCCAGAACGGAACGTGGGAAAAAATCTGATGGATTCCCAACCGGAAAGAAAGGACGAGAACCGTAGTGAAAAAGGAAAAATAAACCACGGACCATGACATCCCGGGGCAAAAGTATACATACTGTAGAGTCCAGGGAAAAGTGATGTTTTATTGAGGTACAAGAGGAGTGAATGACTAGGCTACATATTTAGGTGTATGTAACACTGTGATATCAATATTTTTATCTTAATCCATCAGAAGAAGCAAATGTATATTCTTTATAATGGACAAAACTAATTTTATTCATTTTATGACATGTTTTGCAAAGGGGTTTTGGACCCATAGATATGTACCCCTCTATACTGATGAAAATATAGTCATTCCCACTTGAAAATGATGCAAAAGTGAGTTTTATGAGCCAAAACTGTTGATATGTAGTTAAATATATCATCTTTTTTTTTGAGAGCAATGCACAGCTTAGACATTTGGACATTAGACATCATCTTCAGATTTTGCACACTTTTTGACATGGAGTTTATGATCCAGGAAATGTATATATTTACTTGTTTCACATGTAGCGCTCAGTATTAAAAAACATTTTTTTTTGCATTTTCATTTGCATTATTTGTGGCACTTTATTTTGACTTAATTTATGAAAATAAACAAATCTAAGTTCGTATTGTAAATGGTACACCTGTCTTGTTTCATTTAAGCCATTTATCAAGTTTATGTGATTCTCACACCTGGAGTTATAAAGCCTTAAACAGAGCACCCCCTACATATATGAGAATTGACAAAATGTGCAGAGAATTGACTAAATTAATTGAAACCCCTGCACTTTAGTTAAGTTTGTGTGCTCAAGTTTTTCTGTAATGTATGAATGTTTAAAAAAAAAAGTTAGCTGGTTTGCTGCTGCCATGGTGGACAACCGAGGCTGTAAACCTTTTGTGGTCACTGCATTGATCAATTGGCTGCTGCACCACCTACACCATTATTGCATTCAAATGCTGAATCTGAAGTAGGCCTAAGGGCATTGTTCCGACCTTCAATGACTGTAGCAAGACAAACTAAGCTAACGTTAGCATGCAAGCAATGTCATCATCAAGCAATTTTTTTACCTGCTCCTAGGCGCACTCCAGGATAATTCTGTCCGTTTTGTGACACGTTAAAAATACGGCACCTGGAAAACAAGAGCCAGGAAAAGGTATGTCTAATAATTATTATTGTAGTGTAATGAACCAAATCTGGTGGCATGGTGGTGCAGTGGTTCGCACTGTCGCCTCACAGCAAGATGGTATCGAGTTTGAATCCTGGCTGAGGGCCTTTCTGTGTGGAGTTTGCATGTTCGCACTGTGTCTGCATGGGTTTCCTCCTAATTGGAGAGTCTAAATTGCCAATAGATATGAGTGTGTGAGTGAATAGTGTGTGTGCCCTATTGCCCTATTGGATTGGCGACCTGTCCAGGGTGTATTCCTGCCTCTTGCCCAATGCATGCTGGGATAGGCTACAGAACCCCCCGTGACCCTGACCAGGAATAAGCAGGTTAGATAATGGCTGCCACCACTTTTGTTTAAACCGGTATGGTCCGGTATGAGTTGCCAGTTATACACACACAGACAAACACCACTATTTTAGAAAGAAAAAATATGGCTTTATTTAACAATTAATTTAAAATTGCTTGCAGAAAAAGGGTAAAGATACTTCACCTCTTGCTTCAGAAACTGGCACTTTTGCGGCTGTAGCTTTAATCCATGCTGGGACAGCCGCCAGAATACCTCGTCCAGATGCTGCAGATGCATCTGGAAAGTAGGGGAGTACACGATGATATCATCAAGGTAAATCAGCAAAGAGTAATTTACCTGATCCCCTAAGCACCGCTGCATCAGGCATTGGAAGGTCGTGGTCACGTTCATGAGCCTGAGCAGCATCCTATCCAATTTTTGTAGGCCCATGGGGGTGGCAAAGGCCGTCCACAGGGTCAACTTCCACCTGCTGGTTGCCACTAGCCAGGTCCAGGGTGGAATACCACTCTGCCCGCTTCAGTCCCATCAGTGATTCTTCAATCCAGGGCAGAGGGTAGGTATCACGGCGTTGAGCCGCCGGCAATCCACACAGAACCGCCAGGCCCCATCCTTCTTCCATACGATGGCTGGCACTCTCCGATATTACTGTGCTTACAGCTCTGGCAAAAGGTTGGGAGGGAGAGGGTGATACCTTTCGCGACTTGGGGGAGCGTCTCCTGGAACGTCTCCTGTAGGGATGTTGTGGAGAACAGCGTCCATCTTCCCAAAGTCCTCATCGTGGGCCGCAAACACCCCAGCCCACCGACGGATCAGCCCCCAGAACTGTTGCTGCTGGTTGGTTGTCAGCCCCTCAGCGTCAGGTAAGTCCAGGGGTCTTTCCACCTCTGCCGGGGATTGAGTAGTCTGGATGTCCACGACCACCTCTCCGGAGCTGGGGGTCTGCAGCACCATGTTGCGGCCACCCTGTGAGGGGTTAATACCAGGGATGGCTGCCAGGGGGTGCCGTCGGGGTAATTCAGTGGAGTATGGATGAACATTTGCAATTCTGAAAAGGATCCGGCCCCCCCATACTCAGACCATTCCCTTTTCCACCTTCTACTCACACGCATCGTCCACCCCCTCCACAAGTCCACACTGCCCCTCTGCCAAACCTCCACCTCTTAATTGGGCCCAGCATAGCACTTCGAAGTGGGCCGGAACCTGGACTTGACCCCGTCAGGTGAGACGGGCTCTCCCCAACTGCTCTGGTATGGGGGGTCAATTCTGGAGGTGGTAGCACACCGCAAACCCCTTCTATCATTCGTGGCATGCCTTCTCCTGTTGGCTGGCCACAAACGTTACAGCCCTGGGCTGTGCCCCACACATCACCTCCCCCCAACAATGCTGAATAATGTTCATCCCTAAGACCCCACAGGCAGACCCCAGGCAATCATCCCGCACAATCACCACCCCTTTCTCAAGCACGTGAACCCCCCCACCACAAAGTCCATTATGGTATAGCCGATGGATGGGATCTGTAGGTCGTTTGCTGTGCGTAAGTTGAGCCACTCCAATACAGCTGGGTTCTGTATGGGGCATTCCCCAAACCACCGCCGATAGTACCCCTTGGTGAACAGGGTGATTTGTAAGCCGGTGTCCAGCAAGCACCTCCACCTCCACCTGGGGGCACCTACCCAGCACTCATTCCCTCTGTTGCTCCTTTACCTCTGGACTCGTCTTCGCCCCGCCCACGTGCCCTACCGTGGCCAGGGTTGGGGTATAACGGCTCCCTCTCCCCACGTCGTCCAGGGCACCTCCGCTGCACGTATCCCACTTCTCCACACTCACAGCATATGGGCCTCCCTTTCTCGTCCTAGTGATATGGAAAAGATTGCATTTCTAGAAGGGGAGCATAACGGTGGTTAGATACAGCTCCCCGGGCCTCAGTACCCCCAGGCGAGGGGGCAATGGGCCCCAGAGCGCACTGCTGCCTCAACTCCGTGACAAGGGTCCTCTCTAAGGCCATCAGTTGCTCCTTGAGTTACTGGCGCAATTCCCGCTTCACCTTCTCCTTCCACTGCTCCAGGTCAACCTCCGGGTGGGTTGGCTGCCCCCGAGCGGTCAACGAGGAAACCGGTGTCTGGTTAGCTGACCCCTCTTCTCCCCAGAGCTCTCTCTCCAGGGCACAAGCTTTTGTACCTACCTTGTGGAAGGTGAGGTTGGTCTGACGACACCTGGAATAAAGCTCACAGAGTTCAAGCTGATAGTCATACAGTGGCCCCTCCACGGCCATTGTCGGCACTGGAAGAAGCGGTTTTGGCGCATGGCAGCGGCATTGGCCGCCCATAACGTTCCTCCAGCTCCACAGCAGGCCAGCGTTCTGTTGCTGCCGCTCTCCCAGCAACCACACTTCTCTCCGGGCTGTTCCCTCCAAAGCTCCCAGCACGAAATCCGCCTGCTGTTCTTCTGTCAGTAGAAGAAGCTGAGCATAGCCTGAACCTGCGTCCACCACTCCCTGAATTTTACACTCCCCTCCTCCACACTCAATTTAGGTACCCATGGAGCACACACAAACCACAGGAATTTGAAACCGGTACTATTGGTGGGACCAGGCGCCCCGAGGAGCCGCTTCTCCCTGTCCCTTGTAAGGGAAAATTTTATGTCTGTGCTTTGCTGAAATGTATTAAAAACTAGCTTGAAATGAAACTGATAATGTTGCAAGTCAAGCCTGGCCAGTGGGAAACTACTGAACTGAGTCCTACTTGTTAGTCACGTCTTATTGCGAGGCAAGGCCTTGTGAGGGAGTGTGGCAATAAGGAGACGCCCTGCTTGTGTGTTAACATATATACAGTGCCCTCCACTATTATTGGCACCCTTGGCAAAGATGAGTAAAAAGGGTTATAAAAAATTTAATGTTTGGTGAATTAGCTTAATATCACACTGAAAAAAATCCAACCTTTAATTGAAATAAATGTATTATGGGGGAAAAAATCTCTCATCAAGAAATTATAATTTTTAACAAAACGACATTTTTGCCGAATTTCCACAATTATTGGCACCTCTGCATTTATATATAGAATAAAGTAATCATTTTTAATATTTGGTCGCATTTGGTTTGCATGCCATGACTTCCTGATGTCTGTGACCTAACAACATCAAAAGACTCTTGATATCTTATTTTCTGGTACTCTTACAAGCGATACGATAATGTCTCTGCATTTGAATGTATCTCTATGGGAATTGGGGGGGGGGGGGCTAGATTTAGCTGTAAATTATGGCTGCCTGCATGAGCTTCTGCCTAGGGCCAGGGATGACTATTAACATCTGGTGTGCAGAATGGACAGTGGTAGTTACTGCAGCACCAAACACACCTCTGGAGGGATGGCTTTCCACCACGTGTTCAAACTGTAATGTGAGGCTGGAAAAAAGAGACACGAGAAATTAAAATCAGCTATTAAAATCTGCAATAATTGTTCATCACTGGTAGAACAATAGCAGTCAGTCTGAAAGTTTGACAATAGAGGGTAGAACAAAGCCCTTGTTTTGACTACCAAAGACTATCTGGTAACACTTTACAATAAGGTTACATTAATTGGCATTAACTAATGTAGTTGTTAATATGAATGAATGCTGTAAAATACATTCACAAAGTATTTTCAAACATTAACAAATGGTTTGAAATTACAAACCATTAGTTAATGTATTTGTCAACTTAACAGTAGGCTACAATCCATAATGTCTGCGCCACGCTGTGTTTAGCTGAATAGTAAAACACGAGCTGCTCAACAACGACGTTTCATCTTGGTCCTCGGTGACTCATCTGAAGTTGATTCAGAAGCTGACATGTTTTCTAGCTAAGAAAATGATTAGCTAGCTAGACCACGTGTATACACATTTCTGACCAAAACAAGTAGTGGGGCGGAATTCGATTACGGATTGTAGCATTAACTAATGATAAATGAAGCCCATTATCATGGGATAAACTTACCATTAGTTAGTTAACGGTTAACAAATACATTAGCTAAAGGTATGTACTTTTAATAAGGGTACTAAATAATGAAAAGTTAATCGAATTCTTTGTTAATTTATTTGTACATCATTAATTAATGTTAACAACTATAGGCTATAGCTACATTAGTGAATGCCAATTAATGTAACATTATTGTAAAGTGTTACCGACTATCTTTTATTGCAACAATAAAACACATAACACTAATAGCTGTTTTGACAATCTGAAGCCGAGCCAACACGCACCATTCACACCATAAAAATGAGTACTCCCATCTCAAAGCATAATGTTAGCTGTAGGCTACGTTATGTGTTGATCGAATTTGTTTCCATCCCATTGTAGCTCCGACATGCTAAGCAAGTTTAGCGTGAATAAAAGTAACGGACCACCAGACATCAGGCAATTATTTGTCAAAAAACAAAAAGCAAGTTGTTCAGTCAGTCAGGATTGTGATTAAACTAGCTAGCCAAATTGATTAATCAATGACATGCACACACACAGACACATGCATTGACTGCACAAACCTTTGCATTGTGAGTTGGTTATCAAGCTAGCTCCGCACTACCGTACTACGCTATGGACTAACATGGATGCGCATGCTCGCTATGCGTGCTCGGAGCATGGAAGTACGCGTTCGGGACACAGCGTGTGTGTTTTCAACATAGCTACATAACAACCGAAACATAGGCTATTACAGCCGCACGTGCGATAGGTAGGCTACTCCATAGATATAGAACCTATAGGTTGTGTGAGTGTATAGGAGTATGCACGTACGTGTGAGTGTTTCACGTGTATGTGCGAGTGTTTCACATGTGTATGTGTGAGTGTATAGGAGTATGCACGTATGTGTGAGTGTATAGGAGTATACACGTATGTGTGAGCATTTCACATGTGAATGTACGAGTGTTTCACATGTGTATGTGTGATAGTGTTGCCAACCGTCCCTTGAAATAAGGGACCGTCCCTTATTTGGAAAATAAAAGACCCGTCCCTTAACGAACTGATAAGAGACGCAGTTTGTCCCTTATTTTGGGGACTCAATGAATGACAGAGCGATTTATATGAGAAATTACGGTAATCTTGTCTATGTGCGAGAATGCACTCAGCTCATTGGTCATGACTCGAATTGCTGTCAGTGTTGCTAGGATAGATAGGCCCTTGTGCCTCATTTTACTTTAAATTGAAGTTCGACATAGTGTTGAATAACTGTTATTTTGCACTGACAAAATAAATTATTGAATGATAATGTTTCCCACGTGTTCCTCAAAAATACAAAACTGATCAAATTCAGGTTTGTGTGTCTTAGTACATGGGCTTATTACAGATGCATGTCTGGTATATGGATAGAACTTGTTACAACCAAGTAGGCCTATATTATATGTTAAATTGTAGTAATAATGCAGTAATGCAGGTGTAAAAAAAGGTTAAAAAATTGGCCTGTGCCGCGAGGGCCGCTAAGGTGTCCCTTATTTCAATTTCTGATAGTTGGCAACCCTAATGTGTGAGTGTATAGGAGTATGCACGTATGTGCGAGTGTTTCACATGTGTATTTGTGAGTGTTTCACATGTGTATGTGTGAGTGTATTGGAGTATGCACGTATGTGTGAGTGTATAGGAGTATGCACGTACGTGTGAGTGTTTCACGTGTACAGTGGGAGCAATAATTATTTGATCCCTTACTGATTTTGGAGGTTTGCCCACTTACAAAGAATGGAACTGTGTAGAATTGTAATCATAGGTACATTTTAACATTGAGAGACAGAATATCACAAAATAATCCACAATAACAACATCATATAAATTTTATAAATTTACCATCGTATTTTCGCATGAAATAAGTATTTGATCCCCTACCAATCAGCAATAATTCTGGCTCCCACAGACCAGTTAGTTTTCCATTAAGAAGCACTCCTAATCTCAACTCATTACCCAAAACACCTGTGTCAACTCGTTACATCGTTATGTAGCTGTATAAAAGACACCTGCCCACACAATCAATCAGATTCCAACGTTTCCACCATGGGCAAGACAAAGGAGCTGTCTAAGGACATCAGGGACAAAATTGTAGACCTGCACAAGGCTGGGATGGGCTACAAGAAAATAAGCAAGCAGCTTTGTGAGAAGTTAACAACTGTTGGAGCAATTATTAGAAAATGGAAGAAACACAAAGTCAACGCCAATCTCCCTCGGTCTGGGGCTCCACGCAAGATCTCGCCTCGTGGGATATCAATTATCATGAGAAAGGTCAGGGATCAGCCCAGTACTACACAGGAGGAGCTTCTTAATGACCTGAAGGCAGTTGGGACCACAGTCACGAAGAGAACCATCAGTAACACACTACACCGTGAAGGATTAAAATCCTGCTGCATGCGCAAGGTTCCTCTGCTGAAGAAGGCACTTATGTTCTGAGTCTGTTTTGTATTTCTGTCATGTTTAGTATTGTCACAGTTTATGAAGCATACATTTTTCCATGTTTTTCCGCAGCCTTGCGTTCATACTGCTTCTCTCTCTTGCTGTCACTCACGCTTCCCTTATTGTTTAATTCTCCCGTGTCTATTTACTAATCTACTAATGTTAGATCAGGATTGGGTAATACTAACTCTCTAACCATGTGTTCATGTTACCTTACGTTTCTCGTGCATGTCATTTACTAATTTACTAACGCTAGGTCAGGATAGGTTTATTACTAACGAGTACTAATTATCTTGTTCTCTTGTCAACCCTCCACACATGATTTATTTTCGCATGCTGTTCTCAAGCAAAGTGTTTGCACCTGTCTACACATGCATTTATACCAGTAGTCTTCGTCCCTCGTCGCGAGTTCATCACACTAAAATTATTATAGCCTTGTCTTTCTGCCTGTCGTGTTCTAGTAGTACCAGTTATTTGTATCTTCCGAGTTTTTGTTTTGTTTGTTCCGAGTTTTTGTTTTGTGTGTTAGTCGAGTTTTCGTTTGGTGTCTGATTGATCTTCTGGTATTGACCTCTGTCCGTGTTCTCGCGACCCTGTTTACTGGACTGTGTGTTTGTACTTCTGCCGTGCCTTCCCGTTACCGACCCCTGCCTGTTTTTCGACTTCTCTTTTTGGATTTGGATTTTGTACCGTTTATTGAACATTAAACTTCGGTTTTTTGGTACCCCTGCCTGCTATTGGGTCCCTACATTCCACCGATCGTAACAGTACGAACTCGCCATCTGGGACCCAGCAGGCCTATCTTCCCCATGGAGATCGATCCCTTCGGCTCTGATTCCTATGAGGAATACCTCATGGGGATCTGGGGGCAAAATCCAGAGTTTGCCCGCCGTCATGCCGACCACCACCCATCACCCCGGACTCCTCAACCCAGCTCCCACTCCATTAGGCTCGGAGTTATCTCTCTCCATCAGACCAGCTCTGAGCTTAGCCACAACCCGCAACTATCGACCTTTGATGGTACCCGTCTAGCCTTGTGCCCGAGGGGCTATGGGCCCGGGAGGATCCATCGTCTTTCCGTCCCGGCCCACGCCTCCAGTCCCGTCCCGTCCCACGCCTCCTGTCCCGTCCCGTCCCACGCCTCCTGTCCCGTCCCGTCCCACGCCTCCTGTCCCGTCCCGTCCCACGCCTCCTGTCCCGTCCCACGCCTCCTGTCCCGTCCCACGCCTCCTGTCCCGTCCCACGCCTCCTGTCCCGTCACGTCCCACGCCTCCTGTCCCGTCCCGTCCCAGCTCTCCTGTCCCGTTCCGTCCCAGCTCTCCTGTCCTGTCCCAGCTCTCCTGTCCCGTTCCGTCCCAGCTCTCCTGTCCTGTCCCAGCTCTCCTGTCCCGCTCCGGTCCATGCCTCCCGTCCCTCCCCGGTCCATGCCTCCTGTCCCTCCCCGGCCCCGTCCGGTCCCGGGCCTCCTGGCCCGCCCCATTCCACGCCACCAGTCCGGTCCTGTTCCACGCCACCAGTCCCGTCCCGTTCCCTGCCTCCTCTCAAGTTGCGGAGCCAGCTAACCTCCTGTCCTGAGCAGCCAAGCCTGCTAACCTCCTGTCCTGAGCAGCCGAGCCTGCTAACCTCCTGTCCTGAGCAGCCGAGCCTGCTAACCTCCTGTCCTGAGCAGCCGAGCCTGCTAACCTCCTGTCCTGAGCAGCCCAGCCTGCTAACCTCCTGTCCTGAGCAGCCGAGCCAGCTTAACCACCTTTCCTGAGGCTCCATCGCCCCCTGAGCGATGCGGCCGTCGCCGCCGGCTCCCTGAGCGATGCGGCCGTCGCCGCCGGCTCCCTGAGCGATGCAGCCGTCGCCGCCGGCCCCCTGAGCGATGCAGCCGTCGCCGCCGGCCCCCTGAGCGATGCAGCCGTCGCCGCCGGCCCCCTGAGCGATGCAGCCGTCGCCGCCGGCCCCCTGAGCGATGCAGCCGTCGCCGCCGGCCCCCTGAGCGATGCAGCCGTCGCCGCCGGCCCCCTGCGCGATGCAGCCGTCGCCGCCGGCCCCCTGAGCGATGCAGCCGTCGCCGCCGGCCCCCTGAGCGATGCAGCCGTCGCCGCCGGCCCCCTGAGCGATGCAGCCGTCGCCGCCGGCCCCCTGAGCGATGCAGCCGTCGCCGCCGGCCCCCTGAGCGATGCAGCCGTCGCCGCCGGCCCCCTGAGCGATGCAGCCGTCGCCGCCGGCCCCCAGAGCGATGCAGCCGTCGCCGCCGGCCTCCTGAGAGGTCCTGTCTGCGCCGCCGTCCTCCTGAGCGGTCCTGTCTGCGCCGCCGTCCCCCTGAGCGGTCCTGTCTGCGCCGCCGTCCCCCTGAGCGGTCACTCCTGTGCCGCCGTCCACCTGAGCGGTCACTCCTGCGCCGCCGTCCACCTGAGCGGTCACTCCTGCGCCGCCGTCCACCTGAGCGGTCCTGGCTGCGCCGCCGTCCACCTGAACGGTCACTCCTGCGCCCCTGTCCTAGTTATTATTTTATTTTATTGATTTGGAACAAGAATTATTATAAATATGCTTAGCTTGCATTTTCAGTCATATCAAATTAAATGATACATTATTTTCCATTGTTGCAAGTCCAATGTAATCAAATGTACAGTCAAGTTCAGAATTATTGACATCCTTGATAAAGATGCACAAAAATGTTTGTAGAAAACAAATAGCATTAAGGTCAGAGAACACGTTTGGGGGGGATCTTGAACCATCCCTCTTCTGACCACAGGTTTAAGAGAGGGTTTAAGTCCAGAGACTGAGATGGCCACTGCAGAACACTGATTTTGTTTTCACGTAACCATTTATGTGTTGATTTTGATGTATCTTCGGGGTTATTGTCTTGCTGGAAGGTCCAACTATAGCCAAGTCTCAGATTCCTGGCAGAGGCAACCAGGTCTTCATGCCACTGATTTTAACAAGAGCCCCTGTGCCATTGACAGGCAAAACATCCTCAAAGCAACACACCACCTTGTTTGATTTTAGGTATGATGTGCTTTTCCTTGTATGCACCCCCTCTTTTGACGCCAAATATGCTGACACATGGACAGAAAGTTTCATTTTGGTCTCATTTGACCTTAGCTCCTGGTTCCAGTCAGAGTTCCAATGACCTTTGGCAAAGACCAGGTGATTATATTTGTTGGATGCTCTCAGAAAGGGCGTTCTTCATGTAACCCTTCCAAAGAGCCCGTTGGTATAGGAAGTGCCCTTTTGTGGTTGGTTTTGAGACTTAGTGACCCCAAGAAGCAACTAAACTCTGTAGATGTTGAACTGTGATCTGTGTATTCTTTGTTGCCTCCCTCACAATCTTTTGTGTGTGTACACCATTTGTGTATGGAGACAACATGCAGTTGCATTCTATTCCTGGCAGGTTTGCAACTGTTTTAGATGTTTGAAACCTTTTGATTAGTGTCCCATCTGTGCTTAGTGGTATGTTACTGTTCAGGGTTTTTTTGTAGCCATTACCTGATTTATGTAGGTCAACAACCATCTTTCTCTTTGTAATTTGACAGTTTTTCTTTCCACATGGAAAGACAAGGGAATTTTACATTTATTTTATTTCATTTTTTTACACCAGTGAAACAGGACGTTATGGAAGGCTATACCATATAGCCTACTGTAAGTTCCTTAGGACTGAGATAAAATGTATTTTGTTCAAATAAAATAATAAAATAAGTTGTTTAAATAATTATATTAGAAAAAAGTATAAAGTTTTCACATATATTTGAGAATAAAACATAGATAGGTGCCTGTGTTTTTTTTTATACAGCCCTCCGCCCTCATTTTCATCAAGGGTGCCAAGAATTCTGGACCTGACTGTATCTGCAATGGAAAACTTTTTCTTAGTAGAAAGTCAATATTTAGGACTATTCATATAAAAAAAATGTCACAGACAAATATTCCGTTTATTTTAATTTTTATGTGTTCAACCAATACACCTTGATAACACAATGCACCTCAAATTTGCAGCGAGGGCACCTTGCTTTAATTAATATGATTGTGAAAAAAACTAAAAAGCGTTCATAAATTGCTTACTGTGCACTAGGCTATGTCCAATGTTTACAACATACTGCCAAAAGGCGATGCACCGTACGTGGGTGTATACTGCGCCATCTAGGGAGTCGTCGGTGTAATATGACATCTCATCCCAAAACAACCTGTCTAAAAAAGCTGTGCTGCCGCAACCATTCGTCGGTGGAGCGCATCTCCATCTCGGAGTTGTCTCTTGCTTCGCGTGAGATGGACGAGAGTATGGTGTAAGAGGGAAAAAAGCCCTCTCTTCCCGATGGCTGTGTGAGGATGCGACTGCCCAGCTCTATATTTGTGTCGGTCTCTCTTTTCACCGCAGAGACGACGGCAGCTCTCTACCTAAGCTCCACGTACAGCTCTGATGGGGACCAGATCTGGCAGGGACTCACGCTCCTTTTTACGCTGGTGCCATCTGTGCTGGTGCAGCTCACCCTTACCTTTATCCATAGGGACCTCAGCAGGGATAGACCCCTCGTACTGCTGCTGCACATTCTTCAGCTAGGACCAATTGTCAGGTAGGCTATATCTAGGAATAAATACTGATCCTTTACGTTTGACTGCGTCGCTCTCTTCTTGTAGCGTTCTGTCGCGTGATGTCTCCAAGGCGCTCAGCTTGCTGACATCAGAGAGCAAAGCATGGTGAAACATTGCGATAAAATGAAAATTGGGTCTGGTAGAAATCATCGCTGGTTTGTCGAAAGAATATGTTTATCCTATTATTAAAATCGGATACTAAGATATTTGATTCCTTGTAGGCAGGGTCGTCGGATTCGAATGTTATTCAATTAGTGTTCAGCTGTTGACATTTGTGATCCGTCGGGCGTATATTCTGTTTAAACTGCTTAAACGATTTTGCATAATGGCACGCCGTTTTATTTATGTCCGTATTATTTTGTTCTGCTTTACTTTTGTTTTTAAACCGATCAGTAGCCTATTTCCGTCAATAGTGTTTTATGCAGCAGCCCACCCACACTGCCGCATGTCACTGGGCTGGTTAGATTTGACGTCTTCCTCGGCGCGGACGCTGACCAAGTTCCCAAGATGTAGCCTACCGTATGCTGTTTTGTAGAGGGATTAAATTATGACATAATTCGTTTTTTCAGTGCTGGTGCCATACTTCAAGTCATTCATATCGTCAAGCCTTATGCTCCCAGCGCATCGTGCTATATCTGTCTTTTCTTTGCATTCTGGCTGTAAATTAAGTTGAGAAAAAAATCCCAAGTGTTCTGGTCTCTGCTGGGAATGAACCCTTATCAGAAAGATTTGTGTCACCGTGTATGGCAATGAGCAGATCTAACCCAGAATGGTGATAATAAATTTCACTCACCTGAGGAAGGCCACAGTGGCCCTGAAGCTATTCTGGGAGATTAATTCCTGGACCAAAATAATTATTCTTGGTAAATATTTATTGTTTTTGCTACAGAATCCATATTGCTCCTTCCTCCTGAGCTAATGGGTGACTCAAGCAAACTAGGTAATGACTTTCAGGGTCCCCCTCCACCCACTCCTAGATAAACAAGAACAAACAGGCAGTGACTTTGCAGTCTTCTGATGGCTGCGAAAAAGTGGCTTCTGGCAAAGAGGCACCAGGAGACGATGCCTCTGACTCTTAAATGCCTTCAATCTCTGTAAAAGAGACATGAGTTTTTACACTTGGAATGAAACTTGCACCAGTTACAGATTGTCCATCAAGTTTAGCAGATGCTCCTAGATACTTAAATGCCAGGTACAACTGCCCCCTTGAGTCTAAAAAATTATGAGGCTAAAAGCCTCTCAATTCTGCCTGTTCTGTTGGCCTGTCCCACCAGAGCAGAACATAGTCTAAAATAGCTTGCTTCAACACTCATTTATTAGTTGTTTTTTGATGCCAGTGAAAACTGATGATTTCTTTGGATTTTTCATTTTATCTCATATTGAAGATCACAAAGGGTAAAGAAATGGGCTTTTGGAAAGGTATTAACTAACTGTAAGAATACCCGCTGGTAAAGAAGTACTATATTGTCAAATGTAAAACTGCACCTCCCTTTCCAGCTCCCTCATTGCAATACATCAAGAATTTCCCAGAATATCCATCAGGTCCAGTGTCAGTACTGACTAGGGTAAAAAGTAAAAAAATAAAGGAAATGGAACAATTGTGCTGGTAAGTATAGTCAGACTCATCAGTCATTCCTGCTCTTACAGTAATTTTGCTTTAGCGAGGAATGAAGCAGGGGTGTGAGAAATGTGTTTCTGCGACCAGCCATTACCAATTTGCTGTAGTGACAGACATACTCCTATTTTACAATGTACCAGAAATGATACCATAATGTGTCACTGTCCAATGAATTATGGTGCTCAGTGTATATACAGTGAGAACCATAATTCATTGGACAGTGACACATATTTTGTTATTTTGATTCTGTACTCTAGCACTTTGAGTTTGAAAGGATACAATGACAGTGAGGTTGAAGACTGTCAGCTTAGAAATTATAGAACCTTTTGTACATAGTCCCCCCCCCCCCCCCCATTTTCGGGCATCAAAAATATTAGACAGTTTAACATAATGTAGATTAAAATAATCATTTTTAATATTTGGTTGCATATCTTTTGCATGCCATGACTTCCTGATATCTGTGACCCAACAATATCAAAAGACTCTTGATATCTTATTTTCTGGTACTCCAACAAGCGATACTATAACCTCTGCATTTGAATGGATCTCTATGGGAATTGGGGGTGGGACTAGATTTAGCTGTACATTACACTGGAACAGTATGGAACACGTGGCTGGCTAAATGGCTGTAAGTCATCAAGGGTCTGACATATCAAACAAGCCTTAAACCATCACTCTGCTGCCAGATATGCAGTAGATATGGATGGATAGCATTTGCTTCTCACTGTTTTCTTGCGTGTTATTGATATTATTATTGTGACACAATGTATAAAATGTGAAATGGAACAGAAAATGATAAGATGTAATTTCCTTCTGATGTGCTGAGGGAATTTTTATGACCGCACTGCTTTTTGAGAACCTTATTCTGAGCAGGTTTCACTGCACACAGTACAAAAGTGCCAAGAGCATGCTTGACATTGGCAAATATAATAATACCATATACAGTGCAGTCTGTAAGTATTTGGACAGTGACACAATTTCTGTTGTTTTGGCTCTGTACTCCAGCACACTGGATTTGAAATGGTGACTATGTAACAGTGACTATGAGGTTAAAGTGAGGACTTTTAGCTTTAATTTGAGGGTTTTTTCATCCATATCGGGTGAACCGTGTAGTAACTGTAGCCCTACATAGTACATAGTCGTCGTCCACCCCCCCCACCCCCATTTTAGGGGACAAAAACCCTTTTCAAAAAGTAATTGGACAAATTAACATAAACTTAAATAAAATCATAATATTGAATATTTGGTTGCATATCCTTTGCATGCCATGACTTCCTGATGTCTGTGACCCAACAACATCAAAACACTCTTGATATCTTATTTTCTGGTACTCTTACAAGTAGTGGTGTAACGGATCGTAGTTGATCGCCCCCCACGGTTCGGCACGCATGTGAACCGCGGATTAATTGCAAAATTTAACCATCATAGTGAATTACAGTTTTACTGCCGCTAGTACTTTTTAAAGTAATAATTCCCTAAATCTCGATGCAGAGTTGCAGTGAAAAGACAGATGCGTGCTGTGTTTTACTCTGAAGCGCATTGGACCTATCGCTAAGCCCCGCCCCTCTTCGCAGGGGGAGACAGTTTGAGAGCCAGCTCACCCACTGTAATGTAATTTTCACGGATTTAACACATTAAATACTCGTTCATTTTTGGAACCAGAGCTACGAAATCTCTTCCAAATCCGTCAACAAGGCCTGCCGTATGCACTGTAAAAATGTGTGCATGACTATTTTTAAAAAAACGGAGTTTTATGATTACAATTTAGCTCTGGTCCATAGCGTTAGAAGGAGCGTCTCCTTAACGCTATGTTACTTTCCAGTCTGTGCTTCGCCTCGTCAAACAATATGTAATGGAGCCCGGGGTATTTAATTTTGTTATTCATATGGATAAGGCAAGGCTAGTGATGTTAACACCACTGTTCTAATTATTAATTATAACGTTATATATATGGCTAACTAGCCTTGTTGGTACAAGCCTGACCGTCTTGATCCAAGGCTATGGCTAATGTTAACCAAGCCAGACTCACCTAAAGTATAATATTAACGTCAACGTTTACACAGGCTATTTTTTCATTCACTACCATGTTTAAAGGAAGAAGGTATCATGCCTCATATTGCACTTTGATTTAACAATTGAGTATTGAATATTTTATATATTTTAAGATTTTACTTAAACATTGGACATCTTGAATGTTGTTTTCATTTAAGACCATGGGCAAAAGTTCCTTGCTTTAAGTGCTTTACAGAATAAATGGAAAGCAAAGATATACTTGTCTCCCTTTTTTTTTTTTTGCTGATCCGAAAAATGATCCGATCCGTGACTCAAAACCGTGATACGATCCGAACCGTGAGTTTTGTGATCCGTTGCACCCCTACTTACAAGCGATACTATAACCTCTCTGCATTTGAATGGATCTCTATGGGAATTGGGGGGTGGGAAATTATGCTGGAACAGTATGGAATACATGGTTGGTAAAATGTCTTTAAGTCATCAAGGGTCTGAGGTATCAAACAAGCCTCAAACCATCACTCTGCTGCCAGATATGCAGTAGATATGGATGGATCACTTTAAGGGTTGTTTCCCCTGACAATTTTCCTATTTAAGTCTATGGAAAAATAAGTCAGGAGAAGAAACCCTTCAAGTTATCCATTGTTGTGAATTTGTCTCAATGGTGACGACCATAAACAAAATTATCCCGACAGGATAATTCTGCAATATTATCAAAACGAGCAACAGGAGTGCCCTGAGAAATCTCCAGCCCGCTTCCCTGTCCCACACCAAACACACAGCACATGAAAAAACAAAAGACAAAAGCCCGACACAACAAAACACATTCAAATTAACAAACACAAAAACGAGAGACAGCTGGACTACATGTCGCCATTTTCAGCGCCACGTGATGTCACAAAGTACTGACAGGGTTCCAAAACTTTTGCACATGGCTGTTTTTGTTTTATTATTATTTCTAATATTTTAATAAAAAGTAATCTTGCTTTAAAATTTGTAGAAATGTGTCATGTTTAACTTTGTACCATTTAGAGGTCAGGTTTGCTTCTGTTCACTTAGATATTAATTGTAAAAGGCATTTTGACCAGGGGTGCCCAAATTTTGTAGTCCAGTAAGCAAGGGAAAAACAGAATGCTTATTTGTACAACGTTTTAAAAATATATGATTGTTCCTATATCGAAACATGATTTTCCTAGCGTGTATATAGGGTGAATTTTATTGTCTGTAACTATGGTAAGATGAAGGTAAACATGGTTTGGGCTATTAGCACCTGCTGTTTTATTGCCCTGCAGCGCAAATTGAGGGAGGTAGGTGTTTTCACAAGCCGTGACCCTTCTGATCAACCCTGCATCGGAAGTTTTTAGGTTTTCTTAAACCTGTAGTTTATAATTTCAGAGAAACATGACAACTGTAATTTGGACAGATCCGACTACAACTTGGGGACCACCGTGCATTGGGTTAAACCTTAGAGTATATAATATATAGAGACAGCGATGCCAATAGAAACCAATGGGGAGCACATCCGAATCAGGAAGTTTTAATTTTGCACTTATCTCACATGCGCAGTTGTGTCTTTGGAGTGACATGTACAATGAAGATGGTGCAAAAATGATGTAAAGATGGCTACGTCAAAGCCTTATGAGTATGTAATTGGTTGCCAACTAACGCGCAAAAATATGATGTAGGCCAGTATAAATAATAATGAAAAATGTATATCTTTGTCTGTGTGGTAAGTAAAGAATATTTGACCACGGATAAATAATAAGCATTCAAAAAAAATTAATGGAGCCCAATGGGGAAACTGGCTTTTTCAGCACAATTATAAATATCAGCAGAGGGCGACATTATATCCGGTGCTGAGGTTGAGAGCTGGCCCCTTGGGTTAAACAGTCTGCAGTCGGCCATGTTAAATATGAACACTGCTGCACTAAATATGTTCAGCAGCTTCTCTCTCTTACTCTCCAGCAGAGCGTCTTCACTTACAGTGTAATAAGCAAACATGAGTTAAATATTGGTTCATGAGCAAAGAACATTTGGAAGACCTATATTACTTATATACCTATAAGTCTTTATTTTTTGCACTTATTAATGTTGACTGTCTCTTTGTACATATTTATTTCACCATAATGTTCTTTTTTATCAATGTATTATCCGCCGTAGTTGGTGTGTGCTTTAAAACGAAACATTTTGGTGAAGTCCCGAAAATGAATGGGAGTGAATGGGGACCCTGACAACCGGACTAACGGCGATGCCGTTAACGGTCAGCAGGGATCGCTGATGTTGCTAGTATTCACAATATGCAAATATAATGGGGTAGGCTCCACAAAATGACTTATGTCACACTAAGGTGAAATATCCCTTTAACAGCAAAATACCAAGTCTTAAATCAACTCTGAAAGTTTTAGATTAATTGTTAATATAGTTGATCCCAGCAGGGACGATATGTACTCTGTTGGAGTGAAAAGTACACTATCAGGGTTTGATTTTACTACTTGTGTAGTAATATGACAGCAGTGTAATTAAGCCTGGGAGTGTGTGATTTTTTTGATGGTGTGCTTTTCTGTGCTGTTTCCATAATTCTCTCAGATGCCTGGAGGCATTTTGCATCTATGGGAGTGTTGGGAGGGTGGAGGAGCCCTACGTCAGCATCACACGGAAGAAGCAGATGCCGAGGGACGGGCTGTCGGAGGAGGTGGAGAAGCAGGTGGGCCAGGCGGAGGGGAAGCTGTTCACCCACCGTGCAGCCTTTGCCCGCACCTCCGTCATCCAGGCCTTCCTGGGCTCCGCCCCCCAGCTCACCTTGCAGGTCTACATCTGCATCCTGCAGCAGGGTGTGTCCATAGGGCGAGGTATGGGACACAGGCCCTGTCCTTCTCCACCTCACAGGTCCCGCCTTGATTGCCTGCACCGCTCCTCCGCCTTTCACGTCGCAATTTCTGCGTCTCTAAACAATTTCACCCATTTTTTTCACAGTAAATGAATTTGATCAACAACTGAGCATTTTACTGTGTGCCATATTTAGGATTGCTAGTTTCATATCAGTACGAAATACCAAAAGAGTACATCGCTTTTGCATTATACTGCTCCCCACCCCCCGATACACCGCCATACTTTGCCGTGAGTTCCTCAAATATCCTTTGTAAACCATTGTATCCTAGTAATCCATTGTATTTCTACCCCACTACACCGCCCCCTGCTGTCCACTATCCAACAGCTCGCTGATCATATGCAAAAACATTATTATATCACCACCACAAGAATCAAGAATACACCTTATTCTGATACAGCTTTCACTTTTTTATTATCAGAAAGGTTGTGCTGTACAAAAAAAAAAATATTATATAAATGTAAATAAACTCTGATAGAGTAATGGATTTTAGTAGTGGATAATCAAACGCGAAGGTAGGGGGATCAGAACAAGTCACTCACGCAGTGAGGACCAATAAAGGGAATAACAAAATAATAAATGCAAAGTAAGAAAAAACAGGAAACTACTTCCTTGTGGCTAAAACAGCCAAACAAAAATCAACCCACTAAAATAGGGCGAACTCGAATAAAGAGTGAAACACAAACTAAATCTCCCAAGCTCAATACTGGAGCCAAAACGGGAAACTTAGCAAAGAAAAGAACACCTTTGGCACATGAGTTTGGGTGGTCGAAAAGATAAAACCAAAACTAAACAAACAAAGAAAAACTGTCTCAGAGAGAACAGCAAAGAATAAAATAAATAGCACAGAACGCTAACAGGAGGAATAATACCTATACCTGAAATAAAAGCTAATAGCAAGTCCCCCGTGAACATAAACAGCGTTTATAAACCTGGCTCAATGCAATGTTGATTGACAAAGAAGCACCGGGGAAGCGGAAGTGAGGAACTTAAATACCCCGCAGGTAGAAGCACAGGTGAAAACAATGATGAGGGAAAGCAAACCCCGGAACGGAACGTGGAAAAAATTCGATAGATTCTCAATCAGGAAACCAGGACGAGAACCGCGATGAAAAATAAAATAAAAACCCACAAACCATGACAGATAGGATTGGATTGGATCCCTCTTGGACTCACATGAAATGCATTAAATCGAGACCTGAGCATTTTAATGTGTGTCACTACTGTTTACTGTTTAGATTTAAGATTTAATATTTGAAAGGGTATTTTGTGTTATATTTAAATCAATAGTATAATTTTGCTTGAAACCCGAGGGGAATACATATCTGTGAAAGAAATACTGTATTGTGGTCAGAAAAAATGTTCAATGTTAAAACAACTCTAGTAGAGTACGTTTGATCCCTCTTGGACTCATGTAAACTGTGAAAGTTAAATGAACACTGTGCATGTTACTGTACAGTCCCCATATCAAGTGGTGCAGTTTTGAGTCGTGTGCTGAATGGTCTCACTATCAACCAGCATAATGCCTCACTGGGCAGAACGTGAAACTTATCAGCAGAAGTTAATACAAGGAAATCTGTGTTATTATCACACCCTTGTGTCAAAAGAACAACATTTGTAGTATGATGAGAAATACGATGAAATGACATCCTCCCAAAAAAAACACTTCAGCCACAGTTCTACATGACTGTCAATACAGTCGACAACTGTTTGTTAGCGATATATTCTATAAATTCCAACAGTACGAAAGTAACTTGCATTTAAATTGAATTTGAACCAGTGTGCAGGCCTTGCCAAGAAATGGGTGGCACCTTCTAGAAAGGGTTACTGAGGTGCCACCCATGTTCTAAAATTAGCCAGAGCTACTTCAGTTGAGACAAGCATCCACTAGCACCTCTGAGGCAGAGACACCAAGCTGCATTCTCTTGCTCACTATCTCTGAAGGCGCTCAATAGCTAATAGGGTTGGGATCAGTGGGACAGTGCTCATGAGAGGATTTTTAACCACAGAGAGCCTGCAATGCTGTGTCTGCCTCTGTTCATGCTACACTGACTGCGAGTTTGATATGGTTAGAAAACATTGATGAATCATAAAATCCCACATGAAAGTAGCGTGGAAGTCTTATTTGTCAGATGGCCTCTATCGAAGGTCAGCCCCCTAGTTTGTGTTGACACAGACTCCAACACAGTGGTGTCCAAGTCAGGTTCAGGGGTGTTCAACCCAGGTCCCGGGGAACTGAAGGGTGTGCTGGTTTTTATTGTTTCTCAGCATTGATCTTAATTGATCAATTGATCGTATTTAGGTCGGCTCATCTGGATTTTTTGAGTCTAAACTGATCTCTGATTCTAAGGTGAAAACAAAAACTAGCACTCCAGGATGCAGATATTACTTTGAAATTCTAAATTTTGTCATATGTAAATGGATTAAACTTTGCATCTGTGTGCACGTCACAAATTAATCAGTTAAGTAGGGCTGTATTGGTACTTTCATCTCTGATGTTTCCTGTTTAATCCCCCTCCCCCACACACACAGGTACTCTGATGGTAATATCTCTTCTGTCGATTGTGTACGGTGCCTTGCGGTGCAATATCCTGGCCATTAAGATCAAGTACGACGACTATGAGGTGGATGTGAAGCCCACAGCCTACCTCTGCATCTTCCTGTGGCGGAGCTTCGAGATCGCCACGCGGGTGGTGGTTCTGGTGCTCTTCAGCTCAGTACTGCAGATCTGGGTCCTGCCGGTGGTGTTGGTCAACTTCTTCATCTTCTTCTTCTACCCCTGGATCCTGTTTTGGCAGAGCGGGTCACCCTTCCCAGAGAACATTGAGAAGACACTGACGCGGGTGGGCACCACCATCGTCCTGTGCCTGCTGACGTTCCTCTACGCCGGCGTCAACATGTTCTGCTGGTCGGCTGTGCAGCTGAAGCTCAACGACCCGGACCTGATCAACAAGTCCCAGAACTGGTACCGCATGGCAGTGTACTACATGCTACGCTTTGTGGAGAACGCAACGCTCATCCTGCTCTGGTACGAGTTCCAGACCGATTTCTACCGCTTTGTCTCCGCGCCACTGCTGGTCCTGCAGCTGCTGGTCGGCTATGCCATCGGCATCTTCTTCATGCTGGTCTTCTACCAGTTCTGTCACCCCTGTAAGAAGCTGTTCTCTGCTAGCATCTCGCAGGGCCTGTGGGAGTGCTTCAATTTCCTGTGCCTGCTCTGTGCCACCCACCAGGGGGAGGGGCTAGCAGAAAAGGTGGCCCTCGACTTGCCCCCCTCAGACAAAGACATTGCCAATGACACAGAAGAGATGAACGGGAACCTCAGCCAGAGCCTGTCCAGTAACCCATGAGCCTTGAGTGGGCCTTACAGTGAGTGTCCATTGACTGATGATATTGTCACCGTATGCTGCAAGCAGGAAACAGGAAGGGCTGGGAGGGAGATGAGCATGGCCACAATTGTGCACAAAACAGCAAATTGGAATTATGATTTAGTTTGATTTCCTATGTGTGCAGCATGCAATTATTCACGACGCAGTATTGATCGTTTTATCTGACATACGGGACACACCCAGAAAGATCCCTGTTCCTTCTCTGAAGCAGAGAACCTTGGAAAATTGCTCTGCAGTTTCTTTTTCAACAAACATCAGCATTAGACTCCTCATGACTGAAGGTCTGCCCCGCTCTGAACGCCAGAGTACATTTTTACATTGTGAGTGACATGACATGCCTGTCTTGGCTGTGTTCTCTGCTCACTATTTACTGCTTTGCCTACAGTTTTATGATGCAAAAGACAAATCAATCTGCATCTTATAGCTTATATATATTGTATACATTTTCATACATTTATACATACCTTTTTTGGTGATGCATTATTTAAAATGATTCGTGTTCATAAAAATTGTTTGCTGAATCACAGATAAAAACAATTATATGCTTAAAATAATGCTTATCCACTTTGCACATCATAAAAAGGAGGTAGTACCCTCATCAAATGTTTTATTTTTTAGTTGAAGGGCTCTTGGGTTTTATTTAGTCATTCTTTATGGCACCGTATTTCATTTAATTTCCAAGGTTTGAAATAACTTCTATTCTTATAGGCAGGATATTTGTGCATTTTATATATAAAAAAGCTTTATCTCATCTCCATCGATAGTCTAGCATCTCTTAAAGCTCAGACTACCAGATGGGTGTATTGTATTACAGTATAGCTGCTGTGTGAAAGTTCCATCACTGTATCAAATTGTGACTCTCAGTGTGTCATATGCCAGAACAACCCAGCATGCAACACCACATTTAGATGCTTAATGAACTGAACCATGAGAAATGCAGTGTTGAAGCCTTTCAGTAAGGCACCATGTACTGCTTTTCACAGTCACTTTCCTGCATCCATGGGCGTCCCGATATGTCACATTATACTAGCAAGCTACACATGATTGCTAAATGTTTGCTAGAGAGTGTTTGTACGTTGGAATGTTGGATGTAAATGTGTCTCTGATTTGTGTAATTCTTTATTCTATATTTGTGTTTTATATGTACTATTGCACTATTTTTCACTTTTGCAGTCATGTGAGATTGAAAACAACTTATAACAAAAAATGAAGGTACATACAGTTAAATTAACATTATAACATCCCAAAAACAATCTAAATGTAAATAACATACTGTGAATATAAATACTAAATACCTTCTAGATGGCATTGAAGTCAGCTTATACAAACCCCAATTCCAAAAAAGTTGAGACAATATGTAATGGCCCTGTCACACTATTGCGTATCGTACTAGCGTATGCCAGTGTATGAAAAATATCACTCAAACGCTGATATACGCTGACATACGCTAGGGGTACGTTAGGCATAGGTTGTATACGCTTCAAGCACGGTCGCATACAGTGGCATACGGCGAGGCACAAAAAGTTTTTTAAGCATGCTTAAAATTTTGTGCGTATTCGGACGTATGGTTTATACGCTAAGCATACGCTAGGCATACGCTAGCCATACGCTGGCCATATGCTATTTTCAAGGGCTTTTTGTGCATATGAAAATTATTTTATGAATTTACATACACAACTCATACGTTTCTCTCATACGCAATAGTGTGACAGGGCCATAAAGTGTACATAAAAGCAGAAAGCAGTGATTTGTAAATTATCTTTTACATATATTTAATTATTTAATTAACAGTACAAAGAAAAGATATTTAATGTTTTAACTTATCAACTTTATTGATTTTTGTAGATATAGGCTAATTCCGAATTTGATGCCTGCAACACCTTCCAAAAAAGTTGGGACTGGGGCAAAAAAAGACTGGGAAGTTCAAAAAACACCTGTTTGGAACATTCCACATGTAAACAGGTGTTATTTGAACTTGTCCCATCAAGGGTCTGAGGTATCAAAGAAGCCTCAAACATCACTCTGCTGCCAGATATGCAGTAGATATGGATGGATCACTTTAAGGGTTGTTTCTTCTGACTCATTTGCCTATTGAACTCTATGTAAAAATATAAGTCAGGAGAAACAACCCTTCAAGTGATCTATCCATATCTATTGCATATCTGGCAGCAGAGTGATTGTTTGATACCGCAGACCCTTGATGACTTACAGCCATTTAGCTAACCATGGGTTCCGTACTATTCCCATCACGGGAATCCTGTGTAATTTACAGCTTAATCTAGTCCCACCCCCCAATTCCCATAGAGATCCATTAAAATGCAGAGAGGTTATAGTATTGCTTGTAAGAGTACCTGAAAATAAGATATCTGGGGCTCTATCTTGGCAATTGGTCAAAGCGCACTGCGTAAATAAATAATAAATGAGTCTCATAGTCTCTATGAAACTCATAGATCTAGACAGGTGTTTTTTTAACTTGAAGTGTTGCAGGCATCAAATTTGGGAAAAATCAATAAAGTCAATAAGGTAAAACATTAAATATATTTTTTGTACTGTTTTCAATTAAATATATGTAAAAGAGAATTTACAAATCACTGCTTTCTGTTTTTATGTGCATTTTACATACTGTCCAAACTTTTTTGCAATTGGGGTTTGTATTAAAATGACTATAAAAGCATTTCTGAGGGATGGAGCCATAATTAATATATGCCAAATGTGTATATATTTAGACTAATTCATTGTTACGAGTGAAATTATTTAGTTCTTGAGGAATTGTTTTCCAAGTCATGTATTTGTATTATACTGACCTCAAGTGGCCAATGAAATTATGTTCATTCCAATCTCAGCCATTGCAACAAAATTTGTTTGACCAGGCGTTCCGTTGACTAACTCTAATGAACACAGACACAGACGGAATTTGAGGACAAATCCTTCTAAATAGCTTTGCAAAATAATTTTGTACATAATTTGTCAGATGTTAACTACTGCATGCAACTGTCATATCTGTATATAGTGCAGACACAGTGGAAACCCCCCTGGATCCCTGGTTGAAAACCTCTTTTTTGATGAAAGAAAAACCATGATTTTCATTTATTCTGAAGTCTGTATTGTTACAAATGTGTCTATGATACAAACTGTTTACCTTTTCCATATCTGACCAAGTAGATTAGTTTGACATGAGATTGAGCCTTAAAGAGCACATAGAAGAGGTTATACTGCATTGGGTTCCCTTACAAACTCACATTTGTAAGGAAAGCATACATATTATGTATGTTGCTGCATTTTTGAACAGGTCCTAATGTATCTTACGTGTTTGCCAGTTTGTCCATTGATGGGTATTGAATGTACCATTGCACAATTTCTAGTATTTCGTTGTTTTCATAAGTTGCAGCTTTTACGTCATATTCAACTTTTGCCTTAATTTAAAATTCATAATAAAACTAAAAAAGATGTTCTCTATGGTGTTGCCTTTTTTGTTTGCATACAACTTCACACATCCACACAATAATGCCCGAAACTTCTGCTTATTCTTCTTCCAATTCTTCAAATTTTTTCCGCAAAATTCGTCATCACAAATAACAAGTGTTATCAAAGTAGCTAGGGGACTGCATGATACACAGTAGAGTGCGGATCGGGCCGCATATTTCTGTCCGAACCCGACCGAGCCCGAGATAGTAGTAACCGAGCCCGACCCGAACCCGACAGGAATTCTGCTTTTTATGTCCGAACCCGACCCGAGCCCGACGCAGTTAATGTAAGGCACTGAAGCGCTGACATTGTTTCCCTGTCACGCAGTTGTTGTTACCATGGTTACAGCTTCTCTGTTTAGTGGACACTGGGCACCTAAATGACCGTCAAAAGGCATTGTTTTATTGGTAGATAACAGACACACACACAATATTCGGTATCATTTTTATTTATTTCACACTATATTTTCACCAAAAACAACTTGAAGCACCATGTGAAGTAAGCTAACCCATCCTAATTAGTACAGTAATACCTTGACATACAAGTTTAATTCGTTCCGTGACCGAGCTCGTAACTCGGTTTACTCGTATATCAAATCAATTTTCCCCATTGAAATTAATTTAAATACCATTAATCCGTTCCAGCCCCCCAAAAAACACCCCAATTTATTTGTTACGTAGTTATAAAAATGAGAAATGTATTTATAAATAATAAATAATTAATACAAAACATAATAAAATAGAATATAAAGAAATAAACTGGTTCTAAACTTAATTGCTACATTATTATTCTTCACTTACACTTAATCTTCATCAGTGACGTTTGCATCTTTTTCATTGATTTTTGGCTTTTTCGTCACGCTTTTCTGACTCTGATCTGCAGGGCGTTTCGATAAAAACTTATCCATGGTGGTTTGTTTCTTCCTTCCCTTCAGAATTTTTCGGAAATGCGAATGCAAATTGCATTCGCAATGCTCCGCTTGCTCGGCTCGTAACTCGGGTCTAGGTTCATAAGGCGAAGCAAGAAATTGTCCGAGCAACGGCTCGTAACTCGGAATACTCGTAAGTTAGTGCACTGACTGCACTCGTATGTCAAGGTTTTACTGTAGTTCAAAAGTAAAATGTTCGCTAGTTGTTCGGCCGCCGTGACCGAGCCCGACCCGAGCCCGAACATCATTTTAAAAGTTTAGTCCGAACCCGGCCCGAGTCCCGACCCGTCGGTACCCGTCGGGTCCCGTCGGGTTCGGGTCGGGTATCCACCCTCTAATACACAGCCAAGACAAATTATGTGCATTACGTAATGCTTTTTTATATCCACATAGGGATGTGAATATGTCATGGTTTTGGATTGATGTGATGTGATGCTACATCAACCAACAGAACATGCCATCTCTGATGCCACAGAATATTTTTCAAAAACTGTCGTCGTCGCCATTTTGGTTTCCTGCAGCTAGCTTGTTTTAATTCAAAAAATTAAAACTTGCTTTTACACCTGAATAATCTTTGTGGGAAGCTATTTTTTAAGATATATTTCTGAGATGCATTCTCTATCATTTCACATAAAAATTCCTCATAATATCGTTTCATGACTCAGATAGCTACATTAATACAAGGTAGGCCATAAAGCCTCGGATTGAATTTGTAAACTGCGCTCTGTCGGGTTCTGTCTGTGGGAGACATTCGCGAGGGCGATTGGAGGTAACGTTAGTTTGCCCACTTGGAAAATGTTGTGGCTACGTAGCTTACTGCTGCTCTGCTAGGCAATCACATTCATGTCCGAAGTATCAAGCAAAACATCATTCAAAACAACAAGTGCACAGTAAACCTGTCATCCCCCACCCATGTGCATGTCGTTATCATGTAGCCTACAGTTGTTGACATCTGATCTATGTTGTGAATTTTAACGATTATAACTACTCCCATTCAGTTGGGAGCGCATCCACTCTATTCGGTGATCGTGAGCTAAAACGTGATGATGGGGACATCATTGGATTTGTCTTGGCCCACAGAATTCAGCAAGCACAAACAAGAGCTGTGTGGAGTAGATTTTGGTCTTGTGATAGGCACGGAGAATAATTTCTGATTATTGTGTCACATTCGCCCTGATTTTTGCTCGGAGTGACGTTATTGATCAAAGTGCAATTGAAAAAGGTAGTGGACAGTGATCATTAGTGGGGGGCTGGCGTCAGCCTATCAAATTAGGCTGGTGGAAGGAGGGTTTAAAACCAGCATATAGAAACGTGGTCTAATGAAAAGTGTTATAATAAATTTATTAGCCGCGGACAAAGCTGTGCAGAAAATTGTCCGACTTGGAAAAGACAGCACCTGTTCCTCTTTTATCCTATAAATCAAGCACTGAATATTGGTGGAGGTTAAACTAAATGCTAAATTCTGTAGGCTAGTGTTTTCATTGTGTTGATTGTGGTCTGCTGTCACAGGTAGCCTAATAGCCTATGAAATATTAGACTAGCCGATTGGATTACATGGTCCATCTCAGGCGCAGCTGGGCACAACTCACACACTGCAACACTTCCTTATCTGATCTATGCTGTGAAATAACGACTATAACTAGCCATACTCTATACATCTCAGCCTGTGACTAAGTGTTCACCTGTACAATGTCTCCATCTAGTGGCACAAAAAAACAATAGGGCTTAATGGGACAATGAAAGAGCTACTAAACACCTTAAACTCTGAACTCTGAGCTGTGGATTTAGAAAGTAGACGGTCTTGAGTAATCCGGTCATTCAATATGCGGAGACATCAAGCATAGTTTTTTAATGTACAAAGCTAAAAGTACTTGGCTATGGGGAAATTAATTGTAATAAAGCCCATCTGGTGGTGGGCTGTGGTACATACATGTGTGACACACAGACAGACAGACGCACATGGTACGTACGTACGTACGGGGGTCAAATGAATGTTCCCCCCCAAAAACTTAGTTGTGGGTGGGGGACAACAATGCTCACTTAGGGGATCATTTTGAGGGGCGAATCCACTTTTATGACAATGTCATTAACGTTAACGTTATTGACTTTGTTGTCACCGATTATGAAATTCACCCATGTAAGCTATTCTAAATTTTCCAAGTCTCACTGTACAGACTTTTGAGAAATATGAGTGTTGCACAACTAACGCTAAGCTTCTGTAACCTTGTTTTCACATTTGAACGTCAGTCCGCTGCTAGCTCTCAGGAAGCTCACGTTACTTCAATGTACTACGAAGCGAATCAAAATGCCGTACAGAAAACTTTAATAAAGTCGGATGCCTTTTTAAAGAACATCGCATGTCTTTCAAATGACTGAGGGGCACACAAAGTGCCTTTTATATTCAAGGAAAATGCTGTGGAATTTCTCGTGGGCCGTCGTGTTCTGTTCTTGGCGGAAAGGGCCAGGTAAATAAGACAAACTTTTAAACATGCTCTTAATGGCACAGGCCGCCCGATTCGATGGATGAAATGACAGAGTAGCCATGTAGCCTACATGTTTTCACTTAGCAGACTACTATGAGCTTACTTCACTTCTATTGAATAAATGTTATTCTGCTACTTTTGTTTGGTACTTTGTACTGGTTTCCCCTAGCTATCAGAAAAACATTGTATTTAAAGTATTCCTAATAAGTGATCACTATACCTGTACTATGGAGGATATTTATCAGGTGGAGGAACCGCGCTAATTTATTGTAGAAACCACATTTAGAATTATTATATTTTATTTTACATGTACAAGTACATTTACACCCAGTTCATAGTTCGATATATAAATGTGCAAAAAGTTGTGATATCTGATCCAAAAAAAAGATTCCAACGTACAAAAATGCCAAGTTACTCAAGCATAGCCTCAACGCAGTGTCTGTAAGTCATTAATTAAAACTAGCAAAAACTAGGTTGAACTTGCAGACAATTGTTCAACTCAAACATAGCCTATACTGTACTAATTTCCTTACAGTTGTAAGTGTAACACATGTGAATTGTTAATTATTGCCACTATAAATAATCGCCATTTTACACTTTTATGTGCCACAAAGTTTCAATAACCACATTACCACAGATAGTAAAATGAAAAAACACAGGCCAAATTACATTCAATAATTTAGGAGATTGGGTAGCACTGATTTGTAATAAAGCTAGTTTAATTAGTGTGAGCCACGATAGGCAATACTGTTTGTTGTAACTTGGGCTCATTTTGATATCAATATTTTTAATGGCAGACCTTTTAATTAATGACTTACAGACACTGCTTTGTAGGCTATGCGTGAGTAACTATGCGTAACTTTGTACTTTGGAAATGTTTTTTTGACCAGATTCAAACTTACTGTAAGTGGTTTGTAGATGCCCGGGGCCACATGTATAAACCTTGAGTAAAAGAATGCGTGAAAGAATGTTCAGGGAGAAAGTTGGAAATCTGCTTTTGCAACGTTTTGCATTTTCTCCCTCTTCCTTTCTATCACGGTGTTGCCATATCAGTGTCTCCAAAAATTGCCTACACATGGTGTCCAGCGTGTGCAGAGGTACGCAGGTTCTCTTATGTTATACGTCTGAATTTCTGCATGGAAACTCACTTACGCAGCTTTCTGAGGGCATTTTTCTGCTCAGCACTGTTTATACATGTGGCCCCTGGTGTGCTGTCCCAGGTTGGGAATGGTGTCCTTGGAACCTGATGAGGACCAGGAACCCTGGGAGTCATCACCCATGTAGCTTTCCTAAAGGACAGTTATGCATGATAAATATTTTAGAAATTATATAACCATGTTACTGAATTTCTCATGTATGCCATACACCACATGCTGTTGCCATGGAACCGTGATGACCTGCTCACAGTGGGCACAGATTTTACAGCCGATAGCTTGTCATACTCACGGCTCATGTTAGTCATAAAAGACTTGTTTCATACATACATTTCATATAAAATATACAGCCTGCAGATATGCTGTTTGAAAGGACAACGAAGAGTTGCAATACTACCATCAGCAGTAGTAGTAAGTTTCCCTGTGGAGACAGATTCTTTAAAAGGTGATGCCAGGCATATCATTTTTTAAGGACCTATAGGCCTACTGCGATACACTGTAAAATGTAATGGAGCAATGTGTTTTGTAAGAGATCATAATGAACAAGAAATATGAGGAGGCTACATGTGATGTACAATGTCAAATAAAACATTTTCTAAGTACATAAATATGAAAAACATGTAATACAATTTAAATTTCATAAAATTAACACATAAATTGGAAAAGCATTATTACAGTATAGACTTCATAAATTGCATGCCAAAATATGAGATCATTCTAAATAGAGAAAACACGTAATACAGTATAGGCTTTATAAAATGTACGCCGAAATAACAAGATTATATTGCCTTGAATAAATAGCAAATAAATGAAGTTACTGTAATACCGTAATCTTTACAAAATGCACGCCAAAATAAGAGAATGCAGACTTGGTGGATTAATAATGTTTATTTACAGCATTGGTGTATTCCTATATAGCATGTTCTGGACTTCAGCGGTGTGATAAGGCAGACCACCTGGCCAGTAACCATGTGACCGAGAGTGACTGCACAACTGCAGCTGCAGGTCAGCACGTCACACACACAAATCTACCGCGGTTCAGGAAAAGCTCATCTTTCATCTATAACACATGGTCGAGCGTCATTCTGAGGCAACGGAATTGGAGGTTACATTTTAACACTACACAAGGCAGGTTGACAAGACTTTCAATACCAACAGACATCCGTGTGTGTGTGTGTGTGTGTGTGCTTGGAGTTGCATAAACACTGTCTTTATGAGAAGGTAGATCAGACAGATCAGGTATTGAAAGATTTATCAGTCAAGGATGGGTCACTTTTAAAATAAGACTGCCCGTCTGCACATATAGGGTGGACTGCTGATCGAGAGAGTTCTGTTTTTAACCACAAACACAATTCTAGTAATCATAGATATAAAAAGAAAACTATTATTAGAATATCTATTCAGCAATTGTGCAAACAAAAGATGGGGGAATGTGTACAAAGAACATGTACAAATATGAAACTACCAAATATAAATTAAAGACCATTATGCCTAAATAACATACGTTCCATGTCAACCAGCCTTTCGATTTTTTTACATTTTCTATCACAATACTGTTCCTTCGTTTGTCTTATGAAGCTCACACTTTTTATTTTATTTTATATTACTGCTAGCCATTATCTTTAAAAAGACCAATAAATTACCATGAAAATATTTTACAGTTTTAACATTGCACCTTAAAATTAGCACCATACATATTTTTAAAGGAACAGGAACTCCTCTGCGATGGTTCAATTGATTATTGAATCAACAACAATTCTGTCAGAAGGCCAAATAAGAACCGTGTGACAGGACAGATGGGGCTTCCAGAATCAATGCGTACTAAGCACGTTCTCTCAAATGTGTTTAAATACACACACTGTTCAAACATGAGGGCAAAAACTCGCGTACAAACAGTAGTCTTCCCTCCCGAGAAGGAATGGATAGGAGGTATTAAATTGCACTGCAGTATGCAGTCACTTCATTCTTCAGCATCGGCAAGAAAAAAGTACACAAATTGCTCCTCTCGTTTCAGTCCAAAAACAGGCTTTTTTTTTTTTTTTTTTTTAAACGCGAAATTACTTTCCATGGATTAAGTTATTTTATCTTTTAGCTATTTTCCAGTAAATTTGTACATTTTATAAACTATTTTAGAACCAAGAAAACTACATGAAGTTACTGAAAATAATTTCCTTCCCTGGCCATGTTTCACCAGGTACATTTTCTCTGGCAAAAGCAAACACTGTATATACGGCACTTACCTCAGTACTATACAGACAATGATTATTGTAGCATACAGTATCTCTGCATGAAAGTCAAGCACGTGTGTAAAAAGTTGTTATCAACGGATGCACAAATTGACAACAGTGCACTCGACAAGTATTCCAATGTTTTAGCGAATCCACGGTGGCGGTGAGTTTTTAAAAAAAAAATTTTTTTAAAGATACATTTCATGTAGTTAGATTTCAGCATTAGATCTTCAAAGGCTTTGGCTGCTTCCGCCTTCATGTACGTCCGCATTTTTGGTCTTGCACCCTTTCTGGTGCTCCTCGGTTACACGGCCACAGCCACAGCGAAAACGCTGACCACGCAGTACATGGTGCGGTTCTCCCATCTCACTGTACAGCTCCCTGCAGATGACAACACATGCCGTGTCACAAGCCACTGCCGCCACTGCATTATTACTGTTACTTTTGATGTTAATTCCAGATAATAGTAATAATAATAATAATATCTGCGAAGTAATTACTTTGAATGAGAGCTTACTCTTATTTAGCTGAACTAAATAAAGGGTAACATTTCAGTACCATGAGGTGATTGGTTGACATCAGTTGTCTGTCTGAGTTTCAGGGACGTGCTTTGCTAATGAACCAATGGTCAGTCAATTCTTCTCATGAATCATGTTCTTGCTTAGGTGTGGCACCAATTGTGGTGAGGCACAGGTGCAAGCCAAAGCCTGTAACATGAAGCTGCCTACAACTGGCTACACCAATCACAAAAATCTCTGACGTACTCCATCCAGACACTCTTGAGAGAGTGAGCATTTGGGGTCCAGACTAAATAGTGTAACAAAAATGGTTTAGGGGTGTGGATGGGAAGGTTCTTGGTTACATAAAGAATATAGGTGTAGAACACTACTCGTAAAGGGGCATGTGAATATGATCCAAAGAACAAAGAGTGTATTATTTATAACTGCACCTTGAGCTTGTGCAGAACCATAATGCTTTAGATACCTGTACAGACTTCAGGTTCACAGCAAGTAGGCCGTTTCTAGACAGCACCGCAGATTCTGGAAGTTTGAATTGAAGCATTAGGTCTTACCATCAGTGGCTGTGTCCCAATAACAGGAGTTAGCTGTGTGTAGGCCAGCACCACTCTTCTGCATCACAGCACAATTCACTGCAGGGCACATGATAATTTATCACAGTCAATAACCGAGGATAAGTGGCTAATCAAACTGTGAGCAAACCTGGCAGTCAAAACTGGACAACCAATCAACCGAGCTCCAATCCACACATAACACTGTCAGCATTTTTAAATTTTTTATTATTAATGCCTACAGAACCACCAAAGTAGTTTTATCTTGGAAATAATGTGCTCCACTTCGTGTGGATAAGGGAAATGAGACAATATCAGACTTACGAAAAAGTCTATGGATACCGAACCAAATGAAAGAACAGATTTTATTAGTAATCAATCCGGAACGTTCAACGCTTGACCTAGACCTTGCTGGTTATTTGAAAAATATGTTGCAATAGAGTCACAATGGCCTGTCCGTCCATGTAAAATGGCATACCAATGTACTTGAAGGGCTTCCCTTGTTTGACCAATTGGGTGAGAGAGTGTTCTACAATGCTTGCTGTCCATTGGTTCACTTTGTTCTGGTTGTAGTCCACGCCCCCAATGATCCCCTCAATACACTAGAGAGAAAAGCACACAGAAACAATACTTTCTTAGACAGAGTACAACCCCATGGCATTTGTGGATCATGAGACTCAGCACAGAAGACAGTAACTCATTCTTGTGCATCCTCAGTGTTGTAGCCACAGAGAAGTGCACTGAGTGAGGAAGACATCAGAGCTACTGTAACAATCACTGTTCAGTTCTGTCTGACTAAACAAAGTCAGAACAACTTCAGTTAAAGACCAGGCATTATTTATACAGCATTTTCTTTGGCCTATGCAAAGACATGTGCTTAACAAACCTAAACCATATATGATATAGCATTTAAAAATCAGGTTACCTCTTTAACATTGTTAATTGCTTCATCTGGATTGAAGGGTACCTGCAAATTCACAAGTTGTTTAAAATGGAAACAGGGTAATGATATGGCATGAAAACGCAGCCAAATCAGCAATAGACTTTTCAATCTGTCAAACACAATGACTACAAATTGATACAAAAAACTCAATTAATTCAACTTCCAGTTTCAAAACCCATATATGTCAAGATAATTTTCTTTAACATAAAACAATTCCCTGACTGGTGCAATGGTGTGATAATTTAAGCTTTATATTGACAGTCATCGTTTAGTTTTGAATGTATGAATACAAACAGCTTGTAGCTACAGGTGAATAGGATTTTTTTCCCCTTTAAAGATATACTCATGAATTTCTACCAGTTTAATCTTCACATTGAGAGAAATATTTTTTGTATTACACATTTTTGTATTTTTTGTCTTAAAAAAACAAGTTTAAATATGAATATTAGGCAATATCTTATTAAATATGCATACATTAGCATATATTTCTGTACCAAATATCTAAACAATGGATAAAGTGAGGCTTGAAGTTTTACTTTTGTTTTGACAATATACTAAGTACTAAACTTTTTACATAGGGGTTTGTGAATACAAGATTATTTTTTGAGCTGCATTATGTCAGAAATGTCATGAAGAATAAAGTTCCCCCGTGTTCACATTGTGCCTATTGTGCTATATTGCAAACAATTCCATAAAATGAGGTAAAAATGTTTTAAACCTATCAAATTAATGACTGACGAATCAATAGGCTCCCAGTTACGTCGTTGAACACATGCGTTTAAGTACTTTCATAGTTTTTTCTTAAACTTTTCTTAAATTAATTTCTTAAATTAACACAATGCAGGTTTGGTTAGTTGTCATTTGCTTTGCCTTTTAATTCTTCATTATCTACCAAATGGTTAGTTTTAGTTGCCTTGTGTCCAACACTTGCACCAATTAGGGCATATTGGTTTACTTTTTTAATTTTTTACTTATTTTTATGCAATTGTTTGTAATACAGTACAATAAGCACAATGTTAACATGGAACTTTTATTTTTCATGACATGCATTGCTATTTCTGGCATAATGTGGCTTCAGAGGTTAAACAGTCCCTCTAAACATGAAAAGCACCTGATTTAAGAAAAATTACAATTGTGGTTGGATCGAAAACCAGCATACACAGTGGTCCAAGAGGACCGAGTTTGAGAACCATTACCACAAGTTAACTGATGTATTTAAACTCATGAAGACACCTCGATTGTACACGAACTCTGTGCCGTCTACTGAGATAAACGTCTAATGTAAACCTACAAAACGGTTAACAGTAATATATCAAACTGTTCTGCAAGGCATTACATAATCTAGCTAGCATTGGTGGTAATAGCTATTTTAGGAAGGCTAACATGAATCTATCAAACGAATAGCTTGTAAACTCCAGTCAAATACAAACGTATTTCGTTCGTGATTACTACTGGAATAATCTCTTTAACGTTACCTCTTCACCGGAGTGGTATTCCTCCATTGTTTCAATATGAAATCTGACAACTAAATGTGGTTTCCAAATTAAATATGACAAACAGAAGGGAATTCGGCTTCCCCAAGACACTCCCTTGTTTGTAAGACTGCTGTTCCTGTTTAGTTGTCACAACTGGTGGTCAAAGACCGCAAAACAAGAAATGCACACACCACAAGAAATAGAACCATGTATTTTGTTTACTGCCACCTAGCGGTCAGATATTCAAAGAACGTCTCTTCTGTACCCGGAAAACGAATAAACCTTTGCGACACATCTCTTGACAGTAAATGTAGTAACTTTAAATGAACACTAGGTGGGCTCATATAACAATGTCAGAACGGTGTTCGTTCAAACAACTACTAGGCTATGCTAGCCTACTGCTACTACTACTACTAATAATAATAATGATAGACTAAGAAGAATAATACCCAAATAAATCACATAAGCTTTTTAGGCTATGTAAATTAGAAAATTTACTAGGATGAGACAAAATAGGCCTATTGGATGCTTCTACTGTAAGATTTTTTTAATTAAAGTGTTTTTTTCTTCTCCTCACTTTAAGATACTAATAGGCCTATCTTATGGATGTGTACATTCAATTAAATACGCACTCAATTAAATACGCACTATTAGCTTAAATTGAAGGTAAGCACGTGTGCGACTAGCCTTTAGGCTAAGTGAAGTTAGAAATGTGAAATGTGGTTTGAATTGACAAGACGACGAGTGTAACTGAATTAGCCTACAATTTAAGGTTGAACAGCAACCTAAATTAAACCAAATGGGACTAGATAAATGTACTAAACTATAGGGTCATGAAAACAAATTAAATAGAAACCCCAAGCGAATGAAAACCCAGCTAATCAATTAATCAAAAATATTTAGGCTATTTGTTTAGCTGGGTTATCATTCGCCTCCCTAACTTGATATTGCAAGCAGCAAAAACATTTCTAAATATTTCTAGCAACATTAGAGATCTTCACGTTACATTATAAATTAGGCTAGCATTCGCTTAAATGTGACTGAAAATCGTCTTTTACAAGAACGATGAATGCGTCGGTCAACAAATTATCGTGTAGGCTATTTTTCTCAACTCACATTATTATAACACACCCATAGAGTTAACTACAAAGGCTAGTAGCTTGTTGGTTAAAGCAATGTAGCCTACTAGGGTGGGAGGTCAGGAAGCGAGCACGTTATAGCGAATGTTACGCCAATAAACGCTAGGCTACTATTTTCGTTCGGCATATTGAAATGTTCGGATTGCTGTATTGCTATAGCCTAGACTAGGTTGAAAAGCATCTCTGCAGATGTGCTTGCTGCTGGTAGAGAATCCAGATGTTCCTTCAGGTTGCAGCTCTAACCACGCCCCCGCTGGCAAACCCAGTGCTGTTCCGCTTCTACAGCGATACATTCTGGATAAGAACGCTGAGATACAGCAAAGAGTCAAACGCAGGCATCGCTGGAGGAGGACGTTTTCTATTAGACTGGTTTAATGCATTTCAGATATCCTACATATTGCGTTCCCAAGTTTCGTCGACACGGGTAAGTTTTTGAAACCGACATTATAACAAATATTGGATGGATGTTCTTTATGGGATTGCAAAAGAAAATAAGATCGCATTATGTTCCACACAGCTATTGATGAGTGAAGCACGCGGACGCTATTTAGCGGGCAATTTCAATTTTAGCCGCCACTTTTGTAGATCATTCATAGTCTTTATTTAGGAACATGTGTAGGACAGTCTGGTCAGGTCCTTTGTGGGGTTTTAATTTTTCCCCAGGTTAACGTTCTGTCGTGGATATGTAGCATAATAATAGGCTAATTATTGTCTAACAGTTCAATAACTGAGAAGTGCTGGAGACATAGCCTATTAATCTGTAGGTTAACCATTTGAAGGTAATTTTGCCTACCTATACTGCCGTGTAGACCGGTGCAATGCACCAAACGATTTTATCTATTTCAAGTGATGCATAGCCTATATCCTATGTTATGCTGACAATAGGCTACTTTAAGTTAAGACAGTAGGCTACAGTGAATGAAAAGTTGTCTGCGGCTCAAAGCCAGCCGCATGTAGCCTAGCCTACTTGACTGGCAAGTCCGGCTATTCTAAATAAAAATAACATGTAAGCTAAAAGTTAATGGGTTTACTTTAAGATTTATAAAGCCTGCTGTCAAGAGGAAACATCTGGAGTCAGTTTGAAACAAACAAAGGTGAAACTTCGTATTAGATAAAAATTTAAACATAAGAACTGGTAGCATATGTCGACATCGTTTATGGGGAAGGAGAGGCAGCAGTTCTAGTCGAGGGTCCTACCTCTGGCAAAGAGTCTTAGGAGGGAAAGGGTCTCTTCGATTAGCCTAGGCTACCGAATAACGAACCAATAAATGTCATATCTTACATAATGTTGATGCACAGATTTCCTCAAAAAGGCTAATCAAAGATAAGCACACAGTAGCCTATTAGGCGCACTTAATGGCAATTCCGTGATGTAGCCTACTTGGTTTTTAGTCTTGGAGAATGCAAAACTTGACCTTCGTCGGGTAGCCTAATGTTGTTAAGATTGAAAACCGGCTTTTGTTGAATTCGTTTTAAGTGCTTCAAAACTGATTCACCTAGTTTGCAGTTAATTATACTCAGGAACGTTGTGATTGTCTGACCTGTGCCATACCATGTCACAGTGAAGAATAAGAAGCTTGTATTGCATCCGAGTTTAATGTCTTGTAAAAGTGAGGTTGGCAGGGCAATAATGGCTTTAGTGCTGAAATGCAAAGCCATGGTCATAAAGTCTGACAAAGAGGAAGGATGCAAAAAAGAAAAAAACCTTTTCCCAAGAATTGAACCCAGAGGGATAATTTGAGTGTATAAAACTAAAGCCATGTGAGACCTGTGGTTTCTTAGTGTTGCAAACTATAGTCCATTAGTTATGGGGAACATAGACTATATGTAGTGTAGCCTATATGACTAGCACAAATGATTCCAGAACTGTTGTAAATCAGGAGCGTTTCATGGTTTACTGTGCTGTATTCTAAATTCAGATATATGTACAGTGGGATATATCTGAATATAACCAACCAAATGTATGATTAGGAAAAAGTGACAATATATTGGCCTGTATTGGAAAATATATTTGAAGTACGTCCAAATATTCAAATGTATTATTCAATGCATTACAGTGTTTTTAAAAAAATACACAGCAGTATATTTTGCAATATATTTTTATATATTATTGAGCACAAATTTTATTAACAAATGGCAATATGTTGTGAATTAACAGTTTCTTATTTCACAAAAGTTATGTCTTGAAAATATTATCACAACACCCTTCTATTGTTGCAAAAATAACAAATCAAAGAAAAATATTTTTTCCTTGTGTAACAGAGTCTGGAAAATCTGGTGACTCTTGCTGCCTGTTGTGCTTTCTAGGAAACTCAGAAGATTTGTTTTATGACTCCAAGAAGGCTCAGGGAGTCAAAGTGATCTATTGTAAAGTTGAGCTGACATTGAAGACTCATTAAGTTTTTTTTTGTGGTGTGTTCCTTTGTCAACTGGATTGTCAGAGGAAGTAAGAATGGATCTGACAGAAAGAGGTGAGCAAGAGCCCGGAGGGTGCTCAGTATAATGGGAAGAAATCAGTGCAGTGGAAGTACTGCCAAAGATAATTATTAAAATTCTCTAACCCTCTTCCCAAGAACACTTTATGTTTTTAATAAAATATATGTTGAACATAGTTTTACCATTTTTGTATTTTTACACAAAGACTATTTGATGGACTGAAAACAATTTGAGAGAATAATTAGAATCCAGAGTGTGAATTTATTCCCTGTGATACTTCATGGTACTTTACAACCAGGAGGCAAATGCCAGCCCCAAAAAGCAGGGCCATGAGCTCAGATCTTTCGAAGTAAAAAGGGGCTCTGTTTATGATTAACCTTGGGCCCTTCCTTATAACTGGATCTTATTAATGGACAGACCAGTTTCAAACAGTAATCAGGTGATATCTGGGCTGGTGGTTAGGGCTGTGTTCTTGGATCAGAGAGCATAGGATGGGTACTGAGTTTGGCAGAATGGGATCAGCCCCATAGGCAGGGGCTGATTTTAAACCATTCCTTTTAATTCCTTTCAACTTTTTGATGTGAAAATAGATGTCTTGAAGGAGACTTAAAGCCTACAACTAGGTAGACTCTAAGTCTCCTTCAAGACATTTATATTCATTTATAGGATATAAAGACAGTGCTACTCAAGTCCAGGTCCTGCGAGCCACAGTGTCTGCAGGTATTGGCCCCAACCATGCAGCACACCACCTGATTTCACTAATGAGCTTACTTCCTGAACCAAGGGAGTGGGGTAAGGCTGCAGCCTGGAGCCTCCTGACTCATACGCTCACACCTCGTATTCTCAAGCCTGGTACGTGGGGGCATGTCATACTAAGGAAACGCCAACTACAGAGGAAGAAAATACGCCTGGCTATGGGACTTTTTTGACAGGCGAATCCAGGCCGTTGCAAATGCTGCGATAAACGTTGTGGTTGGATAGGCAGCTAGCTAGCTAACTGGCACTGTAGCGCGATAGACTAGCCTACTCCTGACAAATGATGTGCCACATCATTTGACATTTGACAGGTGGCTTCCTGTCCTGGCAGAGGTGAAAAGAGCAAAATCTGTCTCAGTCGGCTGAAGTTGAGTAGGCTAGAGGTTATACGCAGGGATTGATTTGAGAGGGGTTTCCCCCCAGTTAAAAAAAACTAATGGAGAAAAACCATCTACTTTGTAAACGGAACAAACATTTTTGTAGTGTGTAGAAACGGTAACCTACATTTTATGCATGTTATAGTCTGACTGTGGCAAGATGGTTGTAAACGGGTTTTGTATGCACAAGCGCCAACACTGTAGCAATCCTGCATTGGAATTTTGAGGGTTTAATTGTTTACAATTTCAGAGAAATATGAATAGGCCTAGGTTACTATAATTGGGATGTCGACGACTAGGCTAGCACCGTAGATAGGGATAATAGCCTGCATGGCGAAGGAACGCATTGTGCTTGATGCAGCATTTGTTGTAATATAGTCCAATGATTATCATTTTTGAAAGCTAAAGGTTGTAAATCTAAATGAGAAACCGTGATATTAAAGTGAGTAGGATCATTTCAGTTGCAACCGTTGTTGTGTTATTTAAAACATGTTTCGGCAGGTGGTCATTGGTGTTGGGATTGGGGGGGGGTGAGGAGGGGGGCCTCCAAATGGCAAAGGCCGCCTATGGCTATGCATGCCATGTAGAATTGTGTTTATTGTGCTGTATTGCAAACAATTTCATTAAGAGTTAACAAAATTATTTAACTGATCAAATTAAAGACCAACGTGAATCAATAGGCTCCTAATTGGTGAACGTGTGGACACATGCCCACTAAAACGAACCAATATTAATGCAATAGAGAAACAATAAAAGCATTTATTTTTTGGCTAAATGTACTAGCCTACATCATAGGCTGGATGTACGGTATCAAGCTTGAGGAATACCAGAAGACGGGCTTCACTGCTTTGCACACGGGTCTTTTATTTTGAATTTTTTGCCGGAAGGAGGCATGTCTATTGCGTACCAGGTGTGAGGTATGAGGCTTGAGGAATACCAGAGGACGGGCTACAGATTGCAGCCATACAGTCTTGAACCAAGGAGGTAATATAATTAGGGAAATCAGACGGTATAGTACATGGTTGGAGAAAATACAGGCAAACACTGTGTTGAGTAGCACTGCTTTAACCTGTCCTTAACCTCTTAGGAGAACAATGGTTCAGTTCTGAATGAGAGGCAGTTTGCCTCGTGATGATTTAAAAATGGAATTACAAAAATCAAGAGGATTAAAATGATCAAATTGCGCAGATGTGGGTGGATGTATGGTGGTACTTTTTGACTAATAAAAAATGTATCTATAATATCTGACAATTTTATTTATTTATTAATTAAGATTAGGTCAAAGAGTCTTTAACTTTTAAACTCTAACAATGTCTATACATAAGCCTTGAATTTCAGTCCCAGTTGCCCATCGCAATCTTGTCTTTCTGACAGTACTTCACTTGACAAATTAAGGAGTTTGCATTTCTTTGTTTAAAAGCTGTACATTTCAGCTGTAAATATATCTCTGCTCTCACTACAGGTAGAAAGTTGGCTGAGAAGTCATTTTAATCAGGAGGAGAGTTACTTTTCTACAAACCAAACATCATTTTTGGGTGGAATTCCCCTTTAAGATACTACAACACTTTGCAATATATGGTCGAATAAATACAATAAATTCCTGCTGTGTATTATATTTTCATTGTATTTTCAAAAAAGTCCACTGATTTAAAATGTATTTCAGTATATTCAACTTCGGAAAGTTGCTGCACTGGAAAAGAGATTCTGTAATTGAACCGGTGATATGTGTTTAAAGCTTGGTGCAGTGTGGGAGCTGCAGGGTAGATTTCATTCGACATCCCACCCAATGCGTAGGCTTTGAGAAATCTCTCAGCAATCTGCTGCACTTGAGAACTCTTTTCAGCTTGCTGCGTTTCCGCACACAGCCTCCCTTATGCATGTTGAGATTGTACTGCTCTTATTCAGGGAGAGACTTTTCACCTCTCTCTCAGTGGCAGCTGAAGGACCAGTAGAAACCTCATCAGTCAGTGCCGCAGAGAAGGGTCATCATTCTTGCACAAGAAGGGGAAGGATCAGTCAATGAGAGAAAAAGATTAGCAGTCATAGAGAGATGCCCTTAAAAGACTGTTCCCTTGCCAAGGAGTTCCTCTCTTGCACTCACATCTCATTAGGTGAGCAGACCACCTTCTGCATCCCCTTTTCTTGCTTTCTATATAAGAACAAAAGGTGTTCTCTCCAATTAGAGCTGCTGCAGCTCTACCCGAGGGAACCTTTGAGCAAAGATTTGTTGTCGGAATGGTAATGATGTTGCATGTCTTCATAGCTGTTTCAGCATTTCAGTTTTATCATGCTGCAAGGCTCAAGCCTCAAAAACTTTATATGTGTCATGCAGAGCTGGTTGAATGATTAGTGTGTTAAGCAATAGTTTGCCTTAATCAATTATGGTATATGTTTATATAATGAGTAGTTATTTTTCATGTACAGTGCAGTCCGTAAGTATTTGGACAGTGACACAATTTTTGTGTTTTGTACTCCAGCACATTAGATTTGAAATGCAACATTGACTATGAGGATAAAGTGCAGGTTTTCAGCTTTAATTTGAGGGTTTCTACATCCATATTGGATGAACAATATGGAACACATGGTTGGATAAATGACTGTAAATCATCAAGGGTCTGAGGTATCAAACGAGCCTCAAACCACCACTCTGGTGCCAGATATTCAGTAGATGTGGATGGATGACTTTACGGATTGTTTCTCCTGACTCATTTTTCTATTGAACTCTATGGAAAATTAAGTCAGGAGAAGAAACACTTAAAGTGATCAATTTATATCTACTGCATATCTGGCAGCAGAGTGATGGTTTAAGGCTCGTTTGATACCTCAGACTCTTGATGACGTACAGCCATTTAGCCAACCATGTGTTCCATACTGTTTCAGCATAATTTACAGCTTAATCTAGCCCCCCCAATTCCCATATAGATCCATTAAAATGCAGAGAGGTTATAGTATCACTTGTAAGAGTACCTGAACATAAGATGTCAAGAGTCTTTTGATGTTGGGTCACAGACATCAGGAAGTTAACGCGTGCAAAGGATATGCAACCAAATAATTAAATATTATTTTATTTAAGTTCATGTTAATTTGTCCAATTACTTTTTGAAAAGGGTTTATGTCCCCTAAAATGGGGGGGCTATGTAAAATGTAGGGCTACAGTTGTGACACGGTTCACCCGATATAGATGTAAAAACCCTCAAATTAAAGCCGAAATTCTGCACTTTAACCTCTTAGTGACTGTTACTTAGTCACCATTTCCAAATCCAATGTGCTGGAGTACAGAGCCAAAACAACCAAAATTGTGTCACTGTCCAAATACTTACAGACGGCACTGTATATGGTATTATTATATTTGCCAATGTCAAGCATGCTCTTGGCACTTTTTTACTGTGTGCAGTGAAACCTGCTCAGAATAAGGTTCTCAAAAAGCAGTGCGGTCATAAAAATGCCCTCAGCACATCATAAGGAAATTACATCTTATCATTTTCTGTTCCATTTCACATTTCATACATTTTGTCACAATAATCAATAACACACATGAAAACAATGAAAAACAGAGGAAGCACAGGAGTAGAGAATGAAGAGCTGTGTGCTTTTGGGATTTTAGACTGTTTGCTCTTGTAACTGTTCATTACGCTTTTCCTGTCTCTACTTGCATTTCCTGAGGACAATGGCAAATGCTACTTCCTTCATGGCGGCAGATGGCCCTGTGATATTGTCAATATACAGTCACTGAGGGGTGCAAATGGCCAGTAACAATAGGGACTAATGGAGAGAAAATGGAAAAAACACTCAGAATTAGCCTTGGATCTGTTGGTTGAGGGAATTTAATTCTCTTACAAATGTTAAAATAACTAAGAATTATAATTGTGCTGTCACATTAATCACATCTAATAGACTCTAGTGGCTCTATCTTGGCGATCTTGGCGCTTGGTCTAAGCGCATGGCGTAAAGTCCATTTAGGGCATGTCCAAGTCCATTTTTGCTAGTTTACCGGCGTGTTTTTTGGACGGTAAGCACAATGGACTGAACTTAGTCTCTTCATTAATTATAGGTGTGTCTTGGGCGTGACATGCAATAAACCAATCAAGATGTCATATCCCATTTCCTTTAAAAGCCTGCTTTTTCACGTTGGTGGATTGCTTGATGGCGAAACAGACATGCTCGTGCGTGTTTAGTGCGATCAAGGAATAGGCTAAATGGATCAATAGTCCATATTATTCGGTAGGGGTGGGACAATGCACCGATGCATCGATCTGAATGTGTAAATACAACTGCATCGATCTGTAAGATTAGAATTGATAAGCATCGATTAATATCACATTGTAAATTAATGTGCACATGTATTTATTTAAAAAATATATTCATTTCATTAAAAAAAATATATATTTCTGAGACACTCCTTTTAAAACTGTTTTGACTAGCTTTAATCCATGTTTCTGCTCCAACCCCCATGTAAGCGTGAGTTGAAAGCAGCGACAGGCGGGAATCAAACGACAATGAGACGGACAGATTCTGAGCGAAATGGCTAGCTGCTCGAGTGTGACAAAAGAGACAGAAATGGACAGAATTTGCGATGTTCTGAACAGAAAATCAGTCGTATGGAAGCATTTCTGGTTTAGAAAGAAGGAGGGTGTACTTGACAAAACCGCTGCAATATGCAAGATATGCCAAGTTGAAATCAGATACACAGGCAACACCACAAACATGATAAACCATTTGAGCCGACGACACACCATTGACGTGAAGGACAGCAAGCGGGTTAGCAAGCTAAATGCGGGAGTCAAGATTTTCCTGGAGAAATGGCCAAACGGTTCTTTTATTTGTTTTTATTAGTTTTTATACACATACCGTGTCCCCCTCCCCTACATATCACACAGACAAAAAATAAAATAAAATAAAAAAAACAGTTCTAAAGAGGTGACATCTGCTATAGCCACGTTCATCTGCAAAGACCTTAGAAACCACAAATACCTGTAGACACTGCGGCCCTGCCTTAGACCATACAGTGCGGTAGAAGAAGAGGGATTTAGTCACTTAATGAATGTCGTGGAACCTAGATACACCATACAGAAAACATTTTAGTGAATAAAGGAAAGGTATTAGGGTACCATGTCTGACACTGTTTGAAAAACAATAACCTCTATAGGGCAACTTTAGAAAATACACTGTTAGTCATGTTTATCGCTGCATTATTTGCTGCAAAATATGGCATGCCTTAACAATAAACATAATTATGTGAACTTGGCGTAAGGTTCTAATTGAATATTTAATTACTGCTGACTGTATCAGTATCAAATCACATTAGCATACCTATTAAATTTTTTTAAAGTATCAAAATTAATCAAACCGAATTGTATCGAATCGAATCGTGGTCAAATGTAAGATGTTATGATGCATCGAACCTTTGCCGAAAGGATCGTAACCGAATCGAAATGGGATTGAATCATCCCACCCCTATTATTCGGACTAACCATTAGCCTATGAGTTCCCGGTAATTCCAGACAGGGCTGTTATTTTACAAAATATATGCAGTTACATTTTGTTAAAAGGACCTGTAACAGCTGAGAATAAGCTATCGATGGCTTCAGTCTCACCTTAGAAAACGCCAAATTAGCCTGCTTGTTCAACGAATTTTGTTTGATTATGCAATGAAAGTGTCAAACATCAATTCCATGAGGCTGTTCTCATGGAGTTCTTGAAGTTCAAGCTTCATCCGAAGTTCATTAGGCTACCTGCATAGTAATATTGATTAATAACATAAATACCGTTATTTTTCCTTAATGATTAGGCTACACTAAATACAATAAAGCTGTCAGGTTGGCAACCCAAATGTTCACGCATATTTCCCCTTGTTTCCATGTCGTGCTTATGGAAATGTGACCAACCTGTTTTACTCGTAGTGTAGGCTAATGCTTTAAAACAATCCACTTTAAGACCGTGAAACGTGCGACTTACAGCAGGGGAAACAGAGAACATGCAGCGCACATGCAGAGAATGGCATTAAAATTAATTGTGAATTAATTGTGTAACATGCTGCAAATATGTTTTAGTTTCTAATTAGACGCTTAGTTCACTTCTCGTTTTGTTCAGTTATGGAATAACAGGTGAAATCAGCTGGGTTTTAATAAGCTGAGAGTATGGAAATCTTGTCACTGTAATTAAAAAAATATGAAGGACGAAGTATACGGTTCAAGTTCAGTTAACATGGTGACATTTATCTCCATTGTTTAACCGTATATGGAAAAAACCTTATGCACAGTGAATCCGCTGTAGCTTAGGCTATTTGAAAAACAATAAATGCAATATTCACTGGACAAGGTTTTGAACTTTGTTCAGTCAAAACCATTTTATTTACTAGGCTGTAGGCCTAGAGAGCTGTATTGTAATTACATCTGAAGCGCTTTTTCAGAAGTCAAATGTCCGTCTATTGCAGTGCACGAGTTTTCCGTTGAATGACAATTCACGCATTAGGTGTAAATGACAATTCACGCATTAGGCTTGATATAGGTGTTATCAGCAAATGGAAATCCATTGTACCGTAACAGAAGATTGTCACCCCAGAAGATTACAGGAATTATTGGCAAATATAGGGTAAGTTATAGCTTGATCCAGGATAACAGCGAATAGTCTATAGCCTATACATGTAACCTTATATGTACCATCGCATATCGCCTGGATATTGATGGAGTGGGCTGACAGCAATTTAATTCGGCATTCCCCTTTGCTGAGGGACAGGTAGCTATGTGGTCTTTGACCTATGGACCCTTTTATTATTATGCATTTTTTATATATATAGCCTACACAATAATAATATTTCACATTGTAATCTTGATATTTTTAGTCATGCTTGTGCGTGCCCCTGTGTGTAACAGACAGGAGGATGTACACACGTTGTGCACTCGCCTATGTAGACGCACTTATATGCGCCGTTAAAATAACATGTAAACAACTGAGACATGACTTTAGACCAGGTTTGTGGTGGTTTTAGCGCAAGCGCTTTCTGCTGCCTCAAGATAGCAATACGCCAAAAATAATCTTGGCCACTCCTCATCTTAAGACCAACATCTTAAGTTCTCTTGTAATGTGCGCAAGAATACATGGTATTTAAACGATGTGAACGCAAGGCGTTATAATGAACTATGCGCCGGGTGTAAGATAGCAAAGACACTTGCGTTTGGGTAACCGCCGCTTAGCGCCGGGTGTAAGATAGGGCCCTAGATCTGTCTTATGTGATTTATTTGTGCTTGAATTCCATTTTTTACATATACATTATAATTCACTTCAACATACCGTTAACAATCTATTGGAAGTTTTTAGTACAAGTGCAAAAATGATATGAGGCCAAACAACCTTTTGATGTCATACATTTCAATATTTTCCCATATATTGTGAAGTGTCGCAATGTATTAATAATAATTTTATTAGAATACTTGCAGTATATTGTATTTCCATACAGGTGTTTAGTAGCCCTTCAGACATAGAATAGAAGTGCAGAGAGACACAGAGGTGTATTTATGATTACCTCTGGATTACTGCACTGATGCATAACCCAGCTACCTTGCTCACACAGTCTGGTACTCTTTACTCTTTCAGGTTGTGCGTCATGTCCAGATGAGGCCTTGTGAAAGGAAAATTCACTGCTCACAAGGGTGTGGCTCCAGCCCACACTAGTGCAGAATGGGTTGTGTCATTAGGTGTTTGTGTGTGTATGTATGTGCGTGTGCATGTGTGCGTGTGCATGTGTGCATGTGGTGGTGGGGGAGTCCCATCTTCGTGTTGCTCTCAGTTTGCTCCATTACACCTGCACTCAATGGTACCACAGATACAAAAGCCATATGGGTACAGCATGACAGGGACAAAGTCCAAATATGACCAATCATCTGAGCTGCATTTTGTGACTTGGTTGTCTCCAGTGCACTGAATTGGCCACTTTTACTAGTCCTTTACTTAATAAGGAAAGTACTGCCGCTCCTCGGGGGCGATTATGGCTCGGAAATACAGTTCCCAGGAGGCAACCTCTGAAAACAGAAAAATTCATTCTTAGATTGGTTATTTCAGGAAACATGGCTCCCCGTCCCGCTTTGAAACTGTAGCGTTCCAATAATCTCAATCTGACTGTTCCTCACTCATAGAGGTATCTTAAATCATATTCATCAGTATAGGTTCATTATTGTTGAGGCTGTGTCCTGTCCTAGCCAGGTGAAGTTTTATTAAAGGATTTTTTTCTTTTTTTGCATACAGACAGACTGCAATTCATTTTAAAGCACAACTAAATTTTGGTATAGTATAACGTATGAGGACTGGTTATTGTTTGTAATGACAAAATCCACTTAGTTCATGTTCGTATACGTGCTAGAAGTGTCATTTTGAGACAGTTTTAGCTGCCCTATAGAAGTGAATGGAGACCGACAAATACCCTATTTTGGATTATCACTCCAGGGGAGCAACAACATATTTTGCCATCATGGCCAGGTAACTACACAACCCAAAGTTCTACCAAAGTTCAGTTGTGCTTTAAGGCTATTTTATTAATATAGTGCTGTGTTACAATGTTTGACCATTTCCATACAGTAAACAGATAGAATAGAAAATACCTACTCTGTGCTACTCACTGGACCATCATTATTTAGTAGATTCAATAATTAAATAAATAATTCAGCCCCTTCAAAATAGATAATAATGTACGCAGTAGAGGACCCAGTGAGACACTTCACTGTGAAAACTCCCCATTGAAGGATCTGTGCTTCCCACAGGGGCATCTTCTAGATGTTTTGGTTTTTATTAGAGATGGGAAAGTGAGGTTTCACATAATGGGTAGGCTTGCAATGAGCTGTCAATCATTGACCAATTTCACCCAATTTAAATATTATGCTCTCCCCAGAAAAACTCAGAGAGGATCATATCAGTGTGTGACAGAGCATATCTTGCTTTGTAGTGATGGGCGGTTCGGATCTTAGCACAGTCCGAGTGATATCGTTCTGAGACATCTAATTGTATCGAACCTTTCAAACTTTTCGAGTTTTGATACATATTTTTAAAAATGGCGTCAGTTTGATCCATGATAGCCTACTGAGTATTCGTACATGCACGTTCAACAGTGCTGCCAGTGCCTGTCCCACTAAACTTGCATTTACAATAATGACGTATAAGTTTACATGAATAAATATCAGTTACTTGTACATTAATCCTGCAGTCAGGCGATGTAGCTAAGCTCAATGTGCAACGTTACACACCGACTGCGGCGATTTATCGTTATTTTTGACCGCAGTAGCTAGCAGACGTTCGAGTTCGAAAGAGCAGCACATTCAATCTCATTCAGTTTAGTCGGCTACTCTGTCTCTTTCAATTTGTTGTCCCGCTTCAGTGACGCCAGATGGGAAATATAAAATTCTCGTAGGCCTACGGAGGTCTTAAAATTATGTTTTTTAAAATGAAATGATTGTGCATAGACAAACGAAGAAATATAGGGGTAAATATGTGCTATTTTTTAAAACACTGTTTGTTCAATTATAGTCTACCAATCATGTTATTTGGGAAATCTTAACACAGCAATAATGAACTTTTAATAAAAAGTGGTGGTCAAAAACAGGATTTATTTAGGAGATGCGTGTTTAGAGAGTCACAGTCATCACAGATGAACGACCGCATCGTTCTTAACTTAACATCGATAAGGCAACGAAACGTAGCTTTTTATTGACCTCCAATGATTAAAAAAACTTTTCCACTCCCTCTTCCATGTCAGCTATCGCAATTTCTCTCCCCTCGGTCCACGATCGCAATAGCAATAGCCTATACACTAGCCTATACACTAACACCTTTTAATTCCTCCAATCAATGTTTTCTTTTTTTTAAATTCCTCCAATCTAATCTAAGTCAGCCTTGTGAACTATTTGGAAAACACTGAGCACTCATTCCAATATACAAAATCAACGTGAGGAGCCTTGCTCTATACTACGATGCGGAAATGTTACTGGGCTGCGCGGTTTGCCGTTCTTTTTGAGTGATGCGATCTCGAGTAGCTACGGACCATTCGATCTCGTTCAGTGTAGTTGGTCGCTCTTTTTCTCGTTCAATAGTCCGATTCACTCGGTTCTCTCTCATTCATTGGTTGTCCCGCTTGTCATGCTTGAGGGCGTGCACCGCGCTTGTAGTGTGAGCAGAGTAGGAAATAGTTAGTGGGCGGGCACGAGCAGTTTTGAGTGAAAAAAAAAAAGGGAAAGTCCGATTGAGCAATCGAACGTTTGACATGTGGACCCGGACATACCGGACACTAAAAAGATTCGTTCAAAAAGATTAGTTTGTTCAATCCCGCCCATCACTATTACTTTGGTGTTTTTGGTTTCATGAAATCTCCTTCATCCATCACTATAGCTTTCAGTCATTGAAATGTTGGTTTATTTGTCTTTCAGAGATCATATATTTTCTTCTTTGTGAATGTTTGTCTAATAATAATACTAATAAATAATGTGTGATTGTTCCGTGATTGTTCTGTGTCAGCAGACAGTTCCTAGGCAGTTTGCAGGTGAAATTTGACATATATACATACCAAATGGAATATCAGATGACCATACTGAGTTTTATAGTGATTGGCCACACGCCTATGCTCTGACTTTGGGCTCTATTTTCCGGCGGACAGCGCATGGGTTTAGTCAATGGTGCAGTGCATGGGGCTCTGGGCGAGCCTACTGAATTTTGTTATTTTCATGACCAGAGGAGTGCACAGTTCACAATGCAAGGCATAGGTGGAAAATGGGCTGGATTAGGCTGAATATTTATATATATATATTTATATATATTATATACTTGTATATATATATATAAGTGGCACTATTGTCACATAGCGAGTCATTTAACAAGCAACCCCTCACCCAGTCTCACCTGCAACTATGCCTACTTATGCATGACACAGTGGACAATAGCGTTTATCGTTGAGTTCATAAAAATATTTTTCCACCACCAAAAATTCGTATTCAGTCATAGCAACAAGATAAACCTGACAAATAGACCAAGGGTATGCCAGGAAAAGCCCTGCTCACTCATTTGTAAAATAAACTTGTAAACAAATTCTTGTGTAATTATACCACGTCAATCTACTATCAATATCTGCTACTAAAAATGTAATAAATATACAATCCAACCATTGGTTTTACACATAGGGATGTCCCTTTCGAGATTCAATGGTCATTTATTGTCTTGAACAATCTGTTTGAGAAATACACACCACTTCATAATGCTATAACACTATCTGAAACGTTGATATGTAAAACCCCCCACGCTCTGCTAACCTGTCTCATGCATTCCAGTTCATTCTGGTTTCATTGACGACTCTTTTATCCAATATAGGACATTATAACCATAGCAACTGTGTTTGCAGTGTCTTATTGGATGCTTTAAACAATAAATTACAGCCGGGCGTAACAACCTTTTGTGATGGATTTTTTAGTGGATATTCAAACGCAGAGGTGAGGGAGATCAGACAAGTCACTGACATAGGTGAGGACCAATAAGGGAGATATAACACAAACAAAAGAAAAGAAAAACAGGAACTAATTCCTGACAGCTAAACAGCCAAACAAAATCTACCCACGAAAATAGAGCGAACTCGAATAGAGTAAAACACAAATCTAAATCTCCCGAACTCAATACTAGAGCAAAAAATAGGATATTAGAAAACACAACGAAAACACTTTCGCAACGTAACTCTACAACGTCCGATAAAAGGTGAAACAAAATAAAACCACCAAAAGAAAACACTGTCTCGTAGAGAACAGCACAGAAATAAATAGCACAGAACGCTAACAGGAGGAAACACAATCCTATACCTGAATAACCTAAAAGCAAGTCCCTCGTGAACATAACAACATTAATATCACAAGGTCGCTTAAACCTGGCTATACCTGGCTTAATGTACAAATGAATGACAAAGAAGCACCAGGGAAGCGAAAGTAAGGAACTTAATTACCCCGCCGGTAGAAGCACAGGTGAAATTAATATCGAGCATGTGAAAGCAAAACCCAGGACCAGAACGTGGAAAAAATCTGATAGATTCTCAATCAGGATACAGGACGAGAATCACAGCAGAAAAGAAAACCAAAACCCACGAACCATGACAGGACCCCCCCTCTAAGGGATGACCCCTGACGATCCCTCGGACTGCTTGCTCCGAAACTTCTTAATAAGTTTGGGGTCCAAAATATTCCTGGACGGAACCCAACATCATTCCTCTGGCCCATAACCCTCCCAGTCCACTAAGAACTGCCAGCCCCTACCCACACGTCTCTCCACCAAACTGCGGCAGACAATATATACCGGGCCTCCCTCCACGATCCAAGTAGGTGGAGGAGGTCTCTCAGCCAGAGATATGGGACTGATCAGCAACGGCTTAAGCTGTGAAACGGGGAGTGTGGCAGTTCAAGGCGGACCGTCACCGGGTTTATTTTCCGAATGATCTTGATAAGGCCTATGTAACGCAGAGCAAATTTAAAAACTCAACCGCAGAGATCTCGATCGCGCGAGAGCCCAGACTCACTAGCCCACGATAGAGGAGGGAAACCGACAATTTTCTGTCGGCGGCTTTTTTTTTAGTAGCCCCCGCAGCCAAAACAGCCGAACCCGACCCGCCCCCCCACCCCACCCACACTCCAAAAGAAAGCAGCAGACGTCACCACATTTTTTTTTTTTTTCGGGGAAAAGGGGAAAAAAATAACAAAATGGGCCCCAACCACGGAGAAGAAAGAAGAGAGGGCATTGTGGCAGGTTTAGCGCATATTCCGTCCATGGAAGATAACGACTTCAAGAAGTAGGGTTAGAAGCCACCAAACAGCAAGGGGTGTTCTCCAGAGTTTGATTAGTACGCTCAGTTTGTCCGTTAGTTTGTGGATGGAACCCGAAGAACAGACTAACGGAAGCGCCCAACTGCGTGCAAAAAGAGCGCCAAAATTTAGCGACAAACTGAGGACCGCAGTCAGATACCATGTCTAGAGGCAATCCGTGAATCTGGAAGACGTGATTAACCACCAGTTGATCAGTCTCCGGAGCGGATGGCAATTTCGCAAGAGCTACAAAATGCACTGCTTTAGAAAATTGACTACCACGAGAGTAGCTGTATTGCCCTGACACACCGGCAACGAAATCCAAGGCTATGTGGCTCTATGGTCGACTAAGTACGGGCAATGGATGTAATAGTCCCGAGGAAGGAAGATGAGAACCTTTATTGCGTGCGCAAACCGAACAAGTGGAAACAAATTTGCGCACATCCTTCTCTATTCCAGGCCACCAAAACCATCTGGAAAGGAAATCCTTAGTACAGTGGGCACCAGGATGAGCAGCTAGCTGTGAGGAATGACCCCACTGCAGCACTCACAACCTCAATCCAGGAGGCGCAAACAGGGAATTAGCCGGACCTCCCCCTGGACCCGGATCTAGGCGCAACACCCTCTGTACCGCCACCTCAATATCCCACAAAACGGGAGCCAAGATTGGGGCCGCTGGCACAATGGGCTCGGACGAATTGGGCCTGTCGGATTGGTCAAAAATGTGCGACAGAGCATCCGGTTTTACATTCTTGAACCCCGGGTGGTAGGTCAACAAGAAGTTAAACCAAGTAAAAAAATAACGCCCAGCGAGCCTTGATATTTTTACTAATATTTGTCCAACAATAATCTGTATGTATTTTCATTCATTCACCCATTTAGTTTTAGCTTGGAGAGTCAACCCTTGGCATGTACCCCAGGTTTCATGGTGATAGCCCAAACTGTTAAAGAGCTATCACTAATATTGTCGTGGGCCGCGCCTTTTTAAAAGTTGATTGGTCAATGGCAGCTATGTTGTTTATCTGATTGGGCTGGTTTATATGGAATATGTGTATCTTGGTCCAATAAAGCTATGCAGAGCTATGCAGCAAATTTGGTACTGATTGGTCCACAAACAAAAGAGACACACAGTAGGTAGGGAAAAAATCGAAATGGCAGGAAACCTACCCAGATGGACTTCAGTATTTTAATTGCCAAATTTGTAGAGCTCATTCATAAAGTTATGTGTACTGAGTTTTGTGGAAATCGGACTTACAATGTGGGAGTTATTGCCTGTTAAGAGTGTTAGATAATGGATCACTAATTGTAACACCACTTAGTTGCTGATTGGGGTTATATTGAATGGGCATCTAGTACCTCACCATGCTGCCAAAACTCTCACATTCACAACGTTAAATATCTTTGAAACTATTTGGAATTTTGTAAAGTTGCATACATGTTGTATACAATCACACCGGTGTGACCGTACGCTTCAGGGACCACTCTAGCGCTGTAACACCGGTGTGACCGTACGCGTCAAAGGGTTAAAGCTGTAGTATATAATTTCAGACAAACATGAATACTGTAATTGGGATGTATACGTCTACCACTAGGGGGCCAACGTAGATCGGGTTAACATGTCCCTTAGGTTTCATGATGATAGCCCAAACTGTTGCGACTTATGACCACGATTGCCATAGGCCACGCCGCCACAGCCTTTGTCAAGTTTTTAAGTAACTTGTGTGTTGGTCTAATAAAGTTATGCAATAAATTTGGTGCAGATTGGTCAACAAACAAAAGAGCCAGTGTTGAAAAACAGTCTTTCGCAAAATGCAACATAGCAGAAAATCCATCCAGAGGGACTTAATACAGAGGGTTTAATACGCTAATTTGTAGAGCTAATTCAGGAGATTATGTGAACGAGTTTCATGGAAATCAGACTTAGGTTGTGTTAAGTTATTTCTTTTTAAAATTAATCTTTAATTGTGGTGCCACCTAGTGGCCGATTGAGGTCATATTGAATGGGCATCTAATAGCTAATTTATCTGACCATACTGCCAAAGCTCTCTATCATTTACCAACGCACAGGAATCAGAAATTTTTTCGCAATAACAGTAATAAAGTTCACCGTCCAAAAAAAATTGTGTGTTGCTTTGCAATCGCACAAAGAAGTAGAAGAGGTTACATTACAATCCCAGATTGCTTTGCATTAATGGGAGAAAGCTCACCTCAGCTTCCACCAATGTGTAGCACCCACCTGGGTGATGCACAGCAACCATTTTGCAACAGAGCACTCACTAACACAATTGATTGAGGTGAGAGGTAACACCTGTTTGTACTCTGGATTCAAACAAATTACTTTCATATGGTATGTTTCTAGTGTGCTTTCTGAAAAATATATACAATTTCAAGTTCAGTGTCTTCTAGAGAGTTCTAGGTAGGGAGGGTTGGTGATATCTCGATAACAGGACCTTAGCTGTCTGCATGCAAAGAAGAAGCCAGCCACTATTCTCATCTAACAAGTATTCTCCATAAAATGATGAAGGTTCTAGCTCAAGTTACAAAATAAAGATAGAATCACTGTCACATTATTATGCATGTACTAGAATGTATAATCTAATAGATCTCTTGCAAATAGTTGTATAGACTCTATTAATTTTGTAAAAACAGAGTTTAGGTGCTTCTTTTATTTCCATTAGTAGGGCTATAATATTGAACATTTCAGTGGGAGTGTGTTGTACCCTTTCTGCAGAAATAAGCCTATCAAGTGTATGTCACAGTGTCTGCCCCGTCCTTGGATAAGGGAAATAATACCTAGCAGGGGTCATTCAGGCCCTTGGTGTTGTCACCGGGATTAAAATGCAAGACCATTCCCCAGCAGAGAGCTTTGCACCAGATGCTCACATGAAATCTGACTGACCAATATTCTGTAGTTATGCATCATACCATCTTTCCCTTCTCCCTCCCTTGCAGTGCAGTGAAATGCAGTAAACAAAGCTAAATCGGATTTGACTTTCTTCAAAACAGATGCATCAATTATCGTTTAATTTTACCGTAATAATATGGGTGGCCACATGGAAATGGCTGAGCGATTGTTTTAGAGCATGTTAATTATACTGATGGCCCTGGGGAAATTCGTAATCTATACGTACCACGTGCTGCATAATGAGGTAATGAGAAGAGCAAAGGCCTTTCTCCACCACTCCTCCATTTCTGTGCTTTACTCAAGAATGCCTACTCTGTGCGCCTGTGCCGCCCCATTGCTCAGTCCCTGTCACCTTGCAGCACCTTGTCCCTGAAGACATTTACAATCATAGTGATGAATGGGTTCCTACTTAGCCCTGCCGAAATGTTCAGTGTTCCACTTCATACAAATCCAGAGAGCAGGCTGGCCGAGCATGAAGCCACAGGAATGAATCTGTTGAGGGAAAGAGTATTGATAACAGCATCACATGGATGAAATGCTCAAATTTTGCAGTGCACAGCCCTCTAAAGGTCAAAGGGTCAAAGTTTAAATAAAAATAATGTTTGTTCGGTTATTGCTGTCCTTTCATGTCTGTTCTGGTCTGTTGGTTTTTTTGTCTTTTTTGTCTGATTCTATTTGAAACAAGTGTAAATGTTATATTATCAAATGCAGTATGGCATTTACTCCCATCGAAGAATGCAATGTCATTGGGTAAACTGTCAGTCATGTAATCCATCTCATTTGATATTTGCTCTCTAATAATTGCCGTGTCTTCATGCTGACAGTTCATATTTAGATTAACTGAAGCTACAAACTGCAGATTGAGTCATTGGTCAGTACATAGAAAAGCAGGAAGGAATGATTTTGGTTGAGATAATGGTCTCTCCATTGATTGTACTGTTGACTAAACAGTTGTGAGCACAACACCAAAGGTTTGTTTCAGTGAATATACGATGAGCAGGTTCACTGTTGGTATATTTACCATGCCGTTTCAATGGTTTGTATTGCGTGGAATGAACTGTAATTGTAAGTTGGCAGTCGGAGAGAGGTTTTTTTGTTATTTTAAGAAATATTATTATTTAGTAACTTTACAATTTAAGCAGTAAAAGTGTCAGAACATGCAAACACCTTTGGATTAAAATGAGCACATATCAAAATGAGTCCATATCAAATTATATGACTGCAGTGCTGATGTAGTTAGACCAATCATAGACTACTATAAAACAAATTCATGATAATAAAATGTAGAACTGTTGAAGCATGGAGATTAATTGGTGCAAAATACACATGAACATTACCATCAAATCATCACCCCACAGCTAAGTTTTTGTCATATGGTAAAAGCAGAGCAACATTTTCAGACCTCCCCACTGTTGTTTGGAAAACTAGAAAGTGATGTCAATTATCAGAGAATATTTCAGCTTGGAATGACTTGTCATGTATCATTGGATCTCATCCCGCTCGCTTCCGAGGGAGATTTATTATCTCATCCCAGCAGAATATTATTGTTTGTTCTGAAGTGCCTCTTTCCGTTCATTTACTGCCTGTATCACCGGAAGATAGATTCAGTGTAATTGTTTTAAATGAGAGTGCACATACCAACAGCCATAGAATATCCAATAGCAGGGTTAGTTACCTGTAACCTTGCCATTGGATGTTTTGCTACAATGGAGTAATTTACAATGGTAGATTTTACAGTCAGAAATTATTTGAATGACTCATTATTGCATCGATGCATGCCACTCTAATGTTTTCACTGTCCGAGGGAAGATAATAATTTATAGTATGTGGTTTGATTTGGTTCATTTTCTAGGAGTAAGTGACAGGTACTGAGTACATTCCAGTTAATGATGTTATTCCTGCTAGCTTGTGAAACTTTGAGAAGTGTACGTGTGTAATCCACTGCCACAGCTCATTTGCGTCGTTACAGGGGTGAGGGGTGCTCAGTCAGGTCTATGTGGAGCTCAGTTTATTCATTGCCATTATTCATTTGCAGGGCAGACCCCAGTACACTTTAATACATGGCATCCATTTAGACAGCTGGATTTTAAGAAATTCAGGACAAGATTCAAACTTAAGGGAACTGCATTGCTGCGCCACCCAGTAGGCAAAGCCTAATCTAAATCAAGAAAATACACTTCAAGTAACACCATAGCAGTGTGTATGTTACCCGATTAATTGACATTTAATCTTATTTTCGGTTGGAACTATATTTCCTATGGCTCAAGTAACCTAAGATTTCTGCGCTCAAGGAAAAAAATAACAGCGCAATGTCAAAATGGCTATTCATGTTTATAATTGTGAATAAAAGCTGTGGGATAGCATTGTGAATAAATGATGTGCAGTGAGTGGATAGCACTGTCGCCTCACAGCAAGAAGGTGACAGAGCCAGAGGCCTTTCTGTGTGGAGTTTGCATGTTCTCCCCGTGTTTCCTCCAGGCACTCCGGTTTCCTCCCCGTAGTGTGTGAGTGAATTATGTCTGTGCCCTGCGATGGATTGGCGAACACTCCAATGGGTATTCCTGCCTCTCGCCCAATGCATGCTGGGATAGGCATCACCCAGGGAAATATTTTATTCTGCCTCACTGTGCATTCACTACTCCTCATGTTCATCAGGCCCCTGCTATCAATCTGCTGCAGCTGTGCACAATTTTCGATAACTCCAGTGCAATGACTATGCAGCACAGCTGTTAGATTATGAGAGAAGAGAAGAGAAGAGAGAAGCAGCAGCTGACTGCATGTATTTAAGAGGATGCACAGGATGTACACAGGAAATTTCTTGCATTGAATCAACTGTAACAGTGTTAGCTCGGCACAATATGTACATTATTAATGTTAAAAGTACTATCTCTGTGTAATTGTAATGTATGCTCCTCTGAATTGACAGAGATTTTTGCAAGGATGAAAAAGGAGAGGTCAACATTTCCAGCTTGTGGAATAATGAAAAATTGATAAAAATGTAGCTCACAGAAGTATATCTTATTGCGGGGTCTCATCTAATGGCAAAATGAAGTCAACAGATGATTATTGGCTAACTATGGACTTCTGTAGCTAACACAGCTTAGATTAAATCTGTTTGTTCTCTGAATGATCAGAACATGTAATTACATTTCTTTCAATGCTAGAAATTTACAGTACGTTTACATTAAAGAACGAACTTTTCAGTTCTCAGACATGAACCTTTAGGATTGCAAATAAAATATGAAGTATTTAATGCACAGAGATGTATGTAATTCTGAAATATACTGTGTACTGTGTATTTGTTTACTTTTCTTTATTTCTACTTCTCCAATTCTATTATTTATCTAAATTCTCTGCAGGATAAATGTCCTCATTTAACCTGCTCCCTTGAGATTGCAAAAACTCTTAAAGATTAGACACAATGAACTGGAAAGATAAGTCTATTCGGTGTTCCTCTGATTCATTGCCCTTCTGTCAGTCTGTAAGAATCACATTGTTTAAATTTTGTGTAAGAGAAAACTGATGATATGTTTCAGGGACCAGCACACACCTTAAAATTAAATTTAAATTTAAATAAAAATTTAAAATTTGTTTTATTTGTAGTGTAATGACAGCATTTTAATCAATTGTGACTCATTTCCTTCCCAGAAGCCTGCAGGCTGAAACAGAAGGAGTCAATTGAGTTTATTGTAGAATATAAATGAGCAGGATGTTAAAATTGTACATAGACTAGTTAATGCATTGCTTATTCTCAGAGTTAATTGGAGAAATGTTGGGGTCTTCAGTGCTGTTTAACATCTATGGAAGTATATTTGAGTCCTCAACTTTATTAAATTATTACAGAACTGTGGGCTTGGAGATAAACAAAGCAGTCAGGGGCACAAGGTGGGGCGATACACAGTAAGAGTGGGTAATCTCTATCCTAGAGTGCTGTGTCTGTTTCTGCATTGCGAATGTATGCTTTCAACAACTTACCTAGCTCAGTTAGCCAATCAGCTTTATACACCAATGGCAGTGTACATAGGGAATTGTACATTGGGACTCAAGAAGAGTCTTCAGCTGTTGTTCATGACCCTATCAAAACGTCATTAAAATGGCAGATGACATAATGATTGGGGCTGATTAAATAATTGCGAAGCATATACAAATAGCCTTCCAGGAATAGAATTTTCCACCCATGACGTAGAGAATGGCAGTTTATCCAAAGCGCTTTACAATGGCCTCTCACTCACCCGTTCACACACACATTCACACACCAATGGCGGCAGCTGCCATGCAAGGTGCTAGCCTGCTCATCGGGAGCAATTTGGGGTTCAGTGTCTTGCCCAAGAACACTTCGACATGCGGACAGGAGGAGCCGGGGATCGAACCGCCAACCCTGCGATCAGCGGACGCCCTGCTCTACCTCCTGAGCCACAGCCGCCCCAAAATAGACTTTGCAAGTTCCCCTGAATGCTTAGGAAATATTAATGTTACAATGTACCAAGGATAATAGATTAATTTACAATTTCCATTCAATCTCTGCAAAAAAATAATACTTAATCTTCACCAAGATTAAATGTATGATGTCAAGTTCACCTTGCTTCTGTGACTATAAGGACATGTTTTTACCAGATACAGGTTTCTGTACCCATCAATTGGTTTATGGAGTACTCCAGTTCAAACTTTTTACCAACATTTTCAGTTGCATGGCAACCAGTTATGCCATGTCAGGAATTTATTTATGTAGAGCGTCATTATCACTGAGACAATTGGTGAAAGTGCTTTGGTGAACCAAAGTTTTTCAAACAAAGTGTACGAAAGTTTTCCAAGTTTCTGTTGCATCTTTGTCATTCACACTCACAGTGGTTTGTTTGTGCTTTAGTCATTTTCTACATGGTAGCCACACTGACAGGATGTCTAGTCTTAAAGGCTGCAGGATTCATTATACAATTGTATAATATTTTATACCCCAGAGACAACTCCAGGTCCACTTCTTCTGTAACGTTTCTCCCAACTGGTATGGACCCAAATGCAGGACTTGGAGACTCGCAATAAAGCTCCGAAGGAGTATTTTATTAAGGCAAGCAATCAAGCAACGAAGAGGGAGAGTAGGTGAGGGTCAGGATACGGGTTTGGCGGTAACTAAAGGGAAGATGATGAACAGGGTAAGCGAGACAGGGGCTGGGCGAATGGTAGACAAACCGGTGACAACGGGAAGCAGGGTAGGCGAAGGCAATGGCAGAGCAGGGAAGTAGGCTGGCGGGCAAACTGGAAAAGGGCAGACTAGACAAGTTAGAAAACACACAGACAATGGCCGAGTAACACGTCAAATAAACATGACCTGACAAAAGAATAAATAGACTGATGAGTGAAGCGTGAGGAATGTATGCGCAAATTAATGAGCTGATGAGAGTGCGTGTGAAATAGGGAAGGCGAGTGGTTGGCTGAGGGATAATGAGAGGCGAATGAGAAAACGAGGAGGACAAGACCACACCCAGCCTGCACAACACGGAAGACAGACAAGGTAACCTAAAAACATGACATGAAACGAGAGGAATGGGGGTGACGTCTTCTCTGATTAGCTCTGTTTTTTATCTCTGCTTAGTTTAATTTGATTGCATTTCAGAAGGCATATTTAATAGAAAACATAATACATGTACAGAACTGTCCCATCAATGTTTAACGGCAGTCATTTTATAATGCAAATGTACTATCCCGTCCAATAACCCCTGGCTGTATGTTGTGATGTCCACTTAAACAATATGTTGTAATGTTTACTTGAGACCTCAGCTCAGAGACCTTGAGACCTTTCTGGAGACAAAGCTAAGAATCAGATTACAATCCATACCACAATAAAGCCGCATTCTTATTCATGTTTAAAGTAGCTTATCAGTAACAGCATTTGTTTTTGTGCTTCCCAGAGAGAGGAAAACAAAAATGGCAACCTTATTACTCTGATGTCTAACGTCTAATTTTCTGGGGTTTAAGACATCTTAATGATGGGGTTTGTTAAATTGTGTTTTGTTTGTTAATTAGGTTTCATAGTTCATTACTGCTCTTGAATAAGGCTGCTCTTAGTAGGACCAGAGAGGTTTAATGTGGCTTGTGATTTATCATGCAAACATTCTATTATTATTGGTACACAGCAACAGGGTGATAGTAGTGCATATAATCAATCTGGTGCAGAGCTTAACATCCTCAGCTTCTTTCATTGGTGCTGACAGGAAATTGATCATCATGTACAACACAGACTCAAGGGTTACTGATAGTAATAAACCCTGCTAGCCTGTTTCTAATGCACTACACCAGTTGGCTGTTACCAGTGAGAGCAATTTGATTGACTGAAGATGTATCGGCTAATGCAATGCTGGGAACCTGTTCATCATTTTGGAAATTAATGTTTCTCTCACAGAAGAAAGAATGTTATGGCTTTTGCATTGTTATTGAAAATAAGATAACTGCAATGGAGGTTTACCCTTTGTGTATTTTTCAGTTAAGAATTGTACAGTAGCTTCAGAGAATTGAGATGACCACAATCCAAGTATTCTGGTATGATCCTTTGTAGTAGATGGGAGCATATTGCCAATCAGACTTATAATTCATTTTAAATGTGTTACGTATCTTAAATGTGTTAAGTATCTACGGCGGCAGTGTAGTATAATGCTTAAGGAGCTGGACTTGTAACTGAAAGGTTGCAGGTTCAATTCCCAGGTCGGACACTGCCGTTGTACCTTTGAGCAAGGTACTTAACCTGAATTGCTTCAGTATATATCCAGCTGTATGAATGGATACATGTAATAAGAAGTTGTGTAAGTCACTCTGGATAAGAGCGTCTGCTAAATGCCTGTAATGCTGTAGCTTTAATAATCTTAATTACTTAATTAAGAAGAACCTAAATTGTTGAAACAGGTTATTTATTCACTATCTATTTTAGGCTTTATGAACTGAACTAATTAATAAAGAGTGATTTTAGGAAAATTGTAATAAGAATTGAACTCAAGTTAAGTCTTTGTGGGTGTCATGGTTTAGGCTGCCTCTACTTATTTCTGCGATCGTTCCCCCTTGGAGCCGAGTGAGGGCGTCTTTGCATTTCTTTTCCACCGTCCGTTCTGGGCTTTTGCTCTGTCTCGGCAATTATTCCCACGCACCTGTTCTAGGTTTCCTGCCAGCTATAAAAGCTCAAGGTTTCCGTTTTCCAGTGCTTCGGTATTGTTAAGGTATAGGTACAAAGCAACCACTTAATTTGAAAGCTCTGCTTTGAAGTTACGTGGGACTTGCTTTTAGTTGCGTTAGTTTCTTCATAGGATTTTGTTCTCTTATGCGATTTCTGTTCCTCGTTCTGGTTTTCTACTGTTCTCCCAGAGAAAGTTACCTTTGTTACCTCTTTTCTTTACTTTTCTATTCCAGTTCCTTCTCTTATTGAGAGCTAGAAGTATTTTCTCCTTTCCTTTTCAATACTCGAGCCTACAAGTTTATTTTGCCCTATTATCTGGGTTGCTATTGTTTATCCTCTGTTTCTGTTACCTCCATCAGTGCCCTCTCGTATTGAGAGCGCGAAGTAATTTTCCCTTTTCTGTTTAGCACTGGAGTCTACGAGTTATTTTCGCCCACTTTTCTGGGTTGATTTTCTTTGGCGTATCGCAGGGAGTTTTGTCCCTAGTGGTTATTTACTTCACAGGAATAACTTTGAGATTCCCTCTTTGTCGTGACTGGTTCCCCGAACCCGACTCCACCTTACAGAGGGTTTGAAAAAAACATTGATCTAGAGGGCGCTTTTTAGAGCGCTTTCACATATGGCTCTCTGATCCCTATGATGCTAAAAAAAACAATCAACTGTCGGTTGACAAGGACCCAAAATGCCTGTCCGATTGGCAGAATCAAGTCAACATGACTAATCACAGGAAAAGACTGAATGTAAGGGGAAAGCAGCAATTTAACTGAGGGCCTTTTTTACAGCCACTGCCGAATTCACTCGATTAATTCGTACATCTAAAAAGGTAAGAGATAACTGGGATCAAGAGGGCTAATTTTCATCTGGCAGAGCAGGGAGACAAATCAGACGTGCGACTGGACAAACATATGTCCTTTTTTTCCCTTGAACCTCGGCGATCCTGACTAGGTGGTCCACCCCTGGAATGTCGCGGATTACTTTTCCCACTGGCCACAATGTGCGGGGTAACTGCCGGTCAATGTTCATTACAATGTCCCCAATCTGCAGTTGCTTCCCATCTGTGCGCCACTTTTGCTGGGTTTGGAGACCGGGCAAGTAATGCTGGATAAAGTGCTTCCAAAAATGATCAGCCAGGAGTTTACTATGCCTCCACCTTCGTCGGCCCAGCATCTCCGACTCCGAGTAAACAACCTGGGGGAGGGAGGCATCGGCTCGGCCCATCAGCAGGCTGTTAGGTGTGACTGGGTCCAAATTCGTAATGTCGGATGATGTGTATCCCAGAGTCTTGGAGTTGAGAGTGCCTCCTCTTTCACAGACTGGGCTTCTATGGTCACCTGAAGAGCGGCATTCAGAAAGCAAATCTTTCTCTCCCAGCATCCCCCTAAGTGTGGCGCACCTGGGGGATTGAAGGTGAAGCTTATCTGCTGGCTGGGCCCTTGAGCTGTGGCTGTAGAGTAGAGAAGGCGTCTTGTAACTCTCACTCACCTCCTTTGAAATTTGTGCCCTGGTCCGATGATAATTCAAAAGGTTTCCTTGTCTTAGAGATGAAGCGCCTGAGGGCCATCAGGAATGTGTCGGTATCGATGCTCGTCAGAAGGTCAACATGTACTGCCCTCGTAGTCATGCACTTAAAGATGACACCCCACCTCTTTGCTCCGGAGTCCGATAACACTAGTCAGCTGGTGAAGGCATGGGCTTACTTGCTCTAAGGTGAGTGAGCTCAGTGGGGAAACACTCACGTTACACCTGCTGGAGAATGATCAGTTCCGCCTCTTGATAGTCCCTTGCTAAGGTGTCATTTGTGCACGCAGCCACCCCGTGTAGATGCTGGACTGTCGCCTCTAGGTACTCAAAGGTCTTGTACTGACTTCTGGGATGATTTGCTCTGTTGCAGGAACAGTGAGGCAGCAGAATGACAATTTTTTGAGCTCTTCTTCCGGATCAATTGTGGCCGAAGCTACTCTTTGCGGCCACTGGTCCATAGGCTGTCTAAAGAATGGAGGGCCTTGGTTCCATCTGCAGTGGCCAGCCAGATTGAGAAGAGTTTTGCCTTGCGTAACGTCATCCGCAGGGTTTTGACTGGTCTCCACATACTGCCAAGTGTCTGGGTCCGTAAGCTCCTGAATTTCTGCCTCCCGGGTCTCCACAAACACCTTATAGCAGCAGGACTCCAGGTGAGAACAGTCGTGGAATCAGACCAGAGGGTGACATGATGGGGAGAGTTGGCTCTGTCTTTAGGACCTTAGCTAACTGCGCACCTGTGAGCGTGGCACACAGCTCAAGACAAGGTATAGATTGCCGTTTTTTAAGCGCAACCCTGGTTCTAGCTGACAGGAAGGCCATCTTAATCTTGCCGGTGATGTCTTCTGTCCTCAGGTAAGCGACAGAGCTGTACACAAGCTCTGAGGCGTCACAGAAGACATGGACGTCTTGTTGACAGCTTAGATTGTCCTTCTCCGGACTTGTGTAGCACCGTCGGAGTGAAATCTTTGGGAGATCCGGGAGCTTGCTCTCCCAGATGTGGCAGGCTTGCACAAGATCGTCTGGCAGTTGCTGTGCTAACACCTTAGCCCGAGTGGTGTAGGACACGATGTAGCCAAGCGGGTCCACAGGCGCTGTACAAACACCTTAGCCCAAATGGTGTAGGGCACGATGTAGCCAAGCGGGTCATATTGGCTGGCTAATACTTTGTATATGTTCCGCATAGTGGCCACGGAACAGTCGATGTTGCGATGTTTGTGTCTGACAGAGGGTGGCTGATTACTGAGGTGACATTGCTCATCCATTGCCATAGTATAAAGCCACCTTTAGCTAGAAGCTTATTCACCAGCTTTTTAGCTTATTCTTGGGAGTAGAGACTCTGCAAACAGTTATCAACATAGAAGGACTATTCGATTGTGTCGCAAACATCCTCACCAGGCTGGCTATAGTCCTGGACATGCCTCTGAAGTGGGCGGCTGTGGCTCAGGAGGTAGAGCGGGTCGTCCGCTGATCGCAGGGTTGGCGGTTCGATCCCCAGCTCCTCCTGTCCACGTGTCGATGTGTCCTTGGGCAAGACACTGAACCCCAAATTGCTCCCAATGAGCAGGCTAGCACCTTACATAGCAGCTGCCGCCATTGGTGTGTGAACGGGTGAGTGAGAGGCCATTGTAAAGCGCTTTGGATAAAGGCGCTATATAAGTGCAGTCCATTTACCATTTACCATTTACCAAGATGGTGCAGCAGGGGCTGAAAGCCGTCCCGAAGGGCAGGACCTGCCATTCTTAAACACTTAGTGGGTTGTTCCATTCCTTGTTTTTCCACAGGAACCTGAGCAGGGGGCAGTTTTCAGGGAGTTTGGTCGTTTTTGGTGGAACATTCCACGGATGTCGCCACTGATAGTGACGGTGTGCTACCTGTCCAGCTTAAGGGCATAGCCGGCTTGCTCTAGCTTGAGGATTTCTGCCTAGTATGTTGCTGCTTGAGCAGGGTCCTTAGCCAGCCTCTTCTCATCACTTTGTCGACCTCAATTCGCACTGTTTTTTGCTCGAGCAGGAGGACCGCTTCCTGATCTTGTTTGGACCTTGTGACAGCTCTCTTGTTCTGGTATGGGAGCACGTCCATTTTTTGATTGTATAGGTCGACCAAGGGCGAAGCGGCAGATGGGAATAGGCATTGACGAGGTGACAGAGCGTACCTAAGTCCATGGGCTGGGCCCTGCAACATCCAGCCAGGGTGAGTCTTCATGGCTGCAGGCCCCCCTGGGGGGCCGAATTGCACTGGTGCGATGGGGGTGATCAGATGTGGGCAGTTTGAGCTTTCAGGAGAACGGGGCGTACCTTTTCAAACTGTTGCAATGGCAGATGAGCTAAATGATAGCTCCGAACAGACTCTCAGATTGGCAGAATCGAGTCAACATGAGTAATCACAGGAAGAGACTGAATTAAAGGGGAAAGCAGCAATTTAACTGAGGGCCTTTTTTACAGTGTGATTTGTATACTTCTAAGCACTTTAACCATATTGCCAAATGCTTGGAAAAACAAAGTGTGACAATACAGATTGTGAGGGTGGAGCAAAATCTTGGGACACAGCGTGTTGCTGCTTCGCCACTAGAAAAAAGCGTATGCAAAGTCAAGAGCCCAGGAGCATTGTTAGGCTGATCATTCGGGCTCGAGCCCCGAATGTTTTGAGTCTAGCCCTGAATGTTTTTGGTCCGTAAAAGGTTTGTGTTGCTCTGCCCAGGAGCTGATTTTAATGTACTGTAGCAGAGCGGAATCTTAGTTGTACTTTCAATTGTTATTGAGGCACAATAAATTGCTACACAAGCACTGTACTACTTCCATTTAGATAGCATTGCACAATGTAGGCTATGGCATAATCATGGAAAGTAAAAAACAAATGAAGAAGAAATAGCCCAACAATTTAAATTTAATCTAAAAAGCGATTATGCAGAAAGCGGCTGTTTTTCCCCACATGATAATGTCAATGCATTAATATTAGCAAGTTAGCACAGCTAAATGTAAATTCTGGTTATCTTTACTCATCCTCTTTCTGATGGACAGGTTGTTCACTATCTTTCTACACACATAGCCTACCTTCTTGACACACTTGGAAGTTCCCTCACAAGATTATTGGCTTGAACAATGATAAAAACAAAGATTGTTGGAAGGCCCTCTACGACGCAAATGTTTGCATCTGTTGCAAACTGTAATGTTGTGGTGTTTGTCAGTTTTGACTCTTGTTTGGGGTATTCATAGTATAGTATTGCCACTATTAATCAGTCCCTCCAGAATTTTTTAATGTCGCGATCGCAAGTATTAACGCAAAATCAACTAAATTCCGCTAAAGTTGCAAGAGCTTGCATTTTTCTCCAATAACCACAACATTCCCATGAAAAATTGTCAAATCATTGTGTTACGACCCCAGCTCCTGTAAAAATTACTTTAACATTTCAATTTACAAATAAAACAAAACATTTTTGTTAGATTGAGCCTTTTGTGTATGGTTACTCAGAACACAAGCTCCACAATATTTCCAGTTGTGTTATACACTACTGTTTCATTCTCACTGAACTTATTAGCCTACATATCATTTTTTATTGAATAACATATATTTTTGAAATCACAATTTTTATTTGCAACTTTCACCAATCACAGCAACTTCAACAAACACACACAAAACATCTGACTTTGTATCGCAACTTTTAAGAAAAGCTGCCGCAAAATCAAGCATTTTAGGCCGCAACAATTGCAAAAAATTATTTTTCCCCACTTTGTCACTTTTATCACTTTGTTATTGGAGCCTCCTGGCTGAAGCTTTTCACACAGCTTTGTACACAGTATGAAACTGGTCTGACAATAAACATCTTGAATTTTGAATCTATTCTCATTATGTGTTTTGCCGTACAATGCGGCGCAAGGCCACAGCTCATTTGGTCATGCTTGTCATTTAATGATAATCACCTGCTATTTGATTACAGTCACCTGTTGTTTACCACAAAGATGTCTGCGATGGAATACTATGAATTGCTTAGTAATACAGTAAGCCTTGAGATTGTAATGTAATGTCTTGTCAGTCTTTAACAGCATAAAATAATTGTCATAGTTTAATCAAATGAAGATTATATGAATTTAAAGGGAAGCAATGTCAAAATATATATTTTTCTTTAGGCAGAGTATGTCGTCTTAATGTTTAAGTTTATTTAATGGTTTTCCAGAGGGTAGCACGGACAGTGGCAGTGCAGATGAGTTGCAGCCAGCAGAGCCAGGATTAGAGAGGGAACATTTTAATGAATGGCCTTATAATCACTATTGTTGATACCAAAACACTAGTGTCTGCTCATATCTGTATCATGGAAAGCATCTCCTCGTATTAATTTGAACACAGACTTACAGTACCTCCATTCACACAGCAGGCTACATGATGTGGGAGTAAACAGGACCAGGGGTCAAATACATATTTGAAGTGCTGCCTTTTTAGAGGCCAGTCATATTTTAAAATATTCTTGCAGATCCGTTTGAATTTTGAACTTTGCGTTACTAACCAAATAAGAAAAATTGTCTTTTGAATACTGAGGAAAATAGAGGTTTTTTTTTAAATGGTTTTTAAAAAGCAGGAATTTTATTAGCGTCTACTGGTTTAAGGTATTTATAATAGTGAGCATTTGACCCAGGTGAGGAAGAAACCTATAAAATGATGGACAGTTACTGCTCAGCCCTGTGTGAGACTGGTGTACTGGTGTGCAGATGAGTGATATATAGGTGGTTTGATATGAATAAAACATACATAACCCCCCAGGCTCCCTCCGCTTCTCATTGCTGGTCCCATAGTCATCCATCAGAATGTTCTCACCTGTCTCTGTATTCTTCTGAAAAACCCAGAGAACGCAACACTTGTTTAACTGGATCCCTTTATATTTGATCTAAATTATCGTCATGGAAGTCTTACACAGTGAAATGTTCACTGTTACTTTAAGGGCTTAATTTAATAAGACCTTAAGTGTGTGCAAAACCTTTTAGCACACGCAAAACCAATAACATGACCAGTGATTGGTCATAGTATTTGTTTTGCACCAATCATTGGTTGTGTTATTAGTTTTGTGTGTGCTAAAAGTTTTTGCACATGCTAAATGTCCTAAATCTACTAATCTAATCTAATAAAAGTCAAAGAGCGATTAAATTAATTTGATCAGAGAAAAATTTACTCTGTCAGAGGTGAGTTAACACTGAACATTTTACTTTGTATTTATAATAAAGTGTCCTGTTTTTTTTTAGATCTGCCATATCCACATCAGCTGGGTGAAGTACCCAATTGTGAATCAGCTTGACACGTGCTGTTATGAAAAATGTTTTTGCTGCTTATGGTCATTAATGATTCAGGAATGTACTGTGGTGAAAGTAGTTGGTTATTAATAACATGAAATGTACATTTATACTCACGATATACCCTTATCTTATTTATTTATTTATTTGCTTTTTTAGGGAAAACTACACTGGTAAAGGTATATACTATCAGAAAATGCATTCAGCTAGATTTATAGAAGTAGTTAGATGGAAGAAAAGTTTCTATTGGGATTTATTGATATGATTATGAAAACCACAAAACTTCAGCATGGCCAGATACTTGTTTTCAATAATTAAATAAACCAAACCCACAGATGGGACATACATACTACTGGGTATAAGGAGTGTAGTCTCTTTGATTTCTGAAGATTAAATCATATATTTTCTTTCAGAAGGGAATACTGCATGGGGAAAAGTGGAGGGTGACCTACATTAAGAAATGTAGATCCTCTACATGAATGTTAAAGGTAATTTAAAAAGTAGGGTGAATTCCTCTTTGTGGAAGAGACTATAGGTCAGTGAGCTAAGTGAGTGTTCTCTCTGTTCAAAATAGGCAGGAAAGGGTTCTCATCAGAGTGAATGGGATATACTTGGTACTTCCTTATGAGTGGGAACCATTAATTAACCCTGTATCTTTATCATGTACTTACACTATCAATACAGTACATGAATTGATTTAATCTTTTGAATTAAATTTGGCTGTTCATCTCCAAGCAGTAGTTTTAAGTGTCGAAAGGGAAATTAAATATATATTTTTGTGTACAATTCATATTTTCAGGCAACTGAAACTGAAAATTAACAAAATGTTTCTTATATTAAAGATGGAGAATATCTAATGTTATCATATAATATTAATAATAAGATGATATTATTCCTGCATTAAATTAGTAGTCACATCCATTTATTGGCCAAAAATGTAATGCTAAACATATAAGATACATCTAAAAATAGCAGCGCTTTGTAGTGTAGGAAAGAGTTGTACTGAGGGTGTTTTTGGCATGTACAGTGTGTAAAGTGTATCAGAATTATACATGACATATCCCATTAAGTATTGCAACCAAGTCAGGCATAGATTAATTTCCATTAGTAATATAATTTATGTCAACTGAAATAACAATTATACAAAATTCAGCAGCCTGATACTGAGACCCAACTTCCCCATTAATATTAAAATACTGGCTCAGAGCAGTGGGAAATGGAAAGTAGTAGCTTTAACTGTAGAGCTAAAATACATATTGTACGATATTAGTTTTTTCCCCAGTGGTTTTCCACTACTTGTAATGGGTTTTTAAACAAACGCGAAGGTGGGGGAATCAGAACAAGTCAGCTCACAACCGTGAGGACCAATAACAGGGAGAGAAAATAATAAAAGAAAATTAAGAAAAGACAGGAACTAATTCCTTAAGGCTAACAGCCAAAACTAAAATCAACCCACTAAAACGGGCGAATTAGAAAACTAGTAGAATACCAACTAAATCTCCCGAGCTCACGTAATGAGCTAAAACGGGAAACTTAGCAAACAAAAGAACACTCTCGGCTACCTTAGCTCAAAGCCGGTGTAAAACCAAAACTAAAGTACAAAGAAAAACTGTCTCCTGGAGAAAGTACAAAATAGATAGCACTAAATGCTACCAGGCGGAAAACAATCCTATATCCGATTAAGTAGCTATAGCAAGTCCCCTCTGAACATAAACAAAGTTTAATATCAGGAGGTCGCTATTACCTGGCTATACCTGGCTCGAATGCAATGTCGTAAGACAAACCAGCACCGGAGAAGCAGAAGTAAGGAACTTAAATACCCTGCAGGTAGAAGCAGGTGGAAACAATAATTAAGCTGGCAAACCACAAAAAGGAATGTGGAAAAAATCAGATTGATTCACAATCGTGAAAGCAGGACGAGAGCCGCAAAAGAAAAGAAAACAAACAGCCGTTCTCCAGAGCAGTTTGCCTCATGGAAGTGTCTCAGAATCTGAATTAAATATACAGGTCTGCACATTTACACTCTGTACTATAGATAAAAGGGCCTACCTGTACATTGAGTCAATACAAAGGCAATGTTGTACAGTAATAGAAACATTCTACAGCTGAAACTATAGCTCAGTACTTCTGTTTTGAAATGCTTCCTTTGATATATTGATGTTGTTTGATGGTGCCAAAAACATCTCTCAGTTTCCTTCACCATTGATCTCCATCCTATTGGAAAATCATTCAGTTAGATACTGGCAGGAGTTTCAGTGATTAATCTTCTTCAAAACTGCAAAAATGAGCTAGATAGTTTTGCCAAAGAAAGAGTGAATAATGAAGACTGCTTGTTGTTCTTTCGATAAGCAGCTATTTTATCAGCTATTCGGCTTGCCACATTTTGACTCTAAAGACAGATCAAATGGCATACCGTATAGCTGCATAGCAACAAGGAAAGTGTTTATTGCGAGCTGCGGCTCCAACATGACTTGATAACAGGCGTGAAGTTTAACTTAAATGTAACTAATTAACTGTGAGACCTTCATAAAGCATGAATAACATATTAACTACTATGACAATATCAATTATTAAAAAAATTTGGTTTTGGGGACAGCTGACACCTTTATTTTACTAGAAGTTCTTTAGAGATTAGAGTGGGGCATGTCACTCTACATCTACAATATGTAGAACTGGAAGTGGGGCATGTCATTCTACGTCTACAGTATGTGGAAGTGGGGCATGTCACTCTACGTCTACAGTATGTGGAAGTGGGGCATGTCACTTTACGTCTACAGTATGTGGAAGTGGGGCATGTCACTTTACGTCTACAGTATGTGGAAGTGGGGCATGTCACTCTACGTCTACAGTATGTGGAAGTGGGGCATGTCACTCTACGTCTACAGTATGTGGAAGTGGGGCATGTCACTCTACGTCTACAGTATGTGGAAGTGGGGCATGTCACTCTACGTCTACAGTATGTGGAAGTGGGGCATGTCACTCTACGTCTACAGTATGTAATTTGTCACAATTCATGAGGTATTGACACACCCCAGCAGAAGGCGCTTTCTGTACATGTATTACCAGAAACAAATGTAGCAATAAAACAACATGGAATTGATGTTCTGACGATTGGAGAGAGACGTTGACAGACTCAGTGTGTCTTGATTTGGCGTGCTTCAGGTTCGTAGTCAATCCACCCATCTGAGGCATCTGAATATGCATGAAAGGAAGAGATCAGCAGATGATTATGGATGTGGAAATTACAACACACCAGAAAGAAAGTGCCAGTGATTCAATTATGCTCATTTTGATTAGTAGAGGGGGAGGAGCAGCTGTTTGGTCCTTCATTCTGAACTTCATTGTTTTATTATACCTGCTTTATACATCCTTGTTTGCCTAGTGCATTCATTTATAAACAATCTCTATCCTTCTGGTGCTGTTCCAGTGTTTGGCCCACATATCCACACACCCTCTTGCCTCTTGGTTTTTGTATTTGTACCCAGAGGGGATATTTCCAGTATGGAACATTAATAGAGCAGAACAAAATAGCAATGTCCTGCTCTTAATGGGCCCTGGTGAAGGAGTACCCGCCTAATGGAAGTGAAGCATTCACTTGATTCTTCACGCTCCCTAGTCCTATTTTTACAATTTTATATTTGGCAACTCAGCGCAACATCAAGCCTTCTACCAAATTTCCTTCTAGCAAATTTTCAAAAAACAAGTTAGACTGGCTAATTTAATTTTCCCCTATGAAGTCACAGCATACTATCATTTTGAACATTGGTTATTTCATTAGTCACTGTTACCATGTATTGACATAGCATAGCGTTGGTCAGCTAACTTAGCTAGTTATTCCATCTGAGCATCAATGAGTTCCTCGCGACACAGCTATATTTTATTTTCACATTATTTAGACATTCCCACGCAGCCATTTATACACCAAAACATAATTCAGTCCCATTGGTGCAGTTGGTACTGGCAAAGCAGGCAAAGGAACATATTTGTATATTGAGCCAGTTTCCTGCCATTGCTGATCGGTGAACAGTTGTACAGCAGTGGCCAGTATAAAAACCTTTTTGATAAAAAACTAATTAAATATCTCAACAGAATAATATGTATTGTATATATAATAAAATGATGGTTTTCATTGCACAGGGTTTTTAAATAGAGTACAGGTTGTACAATTGTGCAGTAAGCTGCTGTATCTCAATTACCTTTCTCCTGAACATTAAAGTGATTACAAAACATTTTGGCATAGCGGTGATATAGCCCAGCAACCAAGCACCTATCAGACCAATCTTATTGCCAGCTGACAGCCTGCCAACATTTAGCAAATGAGCACTACAGCAGTCTGCTAGCAGCAGGGCCATCGTCAAAATATTTTGCTCTTAACAGCTGATCCCCATCTTGACTGGCTGCACCTGAACTGTCTGCTACAGGGTCGCCACAGTGGCCACCACTATTGAACTCATTTCAACTCATTCAAACTGTTTTCCAGCTTATCTTTTCTTCTGAACCCCTGACATCTCTGCAGATGACTTTTTGGAGCATTTTAAAAAGAAGACGGCGATATCCACAGCTCTTTTCAGGCCTAACAACCCTTCAATTGTTTCTGCATTCTAACAAACTCATTGTACCCACAAACACTCCACCTCTCACGTGCCTTCTCTTTCTAAGTTATCTCCTCTTAGATGTTGACAGATCTGAACTGCTGCCGTCATGTCATCAAACATCTGTTCCTTGGGCCTCATTCGCTCACCTCCTCTCCATACCATTTCACCCAGCATACTCTCACTCATCCCTTCAACAATAAACTCTTCACTGTCTTTAAGGAGGGCCAAGTGTCAGCCCTTTGTATGAAACAAAGAGCCTTCTGCTGTCCGGAATTGTTGGCTAATTTTCTTATTCCCTTTTCTCTGTAAAACCCTGTAATGCACAGCATGCGACCAACTCATGCTTCCTGCCACATAATAACTTTCTGAACCCCTTCCAGCTGGATTCAGGGCTGGTGTCTCCACTAACACTGCCCTTCTCTTCATCACTGAAGCAGCATCTTCCCTCTCTTCAGTGCTAATCCTACTGGATCTTTCTGCAGGTTTTCACACCATAGTCCACATGCTCCTCCTCTCTACCTTGACCACACCAGGATCTCAGGCACTGCTGATTAAATCCTATGTCTCTGGATGGTCCTTCAGGGTTTCCAGGGATGGTGGCTTGTGCACATGATGTCACTTCAGGTGACCCCCATGGCTCCATAGCCTGTTACTCTTTTCCCTTTACATGCAATCTCAGTTTTGTCATCTCCTCCCTTGGGTTGTCATACCATTACCATGCAGATGATACTCAGCTTTTCATCTCTTTTTCTCAGATCTCACTGTGCATCCCAACTTGCCTGAAGGACATCTCTTTTTAGATGGTGGGCCATCATCTTAAAATCAGCCTGGCTAAGACTGAGGTCCTCTCCACTCCACTACCATCAATCTAGATACTATGTGGTGCAGTGGCTAGCTCACTGTTGCCTCACAGAAAGAAGGTACCGAGTTCAAATCTCGGCCGAGGGCCTTTTTGTATGCAGTTTTCATTTTTTCCTCATGTCCGCGTGGGTTTCCTTCAGGTACTCCAGTTTCCTCCCTGAGTCCAAAGACATACACGTTACAGTATAAGTATAGACTCTAAATTGCCCATAAGTATGAGTGCGTGAGTGAATGGTGTGTGTGTCCTGCGATGGATTGGCGACCTGCCGAGCATGTATTCCTGCCTCTCGCCCAATGCATGCTGGAATAGGCTCCAACCCCTCTGTGACCCTGGCCAGGAATAGGTGGATTAGATAATGGATGGATGGTTATCATCATGTATTTTTATTGCATTTTTATGTATTTATTTTAATTGTTAAGCACCTCGGGCTACAATTTATGTGCTATACAAATAAATGCATTATTGTGATGATGCTGCTGCTTATTATGATGATGATTATTATTATGCAAAGAATCAGCCCCTTCTTTATCACCTTTACTAAACAGCTCCTAGTTCAGATCCTGGTATTCTCACGCTTGGATTATTGCAAATGCTTTCACACTGGTTTCCCTGTTTGTGCCACTAAACCCTAATACAGAACACAGCTACATGACTTGTCTACAATCTTCCCAATCATACCTCCTCATCTCACTTCACTGGCTACCTGTTACAGCTCACATTAAGTTTAAAACATTGGTACTAATAGCCCACCGGACAGTGAATGGAACAACTCCACCATACTGCCAATCAATCTTCAAACCCTACACCACGGCCAGATCTCTCCATCCTGCAACCTCGAGGTGACTCTTCCTGAGTTCCTGAGTGATCCCGGTCACCTCAGTCTTTTTCTGATTCAATTTAAGAAGCTCCTGAAACATCCAGAGTGTAATGTCTCAGAACTTTTTCTAACGATCTGATTGAGCTTTCATCATCATGTAATACAGAAAACAGTCATGTATCATCACCATAGTTATGGAAATAAACACAATTTTGCCAATGATTTTCCGAAGGGATTTTCTCAATCATATATAAAGAGAACAATAATGGGGCAAGAATAGATTAGATTAATATCTATTAGTTTTGGTTACAGAATCCCCCAGGGCAACAAACAAAAATGTTCCGCCAGATATGCATCAAACCATGTAAGGAATGTTCAGGACAGCATTGCCCATATTAGTCAGGTGAATGCACTTATGTTTCTCCTACACTCTCACGTCACTAAATTCATGTAATATAATGTAAAGTAGTTGTTCCAGCTGTACCAACAGCAGGCTGCTAGTGGGCCACTGAATTTACGGTGGCTGAGAAGTACATAAGTCATACAGCATGCTTTATGCTTTCCCTGCATGACCTCACTTTTTCACTACCTCAGTTTATATCAAGGCTGAGGTTTAAAAGACAGACAGATGGGGGGGGTGTTTGCTGAGGTAATTTCCGGTTGTTTACTCAAGGAGGGCACGTCCGCAACACCACACCTAAGGCCCTCTACACTGCTAATAAAGGGGAGCAGGATTACTTTGTTTATTTAATAACTGAGCATTGAATTCATAACCTGGAGTGTTTTATGTCACATCTAGTGTTTCAGATCTGGCATTCATTGGTTTTACCCTTATACAGCACTCTAGAGGAAGTTCGCCATCAGATAATCTGCTGATACTTTCCTGTGAAGCTTAGTTCATTCAGGATCTGTTTTTAGCCCATCATTTGGCTTTGGGAAATTTAAAAAACCTCTTGGAAGCCAGTAATTATTTGTTGCATATTAATTGTTTTGGGAAAGCCGAAATACTTTGGTAGCACATAACTGGTCTTTCGGTAATTTGAAAAGCCTTTGTTACATCACGTCTTTAGATTAAGATTCCACACCAGTATTTGCAAACCTATTCATTTTCATACATCGCTGTACAGCAGAAACATTTTTAGCCTGATTATCAAAAGTTTAATTAGCATCCAGTGGATCATTTTACAGCTGCACAAAATAATGTTTTATGTGAACGGGCACATTTCCCACCTGGGAATGCCACCCAAATTCTGTAATGTCATTAGAACTTAACATAATTCCATTGATCATTTTAACCTAGTGTTCCCAAAATGTACTGTAACCCTGCACAGCAAAATGATCAGTGTTACTTTAACTCTAACAAAGTTTATCTGAGTCCATATGTACTGTTATTAGAGTAAACTGTACTCGGGGCTGTAGTGGAGGCTAAACGCACGTAAACGGCGTTTACGCACCTCCTACATTTCTGAAATAGCGTTTATGCACCTCTAAATAGTGTTTACGCACCTATAAATAGGGTTTATGCAACTTTAAAATTAGCTAGTTAGGGTTTCTTATTGTTTAACCGGCGCAAGCCATAGTATATTCAAAATTGCGCTGCATTATCAGCATTTACAGTATCTGTGTGACCAATCACATCATCTCTTGCGGCAGGCGGTCTGAATGGGGCTGGCTAGCCCCTTGCTATCTATCTAAGGTTGACTACTGTTACGTTTCTGGATTCCTGTCATTGAAATGGATATAAGGTGATTTCCTAAACGTCAAAAAAGCGAGCCTCCTTTTGCCGATACCAGCAAAAGATCTTGACCACAAATTGAGCGCAAAAAAAACAATACAATTCAAATGAGATATATATATAAAGTTCAATATATTATTGTGGTCTTTTGTTGTCTAATTGGTTGATTCCGCAATGTTTTGGGTCGTATTAGATTCATGCCATTGCCGTCAAATACTTCACTGCTGCTGTATCTACTCTGCTCCCTTTATTGTCTAACCCATAAAGTGATAAGATACGGTGTTAGCTAACGTTAGCTAATAAAGTGTGTGGCGAAGTGAGCTATACCGCTCTTGTTAATAACCAGTCCGAGTCAGAGATTTTAGTGAACTGTGTGTTTTATTGGTTTAAAACACACACTCGCAATTCCTAGCAATTCCTCCTCTCCTCTCCTTCTGTCCCCTTTTTTTTTGAAGAGCAGGCTCACTGTTGAACAATCAAAAATTTTTGCAATTGAAAAACAAACAATATAATAACAACTCACCAATTGCTGCAATGCCCGACAGCTGCTGCCCTCCTCCCTAAACCACCCGCGTTCACTCGCTCTCTTGCTAGCTGCGCCTAAAACCACGCCTCCCTATCACAAAGTGATACTTGACAAGATATGGCGTGTTGAAGCCCTCTTTTCTCCATTTTAAAATTTGTTTTGCAGACAGTGGCGAGGGAGGCAGTGATACAGGAAGCACAGAGAACACAGAGAGAGGAGGAACAGAGAGGGCAGGAACAGAGGGAGGACAAACAGAGAGAAGGGGGGAAAAGGACGAACAGAGAGAGGAGAAAAGGAGAGGAGGAACAGAAAGAGGAGAAAAGGAGAGAGGAGGAACAGAAAGAGGAGGAACAGAAAGAGGAGAAAAGGATAGAGGAGGAACAGAGGGCAGATGCCACCCACACATTTGGACTGAAAAACAACACCAACACACAATACTGCAGAAAACATTGTGAACACAAAATGTACAATTGACGTGTCAATACAGAAACAAGTGGAAGGAGAAGTTGAGAAGACATTGTTTCAGACAGCATATTTCATGGCAAAGAACAATAGACCATACACAGACTACTAGGAGTTGGTGATTCTCCAGCAAGAAAATGGCCTCAACATGGGCACCACGCTTCACTCCCGATACACTGCAAAATATATAATTAATCACACAGCAAAGGAAATGAGACAGAAAATAGTGGACCACATACTAAAAAAAGACCGGAAATTTTGTGTTTTGATTGATGAGTCTACAACACTTAGCAAGCAATCTGCTTTAGTAGTATATTTGACATCCATAATAAATGATGTGCCTACAGTTATCTTCCTGGATTTGGTTGAGCTTGAAAGCCAGTCAGCCGAGACTATAACAAATGCTAAAATGCCTCCAAACATGGGGACTGGAAGAAAGCTTCATAAAGGCAAACTTCATTGCTTATGCATGTGATGGTGCAAGTGCCATGTTAGGCAGGAAAACTGGGGTAGCTACCCATCTACAGCAGATGTATCCCAAACTTATAGTGTGGCACTGCCTCAATCACAGATTGGAATTGGCTGTGGGTGATACAGTCAAACGTGTAAATAATATTAACCATTTCACGTCTTTTATAGACAAAGTTTACACCGTCTACCACAGGTCACCAAAGAACTGCCATGAACTGGCTCAGCATGCACAACAACTCGAAGTGAATCTGCAGAAGATTGGGAGGGTCCTTGATGTTCGATAGGCAGCCAGCAGCTTCAGAACAGTGAAGGCTGTATGGAACTCCTACAAAGCTTTGCATCACCACTTCAATGCTGCTTCTGAAGATGCCACAAGGGATGGGAAGGAGAAGGCTATGTACAGGGGCCTGATGGCTAAAATGGAGACAAAATCATTTCTGTGTGATTTAGGATTCATGTATGACACATTAGAGGAAATCACACACCTGTCACTCAACTTGCAAGAAAAAGGAATGACACACAAAAGCAGACACGCTTATGAGAAGAACCATTCGACTTATTTCTTCAACGATAGCTACACCAGGTGAAAAAAAGCAGGAAGCTCTTACAGCTGCCGAGAGACTGGAGTTTTGTGGTATCTCCTTAACAAACGGTGCGGAGACTTAAGACCGCCAAAATATGGCAGCAAATTTAGGACCGTGATCAGACACCACATCTAGGGGAATGCTGTGTATCCTAAAAACGTGGTCCACCATCAGCTGGGCGGTCTCCGGTGCTGATTGTAGTGTAATAAAGTGTGCAGCCTACGACCAATAAAATAGCTGAATTACTTTGGTAAACTAGCAAGCCGGTAAGTCGAGGGCTATGTGACTCCAAGGGCGACTGGGGGAAGGTAGAGGACACAAAAGTCCCGAAGGTGGAAGTCGTTAACCTTTGCTATGGGCGCAAATAGGACAGGCAGCAACAAAGTCCCGCTCATCACTCTCCATTTTCGGCCACCAGAAGCGTCGGGACAAAAAGTCCCTAGTTTGGTGAACACCAGGGTGGACCGCCAACTGAGATCTCATCTGGGACGGAACAAACAGATGGTGGGCTGGACCCCCCCCCAGGATCTAGATCTGAACGCAAGGACCTCTGTACATCTGCCTCGATCTCCCACATGGCAGGCGCTACAATCACAATGGGCTCAGGGCGCGGTTCTCTGTCAGTGAGGTCGTAAATACGTGACAAAGCATCCAGCTTAACATTCTTCGATGCTGGCCGATACGTTATAAGAAATCTAAATCGGACGAAGAATAATGTTCATCAGGCCTGTCGGGAGTTCTGCGTCTTAGCCTGTTGGATGTACTGTAAGTTTTTGAAGTCCATAAAGGGGTGCTCTGCCCCCTCCAACCAATGACGCCACTCCTCCGTAGCTAATTTGACCGCGAGCAACTCCCGATCCCCTACATCATAATTTCTCTCGGCGGATGTTAAAGCGCAAGAGAAATATGCGCAGGGGTGCATTTTGCGATCGAGAGAGTGCTGGGACAGAATGGCACCTACTCCCAGCTCTGATGCATCAACCTCTACCACAAAGGGGAGGGAGGGATTGGGAGTGACTAGGATGGGCTTGGAGCTGAATCTTCTTTTTAGCTCAGCGAATGCTGCCTCAGCCCTGGTGTTCCATTGAAAACGTGCAGGAGACGTCTTTTTAGTAAGGACCATAATAGGCGCGGCAAAAATTAGCAAAACCTAAGAAGCACTGTACCTGTTTGACAGATGTAGGAGTAGGTCAGTTCTTAACTGCCTAAACTCTCTCTTGCTGTCCGTCACAATAAACCCCAAGAAAGAAACGGAGTTAGTGTGGAATATACACTTCTCGGCTTTAACGAACAGCCGTGCTTTAAGAAGCGCCTCCAAAACCTGACTAACATGAACAACGTGAGATGAGAGATCAGGAGAGAAAATAAAAATGTCGTCCAAGTACACGAAAACAAACCTCTCCAGCATCTCACTAAGAACGTCATTCACTAGCACCTGGAAGACAGAGCGGGCGCTAGTGAGACCGAACTGCATCACCCGGTACTCATAGTGCCTGTGGTGGGTGTTAAATGCAGTCTTCCACTCATCGCCCTTGCGCACGTGTACCAGGTTGTAAGCGTTACGAAGATCGAGTTCCGTAAAAATCAACGCCCCCTGCAGGCGCTCAAATGCGGAGTTCATCAAAGGAAGAGGGTACCTGTTCTTGACAGTGATGTCATTTAACCACCGATAGTCAATACAGGGCCTCAGGCCTCCTTCCTCCTCCTTTAATAAAAAAAAAACCAGCACCAGCCGGTGAGGTGGAAGGCCTGATAAAGCCATTATCCAGAAATTCCTCAATGTACTGTCTCATAGCTATGCTTTCCGGACCTGATAAGGAGTATAGAGAACCTCTAGGTGGAAAGGTACCCGGATATAACTCTATAGCGCCGTAGTCGTACGACCTATGAGGTGGCAAGGTGGTGGTGCATTGCTTACTGAAAACCTCAGCGAGGTCAGTGTATCTCTCAGATACATTGGTAGGCAAACGGAATTTGAGCGCCCCTACAACCTCAGATATTTTAGAATCAACAAGAGAGCCAAGTGTAAACTCCCATTCAAAAACGGACTCAGAAGAGTTCTGTTCCCAGACAGAATTACCATCCACGGAGGAATCCCACGCCAAGCTCTCTTTATTTTCAGAGTGAGCCTCCGGTTTGATCTGGACCGGAGAAATCTCTCCCTCCTCATTATTACTGTCGGAGAAGAGAGCGGGACAGTCATAAGACCGACCCGAATCGGTGTTAATGGGAGAGTGGCAATGTGATTTACACTGGGGACCCCACTGATGAATAACCCCCTTGTCACTACACCAGTTAATGTGAGGCTCATAAAAAGTCAACTATAAATGTCCCAGGACGAGCAGGAAAATCTACCAAAAAAAAGATCTACAAATATTCTCAGAGTGACTCTGGTAGGAAGTATACATAGTTATCGAACCTGTGGACTCTTAATGGTCCCAGAACCCAACGGCCGACTATCGAGGGCTGTGACAAAAAAAGGACGAGAATGCGTACAGGGATTTTTAACTCCCTGGCCCATTTTGCGTCGATGAAATATCCAACTGCTATAGAATCGATAAAGGCGTTGATGTTAACGAACCGCCTATTCCAGAGCAGTCGAACTGGCAAAAGAGTGTGAGAGAGTGTATTATCCTGTCTCGCTAGGGACTCCAGTTCCCCTAATGAGACCCCCCGTTTCCCTCCAGTTTAGGACACTGGTCTTTAGTATGCCCCCTGCGTCTGCAGTACTGACACCAGTTCTCCCGTGATTTAGTACCCCTAGAGTCGCAACAGAAGCCCCATATAGGCTTCTCCCGACTAAAAGAGGAGTAGCTGGAAGTGTGGGCTGGAGGTGCTACTGACGGAGACGAAGAGAAACGAACAGGATGAACTTTGCGTTCTCTCTCACGCTCCCTGACACGGTTGTCAACCTGAATGGCCATAGTAACTAGAGAACCAAATGTATCAGGCAGCTCGAGCAAGGACAGGGCATCTTTAATGGAGTCAGACAATGCGTTAAGAAATAACGCTTTAAGTGGTCCGTTGGACCACCCTGTCTCCCTTGCCAGCGCCCGAAATGTAATAATGAAAGCCGCTATGGTGTCTGTACCCTGGCGAAGATGAGTTCGTTTAACAGCTAACTCTTGACCTAAAATGTCGTAATCGAAAACTAACTTCATCTCCTCCATAAGGTTATCTGAGTCATGTGTAACCGGGGCGTTAGACCGAATCAGTGATTCCGCCAAAGCGAGAGCACTGCCCACCAAAAGCGACAAAATAAAAGACACCTGGGACTCCTGAGTCGTGAAACGGGAGGGCTGTGCCTTAAAAAATAAAATAAATTGAGCTGAGAAACCCCGGCATTTCCTTGGTTCCCCACTATAGCGGGATGGCAGCTGGAGTTTGGGCTCCCTAGGAGTGAGTGGCACGGGAACAGGGTTACTGGGTGCTTGTGCAACTGGGCTAGCGACCAAAATGGTCAGCGTGTGGAGACTGTCAGCTAAGTCCCGTCGACACTCCCTAGTGACATAACTGATCCATCAACTGCCCTTGCTGTGTGGCTGACCTGAAGAACATGAATGCCTTCCTCATGAGATGTGATAGCAGCTCCCTGGCGAACTAGCATCTTCTCAACTCCCTGTGGAGTCGCTAGTCATTCCATACTGGCTTCTACCTTCTGTAAGTCGGGGCGGAAGACCAGACGAGACTGAGAGGGAATCTAAAAGTTATTCTTGTGAAGGAAATAATCACAAATATTTGCGGAGACTAATCCGCGTGGAGGGTAAGAAAATAAAGATGGGACAAAACTCCCGGCGAACGCCAACGAAAATCAAATCAAAAGAAAATAAATAGTTACTTCTCACTCTCAACTAGAGAGAGCGACAAAGAAGCAACTAAAACAACTAGAAACAAAGGAACTGTCTTAGAGAGAACAGTACAGACTCAAAATGAGGAAACCAGGTGCAAACGAGATAATCCTATAAACTAAGAGCTCGAAAGCAACTAATGCAAGTCCCACGTATCTTGAAAAATATTCAAAACAAGTAGTCGCCAAATCCTATACCTTTTACCAGCTTCAAGTCAAAACAAATGACAAGACAGAAGCGCCGGAAGAAGGAAACACTGAGCTATATAAAGGGAAAGGAAACCAAACACAGGTGCGAGAGATAATTGCAGTGCGAAAATAAATAACCGGAACGGAAGGCAGAAAATCCGATGGAGTGATCTAACGGCTTCAAACGAGAAACCAACCGTAGAACTAAAGCAGGGCTGCCAAAAACCATGACAGTATAGACATTTTCCTGAGTGTTTTCATTACTTAAAAGACAAAATATTACCTATCCATGATTTAAAATTGGGAACATTTTATATACTATGTATTCTTATACATTATTATTGTTAGGGGGCCTATAAATTGGGGAAATACAAGAAACTAGAAAATAAAGGAATAATTAAACTCAAAGTGTATTGATTTTCTGTGAGATGAACTCCACTGTGGCAGCCAGAGAGCCTCCTTCGTTGGTTAATTTCAGTGGCTTGAGTTGAGTTGTGTGAGGTGGATGCTCATTAGTATATGACTGCGTGACATTAACATGCATTTGCATATATTACCATTCCACATTCAGTCCTGTGTGCTATGAAGTAAGACTAACATGGCTTCTCAAATAAATGTGCAGAGGCGTAATTACATTTATTCCTTACAATACATTGAATATACAATTAGAAATTCAGCAGATTCTTTTATCCAGAGCAGCTCACAAAAGTAGATACACCAAGATTAAGGGAAAAAGCATCGATAACACCAAGTAGTGTCACAATCAATAGTAGCAGGCATTACATAAACCTACACCGTAATGTTAAGTGCCATAGTACTGTAAGTGCAAGAGGGAGTTTGAGGACGTAGTGCTTGCGAATTGAATTATTTATTGTCTAATTTGAATACCCCATCATCCTGCCCCTGCATAATCTTCCCTTCAGGAGAGCACACACTAGCATATGTCTTCCAGTGCATGTGCACAGTTCTGCAGCCACTCAATTGGTTAACTGCATATTTTTGTGCAGCTGGTGCAGACAGATCACAGGCACCCATTCCACCAGAGGTGTCAGTATTGCACGGTGTGGCTTTCTTTCGAGCTGTTTTTTTGGAATTTTCACTTAATATAATTTCTAATGATGGCTTAAAGGAAAAACCTTGAACAAGTGAAATTATTTGCATATCCAATCAAACACGTTGATTGCATTATGAGAAGGTTGCTTTTTAACCAAATATTATCGGTCTTCTGTGGTCTGAATTGGAGGCGTAAAGATGCAAATTAGTCCTGCTGAAATCCGATAACATGAATATCTCCAGAAGCAATTAACTGTCGCTGAGGTTTGCAGTCTTACAATAGCTAAAAAGTCTTACGGTGTGCTCAAATAAATATATATGCACCTCTGTGGGAATGACCAATGGAAAATATTGAAAATTGCATTTTAAGACATTTTCAGCAATAATCAACAAAACACATGCATTTTGTTGATTATAAGTTCTCATTCTACCTTGAGAGCACTTCCACTCAGAGTGAGAACAGACCAGACTACAACATGCTTGAGAGCACTTCCACTCAGAGTGAGAACAGACCAGACTACAACATGTTTGCCTCAGTCATTCAGTCACCAGCAGAGTTTCACTGGAAATCACATTCTGCCCTTACGCAACAAATTATATGTTTTTCTAATTTTATATGTAGATCCAATATAATGGCATTCTTGATTTGTCTTTTTTTGTGACAAGGCTGTTCTCATAGTATTTTCAGCATTTCACTATATATTCCAAATATATCAAGAAAAGAAGTGACTTGCTTGTAAGCTAAACTGTTACTTGAAACGTAGGCCTACAATAAATTGTAATTTGCATTTTTAAACGTGTTAAATAATAGCTAGAAATATATTGTAAAATATACCAGTAATTGCAGGCAGCTTTGGTCTCAGTGGGATATATCTGAATGGAACCAGACACATGTGTTTTTTAGCAAAAATTAAATATGGCCAAGTGAAATGTATTGAAACAATATTTGGAGTACCTCCATATAATGAAATGTATAATGTATTCCAGCCTATTTTTCAATCTATGACTATATATTTTCATTGCTTAAGGGTGATCATGGATCTCAGACCTTTTTCGGTTTGACATACTGTGTCACCCTTGATTTACAGTTAACGCTTAATTTATAGCTAATGTGCAGCAGCCTACTGCCATAAATATCTGTCAATCCCCCATTCAGTCTCAGATCCTACAGTAGCATATTGTCGTCAATATCTTCCGCTCGCCATTTACCGCTGGCTTGTTGCCGGATTCGATACGACTTCCACCCACAAAAAGCAATCCTCCAGCTGTTCTGTAGCAGAAGAGCACTGCTCTTCCTGACGTGTTTCGAGAAATACATCTGTTCTCAGCCCACTAAATATTTGAAATGTAGGCTATTGTTTTTTTAAGAGGGGTTGATATTAAAAATCTAATATATTTATTGCGCTATAATAATAATACGTTAGTACGTTGTTATTATTAATAATAATAATAATAATAAATGACCTGGAGTCTATTTTCCGACTCGTTTCCTTTAGTCAAATGATTTAATTAGGACCAAATAGTGATGGTGCTTTTAATAACGGTTATGTCCTTGTCTGTATTAATATCTCTTGCATCATAGCTACAAAGATGAGCGCTTATTTTAACGGGTAAGCTTTCATTTACGATATGAATCGTCTCTATATGGACATTTGTAAAATTCCAGCCGTCCCGTTCAACTGGTTTGGTCTGCTGCTATAGAGTTGACTCAACTTGACTGCACATCGAGTGAAACTACCGAAACGCTCTCTGGGGCTGCGCCTGTGTTTGCACACCATGGAGTATGGAGTTTTACCCCGTCACCAGTGGGCATGACAGAGCTACTGCAGATGGGAGGTCTCTGGGCTGGACACAGATACTCGTATAGGTTGTATTCAGTAGACTACCTGTGCCACACGCAATCATGCGCGTAAGGGAAGACAGGGCTGTTATGGCTTGAGGGATCTGTACAGGAAGTGTACCGATGTAACGGAGCTCCAGACAGTGAATTCAGCGGCAAGACTGTCGGGTAAGAAAACATGTTTAGCGTGATACTAGCTTACTTAGTTTTCAGTGTCTTCCTATTGTAGGCTAACGGTGTGTCTTCAAGTTGCTTGAATGATTCGCCTTTGTTGCTTTCCCTTCATGGGTGTATATTATTTGTGTGACCTAAGTTTCTTAAAAACCCAGCGAAAAATAAGTTTAGGTAATTTAAGCAGTATTTAAAGCTTGTATATTACCTTCTGAGTAAATGTTAAAATTACCTATCATGCTAAGGTAGCTACTGATAGGTCAAAAATGTGGAAGTTTAAAATAAGATAAGTGCAAGATGTTTTAATGTGTTATGATTTACTGTAACTTTTAAGCGCAACATTCAAGTAAATTGTTTTTAATGTGGTTTGGTTTTTGTCTGTAAAATGTGAAATTCGTTTGTATTTCTTGTAAGCACAGTATCGATTAATAAGTAGCCTATGCGTTTCCAGCGGATTCATTGACGTTCTTATGAGTCACTATAAAAACACGTCAGACTGCTCAGGACATATACACAATTAAACATGCACCTCCTGGCTGTGTACACATTCTCTAGTGCCTACGGTAAAGATAAGTGTCACGCTATGGAACTGTTGTTGGTAGCTGGTTTGTCCACATCTTTTTGAAAATAAGTCTTAAAACCCAAGTCTTAAATCCCAAGACCAAAAAGTTAGCCAAGTCTCCCAAACCATTTTGTAGTGAGAGTGTACTCAGTGGGGAACCACTATGATTTGCTGGTGCCCACTTAGACATTAGGCCTACAGTAACATTGGTAACTTTTTTTTGGTAACTATTGGTAAACTATTTTTTACCAGTAAATTTTTCTCAGTAGTTATTTTGGCTTTGTTTCTGATCCTTTTTATACGGTGTGTTGTGTTGTATTCAAATGGCTGGCAGTAGGCTAATGGGTATGGAACTGGGCTTGTAACCAAAAGGTTACAGGGTCGATTTTGCTGTTGTACCCTTGAGCAAGGTACTTAACCTGAATTGCTTCAGCGCTTATCCAGATGTAAAATTATTTATTATGTATGTAAAAATTCTAAATAAAAAAGTTGCTTTGGATAAGAGTGTCCGCTAAATGCTTGTAAAGTAAGGCAGCTGCAAAACCCCTGTACCAGAGACCCAACCGCGTTGATTGTTGTTCAGTTGTTAACTTGTTATTAGCTAAAGTCATAGACTTTAAAGAAATGCCACTCTCTTTATTGTAGTAATAATTAATTAATTGACTGTGTGTTTAAGTACTAATTTTGTTGGATTTTATACAAAACAACTCTAATCGCAATAAAATTTTATGGTTAAAGGCTTTTAGTGCATAGTTTATTGTAAAATGAATACTTGCATTTTTTAATTAACACTCATTTATGTAAAGAGGGTGTACAATAGAAGCAGTGGGAGGAAAAATATATGAAACAATAAATGCGGGAGGAGAAGATTAATTAACTTGCAGAGTGGGGTTCAGAAACACTTGCTGGAGACACACTCACAGCGTGCTTAGTAATTGAATGCGGTGCCAGAGCAGAGCCTTGTGTAACCAAAATCTATATTCTGCTTATGCTTCCACACCAGTTTTCTGTGCAGCGTTATGAATTTGGCCTGTCAATCATAAAAGCAAAACAGAAATGCATTTTTAAAAAGTCAGTATCACATCCATGAATGCAGTAGCACCACGCATATGAAAGGTGGTGTTGGCCTTTGTCTGGAGGAATCCCCATGTCTTTGTGCTTCTCTTTTTTCTTCTGAATGACATCAGGCAGTCCACCCTCCTTTTGTACATTGGGGGGTTCATATATGGGTTTGAGAATCAGCTGCCTTACGGACTGCGCCACAGTCCTTATGTGCTTCTCTAATCATCTGATGAGTGTTGCAGTGCAAGAAAAAAGAAATTGGGATGTAACCAACAGTCTTTACCCCAGCAGAAGGTCCTGTTTTCTATGCAGACAGTGAGCATGTCAACCCATTCAAATGTAATACCCATACAAGCTTATTAACATTCATTTTTCAAACAGCAGGAGGGATGTGGCCGGCATTCATAATGTAGAATTCAAAACACTCATCACCATGAATCCAGGGCTGTTGGCTTTGGGTGATATAGTTTTTAAAAGGCAAAGGATTTTAAAAAAAAAAAGTAAAGTCATGTTACGTAATACCATATATTTCTTAATTAATTGTTATGGCCAGGTATGAACATTTGCTTTATGTTGTAAAATTAGATTTGAATTGACAGCCTGAATTATGCTTCAGCTTTATTCAGTTTCTGGCAAAATAACAAATTGAAATCTAATGCACCTGTTTTCAGCACAGTTTCTTCTTCACATTTGTGTGGTACATTGTTGATAAGCTGCGTATTTTGTGTTTGCACAGAATTAATGACTGACTGGAGGTTTTCCATAAAGAACCTATAAACTCCAGAGAGAGATGCCAACGTTGAGACTCACTGTGAGCAGGTGGACAACTGGATGACCAAACGACCTGCAGTATTTCCTGCCCAAGCAGTGGGCCACCTAATCAGATGTGTCAAACACAGACAGCTTTACAGAGCACTGTAACTTCCTCAGAGCTCTTGAGCCATGTAGCTGAAAATCACACCAAAACCCGTCTCCACACGACAGGACCCCCTATCCCTCCCACTCTGAACTGCCCCTCTGTGACAGCTGGAGTTTGAGCAGGTAAATGAGTGGGAAAATGGCAAAAACTCCAGAGGCTCTCAACCTCTCCTTTCTCCTGGAGCACGAGAGGGAGATGATTCTGGCCGTTCTTCAAAAGGACGAGAAGCTGCGCAAATTTGAGGAGAAAAGGATAAGGTACATTTTTATAGTGTATGTGTGTGTGTGTGTGTGTACATGCGTTTGTGTCTATGCTCATGTGTCTAGGTTTGTTTGTGTGTGTGTATATGTGTGTGCATATGTGTGTTCATGCACTGTCATGGTTTCTCAGCCTGCTCTTCTTTAATTGGCCACTTCTCTGTGGAGCGCTCGTGTAGCGTCCTCTTTCATTTGGTTTTTGTTATCCGTCCCGTGTTTTTGCTTGTCCTGCTACTCAGTGTCTTCACCTGCGCCATATTTCCGCTCCTTATTTAAACCTTGCGTCTTCTTTGATCTACGCTTCCATATTGTTTTTTGTTTGACACAGAACGCCGGTACGGTACAAGACAGACAGATTGAGCTGACCTCATTGCCTTAAACACATAGTTGTTAACGCAACGGGGGACTTGGCTCGGCTGTCTTAGAGTTATTTAGGAAGTCTCCTACTCTTTTCTATCCTCTGCCTTTATTTTATTTACGTTCTGTCTCTCTAGTCCGAGACAGTTCTCTTTGCCTTTCCTGTTTTTCCTCTCTGTTTAGATTGCTTTCGTATATAGAGAGCGAGAGGTTCTTTCTGGTTATTGTTATTTCTCTACGTGCTGTTTATCCCGGAGTCCTATCGCCCACTCCGGGTTATTATTTTGTTAATCGCATTTCCTCGTTTATAGAGAGGATCTGCTCAACTCTCGTGGTTACGAGTTTGCTCGCCTTACTACAAGTTGTTTTTCGTTCTCCCTGTATTTCCCAGTCTCCTCATATTAACATCCTCTCTACGTGAGAGAGGGAGTCTGGTTTTCTGTTTGGTTTTTCTCGTCCCATTCACAGAGTCGGTCTAGTGGCGTTGTTCACAGTGCTTTAAGATCCCCACTGTCACGCCTGGTCCTCTGACCCAGCACGCCCTGACATGCACGTGATTGCATGCATGTATGTGTATGTTTGTGAGCATGTAAATGTACATGCATGTGTATGTGTGTGTGTTTGTATATAAGTACAGTATTGTCATGGTTATTAGCAGCCTGTGCTGTTTTTGCGTTCGGTTTTCATTGGATGCTTTATCGTATTTCTTCCGCCTCCGTGCCGGTGTTTGAATCTCACCCGGCAATTATTCCTCACACCTGTTTTGAGTTTTCTGCCCATTATAAATAGCTCTGGACTTCCGTCTTCCTGCACTTCGATATTGTCTAAGTTTCTTGACAAAACAAAGTTGGTAAAGGTTTAGGAATTCGGTCACTGAATTTCTGGTTTGTATAAATAAGAAACGCAGCAAGTCCGGTTAGTTATAGAATTAGATTGGTTTATTCATTTCTTTCCGATCTTTTGTTTATCCTAACTCTCTCGACCTGTTTACCTTTTGTGTTCAGCTCTTTTCTTACTAGAGCTTAGGTAACAGGTTTGATATTAAATTTTTTTCCTTTTTTTTGGGGGGGGGTTTTCTTTTGGATTTTTCCACCCTCTTGTTACATCTAAATATTTAGATTAACTTTTGTTATTTATTCTTGCTGTTTATCGAGATATGCCTCTGTTTTTTGAGGTTGTTTTGATTTGCTTTGTGCTAGGGAAGTTTTTTGCTCTCATTCTTTTGTTTCACCACTCCTGGTGCGGTTTCTTCCACTTTTGTGGTGTATCTTTCGAGATACGCTTTTAGAATCTTTATCAGTCAGGCTTGGTTCTCCGAACCCTACTCTAACCCTCACAAGTATCTGGTGCCTTTTCGGTCTATATGCAAGTCTTACCTGCCTTCCCGGCCTCTGCAGGAAGCTGAAGAACGAGCTGTTGGACATGAGAAGTAAGGGCGTACGGCACCCCCCACAGCCGGGAGAGCGGCAGTGCCCACACTGCCAGAGGACCCTGGGTCTCATCTTTGACCGCGGTGAGCCGTGCGACGAGTGCAGCAAGCGCATCTGCTGCCACTGCCGTGTCTCGCTGGCCCGCGGCCACTGGAGGTGCATCGTCTGCGCCAAGATCCTGTAAGCCCCCTCAGTCTGGGCCCAATCAGGTCCTGCCTGGTGATTCTATAAAGGGTAGACCTGCAATGTATCGTAAATAAGTCTTTCTTTAAAATACAATGATAAATATTAATATTTGATTAATTAAGATGAATTATCAATGGTTTGGTGCTGATTTTAACGCATTACAGGTTTGGCTTGTAATTTACATGTAGTTTTACATGCATATGTGTTTTTATATATATGTACATATATTTGTACATACTGTACTCTGTCAGCATGCCCTGGTGTCTTTCCAGCCTGCCTTATATGATACTCTTTCTGACAGGGAGCTGAAGGTGGTCACTGGGGAGTGGTTTCTGGAAGAGCGGTCGAAGCGGTTCTCCCAGGAAGCCGTGCCGAGCAGTGACATGGTCAAGCAGTCCATCCTGACCAACCCACCAAGTGAGGATTAAGCAATATCAGCTACACTTGGGGTAGAATGGAAGAAATTAATAATGTATGTAGCGCAGCAGTTTCTTATAATGGTTAAAGAACTGGGCTTCTAACATGAAGGTTGCGGCTTTGAGGTTAGGGAGTCAAGGTGAATGGTCTTTCCGCTAGCTGATCTGATCATTGGTTGATAGATTGGAAGATCCACCCAATTGACTGCATCTCAAAGCTGTAACACAGCATGCCGACCCAGTAGCACCCTCAAGAGAACTCTATGGTGCTTGCTTACTAGACAGCCTTCTTCTGGGTTTCGTAAAACAATGGAGAAAGATTTATAAAAGGTGGACTAACACATTCAATACATTAAAATAATCCTAATAAGAGAGCAATTCAAGAGACAATCAACTAATGGCAACTGACCAGGTGAGCAGTACCTTTTGAGCAAGACTGTGTGTATTCACAAGGAAACACCTCAGTATCAAAAATGCACCAAAGGGCCCTGGCCCTTTGCCATTGGTTTGTTCAGTGCATCTGTAGTTTATTCTCGGCCTCACTATTGTTCAAGTCAATCACACTTCAACTCCCAGCAGCTAATTACTCCCAAGCCTCCACTGCAGCAATCAGTCAGAGCACGCTGATCAATATTGCTTATTTCTCTGTAACACTCCTCTACTTTAGAGTGATTGTGGTCCTTAAATAAAGATACAGGATGTTTTGAAAGAGAACAAGTACAGAGTATGCCACGTTTTTTTAAATGCAGGAAATACCGAGTTATTGGATGTATTATCGGGGTTGTTTGAAGCGGCAGCGAATGGCTCAGAATGAGATAGTTAAACAGGCCGTCTTCAGAGAGAAGCTCTTTCCGCAAGCAGAACGGGGGAGGGGCATTCCCTCCCATGTGGCGGAAGGAGAGACACATCGGCAGATGTTGTGTGTATTGCCAAATGAAACTGTGCCAGGGCTCAGCCCAAGGGTCTGTTCAGGGAATTTAAAAAAGACAAAAAAGGAAAATAAACACCGGTACAACAAGAGTGACAAGAAAACATCTCAATCTAATTTATTCTTAAGCCAGTATGTATGAGATTTGTCTTCTCTGAGAATCTTTTTTTGAGTATTATAGTTTTACTTATCTAATTAGGGCTTGCCTTGTGACTGTGAATTGTGACCTCAAGGTCTGGACAGAGGGTTTTGAGTTATTTGATTTGGAACCAATTGGATTTGCCTGTCCCTGTGTTTTGCAGGTGACAGCAGGGCTGAACCTGACGAGCCACAGTCTAATCAGAAAGCTCAGGAGAAGTTTGACGTGCCCAAGTCGGGCAGGAGCGCCTTCCAAAATGTGCTGGCTGGGGCTCGGAGGAAAGGGTGAGACCACGTCAGGGTCCGGTGAGGGAAGTAGGTTCTTAAGAGACACAGGGCCTGATCTACTAAGATCTTTAGCGCATGCAAAACCTCTTAGCACATTTATTAACAACAAACAATTGGCGCAAAACAAAAACCATGACCAGTTATTGGTTTGGTTTTGCATGCGCTAAAATGTTTTACACACGCTGAAGGTCACAGTTTGTGTGTGCCACAGAAAGAAGGGTGCAGTCCAGAAAATTCATGTCTGAGTACTATGTTGTGTAGTGATGTGAAGGATATCTATCTTTTGCATATGTATGAACGCTATTTATTTCATGCTCACACAGTACATTATGAAGTGCATTGCCATCTAAAGCACTCCTTGCCCTTTCTGCCTGTGTGACAATAGGGAGGACCACAATAGAAATAGATTTCATAACAGTATTGCATAACCCAAAATAGGCTTTTGTAGGTGGAATAATTATACCATGTATTCAGGGATATGTGTACTTATATTCTGTCATTATACTACATCATAAAGCATATGCGTGATTGTACTGTATTTTATGTATTAGATAAACAAATCTCAGACTGAGATCAGCTGGCATACAGAAAGCCGGCAGTGAGTGATTTGGTCTGTTTGGTTATGGCAAAGGATGCGATTCGACAAGAAGAACAGTCGCCCCGCTCCGAAGGGAGAGAACGGCCTGGACCACAGGCCTGAGGGTCCCAGGAGCTTGGGTTCGACTCCTGAGCCAGATGCGCGGAGCGTGTGCAGCGGCCGGTCCACACCTCGCTCCCACAGGTGATGGCTCGTAACGTGACAAGCTGTTGCAGGCTTGGTCAGTGCTCCAATGGGAGATCTCCTGGGAAAACTGGGTTGTGTAAGGTGCCATCCTTTAGTTAAGACCACGGTCCTGATTCACTGTGGCCATTAAAGATCCTGTGGCACTTTTTTGTGTTCCGGTCAAATTCCACAGAATTGGGAACTTAATCATCCCCGGCACCTGGCTACGGATTCTCATAAATTCCCTACCTACTTTGATTGCCCAGGTTGCGATTGCAAAACATTGTGTTGAGTTCTCAATTGACCTACCTTTTTTTTTTTAGCAAAGGTACAATAAATAAAAACTTGCACCTCACCTCTACTTGCACTCAGGAAAAGATTGCCACCGTACTTTAACACCTCTTCAGATGCACACAGAAATCCCCCAGTGAGAAAGAATTACAGCATTTATACCATTTCGGGCAATATCTTAAAATATACCTAACTATCTCTTTATTCTAAAAAAGGATCATTCCCAGGAAAGTCATTATGGTGCACAACCACATCTTACTTCCCTGTCATTAGGCAGATAGTACATATCAGCTTTTAAGTACTATCATTATAGAGGAGAGCAGAGTGTATATGGTGTGCATTATGAATGCCCTCATCTCACTCTGAATGCTTTACCTTCAGGCACTGAGATTATCTCCTGATAATGAGACATGAACAGTGCAGATTTGGTTTTTCTTGTTGTGCACTGTTGTGCACTCCAGTGTCTCGCAGTGCCTGTTAGAAACATCCCCAGGGCCATGCAGCTCTCTGTAGTTTGGAAGAGGCATGATCGGTTTAGGTTTTTATCACATTTTCTGAAATGGAGGGCATTTAGAATTGTAAGAATTTTTTTAGAACCATAAAAACTGAAAACGTTGCTGGTGGCCTGTACTGTCTGTTTATGGTTGTTGATTTGCGTTATACTGGGCTGTATTATGTTTTATGCTAAGTGCTTGTTTATGCTGCAACCTGGCTAGGGCTCCCCTTGAAAAAGAGATTTCTATCTCAGTTGAACCTGTATAAATAAATGATAAAATAAAAGATTGCTCCTGTAAATCATACCCACCTTTGACCTCTGACCTTTGACTTACAGGGGGAGTATGGTGGCTCTGGAGTCCTCAGGATCACCCACGATACTCAACAACCTACGCTCTCAAACCATTGGGAGATCCCCCACGCCCAGCAGACAGAGCGCAGGCTCCAAGGACAGCCGGAGAGTATGCCGCAGGACCTTCCTTTCCCTTCCCTTCCCAGCATGCTTTGCCTGCCCTTCTACAAAGGGCGGTCATTTCCATTATTTTATGCAATATTGCAGTACAGCTATTGGAAGCAGAGCATTCTTGCAGCAAGCTCAGTTGTAATGAAAGCTTCATGTTATTTGGTGCTAATGACCAGTGTGTCATCAGAGATTAATAGAACATATACAGTGTAGGTGGAGAACACATGAAAACATAGGGAAATTAATATATAGTTGTAAGAGCATAAACATATCCACTCCATTCTTGGTGTAAGGTCCAGAGTCAAAGTGTAATCTTAGGAAATATAGAATAAAAATGTTTCCTATGCTCCAAAAAAAGGAAAAAATTGATAATTTTATTTTGCCATGTAGTGAATTTATTTATTGTTAAATAAATGATTTGTTATATGGAGCTGGATCAGCCTGAAGCCCGACTGGTCACAAGGGCTTCTGCATCCATTCCCAGAATGCTTTACGTTTCCTTTTGTCATCATGTAGCTGCTTTTCTGGTTTAATGGAGCATGGCAGTACTGTTAGCTTTTGCCTGTAAGCAGGGGGCGGTGTTTAATTCCAGAATGTGCTCTCCCCTCCCCCCAGCCGGACGGTGCAGAGAGCGTGGCGAGTTTCCAGAGCAGTGAGAGCGTCCCTGAGAAGTTGGCTGCCAGAAGCCATGGCACAGACTCCAGCACACCCACTATCGCCGTGTCCAAGGCCTCTCTATCTTCGGGTACCACATTGCAGCGTGTTAGAAACAACCTCCACGGTTTGCAGATCGGCATTGGGTGAACCGCACGCAGCAGGGCCATTTACCAACTATTTTTCATCCTCAGCTTGACTGCCTGAATGCTGTGTCCATGACTGGCCACTTAATGTGTGCTGGCTGAGAAGTCTTCTGTGTTTAAACTGGTCTCTCGCTAATGGTTAGAGAAGAAATTGCACTTTCTCACTTTCTTAACCCTTTGAAGAGTAGGTTTTTCAGTGTTCTAGAACATTGCTTTCAATTACCAACAGTGATTGCTACATCTGTATTGGAATGTTCAGATAAGAACATTCTAATCACATATTGGTGCTCTTACACCTTAAAGTGTAAAGTTTTGGCCATTTTAACCCCCTTGGGCCTCATATGGCCAGTTGAGGTAAAAGGGTGTGGTCATGGTCCAGGGTGAACTCATGACAGATTGCTTGATGTGAAATTATAGAAGTTAGCAGCGATCTTGTTTTTAACATTGCAGTAAGGCACCCCATGGCAATGCACATGCTGATGGCTGGCCTGACTGTGGACATTCAGAGTGTTTTAGGAGTGGAACGGACACCAGTCTCACGAGGATTGACGTGTCTGTCTGTCTGTCTCTTGACTCGCGCCCTTTTCTCCTCTCTCACCGTTTATGTAATTATGGGACTTACAGCACAGCAGTGTGCTTTGTTCCCCTGGGCTCCAATTACTGTCACCAAGCTAGCTGTCAAAATGCTTAATAATGCCATTACATATGGAGAGTTAATTACAGTACGTCTCCCTAGCCTTCGCAAAAAACTGGTGAATCAATGGTCATCAATAATCCCCCCTAGTATGTTGCCATGGTGCCAACAGTGGTGATTTTTTTCTTTTGTGTGCTTCAGACCGCAGTCGGTCAGAGGTGGACCTGAGCGCTTCTGGGGCCGAGGTCAACGATGACACGCTGAGCCTGAGGTCACGTTCCGTTCCAGAAGAGCTGAATGACCCCGTGAGTACACCGCCAGACAGAGGGATCTGTTGAAGGCAAACTAGACCTCACCCCTATTTAATGACTGAGCCCCCTTCATTTAATTATTCTACTTTAGGCCTACACACATTGTGTGAGCCCATGGGACTTGTGGGGAGATGTTCAGTGTAATGTGGCTGACCTGAGTGCTGTTAACATGCCAATTGGCATGGGTTACTTCCAAATGTTAAAGTTGAACTTCACGCTAATTTGATGTTAATTTTTCTGATTTTCAGTGATAATTCACTGATTATTTGATATCTGATAGCTGAGCGGGAGAACACATTTCAGTGGTAAAACATGATCTCCTTCATACCTCTATTCTATGTTTCATGTGTACTCTGAAGCCTGCATTTGGGCTCTTCTAAGATGCTGGAACATCAAATACCATAACTCCCACACTCTGTACTCAAATGTCATGGGGGTTCAGGCCTGGTTTTTGCCCAATTTTCTTCTGTTTCTCTGTACAACATCTTTGGGACAGTTTTCTGTAAAAAGCGCTATATAAAATAATTTAATTTAATTTAATTGAAATTCTGGAGTAATTCTGTATCATCAGAAATCTGCTTACTAAGGAATTGGCTCCACTTCAGTACTTTATTTTTGCTTTGCCTGAAGGCTTGTATTTTAATTAGATGTTTGAAGGTTCAGTCTTTGATTATTTTTTGTAAATAATTGAAAAGGGGTACTGGTAGTTTTAAATTAAAACGGTTTTTATTCCTTTTTAACTGTGAGGTAATACTTCAGTTAAAAAAACAATAATTTCCAAGCATCATTGCAATGGACACAGGTTCTTTATGGATTTACAACTTCACTCAGTTGGCACAATGGATTTCTTGGTTCACTTGTTCAAAACAAAAAGGCACTGAATTGATCTGAACAATTATGCCTTACAGAAATGGAATATACTAAATATGTAATTTGTTAAAGCAACAACAATTTGATTTTCCCATATATTGTGAAGCGTTGCAATTATGGCTGTCACAACCACCATATGTCATACCGGTGGTTATGAACATCCACACGGTTACATTTCCGTTAGTGTAATGTTTTGTTTTACATTTATACCAATTCTACTTCCATCTGTGCATCTTCTAAAATGTAATCTCTTTTCCACATACGCTCTTCCCCTTTTTTGAGTCATAGTGTACACTTTGAGCTTAGCCCACTGGTCGGCTCTAGTAGGAGAGAAGAGAAAGCATGATAGAGTTCTGAACCTGAACTAACGTGATTCATCTTTTTTATGATGGTACAAAGAAAACTAATGTCAATTCAAAAGAGACAGACTATACAGATATCATACAGCCTGTTTATTGTCCTGGAAATTATCTAAACAATCAAATTCTTAAGTCAAGTTTAGATATTGTGGTGGAGGGATAAGCATTCTCGCTTTCCTTTATTGTAAAAACAAGCAAGGAAATATGCGTACATTTTCTTTAAGAAACAGTGGAATTACATGCTTGAGCAGTAACCCAATTAGTAATACTGAAGTTGAATGTCTTGCAGTTTGTAGACTACATTACTAAAAAAAGGCTCCAATAAGGCAGAGGGTACAGAACGTGTGGAGATAATATATTTTATTTCAATATATTTTTGGTATATTCCCTTTCTGTAAGAGATACGTTTTTCACCCATTTGTGTACATTTTGGCAGCAACTCCACATCCCTTGTAATCGCACCACATCCCCCGAGGTTAAAGCAAATTGTTTGATCTTCAGGAATTCTTGGATGATGACCGGGACGAAGACATCGACGCTCTTATGTCAGCGCATGTCCTGGCCACAAACAGAAACGTGACCAGTGCACTGTCAGTGGTAAGCTTCACAAAGTGAATGGAGATGAATCGGTCACTGCACATAGGTGATAATGCTTGCGTATACAGTTAAGAGAGGCACCTGCTTCATCCTGTTTGTTTCTATTTGATCTGTAGCCTGTGAGTCATCCACTTGTTCCTTGCAGTCTGTTTCTTCACTGCTTCTCATGCAATCAAAGGACGAGACGTGTTTATGGTAATAGTGCTCAGTGGCAAACGGGGAAGTACATCGTTCATGACAAAGCAGCTGTTTGAATTTGGTTTTGGTCCGAGGCATGAGTAGGCTGTGAGACTGTATGATTACATGCCTACATTCATAGTGTTTCAATTAAGACAGAAAGTATTCAAACATTTTGCATACTGCCTTTATTATTGATGTTGTGTTATATCCAATCCATTAAAAAAGCACATTATTTTCTGTCAAGAGACAATGGATGATATCACTGGCAACATGATTAATGAAACCAAATTTCGCCCCAGCTCTCAGTGAGAGAGGGGATGATTTAAATTAATGAAGGCTTAAGCTACCAGGGTTCCTTGGGCTGCCGCTGTGTTATTTCCTTCCAGCAGCATGTTATGTATTGTGGTCTGTGAAGGGCAATGGCAGTACTTCTTCTATGGTGCCATGGAGCCTGTTGTGTATTAGTAATTCCTACTTAAAAATGAAACACGTGGAGGTATTTACTCATGTCTTTTTAGCTGCCACCAGCAGCTAGTATAAGTCACTCTGTGGTCGGTCTGTCTGTCCGAATTTTTTCTGCTGCTTTGTAGTATGCTTGATCCGGGTTACCCAGAGTGATGTGTGCAGCGCATAATCCAGGTTACCCAGAGTGACGTGTGCAGCACGTCAGTGTTTTTCAGTTAGCGTAGCTACTTCCTGGTTGCGATTATTAATCTCAAATATATGAAAGTAGCGATTGTGAACAGATAAAATACGAATTACAGAGACAGCATCACTTCTGGGGAAAGACTGCGCACTGATTTGTTAAAAAAAAAAAACTAACTAACCTAGCACTGACGTACGTTGTGTTCTGAAACTTGCCACCTGCGATTAGACGAGGTGAATCGCCTGCAATGGCAAGTGCCGACACGGGACGTTCTGAGATTGGATAGGTCACTGCAATTCCTCTCTGCAACATTTTAAAACGGTTTTGTTGCGTCGCAAATTTTTCGTCTGAACTGGCCTTTACGTAACGTTGCATTGTATGGTTTATCTGTTAAATTGAAGTTACCGATCAAATGATAACGTTGGTATTTTCAGTTAGCTAACGCTAGCTATCTGGTAAACTGACTAGTTATAGCTAATGTTATCTGTTAAATTTAGCACATGTTTCCATGTTACTTTTAACTAACTAGCGTTAACGTTAAATACGGCTGGATGGTTTTTAAGTTAAGTCGCTACACTGTGGTGCATGGATGAGCCCCACGGTCTCAGATTGAATCCACACTGTGTCTGCGCCTGCTGTGGCCGGTACATCTTTAGGGCGACACACAATTGCCGATTGCATCGCCCAGGGTATGGGAGGGTTCAGTCGGTTAGGGGTCCGCGTTTCATCGCTCTCTAGTGGCCCCCGTTGGTCGATCGGATGCCTGTGGACTAAATCTCAAAGCCGCATATGAAAGGTCTTCCTCCGACTCTACTCTTCGCAAACTTGGCTGTAGTCTGTGATGTGAAAAGAAGCAGCTGGTGACACCATGTGTTTTGGAGGAGAACCACAGATGTTTACACTCGAATCGGCAGTGGGGATCACACATGTACATGGCTGCAGATAATTGGACATTCCTAATTAGGGTGAGAATTGGACTTGTTCAATCCCAGGTTGGGTGCCAAATAAATTTAATTTTAAAAACAGCCATTGTTAGGGCAACCATGGACTGTGCCCTGTGCCTTAATCTCTTTGGTCATTGCCGATAAGGGTGTTTTGCTACCTCAGGGTTATACATCTTTATTGGCCTCTTATCTCACTGTGAGTTAGTCTGTCTGTTTTCATGCTTTTCTTTCCAATTTCTTCTCATGCTCCCTTCTTTTTCTCTGCCCTTTTTCGTTTATCTGCTTCTTCCTCCTCGTCTGGCTGGCAGTCCTTCCCAGCCAGTTCAGAGAGAAAGTGGGGTTATCTCAATGTTCCCGACTCGGACGCGGAGACTGTGAGTGCTGTGTACTGTGTACTCTTGCCACCTCTGGCCCTGCTTTTCACTGCTGCACTTCCAGAACATGCTGGAAATTTCCATACTATTGCTTGATGTTCATGCTGTCTGTGCTGCTACAAAATCTGTTCCCCTGTGTCTGACGTAAAAAAAAGTTCATAAAAAGATCCTTCATCCGACTCTTTGCTGAAAATTTAATTGCAGCTTTGATTAGAAACAGGTGTTATGGTCAGATGAGACCGGTAGTGAGCTTTGTGGCCACACTCGCATGAATAGGGGGCTTAGCATCAGAAGAAGGCCGCTTCTGTTGAAAAGGATGGTGGATCTTTGATGTTATGGGCTTTTTTGCATCTGCTGGTCCTGTTTGAGGCCAGCGGAATCATGAACTCCAGGAAGGACCAATCTCATGAAACACTATATAAGACAAGTATTGTTCTGTGAAGGGAGGTTGCACGAAGTACTAGAAACTGGGGTTTAAATATATGTATACAGGGTGGGAAATTGGCACCCGCCAAATGCGGGTAGATTTCAGAATTGTCGGGTAAGTGTATCAAACCTACCCGCCACAGTGGCGTGTAGCAAAGTGGATATACAAGCAGGAATTTAAAAAAACTTCAGCTTTCTTTCTGATTGCCTCAACGTGAGACAGAAAAAAAGCGCTTGTTAGAATATTCCGAGGCGAGCCCGTCTTACGCCGTGTTCACAACTCATCCGTTGTTTTTATGTAGTCGACCATAAATCCTCAACGCAATCCCCGCCCCCTGAGCAACGCAGCGCCATAACAGATCTGACGGAAACAACGAGAGGAAATAGGCTACCGTCTGAATTCCTCGCCGAATAAGTTAGCTGGAGTTCAAGGAAAAATCTATGATATGCTTCTCCCCCTCATGTCAAAAAATTATTCATATTATTTTATACTCGGGCTGTACCAAATATAACACTAATGCCCATTTTCTGAGCATACAATATAGCTCATACAGCTAATTACCTGCATTGTTTAATTTCTTATTTTATATCTTCTTTGCTCATCTTTATCATTTTGTGAATAATTTTGGAGGTCCGTGTGTACACACATACACACACACACACACACACACTTATTTACATTCCCCCTTTGCTCTGTTTCTACCCTCAGAGTAGTCTGAACAGCATGATGAGTGTGTACAGTGAGACGGGTGATTACGGCCATGTATGCGTCAGTGGGGAGATCCTGCTCAACATCTCCTACAGCTACAAGACCGGTGCCCTCAATATCCTGGTGAAGGAATGCCGAAACCTAGCCACGGGAGACGAGAGGAGGCAGCGAACCGACCCGTAAGACCAGCTGTGCTCGGCCAGCCATTACTAAATAGTCTATCACGCAAATAAATAAAATAATTTCCATATGGGGATACAACATATTGTCATTCTTGTTTTTTCTGTCATTTTTTTGTGTGCTAATAAAAGGCTGTTCTGTTAAAGGGGAACAAAACACGCTGGTTTCGCTAGACGCCGTTCCTTTTGAAATTCAAAAAATTGCAAAATCTTGGCGTGATGAGGTAATAATATAGGTATAAGGTAATAACCTGAGCTCCAGGTATCAAACCACGCCCCAGCTATTTTTTTTCACTAGTAGCTAATTTCTACTCAGGATTTATAAATAGGCCAGCAAGGACACAGTGTGAACAAAGTAAACAATCGATACTTTACTTACCTCATCAGAACGTAAAATTTTGTTTTGTTTTAACATAAAATTACAGGAAATATCCACACCGTGCATGCAACACAGAGAGTAGCTCTCCACGTCCCTGTCAGATACGCAGTTCATGTTCATATTCTTTATACTATAATATTTATTTTTAATAAAGTAGCTTATATATATATTTTTAAAAAATAAACTAGCTAGCTACTTGCTAAGCTAGACTGAAAAACAAGAGACTATCAAGTTAACTGTAAAAAATATATATGCCAAAAATAAATAGGCTACTATAACTAGAATATTCAAAAAAGCTAAACTGTAAGCTCGCTATATCACTCGCTCGCTCTCTCTATCTACTATCCATGCAGATCAACTGCTGCGCTGCCTGCCCTCGCTACAAAACTTCAGGATGTAGCCACCGAACTATCGGTGGGCGTAGCTGTACAGGTTTCTATTTCGTCATCAGGAGGAATACGTAAGCTGGATAAAATTTCTGGCCAATCACAGATTGAACATGCAGTACCTAAAGTTTTACCACTAGAGACACTTTTGAGCCAGATTCTTAAAGTTTACGCTTTTCTGCGCTGACTGCATATCAAATCTACCATTCACCTAAATTTCTAAATTCAAATCGTTCAAATATGTGAAATTTTGTTAAATATAGGGAGTTAGACCACCAGAGACCACCACACATTAGAAATAATTTTGACTCAGCGTAAATGTTCATGTCCCAAACAAAACTTTCATGTGAGAATTCTGTCTCTGTTTCCTTGGCATCGGCAGCTACGTGAAGGCATACCTCCTGCCGGACAAGTCTCGCCAGAGCAAGCGGAAAACCAGTATCAAGACCAACACTACTAATCCTGTGTTCAACGAGACCCTGAAGGTGAGATCCAGGCAGCAGTGTAATGGTCAGGAAACCGTACAGGCTCATTTCCCAGGTGGGGCACTGTTGCTGTGTCCTTGAGCAAGTTAACAGGGTTTTTTAGTCAATATCCAGGTGTACATTATATGGATTGTAATAAGATAGTATAAACTGTGTAATTTGCTCTGGATGAGAGCACCTGCCAAATGTAAGCTTATTTGTCAGTTTATTTTGTTGTTTGTTCAGATGCACATTTAAATGAACAGGACTCCCAGGTTTATTCCCCATAAATTAAGAGGCAGTATTCTCTAAACGACTTTTCATTAGACTTGACAGACACTGAGGGAATAAAGCAATAAAATCAGGTTTATTATTCTCACAGCATTGTAACAATATCAGTCTTTCTTGATATGAAAATGTCTATCACTTAAAACCCCTGCTCTTGCAATCCATAACCCATTTTGCAGGTATTTTAGCTAATTTTAGTAGGATTTTGAATGACCTAGCTTAGAACTACATCCACAGAACCCGTCTGCATGTACGTGACTTGATTTTGGTTACTGTTTTAGAGGCCGTGACAAAGTCTGTAGTTTTTCTGACGTATCTGTTCTACATTGCCTGACTATTGCATCTGGCTGCCTGTTCTGTCATACATTAAACATCGGGTTATTCTTTTTTTCTTTTCCTCCCTTATCTTATAAATATTTATTCGCAAAGCCGAGGAAAATAACGCTGCTTAAAAATGCATTCGGAAGGCAGTCTGGCCCTAGTGCTCTGCTCTCACTGCGATGCTGCGAGGCTCAAGGAGAGAATGAGCCAGGTTGACCCAGACGGTCTTTCTTCTCTCCCATTTCCTGAGCGGCTCCTGACAGTCTCTTGACGGGTGAGCCAGCACAGTGAATTCAGCAGATCGACATCCTGAACGGGGGGCCTTTTCCCCTGCCTGTAGTCAGGTGTCTGGTAGCAGGCCTGCTGATAATTAGAGCAGAGATGGAGAAGTTCATCTGGGATAACGGCCGATGGAGAGGGGGGGGGCAGAGGACCCTGTGAGTAGACGTAAGCAGCAGGACTGTCTCATTCGCCTTCTCTGGAGAAAGAGAGACCTCACTGCAGAGCCGTGTGATGCACATGAGCCATGTTCATGTGCGTTGGAGGATGAACAAACATGATGGTTTTAACATCTTATACGTACAGTATTTGTTTACCCGCGTGATTATCTGTGTGTTTATTTAATATGGGGTGTTGTTTTTATGTCCACAATGGAAATAAGTATGTCCTTTTTTTAAATCCGTTTTGAGCAGTTCTATAACATGGTTGACTGTTGTGCCGTGAATGTTGTTAAAATGATAAAGTAAGGGTCTGTTGAGTGATTGAGTGGGAGAAAAAAAAGAGAAAACATACAGATAGGAATTTATCAAATACACTATTGCTATTACTTCTACCTCCACAACCTGTACTACTGTTACTACTACCACTTCTACCAGCACTACTGCTACTACCACGACTACTACTTTTACTACTAGTACTGTTAACACTACTGCTACTTCTGCCACTACTTCTAATGTTACTATGGTCACTGCTACTACTAATACTACTGCTAATGCTTCTAAAACCGGGGACAGCCATGCTTTTTGGTTGTGTGGGCTTGGAGGCTGAGTTCTGTCCCCTTGGCTGATAGCGTCTCTGTTGCTCCTCAGTTTGTGATGAGCTACTCCCAGCTGGAGACTCGAACCCTGCAGCTGTCCGTGTGGCACAACGACCGCTTTGGGCACAACAGCTTCCTGGGGGAGGTGGAGGTGGCCTTCGACTCCTGGGAGTTCGAGAGACAGTCAGAAGAGTGGTTCTCACTGCAGCCCAAGGTGCACACTAGTGTTTAATATTTTCCTGAAAATTTGCTATTTCTAAACTCGGGATTATAACACCTCGCTCCCCGGTTTCCCGGGAAATCCCGTCTAAAAAAACAGGGGCGTTCTAGTAGGCTATTATCAAATGTGCGACCCTACTTATTAGTTTACAGGCTACCGGAATCCATATGCCATATAAACTCTTTCAGCACCATGGCATTGTCCACTAGCATACTATTGGCTGAGATTCTTGAATATCAACAAACCGTTTTTCAAAGATGTTTTATTAATAAAAGCAACATATTTTCTGTACAAAATGATGGCTGCTTTGGAACTTCGGACGTCTAAACAAAGGCTATAGGGCTATTAGGCCTACCTGAACCGTGAGAAGTATTAACGCTGGCCATAACAGTTCACGACAAAAAGGCTTTAAGTCTACAGGCAAACGGCCAGTGTTTAAGGAAAAGGAAAAATCCAAAAAAAAGAATGCCTACACATTTTTACCCTCTTCTTTTTTTAAATGTCGAGGGTTTCGGCGGTGAATGCCCAAAACGGAGCAATTTGGAAATAAAGTAACGGGTGTTATGCAGACATTTCTCACGTTTATAAAAAGCCAATAAAAAAATAAAACCTAAATAAAAAATCTAGGTTTTTGCTGCAAGAACTGAGAATGTGAGTAATAGGCCTACATTATATAGCCTAAGTAAATGTTATGGCATAAATACAATAACTTAATATGATGGCATAAATACAATATCTCCATCAAGACACATCAGCAAATATACACTTGCCTACCATTGGGAAATGAGTGACGTTTAGTCGTAGGCTACGAGTTGGTAAGAAAAGCGAAGGTATCTAATATACTTGCAACTTGCTCTAAGAATTCCAGCTCGTTTTGTAATTACTTCTGCAGAATCCGATGTCCTGGAATAATGAAACTATGGGTTTGGATACCTCTTGTCCCTATCCACGGTTGCCCCTTAGTGGTAGCCTAGTCATTGACATCGCAATTATAGTAGCCTATTCTTTTCTCTAAAATGTATTTACAACTTTAAAGAAACCAGACATTTTGCCTCGTTAGTATTAAGTTTTTCAAAATTCTTCCACATGTTGCTTGACATGATTTTGCTTTCCTCGTTTGGAGCAGGGATATTGAACTCCTATTTCCTGTGCGTGCGCTAGCAACGTTCACATGCTCTAAAGTGCAAGCAGTTACAGAGTTTTCGCTTGTCAATAAGCAGTGAGTGGGTGTCAGTTTTTTCCAATGGTGGATACTGCATTTTGGAAATAAACTTCATATATTGATTATTTTATTGTACTTAATTAGGCCAGAGTTATTTATCTGCATTGCTCGTGTTTAATTTCTCGGTTTCCTGACGTCACTCCCAGTCGGGAACGGGAAGGAATTGTGATGGGAAATAACAGGATCCCGGGAACCGGGATTAATCACTAGTGCACACTCGCTCCTTAGATGTAGCCAGCTGACTCAGGCAGGACAGGGCAACCAGCACAGCAGAGACCTATAATAGCACAGCAGAGGACTGTAATATATCAATAGTATGAATTGCTGCTGTTCTGTAGTTTTTATATGGTGAGCCATAGTCTTTTCAGGTGTAAAAGTATATAGACAGTAGAAAAAAGTAAGATAAAGCACACACATTTCAATGAAACAGGTGCTGGAAAAAGATTAAATAAGAAAAAACCTGCACAATGCAAAATGCTCCCTTATGCCAAATGTATTAATGGCTACCATTAATCTTCATCTGGCATAAAAGACAAAAAACAGAGCACCTCTATTTAAACTATGCCAAAAAGGTCACATGACCAGTCACCTGACAAGTCATATGGCAGAAGATGACCAAATACAAATTAATTACACACGCATAAATATTGCAACCTTATTACTGTAGGGTAGAAAAATAGAAATGGCAAAAACCACAGTGAAATATACACCAAATATAATATGTACAATATTTACAATAAAATATATAGATTTTGTTGCCTCAAGACCTCTTCTGCCATATGACTTGTTAGGTGACTGGTCATGTGACCTTTTGGCATAGTTCAATGTTATTAATATCTTACATTATGCAGGTGGAGAGCTGCATGGAGACCATGCTGCAGTACAAAGGGGAGCTGACCGTGGTGCTGAAGTATATCCCAGCTGAAAAGAACCTCATGTTGCCTCTGGACCAAGTGCAAGGTAGACACTCTACATGGCCCCCGGGAATTCTGGGAAATGGAGTTTGTACACCAGGCTTCAATTAAAAAATTTTGGCATGGGATTTTGTTTCTCTTTTCCAGCAAAGAAAGGATTTCTGAAGAGTAAGAAGTCCAGCATCAAGTTGCCAAAAGGAGGCATGGTGGAGCTGCTCATAAAAGAAGCCAAGAATCTGACCGCGGTCAAATCTGGAGGGACATCAGATCCTTTTGTTAAAGGGTACAGTAGAAAGAAAAAATGTATATAGATATACTTTATGTAGATATAGACATTATATACATAAAATGCTTGGCCCTCATGCTCCGTTTTTACAAAGAATCTAACATGAAGAGTTTTTTCCTCCAACTAATGTTTGTGTAGGCTCAACTTCTGGACTTTGCTTGTCTTTCCTGTTCAGAATTTATAGTGGAGGTTATAACAATGAGACCATCTGGTGAATAAAATTGGGTATTCCAAATTCGGAAAAGGTGGGAGGCCTTAAAAAGAGAATGTGTCCGCCAGAAGACATTATAACCTTGGTCTACCCTATAGTTTGAATACCTAATTATTGTACGCCATTGACATCTACTGACTGAATTATTTTTGCAGACACACACATAGAAATGGTATTTTATCACTTTGGCTTTTATTACTGATACAGTGATTCTGTGATGTACGTCCATCCCAGGTACCTCCTCCCTGACAACAGCAAGTCCACAAAGCACAAGACAGACGTGGTGAAGAAGAGTGTGAATCCACAGTGGAACCACACCTTCTCCTACTGCGGCCTGCAGCCCGGGGACCTGAACAACGTGTGCCTGGAGCTCACCGTGTGGGACAAGGAGCCCCTCTCCAGCAACGTCTTCCTGGGGGGGGTGCGGCTCGGAGCAGGGACCGGTGAGCAGGGGGTTCCTCGTGGGAGGCATGTGGGGTGGGGGGGGGTGATAATACACTGATCGTACACAGATTTGGTCCACTAAGCTCAACACTTATGCCTATTTCATTTGATGAAATTAAAAACTGATATTTCTACTGGAGGGGGGGGGGGGGAATTATAATGGGCTTCAGGGTTGGTGGTTGAAATTATCTGTGGCCTTGGGGATTAAGAGGGAAAGGATGGGTGCCACCTGATATGGTCTGGGGCTGGTGAGTGGATGTCGGAAGTATCCCTGATCAAGAAACTCTGTAACCTGAAGAAGAAAGAAGTTGTTTATCAGGGAAGGCTCACAAAGGTGTTTTTTGTTAATCCGACTGCCAGTAACTTGGCAAGAGTAAATTGCATTTTTTTAAAAGATTTAATCCCTTAAACATAACATTTGTTTCTCCGTATTGGTCATATATTTATGCTCCTGTCTTTGGCTTCTTAATTTTTGAGGCAGGAATATGTATTAATTTATTTACTTAATTACTTATTTACGTACACCTAAAGAGTCATTTTTTTAAATTAGAAGTTATTAATAGCCGCAATCCATGTGTGTAGAGGCTTGTTCCAGGAAATGTCGCAAGATTGTCATTGTACAGTCAGCACAGCAACTATTCAAGTAGACACGAAGGAACAAATATTATAACATAAGCATATGACTTACTGAGTTCCCTTAAAAGTGTACAGGTGGTAGTCAGGGTTTCTGTGTAAGGTACATTACATAACCACGAGCATAATCACATGCGCTGCGCCTACTGTCATTCGTCAGGTCAGAGCTACGGGAATGATGTTGATTGGATGGATTCCCAAGGGGAGGAGCAGCGGCTATGGCAACGCATGATTGAAAACCCAGAGGTCCCTCAGGAGTGCACCCTCATGTTGAGGTCCAGCATGGGCAAACGCAACACGTGAGAGAGACACTGATCCGTGAACCACGTCCCCAAACTCAGGCGTTATCCGGCCTTGATGCAGTCCTATCCTGTAAAGCTCTTTTCTGGAACATGTAATATCCCATCTCATACATGCCCCATCTATCCCGTAGGCCCTGTACTCTAAAACAGTGATGCTATGTTTATGTGTAAACTGATTTTTATTCCAACCATAACGGCAACCTCTGAACTTAAATTAGACACATCTATAGTTAATAATCCATATTATGTCAGAAATAGCACGCCATGAAAAACAAGTGCCCCCATGGTCACATTCACAGTCACGTTACAATGGTTTAGTTTTCTGCAATGTGCCATATGACGATGATTCTTTTAGGAAGGTTACTTTTTAAAATGAATTAAATTATAGAATGCCATTACATTATATGTGAAAATAGAGGGGTCCTCTTCACCGAAAGTGTGGATAGCTGGTCACTGAAATAGTCTCTGGAAAATGAAGAGACAAAGAAAATTGCAAGCAACCTAGACTGTGTTTGCAGAAGTGTAAGAAAGAACTGTGGAAGAACCTAAACATTACATTACAGTCATTTAGCAGACGCTTTTATCCAAAGCGACATACAATAAGTGCGTACAGAAACGTCATCGAAGTAACTACAGAACAAATGAGACAAAGCACATCCTTCCCGTAACGTAGCAGCTATCCCTAAGCACCAATAACCTTAATGGATCCAGTGGTTGGCATAAGCAGTGTCCCCCTGAGTTTGCATGCCACTGATCTACAATACAAGAGTTATATTCCGCATTAAGCCCAAGCACTGCAACTCTGAACAGGTGTGACTGACACATCATGTATGATTTCCGTTGTTCTTTACGCACTATGTTTAGCCTGCAGGTAGTTCCGATAGCAGTAAGTAGATGCCGCATGCTGCCACTTGTGATGGGCATAACGGTCATTATGTGTGATGGTCATAACGGTCATTATGTGTGATGGTCATAATGTTTCCTCATCTGCAGATCTGATGTGTGTTCAACAAGGAGAATGTTCACAGAGAGCTACGGTCCCTTGTATCAGTAACTGTTGAACAATTGAAGGTTCTATTTTGTTTGCAACAATGAGGGCAATTTTGACCATAGATTACCCTGAGATTTTTTAGTTTTTTTTAAAGGTTGAGAATAAATACTACATTTATTTAAGCCAATTATAACAGCCAAATTATTGTTCTGTTTTCAATTTCCCCTTCATCTTCTCACTGAACCTTATCTTTTCAGACTGTTAGCAAATTGTGAATTTTTCAATTCTCCACTAATGTTAGCTAAAATTGTGTGTGCACTGTATGTTGTGCTGTTGTGAATGATACTCATAGGATTAATATGTTATTTTTTTCATTTGTTTTAAATAAAACCATTTCCATTCTGATAGTGAAAAGCAAAACAGCAAAGTCCCCTCCCAATAACACAGCTGTGTATGCTGAAAGATTGCTGTCTTTTTTTGTAGTATGGTTTTTGTGTTAGATAGTGGAACATTTACTCAGCTTAGAAGTACATTCTCCAATGAGGACCATTTGTATTTTGACAAGGACGCTGGATGATCGTCGGTTATTGTAAACACTACGTGGCTCTGGGAACTATATGTGACTATATGTTTGAGAGTCAAATTCCTGAATAAATGTCTCAGGTGTGATCGAGCACAAGCAGAAGGATGAGCTATGAAGAGATTGTGGATTTTGACCAAATCCAAAAGCAGCCAGCAAACGTACAGCACCCACTAGTGGCCTGTTGTTGGCACAGCTGTGTGTCCGCCAGTTTATCGTCACTACAGATGTCCCCTGGCATACAGACATGATAACAATGTGAGGGTCAGTTGTTAGCAGAAGGCAAAGAGTTGGTGAATGGCCCTGCTGTTACTGGACCACAGTAGGGCCAGTTTGCAAATGCTCAGAGCAAAAAGGGTGGTGTTTATATGAGTCCTTGGACATTTAGCCCCTGGTGTTAAATGTACACCGGCAGTGTTACATTTACACCAACATTTTTGCTGTGTTGGTGGACCAACAGCTGATTCCAACAGTGGTCCGATAGGTCTTTACTTGCTGGGTTAGTGATAAAGGGTTTTTAAAAGCACATAAATCAGGAACAATGGCATCTGTATTGCAACAAACAATGTTCTCGACTACTCAGCCTCTCAGCATTTTATTTTATGTAAGTAATCTATGTATTTATTTTCTAAGAATTCTAATCAAACCTCACTATGGTTTTTTATACTATCCATTTTATATTAACTGTGATGAGAATGTTTCAGTACATTTTTTTTGCACTGCCCTTTTGCTAGTTTGGAATGCTGAATCTTTGTATCGATGTTGTGCTTCTTAAAGCTGTAATTAAACCAAAATTATTTTATAAATTCTGCATTTTATGAATATTTAATGCTTAGAAATGGCACTGCATTAAAAGGGACACATGTCTGAGGATGCATCTTCAGACATATTTTGTTTTTGTCAACCAACAACAAAGAAAAGCAAATTGTAATAGAAAATGACTGTACTGCAAAAACTGCTTACAAATGATGTGAAAAGTGATTTAATAGGAGGTTATAGAGCAGATGTTTTGTGATGCCCTACCTTTGTTCATTTTTACCTTCAAATGTCACATTAGCATTTTCTCAGCCTTTGTTTTATTCCCTTGAGCTTGTGGGCCTATTATGTTGTCCAACTGTTCAGATGTCTCTAATAGGTGACACTTATGTGCAATCTGCCTCTCCAAAAATGGTTCACCTTTTAACAGCATGAAATGGCTCTGTTAAGTGCTTTCAGTTGAAACCAGGAGTCAGTTAACAGAAGATTAACATAGTGTATAGTTTGTTCTATCAAATCAGAAAATTATTAGAACATTTAACAGAATAAACTGAACATATTGTACCTCAGAGAACCAGGTTATGTTGTCTTTGTCTTGTGATGTTGTAGGTTAGATTTCCAAATGATATACAGAAAAATGTATAAATGCACTTGAAAATTGTAAGTAATCATCCGTCAAGGAAAACTTCAAATTCTTCTTTGTGTAAAGAATGTAATAAATAATTACTAAGAATTAAATAGTTAATAGTTATTGTGTCGTTATACTTATACGAACACCCACACCCGTGCACACACAAACAACACATACGTACAGGGCCACATACAGTACACACTGTAACATATTTCCATGTACTCCGGGCATTCCGTGAGCACACAATTAGCGTGTTTACACAACCATCCGCACACATGCAAACACAAAGAAACAAAAGACTCACACTGCACACATACTGTAAACATTCAGGAGAGTCGAGCTTGCAGTCAGAAGAGTCTTTATTAAATGCTAAAAATAAACAGTTTCGAGAGGACCTTTTTTGTACATCAGTGCACTACTGGCAGCTCCAAACTTAACTTTACAACACTCATGTACTGTAAATCTATCTACAGTTGCATATTTATACAAACCCAAGCACAAGAATGCAAATAAATAAAATACAGAGAGACAAATACACACACACGTACTGTAAGTAATACATTAACACCCACACACAGAAAACACACAACCACACATACACTATATTTACACAAACACATAGACATGAACACACAAAGAAAAACAAGCATAGACTCTCAGGTTTGTACCAACATCCCACACACGCAATCACACATGGCCATCGGCTGTAAAAAGGGCTCACACACCATTAACTCTGCTTGGTATAACTCAGGAAATGCAAAGAATTGAAGTGTACACCACTGACTTCCTCTTCTGCTTGTTTATCGCGTAATGCAATTTTCCGACCGATGAGTCAGCATATTGCCAAGAATCAATATATGCATTATGTGAATTGTGAAATTTGAGATCAAAGGTAGGAGTCGAGGGGGGCCTACCGGCCTTCAGAATAAATTAAGGAGGCCAGTAGTTGTATGATTCATCCTATGTGATAATGGGCTACTTTGAAAAAAATAAAAACTTGAGGCCATTCAGCCCTGCCCTTATTTTCAGGGTTTTGTTGTTTTGCTGAGGAGCTGATACGAGAGAGCTATAATTGCATCTATTTTTTTTTTAGTTGATGCAGTCCTGTATCCAACGTGATTTGTTCAGACTTTATCTTATTTCCCAGGAACAATGCTTCTCAGTTCTGAAATGGCACTTTACGCTCCACTCAGACACACTGAAATGACGGGAGGGAAATGAAAAACAGTGCTGCTTGCCCAATTTTCCTCCTGTATTAACTGGAGCTAATTATAAATATCCAGAGTTCTGTGTTATTAGTCCAGGATCCAGTCGAATGAATCATCCCTTGTCTACAGGTACATTTCTTTCTGATTTAAATTTAGTCACAGGGAGAAAAACATGTTTATCTGACTCCAGTAATTTCAAAACCTTTAATGTGGATATATGTGTGAAAATGCGGGTTTGCATATACGCACATTGACTGGGGTTGCTTATGAAATAATGGGTGGCAAGACTATCTACTGCTACCAGGCATTCATCTAATTGTTCTCTGACACTAAGACCTTCTATCCTAGCAGGTAAATCATCTGGGAATCTTGCAAATAATGTTTCTGGGCAATGAAATTGCTGGAAATTAGCAGCTATCCCAGGGAGCCCAAACTAAGGTTACTCCATCTGGTGAGTGAGACTCCCAGACTATGACCCAATTATTATTTTATGAAATAATATGAGGATCCACCTGGACACTGAAATTAACAGCTATCCTGGAGCAGCTGCACATCCGGCTAGTGAGACTATCAATATGCCCAGCGAGTAACCTGTTTACAGCGTTACCCCAGAACCGCATATGAGACCAATACGGTGATCGATTCTTGCAGAGATGCACACTCCGGTCAGTGTATAAGCGAACCAAGTACCTTGGTTTGCACTGAGAAAGGGAAAACAGTTTATTATGACATAATGACAGTTGGCAATAACCCAGAATAGGCAGTTTCAATGATGTTAAAAGGTAAACATTTTATTTACAAGACAAGACAATCAAAGACTGTTATTCTATATGAACAGAAAAGACATACAACCTAACAGACTAAGACAAATAAATGGAAAACAGAATATTTATGCATGCCCAAAATGCTCATACGAGAGGACTATGGTACCAGGAGAACTGTTAACCAGATTCTCCCCGAATGCCCTTTTGGACTTCCCTTAAATGCAATCCCACAATTTTTTATTGATTTTTGCAAATGTACGCTAATTCTGAATTTGCTGCCTGCAACACGTTCCAAAAAAGTTGGGACAGAGGCAAAAAAAATACTGGGAAGTTTAAAAAAACACCTGTTTGGAACATCATCATCACTGGGTATAAAAGGATATCAAAAGACTCTTTATATCTTATTTTCAGGTACTCTTACAAGCGATACTATAACCTCTCTGTATTTGAATGGATCTCTATGGGAATTGGGGGGTGGGACTAGATTAAGCTACACGGGAATAGTATGGAACTCATGGTTGGCTAAATGGCTGTAAGTCATCAAGGGTCTGTGGTATCAAACGAGCCTCAAACCATCACTCTGCTGCCAGATATGCAGTAGATATGGATGGATCACTTGAAGGGTTGTTTCTCCTGATTTTTTTTCTCCATAGAGTGCAATAGGAAAATGAGTCAGGAGAAATAACCCTTAAAGGGTAATTCCACCCAAAAATTTGATTTGTAAAAAATGTTTTAGAATGAGCTCTCAGCCAACTTTCTACCTGTAGTGAGAGCAGAGATATAGCCCCAAACTATTGCGCATGTACCAGGTACCTGGTTTACCATAAACTACAATGGCTAAGGCGCGTACAGTTCAGACAACAGGTTGCCACGCCCACTGAATGATGTTACTGAAGCGGAGGCCGAGGGGCTGGGCATTTTACGAGTAGTCCTGCTGCTAGTGGCTGCCTGCAGCACAGCATCTCTTCGAGACTAGAGAGGCCACGTAAGTCGCTGCAAGTTAGCCACTAAAGTAACAGTTCTACTGAAAAAAAATACCACCACCACAAGCAGAGTCTCCAGAAAAATGGGGGAAATATGGCCATTAATTTAGGAAAACTTGTTTTTGTATCGACCAACATACCGATACAGAATGATATACAATTAAAATTGTTGTAGTTGTTAGCTGTTTTAGCTTTGTTTGCTAGCAAAGCCAAAACCTTCCCTGTTGTGCAACTCGAATGCACTGATTTCGGTAATAACACGGAAACGCGTTTACCACCTCCGATATCCAACCTCCTGTCATAAACGAATGCAGGGTTAGCTACTATAGCCTACTGCATAGCAAACAGATTTAAAAACCTATTTGTTTTATGGCAAGAAACCCATTGCTAACAACAGCTAAGGACAATAGCTTAGAAAATGACATCATTAAAATTGCTTCTGTAATCGAATGCTCAAAGCGAAACCGTTCAATTATGGTCAGCTCACTAATGTTAGTCTACTTTTCATGGTCATGGATCATAATGTAACGTTAGTTGACAAGGTTTCTTACCGGGTGATTCAATCAGGCAGAGCAGATGTCAGGCAATACCAGAGGCCACTCCACTCTGTAACCAACAGCACTGGAGTCCTGATAAAATAATAAAATAGCAATGATAGCTAGCCTGATCTACGATGTGTCCCTACTCAGAACAAGTGACAGTGACAGACGGAGCATTTCTTCCCTCGCTGGCTCCGCCTTCAGTTGTGTTAAAAAAAATAGCAGTACAACATCAGTAACCTGATGAACCACTGTTATTAGTAGTCGTGATATTTCTGCATGGCAAATAATTTACTTGTAGATGTACTTGTTGTAGTGTAATAGAAAAACAACAGACCCAACTGTCCTGACATGCACGCTGCTTGTTCTGAGTAATTGACTTATTCATTGAAGGGGGCATGTTCAAAATAATAGCAGTGTGGAGTTTAATTAGAGAATTCATTCATTCTGTGAAAAAACAGGTGACATTAATTGTCCTTTATTAAGGAAGAAGGGAAGCAAATGTTTCACACATTGTTATAAAATATATTTCCTTCTGAATTGCTAAGTAAAATGGGCCATTCCAAACATTGTTCAGAGGGACAACGTAATTTGATTAAAAAGTTGATTGGAGAGGGGAAAACGTATAAAGAAGTGCAGCAAATTATAGGATGCTCAGCTAAAAAGATTTCAAATGCTTTAAAATGACAACAAAAACCCGAAACACGCGGAAGAAAACGAGCAACTACTGTTACAACGGATCGAAGAATAGTCAGAATGGCAAATATTCAGCCAATCATCACCTCCAGAAAGATCAAAGATGATCTAAAATTACCTGTAAGTGCTGTTACAGTCAGAAGACGTTTGATCGAAGCTAAGCTATCAGCAAGAAGCCCCCGTAAAGGACCATTGTTGAAAAAACGACATGTGCAGAATTTGTTAAAATTTGCCAAGAAACACATCGATTGGCCCAAAGAGAAATGGCGTAACATTCTGTGGACTGATGAGAGTAAAATTGTTCTTTTCGGGTCTAGTGGTCGTCGACAGTATGTGAGACGACCCCCGGGTACTGAATTCAAGCCACAGTACACTGTGAAGACAGTGAAGCATGGTGGTGCAAAAATCATGGTATGGGGACACTACGGTGTTGGGCCTATTTATCGTATACCAGGGATCATGGATCAGTTTGAATACATCAAAATACTTGAAGAGATTATGTTGCCGTATGCCGAAGAGAAAATGCCCCTGAAATGGGTGTTTCAACAAGACAACGACCCCAAACACACGAGTAAGCGAGCAACATCTTGGTTCCAGACAAAAAGGATTGAGGTAATGGAGTGGCCAGCTCAATCCCCCGACCTCAACCCCATTGAAAACTTGTGAGGTGACATTAAAAATGCAGTTTCTGAAGCAAAACCCAAAAATTCACAGGAACTGTGGAATGTAGTTCGTTCATCCTGGGCTGAAATACCTGTTTCTCAGAAGTTGGTTGACTCGATGCAATGCAGATGCGCAGCAGTTATCAAAAACAATGGTTATGCAACTAAATATTAGTTCAGTAATTTAAAGTGAAGTTAAATCTTGAAAAATGTCCAGTTTATACAGTAAGTGTTTGAGTTTGAAGAGAAAAATGTCGACACTGCTATTTTTTTGAACAGATTAATATTCCTTTTCTTTGCTTCCTGTAAAAGAATAACGCAGACTTAAAAGAAATTTGCACTTTATTCACTTTCTTTAACGCACTGTTATTTATTTGAACACCACTGTACATGCCTATGTCATTTAAATGCCCACTGTAGTCTTTCAAAAATGAGGAAGTGGTAGAAGTATTCTCTACTGAAAATACCACTACTTTATATTCAAATATCTCAGTACAGAATTTTTTTTTGGCCAGCCACAAAGAGAGACTTAATTAGTTGCGTCTTGATCTGTTAAATAAGGTTAATGTTGTTTTTGGGTGGAATTAAAATGATCCATCCATATCTACTGCATATCTGGCAGCAGAGTGATGGTTTGAGGCTTGTTTGATACCTCAGACCCTCCCTTGATGACTAACAGCCATTTAGCCAGCCGTGGGTTCCATATTATTCCCATGTAATTTACAGCTTAATCTAGTCCCACCCCCTAATTCCCATAGAGATCCATTCAAATGCAGAGAGGTTATAGTTTCGCTTGTAAGTACCTGAAAATAAGATATCAAGAGTCTTTTGATATCCTTTTATACCCAGTCATGATAGCATCACCTGTTTACCTGTGGAATGTTCCAAACAGGTGTTTTTTGAACTTCCCAGTCTTTTTTTTTGCCCCTGTCCCAACTTTTTGGGACAGTGGTTTGTTAAAAATAATTATTTCTTGATGAGGGATTTTTTTTCTCAGAATCAATTTACTTCAATTAAAGGTTGGATTGTTCTTATTTTTTCAGTGTGAGATTAAGCTAATTCACCAAACGGTGAATTTTTCATAACCCTTTTTATTCATATTTACCAGGGGTGCCAATAATTGTGGAGGGCACTGTGCATATAAGGCTTTTTCAGTCCAGAATGTATTGTCATAGCCAGGTTCTCGTCTGAAACTGTGGTGCCTGTATGGGCTTTTTACGACATGTCCAAATCTCGTCCTGGTCAACTGTTTTTACACCATCCTGGGTTCTGGCTCGTCCAGTCTAGGGATGTTATTAGTTGCTATGTTGTTATATGTGTATAATTTTAAGCCCATACTTTCATGTAGTTCATTTTGGCGAACACATTGTCTAACATTGTTCCCTGTAAAATATCATCTTGACGTGACAAAACAATGGAGCTGTTTTTATTGCTGGAGAAACAGGGCAAATGCCAGGCCCAGACGAGAGCGTTTTCCCTGGCGCAAAGCCATGTGGCTGAAAATCTGATATTGATCCTGTGGAACAGACTGATGGATTAGCACCACTCTCTTCAGGCTTCGATGGTGTCCATTCTCACCTCCAGTGAAGCATTCACAATTAGGCACTGTTCCTGTTTGCAACAGCTCCACTCGTATGCCCCATGTGCATTACGCTACCATAACAGTCGATCCTTCCAGGTTGTGTGCGGGGCAGAGGTGGGGGTTGTAGTTTTGTGACCTCATAACCTCTCAGCAGGTGTCCCTTGGGTTCAGCCTCACCTCTTCTCTCTCTAAGTCTCTTGGTTCTATGATCTCCTCGCTGGCCTGTCGTATCACTGCTATCATCATTGCTGATGACATACAACTTTTTCTCTCCTCTCTGATACACTGATCTCAGTGGACATACAGCTTGTTTGCAAGACACGCTAAAACACATCCATGCTATACAGACAAGTGCCTAATAAAATGTAAAAAGATTACAAGGATTCAACATTTAAAAGAGACTGTGTGAAAGAGATTTAGTGGGATTTTTCTATACAGCACTTTGGCTTCAGCACCCAGAGAATAAAAAAAAAAAAAAATTGTCGTTAAAAAAAATAAAACACCCCTTTATGTCTACAAGGCATGTAGAGCTGAAAACTGAAAATGCTGCACCTCCCAACCAGGACAACAAAGCCCCCTCCTCTCCAAGAAGCAAAGTGTGTGTGCTGGACACACATCTTCCCGATAATAACATCCAAGAGAGGCCCCCCCCGTCCCGCCCCCTCAACTTTGGGCTTTAGTCGATCGAGATAGTCATCTCCCGTATGGGCTACTGTATCTCCCTCCTCACTGCCTGCCTCTGCCTTCAGACCTCTGCAGCTCATCCATAGTGCTGCTCTGCATCTGACCCTACCCCTTTTCCCCAGGCTCCCCGTGACCCCCCCCTTTTTTTAAATAAAAAAATTAAAAAAATGGAAAAAATCCATTATCCATCCATCCATCCATATTATCTGGTTTGGGGGGTGGGGGTGGGGGGGGGGGTGGAGCATCATTGGCATGAGATTGGGCGAGGAGGGGGGGGCACCCAGGCAGGGGGACACACCAGCACACACACACACACACAACACACACACACACACACACACTTTTTCTCTCCCTTTCTTTGGAAATTTGTGGGACATTGGGACATGAGGACAACCCCCAAAGACACAAACCCACACTGACTGACTCCCACCCCTGGACCCCTGGACTGTGGATTGGACCCGGACCCGACCTTGGAGAGATGAGGGGGGGAGGGGGTGAGGGAGGTGGACGGAAAGACGGGATGAGACCCCAAAGGAAGTGTGAGAAAAAAGTGGAGTGTGTTGGGGGTGTACTGAGGTGTGTGTGGTGGGGTTGGGGCTCGCCAGGGGTGGTGGCAAGGTGGGGTAGTGGGGGGTTGGAGGGTGCAAACATCAACAGTGCTCCCTGTCTGTCCATTAAGTCCCGGGACTGACAGTCTGTCCTAGTGAAAGCCAGAAGGCACGACAACAGTATCACACTACGCAGGGGAAAACAGAAGCACAGGCCACTAACTGATACCTGACCCTGGGGACCGAACACAACTGCTGCATAAGCTGCTGTCTGTCGCACAAGAGCTGGCTGCACTGTCTGTGCTGCTGAAGGAAGCCCCCCCCCTAAAACTACTGTGACCCCCTAACCTGTGGCTGTGTGGGCCTGAGGACAAAAAAAAGGCCTGCGGGGGCGGGAGCGAGACAAGAGCGGCAAGGGGGGGGGGGGGGCTGGGGGAAGGGTGGGGGGGAGAAAGCCAAGGGCGAAAAGGCAACCAGGCGCAAACTACAAGGCAAACCGAACTCTTCCCTTACGTAAACTCTCCATCAGACAAAAAAAAAAAAAAAACGCAAAAAAGTCCCTAGTACGGTGGACCCCCGGATGAGACGTCAACCGAGAACAGTTACCCTATTGAAGAACCCGAGATCTAATCTGGGAGAGAACAAACAGACAGTGAGGCGGACCTCTGCCTGGACCTGGATCCAAGCGCAAAGCCTTCTGAATGACTTCCTCGATCTCCCACATAACTGGAGCTCAAATTTGAGCAGTGGGAACGGTTCTGGAAGCGGGTCTCTGATGGCACGATCAAAGATGCGTGAAAGAGCGTCTGGTTTAATGTTTTTAGAACCGGGTGAGTAGGTGAGCATAACATTGAAACGGGCAAAGAATAATGCCCACTGGGCTTGTCTGGAGTCGCGCCTCTTTGCCTGTTGGACATATTCCAGGTTTTTGTGATCTGTCCATACAATAAAAGGATGCTCAGCTCCAAATGGTGCCACTCCTCCAAAGCCAATTTAACAGCCAGAAGCTCCCAATCCCCTACATCATAATTTATCTCGGCAGGCACGAGAGAAATGCGCGCAAGGGTCCATTTTTTCGTCCAGCAGAGAGTGCTGAGACAAAATGGCTCCTACTCCCAGCTCAAAAGCATCCACCTCGATCACGATGGGGAGGGAGGGATTGGGAGTTATAAGGATAGGCTCTAAGCAGAATCTCTTTTTAAGGTCTGTGAACGCCGACTCCGTTTTAGGGTTCCACCGGAACCGTGCAGGTATAGTTTTTTTAGTAAGGGCTGTGATAGGAGCGGCTACCGCACTAAGATTTTGGATAAACCGTCGATAAAAATGTACAAACCCTAGAAAGCTTTGTACCTGCTTTACTGATGACGGATTGGGCCAGTTCTTAATCGTCAAAACCTTTTCAGGATCCATCTGGACCTTTCCGTCCGCCACAATGAATTTCAAAAAGGAAATGGAGCTAGTGTGAAAGAAGCATTTTTCTGCTTCCACAAACGTGCCTTCAAAAGTGCCTCTAAGACCTGCCTGACATGAACGATGTGAGTGAAGAGATTCGGAGAAAAAACTTAAATATCGTCTAGGTAGACGAAGGCGAATCTCTCCAACATCTCTCAGAGAACATCATTCACTTGCGCCTGAAAGACGAGGGGGCGCTAGTGAGCCCGAACGGTATTACCCAGTACTCGTAGTGCCCGTTGTGCATGTTAAAAGCTGTCTTCCACTCATCACCCTCACGCATGCGCACCAAATTATATGCATTGTGGAGGTCGAGCTTAGTAAATATCGACGCCCCCTGCAAGCGCTCAAAAGCGGAGGTCATGAGTGGGAGAGGGTACCGGTTCTTAATGGTGATGTCATTAAGTCCCCTATAGTCAATACATTTCCTTAACCCCCCCCTTTTTTACAAAAAAAACCCAGCCCCTGCTGGCGAAGTAGAAGGTCTAATATTTTCTGGAAAAGAGCAGAAACGATAGAGAAAATAGTCAGGCGAACACTCGTAGACTCGAGTAAACAAGAAAAAAGAACGAAGGAGAAATACCTCTCACTCTCAATAAGAGATAATAAAGAGAGGTACAAAGAAACGGTCAAGAAAGCACTGTCTTCGAGAGACTAGCGAAGGTGAACCAGAATGAGGGACAGAAATGCAAAGAGAAAAAAAAATTATCTAACATAAACTCTAATGCACAACTAGGCAAGTCCCACGTTACTCCAAAGTAAAACGATGGAGCAAAGAGGTCTCCTAAAAGTGCCTGAACCTATACCGTACCAGCTTAGTGTCAAACTGCAAGACAACATAGAAGCACAGAGCTTACATAGGCAGCAGGAAACCTAGAACAGGTGTAATGGAAATTTTCTTATTTACATTGTTTGTGTTAATTTAGAGATGTATGTTAATTAAGAGACAAACACATTATTAATTAATTATCACATGTCACCCCCCTGTTGAGGTCACTCCACTGGCTGCCAGTTGCAGCCAGGATCAGGTTCAAAGTTCTGACCCTGGCCTACACTGCAGCCAATAGGACAGGCCCTGTCTACCTGCAGGACTTGATCCAGAACTATGTCCCTCGACCGACGATTTCATCATCTAGGGCAGGGCGACTTTCCCCCCCCCCCCCCCCCCCTCCGTGCACTCGCTCGTCGCGACGCGCTTTTTTTCCACCCTAGCCCCCCAGGGGTGAACGAAACTTCCCATTCCCCCCATCCCATGCCTGCCCATGCTTTCCCGTGTTTACTTTCCAAAAAAAACGCTTTTTTTTCAGACTCCACCTGGACCTGGACTTATCTATATCATGATCTTGTTGTGCTCTGTTGAACTGTGTACTCAAGATAGTCAAGTAGTTTAATATATAGAGAATATATATTATTTATTAATTATTTATTACCCTTTTTCACTTTGATTGTTTTTTTATGTGTTTAGTAGACTGCTGTTGTTTGGGAATGAAGTTGTTCTTCTGTTGTGTTGTAGTTACTTCGATGACCTTCTGTATGCACTTACTGTAACGTCTTGTCTGCTAAAAAAATGTAATGCTAAATGAATGTAATGTAATGTAATGTAATTAACATTTAACACTTATTAATGATTTCTCTTCGATTATCTATTTAGTCTAACAGTAATGCCAGGGTAGGAGAACAGAGTGCTGTAGCATGCACGTGAGCTGGATCACGTCGGTTCTATCTGTGTCTGTGTTGTATCTGTAGAAGGTCATACGGTGGAGAATTGGATGTTTATGTCCTTGCATGAGATAGAGACATCTTCCCTCAGGCCCAAGAGCTAATGTAAAGGAGGGGCCATGAGGGCCAAGGGTTAATCCAGTCCTAGGGGTAAAGAGGGTATCTTTATCCTTCGCTGTTGACCTATCTATATTTCTGTCCTGTCCATGAAATCCGCCCCTCGTGACCTAATCTGTAAAGAAATGTATAAATGTCTGACGATTTCTGCTATGGTGCAGAGAGCTTTTTGGTGAGCACTCTCTCATTGGTTTATCTGCAAATAAACTAATTATTATTTTATATCTTAGACGGTTTGTTGTGATTCTGTCGGGGACAGAACTTTGCTTCACTGTAGGTAGAAAGGGAAATTTCCACGACACAGGTGCGCTGATTAAGTGCAGAGACCGAGAGAAAACCCAGAACGGATGGCGGAAAATAAAAGCGAGGACTGGCTGCCGAACCATGACACTGTGAGGTGACAGTGCTGGAGAGTTTGTCCTTTCATATTTTTTGCCTTATTCAGACAGGGAGAAAGCAGAGAGGGTAACAGATAGACAAGGAATCACAACTCAGAAGTTGCCATGGTAGAGGATCTCCTGCCCACACGGCGGACTCCTATATGACTCTGGACTGCATCACGTCTTGCCTTGATTTTGACATTTGATCCATGTACATACATTTAACTGACCTCTGACAAAGTGTTTCACACAATAACTGTGGTAAGACTGATAAAAACAGATAAACAGAGCTAAATTTGTCAAGCAGTTAATGAACTAAACCATGCTGGTGTATATCACAGAACTTGATGGAGTAAAGACCATTAAACCACATTTTATAAAATCAGTCTATTTCATTATTTCATTTTTTTTTAAAGGAGAGTGGACAGTTCACACTCCTTATAAATTACTTTTGAAACATTTCAGACGGATGGGGGTATCAGCACACAGAAAGCCATGACAGAAAATCTAACCCACAACCACACAAGGGGACTTGTTGGCGGCCCTACAGACGGCACCACACATCTCACCAATTTTCGATATTCTTCCCTGATAAAACACCATAACAAAGAACATTAAGATAATGCTGCAAGAAATCACTGAGGAAGAATAACTGAGACAAAACAACATTAGCACCATAGCTGGTTTTGACCTATTTTAATAATGAAGATGTGCAGCAAGGTTTCTGTTGGTCTGGGAGTGCTGCCTGTTCCCCAGATATATATTTTTTATTTCTGGTCCTGCCCTTATGGGAATTTAATATGCTGAGATATACTGTAATTATGTGGACTTTTTTAAGTTCATATTTAACAGAGGCCCATTGGAAACATTGAGGGTGTGTTGAAATATACATACACAACTGCTTAGAAATGTAGAAAGCAGGGAGGAAAATCTAAATCTAAATTCACAGTGAAGCTCGTTGGTGCCGAAAGAGCTGTCAGCGGGAGGTATCTCACAGTGTGCTGAAGATAACCGTGAAAAGTAATCGTGCTGTGCTTTTTGAAAACCATCCTTATTGAAATCTAATCAGTGTGACACAAAACAGAGCACAGGAACTTGTACGCTGTTGGAAATGAATTATTAACACAATTAGTTCTGCTGCACACTAAGTTTTCTCACCAAAGATAATAGGTGCAAGTTCAGAATCTAAATGCACTCATTATTAAATTCATCACATCAGGTTTCAACTGAAAACTTCAGATCTTTTGTAAGAGAAGTATAAATAAGAAAGATATAGAGAAAAAAGACAAGAATGACAATAATGTTTTTGGTTTTTTTTGGACAGAAAATTGCTGTCAGTCAGCTCTTTTCTGCGTACCAATATTTTTTACTGAAAATCACACACACACACACACACACCATGCACACTCACTGCACGCACACACACCCCACACACACACACTGCATGCACACACACTACATGCGCACACACACTCACTGCATGCAAACACAAACACCCACACACACACACACACTGTACCATATGTAGGTGGTTTGTGATACGTCTGCAGGGGCTGTTACAAAGTCACCAAAACCAAAAAACTTACTTTTTTTTCCCAAACACTTTTACCCTATTTACCAAGGTTTTTGTTGATTTTACACAGGTAGAAAGACATTGAAGGATTCTTTTTTTTGCTCCAAGCAGTTTACTCTCATGAGAGCTGCTGTAAAGACAAACTGTCCTGTCAGCTTTGGGTCCAGATTTCAGCTCTGTGGAGTAATTACCGAACAGAGGATATGAGGGCATCCATGCCATAGCTGCCTATCCGGGCCTTGTGTTCTATGCAGGTAATCATCCACTCTCCATCAGAAAGTTACCCCCCACCTGGAGCTAACGTACATACCCTTTAGCTGATCCTTCCCAATTCTGTTTACTTGAAATGAAAGTTTTTTCATGTATATATTGTGGGGGGATGCATAGGATTCTGTAGAAGGTGAAGAGCTTTCATGCTAGAAGTGGGAAACGAGCTCTGGCAAGCAGGGTGGAATAGCCTGCAATGATCTCAGCCATGAGCAACAATGCTTTGTACTTTGTAGTTGTCACTTAGAGTTGAAAGTAGTACAAGACATGGGAATATCAATGAATTGCCCTTCTTTCTTTAGCCCTCTAGCATTCCTCCAGAAAATAAAAGTGAAAGTTCATTGGCAGTCAGACTGACAGATGCATCTTTGGGCACTGGGCAGGGGACAGCATAGCAATTGCTTTCATTTTACTGAAAGACAGAGTGTCATCAAGACTGAGTTCGCCTGCGGGAGATTGCGAAAATCCAATTCACTGTCAGCCTCAGCCTGACAACTTGTCTTCACACCACTGGTGAATATCCGATTGCCCACAGCTTTTCTGATCGGCATTACAAGGTCTGAGTGCAAAGGCTTCGTATATGGAACAACATTATCTCCTCTGCAACAGCTTTGCTGCCATTTAACCATGTTTTACTTTGAGTGAAAGGGTGAATTTGGCTACAGACTACCCATTCTGACAGCAAAGTAGTTTCTTCTCAGAGCTATTCAAATATTATTGTGAGCAGTCCAAAAAAAATAGAATAATTGTGAATCTTTTCTAAAGCCATGTCAATTGTAGACTGGTTACTGCAAAAAAATATATTAGTTTGGACACTGCTTAATTTCCCTCTGCGGTCATCCAGGCCCTGTACAAGAAGTCTGCCCCTCCTGTCTGAAGCAGCCTTCTTCACACACACCGGTGCAGTGCTGCCACCAACTGGTTACTAATCCATTTCTTGGTTGTGTTAAGAATACTCATTCAAATTCTAGCATGAAAAGTAGGGTTGCGGTAAAACAAATAGTATTTATTAAATGAATAAGTCAACAAAAAATTCTCCACAATAAAAGATGGCGTTTGTTAGTGGGGTATGAGTGGGATGCGTATAGTTGTGAGGTGTGGAAGGCTTGTGTGTGGGTGTAAAAGTTCAAAAATGAAGCACGGAGTGTAAAAAATGTTCGGCCTGCTACGGAGAGGGGAGAGAAGACAGGAGCAAAGGGGAAGGGCTTATAAACCCGAGCCCCCATATGTTCCAATTAGGGTCATTACGTTCCCATCCGCCACCCGCTGGCCATCTAATGCCCTGCAACACAGAAACACATGGGAAAAAGCAGGGAATGTAGAGACATAACAGACGGTTCTTCTCAGGACGAGTGAAGTAAGAAAAAAACAAGATTTATATTCTCTCATGTAATCCATTGCCTCTCATGTATTCAAGTGTAAGTAAGAGTATACAGACCTCCATCTTCTATCATTTTCACAAAGCCCATCAGGATGTTTTCCCACTAAATGCAGACCCACCATAGAGTTCCCTGGAGGGTGCTGTGATGACTACAGCTTTGAGATGTAGTCAATTGGGGGTGCGTCCCAATACTCAAAAAATGCACCCATACTCAAAAAATGCGTCCCAATACTAAAAAAATGCACCTTTTCCACTACCATCTCCTCACCTCCTTGCCCCAGAAACGAATATTTATGTTTTAATGTAATGTTGCTGATTATATCTTAATTACGTATGAATGGTTACATTAATTAATGTCTCGATGCAAACGGCAATGTCAGGTACGTTGTATACTGTACATGCAAATACTTTTGGAGTGGTAGTGGGGGAGTGGAAGAAAGGAGGTGAGGAGTGAAGAATATTGGGATGCAAACCAAAGATCAGAGAATGACCACTGATCTGGATGTTCTGAGAATGTCCTTCTAACCTTGATGGGGTTTGTGAACTGATTGCCATTGTTTTGAATGCTGCCACCCAGTACAAAAGGGAGAGACCAGTAATGCAGGTGGAAGAACCATGGCCACATCCGTTACCCACTGTGCCATCGATGCAAATCAATGGTGCAAAAATGTGAGAAACACAAAATTATAAGGTTTTTAAAATAATTATTATCATCTCACAAGTTTAAACAAGTGAATGGTGGTGCATTTATGCCTCACTTCCAGAAACACATGTATTGACAATTTTGCACTGCAGATGGCGAAAGTTGAGAAATGGCGCTGCCCACGCAATCACTCTGGGGCAGTGTCTGAATACGACCCGTACACCCTTTTGAGGGCTCATATTTGAGTCCACTTTGTCAAAAAGCTTTTGAGTGGGTGACTTTTTCTCACAAATGGGGGCACTTAAAATACCAGGATGAACCCTTTATTTCCGGGGTTTTGTTGAAAGAATTCAGAAGCACACTCATCTGCAGAACGGTACACTCATCTGACAATTTCAGTAAGTAACCCAGAAGTAAAAGGGTAAAGGACATAGAGTGTATATGTATATCTATGGTATAAGATTAGGTTCATATTACAAAATACTTTTTAAAAAACTTTTGTTAATTCTATCTTCATTCATAATCTACACTTTGTAACAATCTTCATATGTGAACTGATTGATATTCTCAATAAACAAATAAAAATAAATATTACGAACTACTTCCTCACTAGTTTGGAAAGAGTTTTGCGGGATTTTTTTCACACACTGCTTGCAAAGTGAGGGGACAGGGCACATAGGGACAGGGGTCTGAATAGACAGGGGACAGTGGACAGGGAACAGGGGTCGTATTTGGTCACGGCCCAAGGCTGTGTCCGAATACGACCCCTACAACCCTTTGAGGGCGCATATTTGAGTCCACTTCATCAAAATGCTTTTGAGTGGGCGACTTTTTCCCACAAATGGGGGCACTCAAAATACCAGGATGAACCCCTTATTTCTGGCGTTTTGTTGAAGAAATTCAGGAGCACACTCATCTGCAGAAGGGTGCACTCATCCGACAATTTCAGTAAGTAACCCGGAAGTAAAAACGTAAAAGACATAGAGCGTATATGCATATCTATGGTCCAAGATTGATATTCTCAATAATAAAAAAAAAATTTAAATAAATATTATGACCTATGTACTTCCTCACTAGTTTGGAAAGAGTTTTGCGGGATTTCCTTCGCACACTGCTTGCAAAGCGAGGAGACAAGGCACATAGTAGACAGGGGTCTGAGTGGACAGGGGACAGTGGACAGTGCAGTAGGAATGACGCACCAAAACAAGATTTACGCGATCATATGAAACAGTGAACAGTAAAAAAATGTGTTAAATTTAAAAAAAAATTGCATTTATATTTACAAATACAGTATAGCATTAACATTGGCGACTACCACTTTATATAGGCCTGATTGCATTGGAACGTAGCCTTCACATTTGTGTACAGGAGAGCCAAATTTGGGTCACATATCAGTTTGTGCACCGTTGCGTCAGAGCTCCATGTAGCCTGTTTTAGATGCAATGCGTGCTTCTGACATTTGGACTGTGGTTTCGCTAAACAAACCAGACTCTAGAAAATAGCTACAAACCGATTTATGCTACAAACCAGTCAGCAACTTTTCCTGAAAGTCCAGTGTATAAGCTTTCCTCATGTCGTATGTCATCGCTTCGCACAATGAATGATGGGATATCCAAGTCCGCGTACTCATTTGGTGCGTTCGCATCTGATGCATCCTCGACATTTGGAGCAGATCAAGTTCATTTCCGGGATCTTTCAGAGTCCTCGCTTCTTTGTGTTCTTGGCTTTGGAACAGAACTTGGCCCGTTATATGACGTCACCCTATTCACAAGAACGTGCGTCACAAGTCCGCAAGTCCGTACTTGTGCGGAATTGGTATTGAGAAACACCCTAAATCTAATGTGTGAGGGATCTGAGATAACTAATCTTCCCATATCTATGAGACCCACCCACAAGCCACAGTGACCCAACCTCAACCTAGCTCTGTTTCTCCCATATATTGTGCCTGCTATTCTTACAATTGTCTGAATACTGTGTAAGTCTCCCCATTCCCCATGTCCCACTTGTGTTTCCACTTGTGTCCCACCACCCCTTCCCAAACCTGCTTTTCCACTCAGTCTTTCCAAAAAATATTTCCACCTAAAATCTCCTTTTGAAGACACCTTTGCTGCTCTGTCTGCAATTCCATTGCCTTTCACCATGTGTAGGGACCCACACAAATCCCACTCTGATTTGTAGTTCAGCAAAGGTGTCTTTTAAAGGATATTTTTGATGGGAATTTTGCTGTCTGTAATTTGGTTGCCTTTGACCTCAGCATGTGCAGGGAAACACACAAAATCTGATTTGTAGTTCAGCATTATTACTTCTGGGCAAGCTGGTGACTGTTGATCTCCCATCCCCACTGATGCTGCTGCTGAGTCAGAGCACATGGTCACGTCCCTCAGTCCTGTTCCCTCCATCTGATCCAGAACAGAGTATATCGACCTTGTAGACACTGTTATTTTATTATTATGTCTGGTTCCTAGACAGATAAAATGTTGAAGTACGTTAAAAAAACAAACCACGTCTCCAAACAACCAGGTGTTTTTGACCCATCTGTGAAAACCCAGACAGAGGACCCCCATTTTTCCTTTAAACGTTCTCTGGCTATTGTCCGCTTTAAATATTGTGTGGCTGTTTCCTTCCGACAGTAGCTAAAGGTTATAAAAATTCACCACTGTTAACCTTATTTTTTTCACTCCGTATTTCCCCTCCCACAAACTCCAAATCAAGCTCACAAGAAAGTCCCCTAAACTGTACTCCTGTTTCAACAAAGTTTGCACACCCCCTCCCCGCTCTGTCTTTCCTACATACCCAGGCAAAATAAAATCCAAGCAAATCCACAGGCTCCTGACCTTTAGTCCTGTATGCATATTTAATCTGATACCACTGCAAATTTTGACACAATCAAAATCAGTTGAAATTCTTGTCCAGTAGCAATCAGACCTCACATTCCATTGCAAAATTGAAAGTTGAGATTTAGGCCTGCTTTGCTACTGCCTACTCCTACTACCACTTGACCTTTCCATCTGGGATATTCACATCTCAGTCTGGCATAGTGTAGCATTTAATTCACAGCCTCAGGAGGCATTCACATACTATGCAGAAACTCTAGCAATATCTTGGCTAGAATCTGATCATGGCTTGCCCTGCACTATCCACATCAGTAACAAATGCAAAAACCTTTTGACTAGTAGTGAATCCACAGGAATAGCAAGGGGTCATAGGCACTATGTAATTTTGTTGTACATCCCCGTTTGGGACCCTACACAATTCCCACAAGTGAGACCCTGGTCAGGGCTTCAGCATATGACATGTTCTTTCCTGTCCATAGAGGCTGCGCCTCAGCAATAACATAGCAAAAAGCCTCCAAAGCCCACACTATGGCTCATGGCCGCCGCCGTCAGTATTGCCAGTATTGCCATGGCAATACTACTTTTCAAACAACAATTGCCTGGCAATACTACTTTTTCGCAGACCATATGGCGTTTATTTCATTTAGAAAACTTAGGTAACCTGTAATGCAACCCGAATTTTATGTAGTGAAGAATCTGATTGTATCTGCTGCCATATATGAAAACATGCGACTTTATCATTGAGCTAGAGTAGATACGACACGTTGCGCCATTTGAGTGCCTGTGCACGACTACCGCGGCGGTGCGCGTGCACTGTCTTCTAGTTAGACAGATGAAACGTTTCTCTCCGCTACCGCCAAACCGCCGCGACCAGAGACTGCGGGAAACAGCTCAGAGGAAGAGACGTGTCGACCGATCAGATCAAGTCATCTAGCTAGACTTCAAAACACAGGTGAGATGTGTACATAAAAACAAGCATATTTGGCATCATTATCAGCATTGTAGAACAGTTGGTCGTATTTCTGACTGAAGCATTGTTGCATGTGTTCCTCAATTTTTAACGTTAAGTGGTCAACTTCAGCCGCTAACATTAGCTAGGTAGCTAGATCGAGGCACTGAGGCACTGGGACAGTTGGGCAGCAAACTTAGTTAGCAAGCTTAAACACTAATTGTGATCAATTGAAATTTCAGAGTCGAAATGTAATGTTAGATGCATCTTGAGCCGAAATGCATTAACGTTAGCTCGTTCTTATTAGCTCCGTAGCTACTAGCTAGCTTACTAACCAGCTAAATGTAAATGATTTAAGTGAATGGATAACTAGCTAGCTAGCTATATTAGCTAATGACACAGTCCACACCATCGTCGTGTATTTCGATGGACAATGCATGAATTCAAGCAGCTTTAAGTTTAGTTACATTTTTTATGTATTTTTTTATTCAGATTAAGTTGGCAATGGCTAGTATATTTTCCCATGCAGACAGGAAGAGAACAGGTTGCACGTGCAGTGCATGTGGCAGCATGAAGCATGCAGGTACACCTTCAAAGACATTATGGTCTTTCTTTAAAAGGTTAGTGAAGGGTTAATGAAGTAGGGAACATTTTTGTCCAAAATGATTGAATTTGCAGCGGCTTTTCTCTCAAAGGTTGCGATGCAATTTGCAACCTTTTTGGGTTATTTTGCAATAAAATTGTGGGAATGTTTGAAAATAGCAATTGTCAGCTGGAAAAAATTGCGATTGTTTAAAGAACTCACCCCCAACCAAAGATAATTTTATGAGGGGAAATTGCAGCAATTTACTAAATTTACAAGCGTTTTTTTTTCTTCTGATTTGACCATTTTATGCGAAAATATTGCGGGGATTGGACAAAATTGCAAGCTATCGCAAATAATTGGATTGGTTGAATTTGCATTAATTCTTGCAATCGCAAGATCGCTTATTCCTGGAGGGACTGATTGTAGTTGTATTGCATTAACACGCACAAGTAGTAAATCACTTGTATGTAGTAGAGGCCTACTCGTGTATAACTATCCATCTAATTGCAAAGAACTTTGTAAAGAACTTGTCAAGAATGTATATGTATATTTGTGAATTTCAACAGTATTAATAAATACATTTGTACATAAATGGAGTTTGCATGTGTTCAGACAAGTACTTGACTCAGCTGTGTAGCTGTCAGCTGCTGCTGAGACTTAATTCATGATGTAAACAGTATTGTGAATACAGGTAAAGTGGGACAGCAGGGACACTTCAATTTCATCATCTTTATCTTTGTGTATATACTTCCATTACTAAAAATAAACTAAGTTTATTATAAGTTTCTGTAGCTCTGACATTTAAACCATTTGGATCATAATTTAAAACTATGCAAAATGTAAATGATCAGAAAGTGTCCCACTTTACCTGTATTCACCTGTATTTGCCTGTATTTATCCTATTTAGATATTAGTATGATTGTGATAATTGCCTTAATGGGGATTCATGCTTCTTGACCACTCTATATAGGGTTTTGGGTTCACCAACCATAGGAAAAAATATCTGGGAAACTGTTACATTGCAGTGATATGATCCATAATTACATTGTTAAAATATTTCACATTTAAACATAATAACCACACAGAATAAAATAACAAAAATAGATAGCTTTATGAGTCCTTTATTTAATGCATACACCATATTGTGCGTGGCGAGAAAGTTTGGCAATACTACTTTTACACTGGTGATGGCACCTCTGCTATGGCTACCTGCACAGTTACAGCATCTAGCCCTCTCTACACTCAAGAGTCCCTTCCACATTTTCCACACTTCCTTCATCCCCTGCACATTGCTGCTACATGCCTGAAATTCTCACAGTTACAGCATCTTAATGGGAAGCCTTACATATTGCCTTCTGGCAAGGTATAAACCTTTATAAAGTCTCCTCAGCAAAACTTAGTGTAAAAAAAGTACGCTCAGTGCATCACTCTTCTCCCCTTATTTAAAACTCAGTAACACGATATCCTTGTACCTTATTTATCCTGTCAACTTTTGATTGAAACCTCGCCCGTACCTTGTATTCGTGGTTTTCATAACCTGCGTTCCTTATTGGACCCTTGACACTATTTTTTATGGCTACTTCCTGCCACACTCCTCCTCCATGCTACTCTCCTTCCTTCCATCATCCCTGACTCCTGCTACTGGTGCAACCACGAGCTCTTCCTGAACCCTTCACTTTGCTAGCTAGCGATTGCCCAGAAAGTATTTTCAAGGATAACAATGCTATTCCTCTGAAGCCCTCTCTTCCTGGGCTTGAGGTACCAAAAATGAGCCTGAAACCATCACTCTGTTGCCAGATATGCAGTAGATCTGGATGGATCACTTTAAGGGTTGTTTCTCCAGACTAATTTTCCTATTGAACTCTATGGAATAAACAGTACGCAGTTGCTATACACAGCACACAGGAGACAGGTTGCAGTAGATAGTCGATTTTGTTGTAGCAGAGTTCAATGACATCACTGAGGGAAATCCAAAGGACATTCTGGAAATCTATTGTAGCAGAATTGTATCATCAGTTAGTTGAGGAATGTCTGACATCACACCTTGAAAAGCCCTAAGCTTGGTCTTTAAACTCAGCGGGCTAATCATATCCAGTGTGCTGCAATGAAACCCACAGAAATTGAAATATAAATAATCTCACTACACTTTGACTAATTAGCCTACGCGTCGCCCTGTGGGGCACCCAGGCACAATGAACACTAGCACAGTCAGGGATTCTGGACAATGCAGCGTCACTACAAGGATGAGTGCTGTACCTGTACCAGAACCCCATGAGAGATGTTTTTAGCACCTCTTAATCAAACTGACTTTAAAATGCAATCTCACAGCTACCCCAGACACAAACGAAACACAGCTGTTGCACAGTCGTCAGCAAACACACACTGCAGCAATAAAGCATGTAGGCCTGCTCATCTATACCACTGAAATATCGAATCACGTAGACTTTGATGGGGACACCTTTCTTATGACTGATCTCGGGGGAATACAGAGTACACAACAGAGTATAATTATTTATGTCCAGTGCACATTTCTCATCAATTCAATACTAAAACTACTTTATTTCAACACAAGAAATAGCTATAAACATTCTCTGGCTGAAAACGTTTCCCCAATGCGGATGTCTCTTCCCACACAGTCCCCTATCCATTTCCACCGGGAACAAATTTAGCTTGACAGCGAGGCACTCTTAACGGAAAACGAGTCGCGCTTGACAGCTCCGTTGTTGGAGGGCCAGGCCTGTGAACCCACATCAGCCCTGCTGTCGGATCTCGCACACCAAAACCTCCGCAGACAGGCAGAACTCATAAAAATAGTACTCTGAGTACTATACTGTACTCTCACAGGCTCATGACTAGAAGGGAATGGCCTTCATCGACTGGACATACAGTGAACACTATAATTAATTGGACAGTGACACATCTTTCGTTATTTTGGTTTTGTACTCTAGCACTGAGTTTGGAAGGATACAATGAAGTGCAGACTGTCAGCTTTAATTTGAGGGCATTTTCATCCATATCGGATGAACCGTTTAGAAATTATAGAACCTTTTGTACATAGTCCCCCCCATTTTCGGGCACCAAAGAATATTGGGCAGTTTAACATAATGTAAAATAGTCATTTTTTTATGTTTGGTCGCATATCCTTTGCATGCCATGACTTCCTGATGTCTGTGACCCAACAATATCAAAAGACTCTTGATATTTTATTTTCTGGTACTCTTACAAGCGATATTATAGGTTATTTCTCCTGACAAACCCTATTGAACTCAATGGAAAAATAAGTCAGGAGAAGAAACTCTCTAAATCTAGTACCACTCCCCAATTCCCAGAGATCCATTCAAATGCAGAGAGGTTATAGTACCTCTTGTAGGAGTACCAGAAAATAAGATATCAAGAGTCTTTTGATATTGTGGGGTCACAGACATCAGGCATCATGGCATGCAAAGGATATGCGACCAAATATTAAAAATGATTACTTTATTCTACATTATGTTAAACTCCAATATTTTTTGATGCCCAAAAATGGAGGGGGGTATGTACAAATGGTTCTATAATTTCTAAATGGTTCATCCGATATGGATGAAAATACGACAGTCTGCACTTCAACCTCATTGTCATTGTATCCTTTTAAAGTCAAAGTACAGAACCAAAATAACAAAAAATGTGTCACTGTCCAATTAATTATGGTGCTCACTGTATATGCACTGAAAAGGTGCCCACTGACCGGCTGATGCCATAACCAAACACCCAGTAAGGTAATTTAGGCTTTTCCATTCTCTGCACCATGAGAACATTCCGATTTTTTGTCCTTTTTTGTCCTAGAAACCCCTAGGGGCTCCACAGACCAAAAAGGCCAGCAGAGAAGTCACAGCCAACATATAGTGCCTTTCGTTTATTACCTTTTTAATTAAATTGTAGTGGCCAGAATACTGGAGGGTTGTGCTTTCAATTCGTTTGATAAACTGAGTGGTAGACTGAACTGATTCTGCGAAAATTTGAGAAAAATAAAAAGTGGCATAAATAAAAACAGATGCCTGCACTAAGCAGATACTTGATGCAGAAACATAAAAGTAGAATAGAATAAAGCAAGAATGCTGCGTTTGAGAAGTATTTTACTGTTACCACAATGAAACAAATCCAAACAGCATAAATAAGTTAGAGATGATTAATCAAAAATACTTTTTTACTGTTCACAAAACCAAACCAAAAATTCTAATTATATTTCCCTGAAAAAGGCTCAAATACAAAGTATAATTAAAGTGCCATTGTGCATCAATATTGTTCAAATCCATTATAAATAAATCTGTTCTCTTGAAAAGTTTGTCAATTTAAAAAATACAGTACATACTTGGAAATGACTAACCTATACGATATAATGACCACCGTTCTCAGGCATTGTACATATTTACAGTTTACACAAATACATGTCAAAGTGTAACAAAAGCATTAAAACAGTAGTGAGTTTTCTGTGAGGAATGGGTAATGGTCACCACTGAAATATGGTTGGATTATACAAACCTCCAGAAAGTCTTCCGTTTCATGAATACATGGAAAATCACTAATGTACAATTGCTTATAAGCTTAAGGACTTGATGCGATTTTGTGTGGATTTAACAGGATGTGATCTTAGGCTGTGAATCGTATAAACAGCACCACCGATTGTAATAATTACATTGTAGTCATTAACAGTCCCACAAAGTGGCTTTTTGCTTGATTCTGTTCCAAGGCACGTTGAATAGAATACGTCAGTCCGCGGCTCCTCCAGTCAGAGCAAAGCGCAGGTTTCAGAGTGCGAACCCTGCCTGGTGCCTTGTGCTCCCTGCTGCCCTCTATGCAGTGTCTGCGTGTCACTGCGGCCGGTCTTGTCCAGAAGCTCCTCGCTCTTCTCTTGGCTGGGTGGGCCGTCCGCTGGCCGGGCCGTCCGCTGGCCGCCTCCCCTGACCGCCGCCCTCAGTGGGGGTCTTGCCCTCCCGCTTGCCTTGCACAGCAGGTGACGACCGTCTGAACAGAGAGATCTGCCCGGGAGGGTGGAGAGAGGAGAGGACAGTTCCAGTTAAAGTACAAAAACTAAAGTACATTTCCCTGACAGAACTATGCAGAAAGTAATATGCTGCAATAAACTGTATATGAAAAATATAATGACAAACATATTTCAAAACAAAGCATAAAAACATTTCCTGAACGCGATTCCTGAACGTGCCAGAAACGTGTGCAATTCCCAAAACATTTTGCAAAGTGCTGCAACATTTTTTCCGATCTGGATAATAGCACATGTAAATTGTATCTCATATTTAGATACAAGTCAAGTATCCTGCTCCTCCCTCTCTCCCCTCTCTGTCATTCTGTCACCCCCACAAACATCAAAGGAAACGTCCTGAACTCATTGTCTGTGCAATCTAGGGTGTCACTTCTCTGCTAGGAGTTTATTAACTGAGAGGAGACCCAGACCCAGAACAGAAAGCATTTAGGGCCCAAGAATAAGCCTCAGAATAGCTCAAAGTTTATGGTTTACTTTGGATGGTAAGTTTGAATGCCCATCTGACATTTCATTGAAATAATACATTTAAATTTAGACTTGAAATAAACTTGAAGTCTAAATGTTTATAGTGATAATGGTTGGACTTAAAAAACTTTCACTTTATGTTGTTAAAACCAGAAGCAAATTTCCCTTTCTTTGGGATTGTATTACTATTCAGTATATTCATATTCCTGTTTGGTTTCTTTAAAAAGGCTAAAACCATGAAAATTTTTATTGTAGTTTCATGGTGCTCAGCCCGGCCTTTAACAACATTAGATCCCTTTAATTAATAAAAAATCGTCCACCTTTAGATAACCTTAAGTAACCCGGAAGTAAAAACGTAAAAGACATAGAGCGTATATGCATATCTATGGTCCAAGATTGATATTCTCAATAAAAATTAAAAAATGTAAATAAATATTATGACCTATGTACTTCCTCACTAGTTTGGAAAGAGTTTTGCGGGATTTCCTTCGCACACTGCTTGCAAAGCGAGGAGACAAGGCACATAGTAGACAGGGGTCTGAGTGGACAGGGGACAGTGGACAGTGCAGTAGGAATGACGCACCAAAACAAGATTTACGCGATCATATGAAACAGTGAACAGTAAAAAAATGTGTTAAATTAATAAAAAATTTGCATTTATTTTTACAAATACAGTATAGCATTAACATTGGCGACTACCACTTTATATAGGCCTGATTGCATTGGAACGTAGCCTTCACATTTGTGTACAGGAGAGCCAAATTTGGGTCACATATCAGTTTGTGCACCGTTGCTTCAGAGCTCCGTGTAGCCTGTTTTAGATGCAATGCGTGCTTCTGACGTTTGGACTGTGGTTTCGCTAAACAAACCAGACTCTAGAAAATAGCTACAAACCGATTTATGCTACAAACCAGTCAGCAACTTTTCCTGAAAGTCCAGTGTATAAGCTTTCCCCATGTCGTATGTCATCGCTTCGCACAATGAATGATGGGATATCCAAGTCCGCGTACTCATTTGGTGCGTTCGCATCTGATGCATCCTCGACATTTGGAGCAGATCAAGTTCATTTCCGGGATCTTTCAGAGTCCTCGCTTCTTTGCGTTCTTGGCTTTGGAACAGAACTTGGCCCGTTATATGACGTCACCCTATTCACAAGAACGTGCGTCACAAGTCCGCAAGTCCATACTTGTGCGGAATTGGTATTGAGAAACACCATAAATCTAATGTGTGAGGGATCTGAGACAACTAATCTTCCCATATCTATGAGACTCACCCACAAGCCACAGTGACCCAACCTCAACCTAGCTCTGTTTCTCCCATATATTGTGCCTGCTATTCTTACAATTGTCTGAATACTGTTTAAGTCTCCCCATTCCCCATGTCCCACTTGTGTTTCCACTTGTGTCCCACCACCCCTTCCCAAACCTGCTTTTCCACTCAGTCTTTCCAAAAAATATTTCCACCTAAAATCTCCTTTTGAAGACACCTTTGCTGCTCTGTCTGCAATTTCATTGCCTTTCACCATGTGTAGGGACCCACACAAATCCCACTCTGATTTGTAGTTCAGCAAAGGTGTCTTTTAAAGGATATTTTTGATGGGAATTTTGCTCTGTCTGTAATTTGGTTGCCTTTGACCTCAGCATGTGCAGGGAAACACACAAAATCTGATTTGTAGTTCAGCATTATTACTTCTGGGCAAGCTGGTGACTCTTGATCTCCCATCCCCACTGATGCTGCTGCTGAGTCAGAGCACATGGTCACGTCCCTCAGTCCTGTTCCCTCCATCTGATCCAGAACAGAGTATATCGACCTTGTAGACACTGTTATTTTGTTATTATGTCTGGTTCCTAGACAGATAAAATGTTGAAGTACGTTAAAAAAACAAACCACGTCTCCAAACAACCAGGTGTTTTTGACCCATCTGTGAAAACCCAGACAGAGGACCCCCATTTTCCCTTTAAACGTTGTCTGGCTATTGTCCGCTTTAAATGTTGTGTGGCTGTTTCCTTCCGACAGTAGCTAAGGGTTATAAAAATTCACCACTGTTAACCTTATTTTTTTCACTCCGTATTTCCCCTCCCACAAACTCCAAATCAAGCTCACAAGAAAGTCCCCTAAACTGTATTCCTGTTTCAACAAAGTTTGCACACCCCCTCCCCGCTCTGTCTTTCCTACATACCCAGGCAAAATAAAATCCAAGCAAATCCACAGGCTCCTGACCTTTAGTCCTGTATGCATATTTAATCTGATACCACTGCAAATTTTGACACAATCAAAATCAGTTGAAATTCTTGTCCAGTAGCAATCAGACCTCACATTCCATTGCAAAATTGAAAGTTGAGATTTAGGCCTGCTTTGCTACTGCCTACTCCTAATACCACTTGACCTTTCCATCTGGGACATTCACATCTCAGTCTGGCATAGTGTAGCATTTCATTCACAGCCTCAGGAGGCATTCACATACTATGCAGAAACTCTAGCAATATCTTGGCTAGAATCTGATCATGGCTTGCCCTGCACTATCCACATCAGTAACAAATGCAAAAACCTTTTGACTAGTAGTGAATCCACAGGAATAGCAAGGGGTCATAGGCACTATGTAATTTTGTTGTACATCCCCGTTTGGGACCCTACACAATTCCCACAAGTGAGACCCTGGTCAGGGCTTCAGCATATGACATGTTCTTTCCTGTCCATAGAGGCTGTGCCTCAGCAAGAACATAGCAAAAAGCCTCCAAAGCCCACACTATGGCTACCTGCAGTTACAGCATCTAGCCCTCTCTACACTTGAGAGTCCCTTCCACATTTTCCACACTTCCTTCCTCCCCTGCACATTGCTGCTACATGCCTGAATTTCTCAGTTACAGCATCTTAATGGGAAGCCTTACATATTGCCTTCGGGCAAGGTATACACCTTTATAAAGTCTCCTCAGCAAAACTTAGTGTAAAAAAAGTACACTCAGTGCATCACTCTTCTCCCCTTATTTAAAACTCAGTAGCACGATATCCTTGTACCTTATTTATCCTGTCAACTTTTGATTTAAACCTCGCCCATACCTTGTATTCGTGGTTTTCATAACCTGCGTTCCTTATTGGACCCTTGACACTAATTTTTTATGGCTACTTCCTGCCACACTCCTCCTCCATGCTACTCTCCTTCCTTCCATCATCCCTGACTCCTGCTACTGGTGCAACCACTAGCTCTTCCTGAACCCTTCACTTTGCTAGCTAGCGATTGCCCAGAAAGTATTTTCAAGGATAACAATGCTATTCCTCTGAAGCCCTCTCTTCCTGGGCTTGAGGTACCAAAATGAGCCTGAAACCACCACTCTGCTGCCAGATATGCAGTAGATCTGGATGGATCACTTTAAGGGTTGTTTCTCCAGACTCATTTTCCTATTGAACTCCATGGAATAAACAGTACGCAGTTGCTATACACAGCACACAGGAGACAGGTTGCAGTAGATAGTCGATTTTGTTGTAGCAGAGTTCAATGACATCACTGAGGGAAATCCAAAGGACATTCTGGAAATCTATTGTAGCAGAATTGTATCATCAGTTAGTTGAGGAATGTCTGACATCACACCTTGAAAAGCCCTAAGCTTGGTCTTTAAACTCAGCGGGCTAATCATATCCAGTGTGCTGCAATGAAACCCACAGAAATGGAAATATAAATAACCTCACTACACTTTGACTAATTAGCCTACGCGTCGCCCTGTGGGGCACCCAGGCACAATGAACACTAGCACAGTCAGGGATTCTGGACAATGCAGCGTCACTACAAGGATGAGTGCTGTACCTGTACCAGAACCCCATGAGAGATGTTTTTAGCACCTCTTAATCAAACTGACTTTAAAATGCAATCTCACAGCTACCCCAGACACAAACGAAACACAGCTATTGCACAGTCGTCAGCAAACACACACTGCAGCAATAAAGCATGTAGGCCTGCTCATCTATACCACTGAAATATCGAATCACGTAGACTTTGATGGGGACACCTTTCTTATGACTGATCTCGGGGGAATACAGAGTACACAACAGAGTATAATTATTTATGTCCAGTGCACATTTCTCATAAATTCAATACTAAAACTACTTTATTTCAACACAAGAAATAGCTATAAACATTCTCTGGCTGAAAACGTTTCCCCAATGCGGATGTCTCTTCCCACACAGTCCCCTATCCATTTCCACCGGGAACAAATTTAGCTTGACAGCGAGGCACTCTTAACGGAAAACGAGTCGCGCTTGACAGCTCCGTTGTTGAACGGAGGGCCAGGCCTGTGAACCCACATCAGCCCTGCTGTCGGATCTCGCACACCAAAACCTCCGCAGACAGGCAGAACTCATAAAAATAGTACTCTGAGTACTATACTGTACTCTCACAGGCTCATGACTAGAAGGGAATGGCCTTCATCGACTGGACATACAGTGAACACTATAATTAATTGGACAGTGACACATCTTTTGTTATTTTGGTTTTGTACTCTAGCACTGAGTTTGGAAGGATACAATGAAGTGCAGACTGTCAGCTTTAATTTGAGGGCATTTTCATCCATATCGGATGAACCGTTTAGAAATTATAGAACCTTTTGTACATAGTCCCCCCCATTTTCGGGCATCAAAGAATATTGGGCAGTTTAACATAATGTAAAATAGTCATTTTTTATGTTTGGTCGCATATCCTTTGCATGCCATGACTTCCTGATGTCTGTGACCCAACAATATCAAAAGACTCTTGATATTTTATTTTCTGGTACTCTTACAAGCGATATTATAGGTTATTTCTCCTGACAAACCCTATTGAACTCAATGGAAAAATAAGTCAGGAGAAGAAACTCTTCAAGTTATCCATCCATATCTACTGCATATCTGCATTTACAGCTAAATCTAGTACCACTCCCCAATTCCCAGAGATCCATTCAAATGCAGAGAGGTTATAGTACCTCTTGTAGGAGTACCAGAAAATAAGATATCAGTCTTTTGATATTGTGGGGTCACAGACATCAGGAAGTCATGGCATGCAAAGGATATGCGACCAAATATTAAAAATGATTACTTCATTCTACATTGTGTTAAACTCCAATATTTTTTGATGCCCAAAAATGGAGGGGGGTATGTACAAATGGTTCTATAATTTCTAAATGGTTCATCCGATATGGATGAAAATACAACAGTCTGCACTTCAACCTCATTGTCATTGTATCCTTTTAAAGTCAAAGTACAGAACCAAAATAACAAAAAATGTGTCACTGTCCAATTAATTATGGTGCTCACTGTATATGCACTGAAAAGGTGCCCACTGACCGGCTGATGCCATAACCAAACACCCAGTGAGGTAATTTAGGCTTTTCCATTCTCTGCACCTTGAGAACATTCCGATTTTTTGTCCTTTTTTGTCCTAGAAACCCCTAGGGGCTCCACAGAACAAAAAGGCCAGCAGAGAAGTCACAGCCAACATATAGTGCCTTTCGTTTATTACCTTTTCAATTAAATTGTAGTGGCCAGAATACTGGAGGGTTGTGCTTTCAATTCGTTTGATAAACTGAGTGGTAGACTGAACTGATTCTGCGAAAATTTGAGAAAAATAAAAAGTGGCATAAATAAAAACAGATGCCTGCACTAAGCAGATACTTGATGCAGAAACATAAAAGTAGAATAGAATAAAGCAAGAATGCTGCGTTTGAGAAGTATTTTACTGTTACCACAATGAAACAAATCCAAACAGCATAAATAAGTTAGAGATGATTAATCAAAAATACTTTTTTACTGTTCACAAAACCAAACCAAAAATTCTAATTATATTTCCCTGAAAAAGGCTCAAATACAAAGTATAATTAAAGTGCCATTGTGCATCAATATTGTTCAAATCCATTATAAATAAATCTGTTCTCTTGAAAAGTTTGTCAATTTAAAAAATACAGTACATACTTGGAAATGACTAACCTATACGATATAATGACCACCGTTCTCAGGCATTGTACATATTTACAGTTTACACAAATACATGTCAAAGTGTAACAAAAGCATTAAAACAGTAGTGAGTTTTCTGTGAGGAATGGGTAATGGTCACCACTGAATTATGGTTGGATTATACAAACCTCCAGAAAGTCTTCCGTTTCATGAATACATGGAAAATCACTAATGTACAATTGCTTATAAGCTTAAGGACTTGATGTGATTTTGTGTGGATTTAACAGGATGTGATCTTAGGCTGTGAATCGTATAAACAGCACCACCGATTGTAATAATTACATTGTAGTCATTAACAGTCCCACAAAGTGGCTTTTTGCTTGATTCTGTTCCAAGGCACGTTGAATAGAATACGTCAGTCCGCGGCTCCTCCAGTCAGAGCAAAGCGCAGGTTTCAGAGTGCGAACCCTGCCTGGTGCCTTGTGCTCCCTGCTGCCCTCTAGGCAGTGTCTGCGTGTCACTGCGGCCGGTCTTGTCCAGAAGCTCCTCGCTCTTCTCTTGGCTGGGTGGGCCGTCCGCTGGCCGCCTCCCCTGACCGCCGCCCTCAGTGGGGGTCTTGCCCTCCCGCTTGCCTTGCACAGCAGGTGACGACCGTCTGAACAGAGAGATCTGCCCGGGAGGGTGGAGAGAGGAGAGGACAGTTCCAGTTAAAGTACAAAAACTAAAGTACATTTCCCTGACAGAACTATGCAGAAAGTAATATGCTGCAATAAACTGTATATGAAAAATATAATGACAAACATATTTCAAAACAAAGCATAAAAACATTTCCTGAACGCGATTCCTGAACGTGCCAGAAACGTGTGCAATTCCCAAAACATTTTGCAAAGTGCTGCAACATTTTTTCCGATCTGGATAATAGCACATGTAAATTGTATCTCATATTTAGATACAAGTCAAGTATCCTGCTCCTCCCTCTCTCCCCTCTCTGTCATTCTGTCACCCCCACAAACATCAAAGGAAACGTCCTGAACTCATTGTCTGTGCAATCTAGGGTGTCACTTCTCTGCTAGGAGTTTATTAACTGAGAGGAGACCCAGACCCAGAACAGAAAGCATTTAGGGCCCAAGAATAAGCCTCAGAATAGCTCAAAGTTTATGGTTTACTTTGGATGGTAAGTTTGAATGCCCATCTGACATTTCATTGAAATAATACATTTAAATTTAGACTTGAAATAAACTTGAAGTCTAAATGTTTATAGTGATAATGGTTGGACTTAAAAAACTTTCACTTTATGTTGTTAAAACCAGAAGCAAATTTCCCTTTCTTTGGGATTGTATTACTATTCAGTATATTCATATTCCTGTTTGGTTTCTTTAAAAAGGCTAAAACCATGAAAATTTTTATTGTAGTTTCATGGTGCTCAGCCCGGCCTTTAACAACATTAGATCCCTTTAATTAATAAAAAATCGTCCACCTTTAGATAAACCAGTCCTTTTCATAAATAAAATAAAATCACATAAAACATATTTTGAATGTAGGTTAAGTGAAGGGTTCTAGCACGCAATATCACTTGTGTTCAGTATTCAGAGTGCCGAACATTTTAACAAGGGCATTGCCTGTTGGAACCGCTGGATTCATAAAATACACATTTTACCTTATCCTCACTTACCCGACAATATATACATTCCAGTACATTCTATTTCTGGAAAGGGATGATTTATAGGATTCTGTGAAATACGATTCTTCTCAATTTTCCAGGAAAGAAAAAACAAAAGCCACGTGGACCAATTGCTTCGACTGTAAAATTTTAAGAAACCTACCTTTCGACTAGTCCCAAAAAGGCCACGTGATTTCACCTCTTTCGTCCCATTCTCCGATCTGTTATTGGAGTTTTGCTTTACTTCCGTTTGTGAACTGCTATTCTCTTCAACTTCAGACACTACAAAAAAAAAAAAAGATGCATTGCTATTTTTACGTCATACTATTGGAACTGTAAAATGCTGATATTACAGTTTACAGTGCCCTCCAGAATTATTGGCACCCACGGTAAAGATGAGTAGAAAAGGCTATGAAAAATGTCTTTGTTGTTTATCAGCTTGATCTATTCTTACGTTGAAAATATGCTTACTCTTTCCATACTCAAATAAAAAATGTTTTTTTTATAAACAAATTAAAAATTCTCTCAGCATCATTTTCTAACTTGAATATTTGCCCATATAGAAATGTTGCAATATCTCAATAATATATTTTATTTCAACGTATCTTCACATTTCACATTCTCAATGACTGATGTCCTAAATTCTTATGTTGGGATAGACCCATGTGATGGAGATAAACCCCTTCCCTCCAGGTTGATAAATTGCAACAACAACAAAAAACTAAGTGAAATCTGTATAAACTCAAGAGTGAAGCAATGAAGGTCTTGAAATGTTATACAAAAATACAAATATCATACAGCTTACCTTTCTGCACACCGTCCACAACAGTTTCTTCTTTTATGACTTCAGATTCCTGAAGATAAGATAAGAAACTCAAACAAATCAAAACAGGAACTTTCATGATCATACCTTATGTAATAATTCAATATTGAAATTTAATGTTGGTTTAAATGGGGAAAATATTGCCATTTACATGTAACCATTTTTCTCATACAGACATTACATATATAAACAGAAAGAAAGGTTGTGAGCTATGCACAGTAAAACTTCCAGCAGTTTGTCTCTATGTCATTTGCTTTGAGGAAATAGGTATTAAGTGTGAATAATTTAAGCTATTACAATACATGGATAAAATGGTCTGACATGCAGTATTTGCGATCTACTAGTCCAGGGGTTCCCAAACTTTTCCATGCCAAGGACCCCCAAATAGTCGTAGGCTCTGGCTGGGGCCCCCCTATTGCGAAATGGCTTCTTTTTTTTTTTTTACTTTTAAATTACACTGGCAAATATTAAAAAATCTAACATACCGCTTCTTAATACACAAAATAATACTTTTGACCCTATTTTGATTCCATAATCGGGCCGTTAGCAGCTCAACGTAACGCTTTGACTGACAGGCAGACGGTTAGTTATTGGCTGCGATTGAAAGAAGGGCATGGCAAAGACCTAATTTCGATATGAAAGGATTTATAACAATTTATATCTTATTTTAAACCGGCACAGTAATCTTATGAATTGAAATTAATTTTTTAAATAAATGTTAAAAAAAAATTTTTTTTTTTGCATTTTCCATTTTCCCCTCCCTTCCAATTGTCCCCCCCGTTGGGCCGCGGCCCCCACTTTGAAAACCCCTGTACTAGTCAACAATTTCCTTTTCAACTGTTGGTTTCAATGGGTGACCAGCATGCTTTTGGTCAACATTTAGCAGACACACCATAGCTGTGTTGCCAGCTGAAGAAATCCCCACTGTTTGAGAACAGTCACTGCGTGAAAACTAGCATTAGAACTTGGTATGACAGTCTAAGAGGCCTTCTCTCAGACTTAATGTGCACACCAAGAAGAACACAGGAAGAGTGGAGCCGTGCTCTGTACCTGAGTTTTAGTTACTGGAGAACGGTCGCTGTGCTGAACTGGCTGAGTCCCCGTCTCTCCCGATTTATCCTGAGTGGCCTCGGTTTCTTCATCCTCTTCCTCATCATCTCCCTCCTCATCTTCCTCTTCCTCCTCATCTTCTTCTTCCTCGTCTTCTTCTTCCTCGTCTTCTTCATCCTCTCCATCTTCCTCATCATTTTCCTCATCCTCCTTTTCCTCACTCTCCTCAGTTGTTCTGTGCCCAACATCCTGTTTAAGGCAGGAGCAGTCATTAGTCACTACAGAGATTAGATGATTGTAACAGCTGTTTGTTTAAAGGAAAAATGCACCCCATTTCTTGCACTCTTGGCAAAACGAATGACTGAAATAAAATTCCCAGCAATTGTTTAACCACATCTCAAAGACATCATAGACAAAGACTGCAGTGAACTATTGGTGCTTCAGGTAAGGGAAACATGGGATTGGCCGTGCAAACACTCTCTCCTTCAACTGAAGTGTTAAAGGTAGGAACACTGCATCGACACGCCAACCTGCTCGACTGACAACGACAAATACTTGTATGTGCGGCCAAATTTTTGAAATTGTGAAAATAATGACACTTTTCAATCACACTTTTCATATAAAACAATAGCAGTTCCCACCTATATCTGAAGTAATTTGTGCTTTAAGGAACTCTACCTTATAAAGGAATGAATTACATGCATGTTGCTCTAGGTGCTGGCTGCATAACAAGACAAACAAGAACAAATGAGAGATCCTTATGGGATGCTGAAGGGGTTACTGCTACCAGAAGGTCACACAGGAAGGAAAAACAACATCCATTTGGAGGGTAATTAGAAATAAAATAAAACTAAATATAGTCCCAGATGACACCGTTTGCTTGCAGAAGGCTCAAGTGATATAATTAAAACAGTATATTCTTGCTTCCCAAAGGTATAGCAAGCACTTGAGCTTGCACGGGTAGTGGTATCGGTAGTGGTAGCAGTGGTGGCTGTGGAAGTAGCAGAGGTAATAGTAGTCTATTTAATGGCCAGTTGTGAATTCTGGTGTGTGCATGGAGTTCCACTAATATGAAAATTAGAGCTTTTATGTTTTTAAACCTTTATAGTTCAAAAAGTATGAAGAATACTTCACTTATTACTTCCACTTCACACAGTGCTCCCTTTTCCTCCTTTTCTTTTTCTACATGTTGTTCTTCCTCACTTTCTCATTCACCCTCATTTTTATCCTCCTCTCCCATTTCTTCCTGGTCGTCTTCCTCATTACCTACTTCCCCTTCTTCCTCACCCTCACACTCTTCCTCTTCTCCTTTCCCATGTTCCCATCTGTATTCTCTCTTCTCCTTCATCACTTCTTCATTCTCTCCACTCCTCCCTCTACTTCATCTACACTACTCTGCTGTTCTTCCTCTGAAACATTTTATTTCCTTCTGCCTCCTCATGTTCATCTTCCTCTGCCCGTTGGTTTTCTTCCTCATCCTCCTCCAACATCCCTCCTGACCCCTCTTCTCCACTCTCTTCACCTTTACCCTGGTGTTCATATCCACTCTCTGACGGAAACTCTGACGGAAACAACGAGAGGAAATAGGCTACCGTCTGAACTCCTCGCCGAATAAGTTAGCTGGAGTTCAAGAAAAAGTCTAAGATATGCTTCTCCCCGCATCTCAGCAGCGGGTGAACCCAGTAGCCTATCTTGCAGAATTTCTTCTAGAGCTAACGTTAGTAGCACAACTTTGCGAGTCTTGGCTCTCAAGTTAAATGAAAGAAATAGCCTAGGTTACTTCCCAAAATAAGCTATGGTATTATGTCATACCCTCAATATAAAGATTAACCTTGGACGGAGAATATGTGAATTATTTGCCAAATAAAATTTGTATAATTTTTATAAAACAAACCTTTCAGAATGAAAACAGGTGTCATTTAATATTGTCTGTTAACATAATTTTATTGTTTTGCTGGAAAATAAGATTGTTTAATTACAAGTTGTTATCAAAGAAACAAGCAGTGAAATTATAATTTTTTCTACTTCTGCCAAATCCGATGGTCCGTTTAGCAACGCTGAGTCCAGTGCAACTGATATGCGTTCGATTTACCATAAAGCTATTTTAACAAGCGTCGCACAACATAACACAGAAAAACAAAAAGCTGACGAATACCTTTGCCAATATGCTCTAAGGTAAAAGTGATATCTCCTGACAGCTCGCTCTAACGTTAGACCTATTACCATGTTCGTTCAGAAAAACATATCTAGTATTAGATAATAGATTATATGACATGTATGTAATAAATGTATACACAATGTTTAACTGTTTTACCTGTAATACATGATATAATAAATACTATTTTATTTGAGCTACTAAACATGAGTGCATTCTGAAACGTTATTCTTGCGCAATGTATTAAAAAAGAGAGAAAAAAAAATTGGTAAAATTTTGGAGTGGCTGGTAAAATTTGGCATCTACCAGTCACTGTGGCTGGTAGGTCAGAAAGTTAATTTCCCACCCTGGTCAGTACTGCAGTCCTTTTAAGGCCTGGTGAATCAGTTACCACTTGGCTTTTTTATGCATGTTTAACTTCTAAAATTCTTCCAAGACTGTTCACTTTCCATCTGTATGGACTTAACTCTTACATCTTGGGGCTGTCACTCTTCTTTGGATTTGTTTTTGTTTTTGGACGTTTAAACTTCCAGAGGTTTAATTTAATCTTCTTTTGGTTTCGTAGCATTTACAGGTAAGCTTTTTTCCCTCAACATTTACAGGTGCACCTCACCGTGTCTTTTCAAAACTTCGATCCCACCAGCAGAAAGCAGAAGGTAAAAAGAGGGAAAGAGTTAGAGAAATGAGCGAACATGCAGAGAAGGCAGAAAGGTGCTGAAAAATAAAGGGATAGATGAAAGTCAAAGGCACAGAAATTAAAATGAAAAAAGAGAGGCGACAGCAAAAACACAGCAGCTCGAAGCAAAGCCTGCTGTAGATGAAAGCTTCTTCTGTCTGCTCTAAAGAGATTCTCTCATCCTCGCTTTTCAAAAGCAATTTTGAAATCTGCCAATTGTATCCTTTCCCTCAAACAAGGCTTGACTGAGAAATGGGAAATAGTGAAATGTATTTTTTCCCCCTCAACCCAATCCCAAAGGAAATCCAAAGTAAAATAAATAAATAAATAAAAACACACTTGGAGCCGATTTATTATTTTTGCCATCTACTTGACAGTAAATTCCACGATTCCACTCTACGACAAATGATATGTCACGCTGGAACAGATGCATTTGCCTGTGGGTGGAATGAGCTCCTCCTTACCATGAAACTGCAATGTATTTACAAGATAAATCGCATGTTTCAATCCACCACATACGTAGGTAAATGATGAGCCTAGATGGGCTGAAAGGAATGTTCTTCACATTATGTAATCTGATATTACTATGTTCTGAACTGGCTTTCGCTCACTGTGTATGGTGTACACTGCCATGTATCTTTAGAGAATCTCTAAATGAATATTCCGGAAACAGTAAAATGAAACTAAAAAGTGTATGTAAGTGTATGCACTTGGTAAAACGCTGAAAAGCGTTCCTAAAAACAAATACAGAACTGTAAGTATCAAAATCATCCAGTTGAGTCAACACAATCTCAGTTCATCTTGGGTTTAACCAAGAGTTAAAAGTCCGCAACACCAGTCCAAGCATAGAGTGGTTACCTTAACAGACTGGTTTGGTAGCACAAATCACACCAACAGCATCAACAGCACAGACGTCCTGTGCTGTAGGACTTGAGCTCAGTGACTCACCTCCTTGTGAACAGGAGAGAAGCTCAAGGAATTGTCCCTGGGGTCCATCTTCATCACATGGGTCTGTCCCAAAACAGGGGTAATGTGAGAATTAGAATTAATTCAATGACTAAGAAACACTGCAATTTTCCTGGAATATACTAAAATATACAGAAATTAAATATATTATCAAGATATTATAACATTATAACATAAAAAATATAAACTTTATTGCTGCTTTCAGTCATACATTTCTTTTTTATAGATGCGCTGCTGTGAAATACATGCATCATTGTAAACTTTAAATTAACCCTTTATATATCACACAGTAAAGTAGCAAAAAGTTATTTTCAGAGATAATAAAACAAAGACTACAGAAAAGAGAAAGAAGAAGAATCGTTGGCAGGGCCAAGGTTAAAAACCAGATACAACAGAAACCCATTAAAAATAATAATAAAACTGCAAAGAAGCCCCATGAAACATCTGGAAAAGTACAAAAGCCGTAAGTCAGTAAAGAATAATAAAAAAACAATAAAATCATATGTAAAGCAGCTCAATTAAATGCCATAGAAAATATATACATCTTTTGCTATTTAAAAAGTCTCCAACAAGCTATATTATGGGAGCATGTTCCAGAGTACTAAAAGCAGCTTCTCTTAAAACCAGCCTTTGGGACACATAGGAGTCCAGATTTGGTCAATTTAAGTTCTCTCTTTGGTTTTAAGGTACGAGCATGTCTGTTATGTACTTTGGTGCCATCCCGACTTCGGCCCATTTTTCTCCCCAATTTGGAATGCCAAATCGCCAATCATTTTATCTTAGCCACGTTTCAATAACGTTTATTTAACCATATCTAGATATAAACATTTGGCATAATATTGCCAAAAAAAGTCTGCAGTGTATTCCATTACCATAATATTCATTGCATTACATGCAACAACCTCTGTATCTTTTCATTACGTATGATTTAATCTATACAAATATGATTCTCTTGTTTTTAAACAATGCTGAATAAGACTGTACACTGCATTAATACTGTTCTATAAAAATATGTAATGCCTCATAAATGCAGTTCAGAATTATAAAGAATGGCAAACACCGTACCAATACTGATAACGTAATTTTTTAAATAAAGCACCCTTCTTAATGTCAGCAGATTGTGAGAGGAGAGCAGGGTTCTGACATAAGAGCAACCAGAATTATTTATCACCATGGTTACTGACAGTTACGAGCACTCGGGGGCAAAGAGATGCACTGTCCTCAGCAGAAGTCTGTTTTTAAATCATTAAACCATTTTCTACTTAGCACTGCACTTTAAGAGCATCCTGGCCACTTAAGTGATCACTATTAGATAAAGCAAGCGAGCTAACGACTAAGAGCATGCGTCACATTAACCCCCATCACGAATATTGCATATGGATTCAGTTTTGTAGGATGGACAGTGGTTAACAAATTATTTTTCAATTAATAAGAATGACTAGGATGACTAGGTAAGGCTGTAGTCCTTTCTCTCAAAAAAATTAATGGGGGCACAGAAGTGGTAGTGACCAAGTCAATACAACATGACTTTTTGGTCAATAAGCAGTTGTCCTGCATGTAATAACATGGGGCCATATTCCTAAAGAGTCCCATCTCAGAGTCAGATTGCAGATCCAGATCAGATTTCCCCTGTCCATCAATTGTAAGCAAAGGGCAAAACTGATCCTAGATCAGCAGTCCAACTCTCAGGGTGTGTCGGAGAAATACCTGGAAGAGGTAGTCATAAACGATATCTACGATTCAGATGTACCCATCTCTGATATGTAGACAGAAAATAAAGCACATGAAGGTGCACCTGATTGCACCACGCATTTTCTTTTTGAAGCACAAAATTTGCCTGTAAATAGTCTGTGTTCCTTTCCCAGTTTAACATTTTGCAATTTGTCATTTTTTGATTACTTTCAGATTGTATAGGCCCGTGGCCTCAGTGCCAAGTCCCAGCCATGGTCATGCAAATACGCAGGAAACACTCATGCCTGCCACTTTGTACACTCCTAAACTCTGAATAATTTAGAGAAGCCTACTTCGTCTTTTAATTTGGAATCTTGCGTCTCTACCAGAAAAAAATGGAAGACAAAATAAGTAAACTGTACTCACCAAGTTAAGCAGGTCAGTGGTCTTCCCGAAATCTTTCAAGCTCTCATTGTCTTCTGCATTTTCACCAACAGGGGGCTTCCCATCCGTGGCTTTTTTACGAACCAGCTTTTCTGCAATTGGAATAACGCAAGTCTGGCAACAGGCATCAACAACACAGGAGGGCGGATCAGCAGTGACTATTTTGACCGGGTGGGCTAAGTCTGAAAACAGAATTACATGTGAGATTACATTCGTTTTACTTTCCTTGAGTCAACAGTTTTGAAAATTCTACATGGAATATTCAGGGGATTTTTCCAAATGATGAATTCAATTTAAATAAATTTCCTGAACTCACTAAATTGACATGGAATTGACCGCCCAACCCTGATCCCCTTGGGAAATTTGAAACGAACACACAGGCACAGATCTCTGGTCGGAGCCTGAACATACTGTCCACCTAACAAGAACATAGATGCATACCTGTCTGGTTTAAAATAATGATCAATGTTCCTGCATTGTCATACTTAATCAAATTAATTGAATAGAATAACTTTTATTTTCCCATTAGGGAACTTCAGTTGTAGTTTCCAGCAGTACAAAAGACAGACAGTGGGGCAGACCCACAAACACAAACAAACAAGTTAAATAAAGACATTCAATTGAATCAGATGTTTCACATTATAGTGAAGGTATGTGTGATTATGATTATGATAAAAATTACTATTATTCGTAGTATTATGATCAAAATGATATATTAAATTCATTAAATATGAATTATGATGAAAAATTGAGCATCAAAAGCAATAACATTTCCTCGTCTGCCTTGAGATGTCCATTGTCATTAAGCAGTCTAACAGCTGTAGGGACAAAGCTGTTTCGGGCTCTTTTTGCTTTAAGGGGCAAGGACCTTAATCTTTGACATTACATTACATTAAATTGCAGGTATTTAGCAGACGCTTTTATCCAGAGTGACTTACACAACTTCTTGGCATCTTATTACCTTTCGGTTACAAGTCCAGTCCCTTAACCATTATACTATACTGCCGCCCTTTTTTTCGACCTGATGGAAGAGTCTCAAAGAGAAAGTTCAGAGGATGTGATGGAAGGGCCATAATCCTCTGTCCTTTTTTAATTGTACGCTCCTCATACAGATGTTTCAGTGGTTTTTGTTGGTTCCATATGATTTTAGTAGCCTGTACTGTCACCCTCTCCAGCTTCAGTTGCCTGATTTCACTTAATGAGCAGGTGTAAAATGCTTGCAGTACTGACTGGCTTACGTCCAAATTCCTGAGTTTCCGGAGGAAATATAGCCTTGACTGACACTTTGCATGCACTCGATGACAGTTTGCCTCAAAGGTCAGTTTATTCTCAATGATGGTATCCAAATATCTGTACTCCTCCACTCTTTCAACTCTTTTGGCTCCGATGGTAAGGGGCCTCAGCGGGGACGGCTCACGCTGAAAGTCAATGGCAATTTCTTTAGTCTTCTCCACATTCAAGTCCAAGAAATTGACTTCACACCACTGTTGGAAATGGCTGACAGCAGATTGAAGCTTGTCATCAGAGTTGGATGAGTCCACAATTACTGTATCATCTCAGTACTTGATGAAAGTGATCTCAGGACAGTTACTTTGGCAGTCATCCGTGTCTGTAGAGTGTGAATCATGCACGTCCATACATAGACCTCAAAGTGGGCTTGAGTATCTGCCGTTTGGCCTCCTATAGAGAAGTGCCCTTTTTCAGTTAAATTTTTTTTTTAAATAAATAAATTCCTGTTTGCGCACAGCCTGCCCTGCTGAACAGATATATTTATTGAATCAAAATATCAGGTTGAGAGATTGGTGCTCCCGGGCGATGCCCTTTGCCCTTTACCCTCCCTCCTGGTTTCCTGTCGCAGCAGCGAGCACTGTGTGGGCACCGAGCGTTTCTATGGTGAAAGAACGCACGCACGCAAAATTGCACGCATACGAGTGCATAGGCACTCGACAGTCGTCAGTCAGTCAGTGTGATGAGTTACTTTCAGGCAGGCATCAGGTATGTGGCCAAACAAAGTATAAATATACTGTTAATTTTCATTTATTGATATTAATGCGCTTTAGGAATTTCTTGACACTATTTGGCGAGTAGGATCTATCAATGTTATTTAGCAGTTCAAAATGTGCCAACTAGCTATCGTTAGCGTTGATACCTTTTGCTAGTAATGTGGGAATCAATGGAATATGGTCGAGTTCTTGTGTCCCATCCACTGAACTTACAAAAACGGTCCCATCGCACCACAGCAGTTTTAATGTTGTCTTATTGTCTCGATAGCTAGTTAGCTAATGTAATACGTAACATGGGAGAATAATTTACTGAAATACACTTCTTTGCATGTATCATTAATTAACTGTCATGTAGCAGTGTTTGAACCAACCTCAGTCATGGGTTTGTTTTAAATAAATTATTTCTCGGACAGCCAAAGGGAAATCGCGATCGCCAAAATGACAATAATTGAGAAAACGCCAAATAAATTCCTATCCGAATTAATGTATATTGTATATTCTGTGGCAGAGTGCAACCTAAATCTTTGGGGCGACTCGGTAGAAAGACATAGCGTACGCAGCGAGTTGGATGGAACACGCTCCAATTTTGAATTAGGCTACCTTTGAAGCCCTAACTTCTGAAAAGGTAAACGCTTTAACCCTGATCCACTTTGGTGCCCCATACTATAGTGGTAGACGTATCGGTCCCAATTACAGTATTTATGTTTGTCTTAAATTATAAACTAGGCTACAGATTTAAGAAAACCTGCAGGATTGATACTGCAGTGCAATATATTGTATATATTGGGTGCTATTCCTGTCTTGCCACTGCACAGACTGTAAAATGCATCGTTTACAAGAAAATCATGTTCAGATATAGCTAGAAACAATAATATTTTTTTAAAACGTTGTACAAATAGGCCTAAGCATTCGGCGTTTTCCATTGCTTACTGTAGGCTACTGGCTACCTGATGCACTTTCGGTTTAGAAGACACCTAATTTTTTTATCCAAAATCTCTCGTAGCATAAATATGTTAATGAAACCAAATATCTTACTTGTAGGCTATATGCAGCTACCACTGTGTTATGATTAACCATGAAAAATTTCTCTTGCTACGTTTTTTGCCCCTTCTCTTGCCAAGTCCCATACAGTCGACATTTCCACAGTGACCTATCGCATTTAGGGCTGAAATAACAACATCAACGTAGACTATGTAAAAACACACACGTGCTTTTGTACGTTTTTATTTTTTTGAAATAAGTAGCAACACTTATTTTTTATTTGTGTATTAGAGTGTTGTTTATTTATTTTTCTATTTGTGCGCTATTAAAATATCATGAATGGTATAATATTCAAATATTCAATGACCTTTGATTTATAAAACCTAACACCTAAACACAACCCTACCGGTACTTTACAACCAAAGCCTACATATACTCCAAAAACTGTGTTTACGGTAAAATTAATGAAACAAAATGTTTTTTTAGCCTACGTACCGCCAAAAACCATATTCTCTGCCAGAAAAAACCCTGAATACATAAATTTAAATATCCCTTCATTCCAGCCATATATTTATTTAATTCTTTGAAAAAATCACCGGTGTGCCCTTTTATGAATTTGGGCCCCTACCTCTCGAACATACTCTGCACGTGGCCTGGTGTCAATAACACTGAAGAAACTACAGAGCCTTGTGGTGAGCCAGTAGAGATGGTCTTGGTGGTGCTGCAGTGGCCTTTATATCTAACCCACTGAGCTCTGTCAGTTAAGAAGGACATTACCAAAGGATAAGATGAGGGTTCAGCATCTTCTTAGCCATTAGGTGTGGTTGGATTGTGTTGAACGCACTAGAGAAGTCTACAAACACCAGTCTGATGTAGGACTTTGGTGTGTCCAGATGGGATTGGACCAGGTGAAGCAGTGTCAGGAGAGAATCATCAACTCTTCACACTCTGTTGGACCTGTGACAGCACCAGGCGTTCAAAACACAATGTGTACAATGTGTATAACATCTGTTAATGCGACAGGTCTAAAGTCATTGGGTGCCGACAGATTGGCCATCTTTGGCACAGGGGAGATAATCGATGACTTCCATAGTGCTGGAACTATGTGCGCTGAGCGGTTGAACAGGTCACAGAAAAAAACCTGCGGCAGTTGTTTATGACAGGAATGCAGAACATGATTTCTCATGTTGTCTGGACCGAAGGTTTTGTTGAACTTCACCCTTTTTAGCACCCTGCTAACATCCTCCACCCGTGCATTGATGTTACTGCTCTCCTCAGTTAGAAACAATACCTCTGATGTTACATCATCCCTTTCTGCTTTAAAGTCATGCAAGTCAAATCTACTGTAAAATATGTTTAGGGATTCAGCAAACTGATTGGTGTTCCTTAGATTGAGGGCCCGGGTGGTTCTGCTTAGTAGAATTCCCTGAGAGGATCTTTATTCATTTCCAAGCATCTCTCAGCTGCCCCCTTTGAAACAGATTTTGCACCTTCTCATTATAAGCTCTTTTTGCATCCTTAATTTGTCCATTCAGCCTGGCCTGAATCAATTTTGATTCAACTCTGTCTTCTGATTGAAAGGCTCTTTTTTTCAAATTTAACGTTGGTTTAAGCTCCTTTGTTATCCAGGGCTTATTATTTGAGAACACTTTCACTTTCTTAGATGGAACAATAGTTTCCTCACAAAAATGTATATAGCCAGTCACTGCCTCTACAGTCTCATCCAACGTGGCATTCTGTGAGAAAAGCTTCCAATCACTACATTCAAAACATTCTTTTAGTCTCAGAATCATAATCATTCCACTGTTTAACAGTTTTGTAGACAACTCCTTCCCTCTGCAATTTTGTTTTATAGGATGGAATGAGGTGAATAGCATTGTGATCTGCTGTAATTAGAGGTGGCTTTTTTTGATTGATTTGTAAGCATTTTTGATGTTACTATAGCACAGATCAATGGTTTTGCTTCCGCTTGTTTCACAGGTAACATACCGATGGTATAGTGGCAAGGATTTATCAAATTTACAGCTATTCATATCACCTAAGACTAACACTGGAGAATCAGGAGATTTTGATTATAGGCGCTGAACACAAAATACAATTGTATTTCTTGCACAGGTCTTATTGGCTGAAGGTGGGGTATAGACAAGAATTAAAGAGTTGACCAAACTCACACCGTAGATATTTGGGTCTAAAAGACAAGGCTAGCAACTCCACGTCCGCAGAGCAATGTGTCTCTCGGATCAAAGCTGTTTTACTCCAAGCTTTGTTGACATATGCCAAAACTACGTCTCTGTGACTTTTTTCCATGCACATACAGTCTCTATCTAGCCGGAATAGAAAACCGAACCCTTCCAAAAAAATCTATGTCAGCAATGAGAACAAGTTTAGAAGCATTGGTGTAAACTGCAGTACCCTTTTTGGTAGATGCAGGGCGCTTTATACGGTGAATGCCATTCCGGACCTTTCCATCGGGCAGGTCTCTCGGGAGGCGTCTGGGGGGGAGGGTCTGGTTGGGCATGGGCAGGGAGGTGTTCAGATAGGTGGAAGTCAGAGGGGGCAAGGTGCGGAACATGAGCCCAAAATGATCTGGAGATCGCTCCTGAAAGACATTATAGTATCATTATTACTATTATTATTATAATCATCCTCATCAGCCAGCCATTCTAGTCTAGAGTAGCTTACGAGGCTTGACAAGAACCACAAGAACACTGGATGCAACGTTCAGTAACACAGGAAATAAGCATCAAGCTGAAAAACATTGTAAGAATATAATCACACAGCAGGAGGCAAACAGGGTTTTGAACATAACACTGATCTATATTATATGGGTGTATTAATTAACCAAACTATTCAGTTACTCATAAAAGTGCCTTTTTTTCCTCCGGTTTTTGAGGTCTGCACTATATAGTGCAGTGACAGTGACGCAGAGTGGAATGACTATTGAATGAAAGAATGCTGACCCCTTGTGGAACACACATAAAACTGATACTTGTGTTAAATTAACCTTTGGTGTCCATTTTCTTTGATAGCTCTGAGAGTTACATTTCTCACAGCGACTGTCAAATTATTCTCAATACCAGAGCCCTTCCTTAATAATGCCGTCTTCTCCCTACTCTCTCCCCCATTCCCCAGTCACAACCATTACACACAGAATGAATCAGAAAACAGATAGGGTTTTCGCACTGTGTTCAGCCCTGGGCTAAGAGTATTCCAGAACATTCTTAGCCCGGGGCTAAAGGAGCCATTAGCCCCTAATCTTCATTTCACAATCGCACCCCACTGACCATACCCTGGGGTTTAACTTTTTGCTGAGAACTTTCAAAATATTTAAGAGTAAGGGAGCACAACTCCAGTCAAAAAGGTCCAAGGCATGCTTTTTATTCCACCCCATTATTTTGACTTGACCTAGACTTTGTATTTTCCTTTTGATTGCTGCTGCCTCACTTTATACGCGCCTGACAATAACGTTTATCTTATCAGCTCTGAGGCATCCATTATGTCACTCACATAGCTTAGCTTACTAGCTTGCCTACAACTGCCATCCAGCTCACGCGATGCTTTGCGCTCAAAATTTAAAGGGCCAAACTGGCCCCGACCTTTTCACGGTCTATAGGCCAGACGCGATCCGATCCCGATACAAAATTAGGGCCCGAACCAACCCAAACCTTTGAGTTCTGGTCAGGTTTAATTGGGCTCGGGTGAAAATTACAAGCTGTAACCCAGGTGGCCAGGTGACCGTGATTGGGACCCACCCTCTCCCTACGCCTGACCCGTGCGGACAGGCTCCGGTTCAGGGTGCTGGAGGTAATGCTGTCCCCCAGGAGCTCTGTGCAGGACTTTTCCAGGTAGCTGTCCGTCACATCGTCTTCATCTAGAGACACGCCCCGTGCGTCTTTGGGCCTGGGCGTAGCCAGCACCAGCATGTGACAGCCGCCGCACGTCACCTGGATCACGCGCACACATACATATACACACACACACAAAACAGTACACACACCAGTCAGCGTGGCAACCTATGGCTCTTAGCATGACCCGGCACGCATAAAATGCAATGGAGCTTACCGGCTACCCAGAGCGCATTGCTCTCTGGGTAACACCAACCAAAATGTTTAAAAGGCACACAGAGCACAGCTGTCTGCTTGGGCACAGATACTGTGATTTCACTGCAAGAATTGCAGAAAATGTGTAACTATTATTTAGTTTAAATGCATATCATCAAAGTCTGCAATTGTGTATACATGTTCTGCACACTGAGCTGTCCTCTTGGCCAGGGCTAACCTGTAAAAGAGATTATACTATACATCTCAGTTCTAAATGTGATTCTGACAGGTTAAATGAAGAATAGGTAAATTAAGGATAAGGTAAAATAGCCCGAAACAGCACTGCAGTACAGGAGATTAGCTGGTAGTTGGGAATGAGGAGTGGTCACTCACCATCTGTACATAGTATCTGAGGAAGCGTGGACAGAGCGTTGGCTTAAACTGGTTGGTAAAATTCTCCTCTCCCAGACCCAGTTTTCCATGCCGTCCGCCGCCAAATGTGTAGAGAAGTCCCTCGTCTGGAACCGAAAAGACGAGACCAAAATAAGACTGGACAGATTTACCCAAATCAGTGATAAGATGCATGACGCCCCACGCACACCCGCCTCTCCTTCTCTTCCATTTGGCAAATTACCCTGGAATTATTGTTTCCAATCACAGTTAAATGCCACTGATTGGCTTTCCGCACTGCTAAACACTCGCTAATGGAGCGACGAGAGAGCTTCCCCGGCGCTGCCCCCGTTACCTGCATTCTTAACCGCCAACAGTAATTGAATCCGCAATTATGATAAATAATTCAATTTGAACAGCTCTCCGGGGGCATGCGAGCTATGTAAACGGAGGGGAGTCGTAGGGAGGCGCGGTCCGACGTGCAGCGGTGTAGGGCGGCTGCTTGCCTGTGATCACGGCCGTGTGGTTCTCTCCACACATGACGTGCGTGACCCGCCTCTTCCGGAAACGCTCCACCACCCTGGGGAGGGGGGCCTCGAAGGTGCAGGTTCCGTGGCCCAGCTGCCCAAACTGGCCGAGCCCGAACATGTACAGGTCACCCTCTGGAACAGAAAAAGGGGTAGGAACTCAGACTGGCAGAGCCATGTTTGGAGGCTAGGACTGGTGAAGGGTTTGGTTCTTACTGTAGCCAGAATAGACTCAATTCCAGCTTGAGACAGGGCTTGATATTGTTTAGTAAATGACAAAGCTAGAGGGCTCGATGGCCTGGTCATGTCATTATGTACCGTTATGTACATTATGTACACTACTTATGTATAAGATTAAAAAAATGTTCTTTGAAAGAACCATAATAACAGCTGACAATGATGTTAACCATGAAAATTAAAAAGTGAGGAACCCAATTTAGTTTAAAAGCCCTTTGCTGGGACAAAATTTAAACCAGTAATGTAGCCTACGCATTAAAGACATTAAAAAAAGCAAATGACTCCAAAACAATGAACTATGTAGTTTAAGAGAAACAAAATTTACAAAACAAAATAAAAGTTCTAAAAGCGCCTCTACGGGGCAGAGCCGTTTATACCGTCCTTAACTGTACCTGTGAGCGCCGCGGTGTGCCCGCCTCCGCAGGCCACCTGGATGACCCTGTCAGAAATCGCCGGCACCATCTGCGGGACCTTGTGGTTGTCCAGCAATTCGGGAGGCAGGCCCAGCTTCCCGCTGTCGCACTCTCCAAATGTGTACAGGTCCCCGTCGGCTGCATCGCGGAAAACGGAAAACAGGACCTTAACACAGAGATTCAACCCTGGTCCAGAAGTACCCTTCCACACAATCTCTCGATTGATCAAAGTCTTGTCATTTAATCAATATGAAATGTAATCATTTGCCAAATCACATTACAGGAATTGGAAGCCTCGGTTGTTGAACTGATCCGATTGAACTGAACTGATCAAGTCCATATTATGGACTATTCATTTTTGTAACATGAGTATCCGTTTCTGGCAGAATGTGGAATTAAGGTGGTAAATAATCCCTCATTAGATATTTGAAATGAGAAATTCTGATCCATTTGAACAGCCAACAGCTCTTTATACTTCAGGAACTGCAATTAAGGTCGGAACGAAAGCCAGCATAGACAGGGATCCAGGACATCCAGCAGCACGCACAAGCGCAGGATAAATAATAGTGCCAACTGAGAAAAAATAATGTACTTGCACGCTGTTAAGATTCTTTAAAAAGGCACTGCTAGAGTCAATATATCACTGGAGATATTTAAACAGTGTGTGGGTACATCCATATTCTCCCCCGAAAAGGTTTGACACTATACCCATCAATTTCCCTCATGCACCTACTATGGCACATAACACAATGTTGTAGAGCCTGAAAGCAGACGGCAGAGATCGAGGAGAGCGGAGCGGCGTACCGGTGACAAACGCAGAGTGGTAGTATCCACAGGACACCCAGGACACTGGTCGCCCCACAGTCACCTGCTGTGGGTTAAGAGCACCGCCCTCAGCCCCCAGACCAATCTGACCCTCCGAGTTATCACCCCACATGTACAGCCTCCCTTCCTCTGGAAAACAAATCAAAATAAAATAATAATAATAATCAATCATCATAGTAATACTACTACTATTATTATTATTATTATTAATAATAATAATAATAATTGTTCAACACCTTTCATGCAATACGCTTCAGCCCCAAGTGCTTTCAAAAGAGAAAGCACATACAGAAACACAGCAGTGATAAAATAATCAGACCCTCGTGATAAAATAAGATGCAATACAAAGCATCAAAGAGAACTAAAATGTGAAAACTGTACTGATAAGAGAGCAATACATAAAACAATGTCATAAAATAATACTAAAGAGAAACAATTTAGGGAAACTATAGGATGATTAAAATAAAAAGCAAACCAGCTAAAAGGTAAAAAGTGTGTTTTAACACTTAAGTTTTTTCCCCCACAAATGTTTCTCTGATGTCTCTCGCCAATGTGTAGATCTGAAGCAGATTTACACAACAATATATACAAAAATTATTTAATAAAATAAAAAGCAACATATAACGATAACTATAATTACACTTGACATGCCTACAATGGGTGGAATTAGTTCAGCATTTATTTAATAATTAATTTAATTGTACCACGTTGGAATTGGAATGTAATTTGTAATCAGTTTGTGCTTGCGCTCACTACTCAAGGGTAGTGCCGACAAGCACGCGCTCTCTTCCAAAACGTAATGTCAAGCCACTGCGTGTTTTCACTCTACACGGAGAAGAGGAAAGGAAACAGGAGTGCCTACACCGCAATTACTCCTTGGTTCTGATGAAGACCCGGGTGCTGGTCAAATCATTGATCATGTTGTTGTGGCGAGTAATAAACGACTGGTTTGAGAGCAGTAATCGTGGGCGGTCCGCATTTCCTTTTTCCAATCAAAGATGGCAGATGAGGAGGTCTTACCTGTGAGAGCCGCAGAGGTGTTGGATCCGGCTACCAGCCTTTTGATGGGACTGTGGCTGCCGAAGAAGTCCACCCGGTGGAAGGACGTCCTCTCTTCGCAGTCTCCGAGGCCCAGCTGACCCTCGCTGTTACCCCCAGTCGTGTACACATTCCCCCGAGCTAAGAGACGCAGGCATTACCACCTACTCAATCAGTAACACACCCAGGCTCAGTCAATCTTTCCTGAGGATGGCTTCAGTGGGTGTATACATTTGTTCTCGCCTAGTGTTAAAACATGCCATTCAACAAATCAACTAATTATGGTCTTCATTTGCAGGAACATGACTTTTATCCTTTTTTTTTGAGCATGCATGTGCTCTCCTCCAAAGCATGTGCTTGTCTGTCCTCTCCCGAATTGACAGTTGGATTTACACAGAAATGAGTCAGACGAATAAACTCCATGTGCAGCTCAACAGGTGTATTTGCGGGAGTCAGTAGTGAGCGATGAGATGCTGTTATCCTGGCAAATTAAACCACCCTATCGTTTGATGGCACTAGAGCCAATTGCGCATTGCCCCACGTACCTGCCAGCACCGGATCCAAAACCAGACTGTGTACTCCAACACCACCTTAACAGGTGCTTGAGCCACCCAGCAGCCCATTTTTGTTGGCACAATTTTTTTTGGTATAAATTCAAATCATAGTAAAATTTCTAAAATAAAAATATAATAAAAACATGTGAACTTACATGTGCACACTATCGTGTGATTTCTCCCGCAAGCTGCAAGCTTCACCTTTTCAGACTTCAAGGCTTAAGCAAAAAATAAAAAACAGAAATCATGATATTAGAATATGCATCACCACAATTTTTTATGTAAAACTGTAAAACTGTAACTGAAAGCTGTAAGAATAAAAAAATTGCTAAATTCTCATAATGGGAAAAAATGGATTTGTGACTTGAGACAGGTATTTTTTCATTTTGAAAACTGTAAACTGTGTGAGATTCAGGACTAGGATTGCAGGACAAAAGTAATCACGCATTCGTTTCACGTATGTTGACAGCATGAATAAATGAATGTGCATTTGAAAAAAGGAATTCCTTTTTGCTGAAGAAAATCTTCTTTATTATTACCACCTGAAGTGCCCTCTCCCAGAGGAATGAAAATCCATTCTTAGAGCAGAAATTGACACTTGAAGACATGGGCTACATCACAGCAAAATTGTGGTACGATGCCTTCTGTAGTTTCTTACATTCCCTTTTAATATCATGTTTTTAAATGAAACAAGACAACTGTTCTCATTGAGACTGCAATGTTTTTTTACTCGTTGTTTTTATGCACCTGAAAACTGCTGTCGCCAATTTCAAGTGCTTTGTCACGCTTTAATATTGTGGTTGACATGTTGCGGCAAGAATGGGCAGAAAAACAGCACTTTATTTTCCCTTTAAAAACAACACCCTATAGTATGGAGGTGCTGATTGGGTCTCAAGTGGTTATGTATCCCGATTACAGCAAACACCTACAGTCAATGTGTGAAGAAAGGAAATTCATAGATCTGCATTTGTGATGTACCAACTCTTTCATGTACATCCAACCAAAATGTAGCCCAATTGTATAAATGTTCCAACTACTATATTTCCATTAATGTCTAGACGTGATTACTGAGAAGAAAAAGGACCCTAGTTTTAGGTTTGAGTGTAGAGCCGTTTGCTCATAAACCTGTGTAAAGGCAATGCAAGGCAATGATAAAAAAATTTACCTTTAAAAATAAGAAAATTTAAAACGGGATTCCTAAACCCAGCCCTTGGGGACACCTGTGTATGCTGGCTTGTGTTCTGGGGGAATATCAAGTTCCATCTAATCTACTGAGCTGGCAACTTAGGTGCTACATTTCATAAACCTGAGGGTCTGTGACTGATTGATTTACCGGCAAAAAAAAAGCATACTGGAGTCCTAACTGCTTAAAGTCTGGATTTATTGAAACTTAGCATCTGGTTACGGAAATCTAACATCTGCCTGTGGGAAACAATAGCTTTAAAAAGAAAGCCAATGGCAATGAGATAAATCTGCACCTAAAATATCATTGAAAAGCACATGTGTGTTCTCAATGACCTTAAATAAGTAGGGAATTGACTGAAACAAAATAAAGCATTCACAGAGGTCACTGTTTGGAAATTCCCCATCAGCGCTACATATTAAAGCCCCAGGGAACAAATATTCGTGATTGCCTTCTAATTAGGTCAATTTGGGTCTTGTGGACATACAATATGCATGTATTGGAAATAATAACTTTCTGAATTCCAAAGATACTGGATACTTGGATTGACCGTTTTTGGATTGAAGTTGGGCGGTACTATACTTGGAAATGGTGACCCCACTAATCCCAAACCAATCACAAGGCTGATGTCGCTTGTCCCTCCCACCAGCATTCGAATGCATTCCCGCATTGGCATAATGCCTTATTCGTACACAGCCAGTGTCTTAGCTAGCCCTGTGGATTTACTACTTTCAGTAACGCTGCGCGCATCTTGGCTAAAGTTAGGTGTGTAGCACTAACGTTAGCTAATAATGTCATATATGCCTTCTCACCACTGCGTTCGCTGGTTGCAGTTGATTTTTTTTAACACACAGAACTGAAGCAGAGCTTCAGTTGCCAGGGTAACCAACCAAACAATTCCGTGGTATTCAACATACGAGCTACCCAACGTCAACTGGCTAGCTAACTAGCAGCGATGTCGACATTTTTATTCTAAGAAACAAATGTTATAACAAAGTTAAGAAGTGTGGTTTATTATTACATAAAAACTATCTTGAAACCCACTATTCCTTCACCACCTGTGAAGCTAGAGAATGCAGGTTATCTGGTCGTGGAATTTCTTCACTCTCAAATTCAGCGTCGGTAGGTTCGTACATACATGTATATGGTTGTACAACCCCGATTCTCCCCGCTTGCGCTATTTGGTATTTTTGTTGTGTGTGATGCTGAGTGTCTTCTTGGACAGAGGAATGTCAATCAAGCGTGCTCATTAGAATATTATGATGTTTTCTCTATGGTACTGCTTAAGATCTGTGGAAAAGGATTCTCCACGAACACTCTCAGCAACAGCCCACTCCACTGTCATCCAGCTGTGCTCCATCCACCCAAAGTACACTCAAAGATACACATTTGATTCACTCAGAGAGTTACCTAGGTAACTGGCCACTCTGAATGCAAAATGCCTTGATCTAAATTGCTACTCAAAACAGCCTTGGTGTTGTGTCAGTCATATGGCCCAGTGGTGAATGCTGCTCGGACATCTATCAAAATTTAATTTACACTGCATCTAAAGGGTAATTCCACCCAAAAACAACATGCACCTTATTCAACAGATCAAGGCACAACTAATTAAGTCTTTCTTTGTGGCTGGCTAAAATAAAATCTGTACCGAGTTATTTGAATATAAAGTTGAAAATTCGGTAGGGGTATACGTCGAAATGATGCATACCTCTACCACTTCTTGGTCTCCAGTATAAAAGACTACAGTATTTTGAAGTGGGTGTGTAAATTGGCAAGTAGGCGGAGCCAGTGAGGGAAGAAATGCTGCCTGCATCCCACTAGATCAAGCTAGCTATCATTGTTATTTAAGCAATAGATCACGAGAGGGAGTGCGTTATTGGAAATATAATCACTGCGGTGACGTCGCAGCAACGAGACCGAAGGCCAAAGCACAGGTGGAACGTGTCTCGGCCAATCACGTTACTCTCTCGAATCTCATTGTTGTATAATTTATTATAATGTCAGAAAATGACATTGATAGGCTGCGTTATTTTCTAAAGACGTTTTGGCAAACTAAACCAAACAGGACTCGAGCTCCTCCGGGAATTCCCCGATTCTCTGTAGCCTACATCTTCCTCTGCCTTATTGAATCACCCGGTAAAGAACCATCTCAACTAAAGTTACATTATGATCCATGACCATTAAGTAGACTAACATTAGCTCACTGACCATAATTGAACGGTCTCGCTTTGAGCATTCGATTACAGAAGCAATGTATTTTTTCTGGGCTAGTGCGTTAGCTGTTGTTAGGTTTCTTGGCATAAAACCAATTGGTTTTTAAATATGTTTGCCAGGCAGTAGGCTATAGTAGCTAACCTTGCATTCGTTAATGGAAGGAGGTCGGATATTGGGGTGATAAACGAGTCGTTTCCATGTTTTTACCGACATCAGTGCATTCGAGTTGCACTGGAAAAGTTTTGGCTTTGCTAGCAAACATAGCTAAAACGGCTAACAAGTAGCCTACAACAATGATGTTTTAACTTTTAATTGTATATGTTTAATATTCTGTATCGGCATGTTGGTCGATACAAAAGCATTTCATACTGAAAAATGGAAGGTCGGGTTGATTTTCCAACATGGAACCGGGGTGCGTAGCCTAGCTAAGTGTTACAGACTTCTGGCTAGGCTGGCTAATGTTTTCACAAGACCAAACGTAGATAAATGAAGGGCCGTATTTCCCCGTTTATCTGGAGACTGATCTAATGATGGTGGTATTTTCTCAGTATAACTGTTACATTAGTCACTAACTTTCCAGCGAGTTACATGGCCTCTCTAGTCTCAAAGAAACGCTGCAGAGACACTACACAGTAAAATGCCCAGCCCCTCGGCCTCCGTTTCTGTAATGTCATTCAGTGGGCGTGGCAACCTGTTGTCTAAACTGTAAGTGCTTTGGCTGTTGTAGTTTATCGTAAACCATGTACCTGGTACATGCAAAGTAGTTTGGGGCTATATCTCTGCTCTCACTATAGGTAGAAAGTTGGCTGAGCGCTCATTTTAATCAGGAGGACAGCTACTTTTCTACAAACCAAACATTATTTTTGGATGGAATTACCCTTTAAGAAAAGATGTCAGCATTTGATCACAGCACAGAAACTGAAAATAGGTGACACGCTGCATGTTAATTTAATTCCTGTTTCTTTTTATTCTACACTGTAAAACAAGTAAGTTTTGATTTTTTTAAAAAGAAATTGTAATGGTTTATCAGCTTTTTTCAAAGCAGGAAACATTTATGAGATGGCTATGGCATTAACCTGGTCTCTTGCTGTTACTTTGATGATTCGACAGGATTATGAGCCACTCCCAATCAGATGTATACATTTGATGCCAATCTGAGCCTGGGTCTTAAATCTTGGCTCCTTCCTCCCAAGCAATGTGTACATTATACAATATTTTGGAAGACACCAGATAGCACATTAATGTGGAGGGGAATTTTGCACAACAAATAAGATGTAGCTAAATTTAAAGATCCTTTTCCATTGCTTGCAAGAGACACCTGTCATCCAAGAGGCAGCAGCTGTGGATGCCAGCAGAACAACAGAATGCCCTTGCTGTATTTAGCCATCATCTTGAAACACAGACAAAGGGAACCACAAAATTCAGCATGACTCACCTTTCACACAAGTGGGCTTGTTCACCGTGGTTTTTGTTCCAAGGCCAAGCTGGCCCCAGTTATTACTGCCAAACATATACAGCTTCCCATTGTCTGTGGGGACCAAAAAAAAACAGCACTTGTGAAAAAGTGAAAATAACATGTTATGGGCCGCTGCTGCACAAGTGACAATTACTTCAACCATTAATTCCACGGAGGTTCTGTCTAAGTAGAACCAAGAACATGTGCAGGCACATTTCTAAAAATGTCACACACACCTGTTTTAGTGATGTAGAATTAGTTGTCTTTGTTTTACTGCTGAGTAATCCAGATTTTTTGTAAAAACTGATGCTTATACAAATATATCTATATGGTGTTAAGTATGCTGATGATACACAATTATATATTTCTGTTAAGCCGAATGACACAAACTCTTTATGCTCCCTGATTTCCTGTCTGTCTGCAGTTGAACAATGGATGAGTAATATTTTTTTTTAACTAAATGAGGATAAAACAGAAATACTTTTAATTGGCCCCAAAGCCAAAAGGGATGCACTTTTTAATAGATCAGGAAATTTGGCAAAGCAGAAAAAAGCAGAAGTAACAAGTTTAGGTGTTATTTTAGACTCAGATTTAAGTTTTAAAACACATATAAATAAAGTGACCAAGACAGCATTCTTCCATTTGAGAAATATTTCTAAAGTTCGGCCATTTTTAATCCAACAGGATGCTGAGAAGCTGGTACATGCTTTTATTTTTAGCAGGCTTGACTATTGTAATGCCCTTTTAACTGGTCTTCCAAAAAAGTCAATTGAAAAACTACAGCTTATTCAAAATTCTGCAGCTAGACTTTTAACTAAAACAAGGAAGAGAGTGCATATAACACCTGTTTTATTTTCACTGCACTGGCTTCCAGTATCTTTTAGAATTGATTTTAAAGTCCTTTTATTTGTATACAAAGCATTAAATGGCTCAGCACCCTCGTACATTACAGACCTCCTGTCTTTTTATGTGCCAACTCGAGCTCTCAGATCTGCCATAGTCGGCCTCCTCAATGTACCTCTTGTACTCCATTAAAAAAGCGGTGAGAGTGCCTTCAGCTACTACGCCCCAAAACTTTGGAACACTCTCCCGCAGGACATTAGGACGGCAGACTCGGTTGGCACTTTTAAAAAACAGCTCAAAACATACCTTTTTAAACAAGCTTATAAATTATTTATTTTTCCTTTGTTTTTTTTATCATTATTTTATTTGTCATTTTTTGGGGTTGTATATTATTGTTTTATTTTATTGGTCTTATTGATTATAGTCTATTTTTACTAGTTTAGCTATTTTAAATCTTATTTTATTTGTCTTATTTTTATTTGTCTTATTGTTTTTCATGTTTATACTGTTTTAACTATTTTATCTGTCAGTTTTTATCAATCTTATTTTATTTGTCTTCTTGTCTGTTATCGATTTTTACTATTTCTATTTGTCAGTTTTTATTAATATTCTATTTGTTATTTCTATTGTTTTTATTTTTTATTTTATGTGCATCTTGTAAAGCACTTTGAGCTGCATTTTTTGTATGAAGGGTGCTATACAAATAAAGTTTATTATTATTATTATTATTAAGTATTAACAAAAATTCAGGAGGAGGCCCATACACAATCATAACCAATTTGGGGGGGGGGGGGGGGGGTGTTTCATTAGCTAGGTGTAGTATACAACCAGTTTGCCAGTAATTAAATGCAAATTATACTACACATGTGCTTGTGTTGTAGAGGCAGTATGTAATACTGCATTTGCTAATCAGTTTCAATTAGCTAGTTATGTACTTAAACTAAAAAAGCACATTAACTGCATTGGTTAACTACTAGATTTCAAGTTACAGACAGGACGTTTTTTAACAAAAACCTTGCTTGTCACCTGTTATCAACGCCGTATGCTCATCCCCACAGGAGATCTGCATGGGTGTGTCATTTTTCAGCCAGAATTTGCTGGGTACATTATCGGCAAACTTGCTTTTACCAAAGGTGAAGACGGCTCCAGATTCTGTTGAAGGAGAAACATTTAAAAATAAAAAGCAACAATGCCATACAGAAAGTAACGTTATGTCCGTATCTAACACATTAGTCCCACAAACAAATCTAGAATTAATGTTAACGTTAGTTAGCATACTACATAAATAAGATGATTTACTAACTCTAGCTAATCTAAGTTAGCAATCTAATAGACGCAGTTTTGCAAACATTAGGCAACATGTAATAACAACTTTGTATCAGAACCAGAAAACGGTGAAATAACGTTAACGTTAGCTAGATGTCAGCTGGTTCTCGTTAACACGCTAGATCGCGACCCGAACTTGCACATCAACTTTAAGTTAATCCTAATAATCATATCAATCACATGCTAACTCTACTGAAATGTATATAGTCTAGCGTTAGCTAACATATAACGTTAATGTTAGATAGCGTTAAGTTAAGGTTAGCTGGCGGCTAATTAATGTCATCTCGGTACGTTAGCTAGTTCAACCAATTGCGTCCGGAGTCCAAATACAATAACGTTATGCTTTTAGTTATTATGGCTAACATTAGCTCAGGGGAAACTAGTCCAGCGATTTAGCTTTATGGTAAACCAATTCATATGTTCGATAACAAAGATAAAGCAACTAATTAACAAGCGAACCAGCTTGTTAGCAACTTTTGAACCAAAACAAAAAATGAAACAGCAGCAGGTCAGTCCTATTAAATAACTAAGCTAGGTAGATCATTTGCTAACGTAGCAAACTTACCGCACAAAATAGATAAGTCAACATGTTGCTAAATGACACAGACTGACATAGAATAATGATTTTTCAGCGATATAGCATTAGCTAAATACTCTGATGCATTAAGCTGCTGCTGTAACTACAGTAGCCTATCATGCTAACGTTAGCGGATTTACTTACCGGGTATCTCGTCCTCCGCCTCCCCTGCCATATTTCGGAATCTACCCGTCTCTGCTCTTGACTTGTAATTTACAGTTCTGCGGCTTGGGCTCAGTTTTGTTGCTATCGGAGACGACCCGGAAGTAAACAGAATTGTCTTGTAGCAACCAAAGGTCGCCGTTGTCAAGTACAGGAGAACCACAGAACATAGCCACAGTTTTGTGAAGAGAACACGTTTTTATTTAACGTTAGCTATGTGGGATAACATCTTTCTAGGTACTTTATCAAACCTTTCGGGTCAGGTCTGAAGAGAGGATGTGAGCCGCACCCTCTGTCCAAAACTTACGCCTTTGTTATTGCGCTTTGTATTAATCACAGGTACAGTACTGTGGTATTAACAAAGGGAATGTCAGATTAGCTAATTTAGCAGCCAATATATTTTGTGCAATTTGTAAGTTTGGGACATAAAGTACCGATTTTCCACATCCCATAGTGCTGTTTTAGCGTACATATATCACACTGTAAATGTAATGTAGCTAACGTTAATATTTGTATGTAACGTAGTATGAAGTCTGGACCATGTATGCAGTGTTTCCATATTTATCAAGTGAACTCACACATTGCCCTTGTAGACATTTTAGGAGGAGGCAGATAATGTGAACTGAAAACAGTAACCGTGGGTTAAGTTTACTTAACCCATTAAGCGTTGGCTTTGCTGTTTACAATGTACTAGCAGTGATAATTCACTATATGGATTTTTAGCTGCGACTAGCTACAGGATGTGTTCCATACTGTACCAATGTAATTTACAGCTGAATCTAGTCTCACCCCCCAATTCTCATAGAGATCAGTTCAAATGCAGAGAGGTTATAGTATCGTGGATTGTAATGGAAAACCGCAAGTATACCTTATAGTGTAATGTTGTGTAACACGCAATAAACGATGTACAATTAATACAATTCTGAATGTCTTTATTTAGCAAAAAATAAATTACTTGCATGAAATTTCCAAAATGGATAATATAATTTGTTTGGGGTAGTGCAATGAAGTTCACAGTGCAACTTGTAGTACCGTAGCTACAGTGGCAGTGATACATTCCAGTAATATATTCCATTCAAGTAATTTAATCAAAAACTATTGCACACATAAATCCATGTGGGATAAGTTGAAAAGCACAAAGTAAACAATAAGTAAAAAGTAATAGAACCAAGAGCTAAAAACGCCCAAAAACTTGAACAAGTGCTTCAATAGGCATATGTGGTCAGTCTTTCTTTAAGGCTTTACTGTCGGTTACAGTTCTTTTCCACTCTTTTGTTTGCATGTGACAAAACCAGGGGTCATTTGCAGGAGGTGCATGAGTGAGTCCAACACAACCAAGGTGGCTAATGTTAACCTTAAGCTGATGGTACATGGGGCACGTTAAGTAACTGAGCGGCTCAGTTTCGCTCAGAGCGAAGAACGCACTTAACGGGTGACGCCTGGTACCCACCAGACGCGCAAGCGCACGCACACGCGCACTGGTGCGCTTCACTTCCGCTCCCATGTTAACGAATTGCCGTGGTTCTCACCAGCCGCGCACGCACGGCTGGCGGGCGGACGTGGAGCGGATTTTTCCGCTTCGCTAAATAATGGTTAAGTAAATACTGCTATTACATATGTCTTACTGCTTAAAAGCTAAATTTAGCAATGTAAAGCTAAATGTAGCAAACAAGACAATGCCTCCTTTATATAGTTCACTTTTATTTATTTTGGACAGTAATCAACATGTTCTAAATATTTAATTATATCAGAATTAGCAGCTATTCTGTAGTACCTTAAATCGATACAGTGATATCAGTACAATAAAAACAGAATAGAATATAGAATAGAATAACGTTTATTTCCCTTTCGAGAAGTAAGCATAGTCTTAATTAATTGAACAAATATGTATCCTATAATTTTAAAAAAGCATTATAAAAACGGAAATAACTGGTTATATGTAAAATGTATGACTTGATATAACTTCATTCATCCCACAATGGTGATTGTCTCTGTTCCCTTTTTCATTAGAGCCTATATTAAAATATAATATGTATTAAAAATAATGAATAACAATAGTAAAACTATTAGTAGGTTGAAAAACATTTATATGTGGTCATATGATGCAGATATTGTGCATATACAATGTATTTCTATGAGATTGCGCATGCGGACGCCCAGAAAATTCCGCCCAGAGCGGAAAGATCCGCTCCACGTCCGCCCGCCAGCCGTGCGCGCGCGGCCGGTGAGAACCACGGCAATTCGTTAACATGGGAGCAGAAGTGAAGCGCACCAGTGCGCATGTGCGTGCGCTTGCGTGTCTGGTGGGTACCGGTGTTACTCAGTTTCGCTCACTCTGAGCCGCTCAGAGCGCAGCTGAGCACTTTTGGATGTGGATCAGAGAGGAGCAATATGGAAGTACAGTAAGTCATCCAAGTACATAGACGATTATACACATCGTAATATAAAATAGCGATTTAATGGTAAAATCAACGTGTTAAATAAAGTAAATTTGACTGTCATATAGCAACAGCGGGGACACTCGGAATAGCAACCTGGCTTTTTTGTCGATTAACTCTGGAGGAGCAAGGGCCCAATGACCATGAACCACAACAGGCGCATTGTCCTGCTATAGTATGAGAGACGTCCATTGGTGAATAGGCTAACGTTAAATTGGATTATTTATTTAGTTTAACACAGTAGGCCTAACGTTAGTGCTATATGTGCAGTAGGCAAACGTTATATATGTTGGCAATGACAATAGGGGGGGCGGCTGTGGCTCAGGAGGTAGAGCGAGGCGTCCGCTGATCACAGGGTTGGCGGTTTGATCCCCGGCTCCTCCTGTCCACACTGAACCCCAAATTGCTCCCAATGAGCAGGCTAGCTCCTTGCATGGCAGCTGCCGCCATTGGTGTGTGAATGTGTGTGTGAACGGGTGAGTGAGAGGCCATTGTAAAGCGCTTTGGATAAAGGCGCTATATAAGTGCAGTCCAATAGGCCTAGACCAGGGGTAGGCAACCCTGGTCCTAGAGAGCCGCAGAGTCTGCTGGTTTTTGTTTTCACCTTAAACACAGCAACTAATTAGACCAAAGAAACCAGGTGAGGTGAGTTAACTGTGTAATCAACTGCTTTAATTGATCAATTAAGTGGTGAGTAACAACAAAAACCAGCAGACCCTGCGGCTCTCTAGGACCAGGGTTGCCTACCCCTGGCCTAGACTGTCGATAGCCTAGCTATCTGTTGATAGTAGTACCCTATTGATCACGTCAAATGTTGGAATTTGAGTGAGAGATTTTTATGTTTCATGTTAGGTCTAGATTGGACAATTGTATTATTTTTTGAGTCTGTGGTGGCAGTCGCATAGCGTGTTCGGTATTCACGTGTTGTTGTTGTTGTTGTTAGTAGCCTAGCCTACTATAAATAGCTGGCTGACTGTTATAGTGTTATTGTACTTGCTCTCTAGTCACTTTGGATAAAAGTGCATTGTATTGACTCTGTAAGTAACATTGAATAAAACATTGAATTTCAAAACGCTTGTAAATTCTAATCTAGTAGGATATGGCTGCGTGCAGTTGTGTGTGGGCATGTGTTGCGTGATTGTGGAAATTAGAGCAGTAACGATATAGCAGATGGGGGGGGGGGTTGAGATAGAACCACAGAGGAGAACTGGCACCAGCCGCCACTGCATAGCAGGATGATAACCTACCGTTGTACTATACAGTCAAGCCGGAAAGTCTGCACACCCCTTTCACCTTCTCCACGTTTTATTACTTTACAGACATATTCTACAATAGATTGAGTTCATTTTCTGTCTCCAAATTCTACACAAAATAGCCCATAATGACAAAATGAAAACAGAGTTTTAGACATTTGTGCTAATTTATAAAAAATCCAAATGTTAAATATCATATGTACACAAGTGTGCACACCCTTTGATATGGCCCGTCCAAACTGAGCAATTATTATTTATTATTTATTACTTGTTTATTTGACAGGGACAAATGCATAAAACATTGCTTTATATATATATAATACAAAGTAGATGCCATGCATACGGGTTTCTAGCCATGGCTAATTTGCAACCCCTGTCCCTGGCTAGGCTTTTAAAACTAAAACAGGAAGTACAATTTGGAATTAATACAGGCAGTTCAGGAGCATTGAACTTAAAATAATACAAGAACATTAAAATACAATACAGATAAGAGACTAAGATACAATATACAGTACAATATACAATGTAATACAAAAACATTAAAATACAATACAGATGGGAGACTAAAATACAATATACAGTACAATATACAATGTAATACAAAAACATTAAAATACAATAGAGATAGGAGACTAAAATACAATATACAGTACAGTATACAATAAAATACAATACACTGAACAATAATTGCATTGTTGAGGAATGTGTTATGGAGTGAGTGTGTGCATATGGGTGTGTATGTCTATGCGTATGCTCACACATGTACGTCCATGCGTTGGGCCTAATGCAGATGGCATGCACATCTGCATATGTGTTTGCATATATATGTGTGTGGTCATAGATTGTAGCCTACACAATCAGTGTTCACAGGCTTGCTTCAGTTTCAGCCATTGTTTTGCATGCGTGTTAAAGACCTTGAGCTCTGTCCATTTTTTTATTTCAGATGGTAATGCATTCCACAAGTGTGTACCTCTTACTGAGAAGGATGACTGACCAAATGCTGTTCTGCGTTTTGCTGCTCTACAGTTTCCACTTGTTGCACCTCTAGTTCTGATTTCACTGTTTTGTTTGTAAACCAGTTGACAGAGTATTTCTGGGGCAAGGTTGTTTACACACTTAAAAATAAGTTTTAAAAATGAAAAATGTACAAAACTGTCAAAACTCAGTATATTATATTTCTTTAAGATTTGGCAATGGTGCCAGCTAACTGGTTTCTGATCCAGTACTTTCTGTGCCCGTTTATATAAAGACCTAATGGGTGTAATTGTTGTTTGGTTGGCCTGGCCCCAAACAGTTATGCAGTATGATAAATGAGAAAATATCATGGCATGCATAAACTGCTGTGCTGCCTTAAGAGGTATGTATTGTCTTATTAAACGGAAGCAGTTTAAATTTGTTTTGACAGTTCTGCACAGCCTCTTCACATGTTTGTCAAACTTAAGCTGGGAATCTAGAATAACACCCAAAAATTTAAACTCATGTACCTCATCTATCTCTTGCTCATCAAACTTTATTCTGAAATTTTCATTGACTTTTCTTTTTATTGAAAAACACATTGATACGGTCTTATTGTAATTCAAAGTCAGGTGATTATTTCGGAGCCACTGTGACACACCTGTCATTTCTTCTGAGAGCATCTCTGCTGCCATCTGAGGGGTTTTTGCAGACGTGTAAATAATTGTGTCGTCCGCATACATTTGGCATCTAACTCTTTTGCAGCTGTCAGGTAAATCGTTTACATATAAACTAAAAAGTAAAGGGCCCAGAATTGAACCTTGTGGAATTGCCAGTCGGCAGTTTTGGACAGATGACTGTAGAATCTATTTTAACACACTGGTCTCTACATTCAAGATAAGATCTAAACCAAGATATTGCATCGTTTGAAAAATTAAATTTTTGCAGTTTATTTAAGAGAATTTCATGGTTCACAGTATCAAAGGCTTTTTTCAAATCCAAAAATACTGCTCCCAGTACACTACCTTCATCTAGTGACTGTTTTATAGTTTCAGTGAGGTAACAGTTCGCCAACTCTGTTGAATACCTAGGTCTAAACCCAAATTGTTTGGGGTGCAGAAGGTGATTACTTTCAAGGTTATCTACAAGTTGTTTAGCAACTATTTTTTCAAGAACCTTTGAGAGTGCGGGTAAAATTGAAATTGGTCTGTAGTTAGAGACCTGGTCATAAGTGCACCAGACTTAAGAATTGGAGTAATGATTGCCGTTTTCCAACGCTGAGGAAATTTATTAGCTCTGATGGATAAATTGGCCACATGTGTTACTGGCGCTAAGAGAAGAGAACTGTGTTTTTTTATAAAAAAGGTATCCAAGCCAAAATTATCCTTGGCCTTAGATTGCCTTAACTGCATAATAACTTTACTAATCTCGCTTTGATCTACTTTAATATAAAAAGACGATGAATGACCTCTTATTGTATCTTTTAACTGTGCTGGTTGGAAACTAGCCGCCAGTTTCTCAGCTGATTGAATAAAAAAAATATTAAATTCGTTTGCAATTTCCATCCTGTCACAACTAATTATTCCATTTATGTTCAATTCCACTGTTGATTTTTGTAGATTAGGCACTCGATTGGTTAAAATGTTTAGGTGTTTCCAAAGTGCCGAACTTCTCCCTTCTGATTCAGCGATCAGTTGCATGAAGTAACACGTTTTTGCGGTACGCAACTCCCTAACTACCTTATTTCTTAGTCCTTTAAAAACAAGTGTGTCCGTGTGTCTTTTTGTGGATAATGAGTGTTTGAGTGCGAGGTCTCTTTTTTTCATCAGGTGGCGAATATCCTTATTCAGCCACGGTAAAGCCCTACGTCGTGGGTGCTTCAATAACCGAGTATATTTCTGAATCACGTCTGTAAGTGTATTCATTATTGTAGCACAGCAGGTATCTAAATCGTGAATTTGCTTAACATAATCCCAATTAATATTCTGTAATTCATTTTCAAATTGTGTAATTTTGTTCTTGGGGATGCCTGCGAACTCTGGTTTATGCGTGTTGGGGAAGACAGGCCAGGGCGGTGAGCAGGAACCCGAGGGTTACTCTGACAGAGCTCCAGCGTATCCTTGTGGAGATGGGAGAACCTTTCAGAAGATCAACCATCCAGGCAGCACTCCACCAATCAGGCCTTTATGGTAGAGTGGCCAGACGGAAGCCCCTCCTTAGTAAAAGGCACATCACAGCCCACTTGGAGTTTTCCAAAAGGCACATAGTGTTACGTTCCCTAGGAAGACCCAGACGCAGACCACAGAATAATTCCAAAGGGGTAGTTTATTGTCCGTTCCTTAATCAAGCCAGGTAGTCAGAGATAGCGAGGTACAAAAACGACAGGCAATAGAATAGTGAGAGACAATCCAAAAATCAGTAAACCAAAAAATCAAAAAGCTAAAGTACAAAAGGGCTAGGCAGGAGAATAGTCAAAAACAAAAGCTAGGTCGTAAACGGTAATCAAAACAAGGCAGGCAAGGGCAAGGCAAAAGAATGGTCGGAATGCAAGGTTGTCTCAGGAAAAACTATCAAATCTCTGGCTTGGAAAAGGCGTAGGCACAGGATGAGTAGATCAACGTTCTGACAAAGGACTGAAGAAAACACAGGGATTAAATACACAAGTAACTAATGACACAAGAGGAATCAGGTGTGTGAGAGGGAGGGACTCCAAACGAGAAACAATGAGAATACATTGGGCGGATAATCAATCACGTAGACAACTAGGGAAAACGCGGACTGGATTGCAAACATATACACGATAACAGATGACCTGGAGTTTCAGGAAATCGTGCAAAGATTAAGAGAACAGGGAGAGGAGATTAGATGCAGCTGCGAATGATTAGCAGAGAAAGAACAGCGTGAAAAATGTGCGCTCTAATATGTTAGTGAGATTTAGTAACTATACACACACCCCTGCCGTTAGTATGATTAGTAAGTATATACAAATTAGTCTGTTAGTGGAGTTAGTAGATCTAATCTTATCGTTAGTCTGTTAGTGGTAATTAGTAAATCTAATTGCTCAGAGATAGGTAAGAAGCAAGAGGGAAACCGAACACCAATGAAAACACCGGAAAAGTACAGAGACGTAAACTGGGAGTGACAGATCGAATGTAAACAAGCAGACACAAGACAACTAAGAAAAAACCGAAAAGTAAACAAGATGCTGGAAAATAACAAATACATAACAGACAGATCACAGATCCTTACACATAGAGGACTCTCAAACCATGAGAATGAAGATTCTCTGGTCTGATGAAACCAACTGATGAAACCTTTTGGCCTGAATACCAAGCGTCACGTCTGGAGGAAACCAGGCACCGCTCATCACCTGACTAATACCATCCCTACAGTGAAGCATGGCGGTGGCAGCATCATGTTGTGGGGATGTTTTTCAGCAGCGGTAACGGAGGCGACTAGTCCTGATAGAGGGAAAGATGAATGCAGCTAAGTACACTGAGATCCTTGAAGAAAACCTGCTCCAGAGTGCTCTGGACCTCAGACTGGGGCGAAGGTTTACCTTCCAACATGAGAACCACCCGAAGCACACAGCCAAGAGAACAAAGGAGTGGCTTCGGAGAAAGTCTGTGCATGTCCTTGAGTGGCCGAGCCATAGCCCAGACCTGAATCCAATTGAACATCTGTAGAAAGAGCTGAAAATGGCTGTGTACCGACGCTCCCCATCCAACCTGACGGAGCTTACAAGGATATGCTAAGAGGAATGGGCAAAAATGTCCAGAAACAAGTGTGCCAAGCTCGTAGCTTCTTTCCCAAGACGCCTTGAAGCTGTAATCGCTGCCAAAGGTGCAGCAACCAAGTATTAGGCTAAGGGTTTGTACAGATATGTAACCCCTAAATAACCTATTTTTGTCAGTAAAATAAAATTGCATATTTTCTAAAAACCTGTTTTCACTTCGTCATTATTGGCTATTGTGTGTAGATGTTTGAGGCAAAAAATGAACTCAATCTATTGTAGTATAAGTCTGTAACGTAATAAAACGTGGAGAAGGTGAAAGGGGTGTGCACACTTTCCGGCTTGACTGTATAAAAATATTTTCCCCCTCGCCATTTTTAACTGCCCCCTCAGTCACTTCATCCTGGCGCCAGGCTTAGTTTGCGGGTCTTGTTTTTAACCTCCGTTTCGAACCTTTACCATCATCTCACCGCAAAGGTAGCTACATGTGCCCGGAACGGCAAGAACCACAACTTTCTGCCAATGTATTTCAATTGACGGTACCTCTAAATTTGACGGAAGCATTCATGGATGTATTCACCAGTAAGCAGGCGGTTGATTAGGTCTGCTGAATAAAGTTAGCTAGCTAGCTAGTTAAAAGTCACTTAGTTCGTCAGTAGGCTACAGTAGTAAATAATAGGGCGGCAGTGTAGCATAATGGTTAAGGAACTGGCTTTGTAACCCAAAGGTTGCAGGTTCGATTCCCAGGTAGGACACTGCCGTTGTACCATTGAGTAAGGTACTTAACCTGAATTGCTTCAGTATACAGGTGCAGCTCAAAAAATTCGAATATCGTGAAAAAGCAATATTTTTTGTCACTCATGTCAGAAAGTGAAACTCATATATTATATAGATTCATTACACATAGAGTGAAATATTTCAAGCCTTTATTTCTTTGATGATTATGGCTTACAGCTAATGAAAACCCAAATTCAGTGTCTCAGAAAATTAGAATATTACATAAGATCAATAAAAAAGGATATTTTAAACATAAATGTCAGCCTTCTGAAAAGTATGTTCATTTCTATGCACTCAATACTTGGTTGGGGCTCCTTTTGCATGAATTACTGCATCAATGCGGCGTGGCATGGAGGCGATCAGCCTGTGGCACTGCTGAGGTGTAATGGAAGCCCAGGTTGCTTTGATAGTTACGATAGTTTCATGTTACGATCCGCTCCGCTCCCCGTTCCTTCCTTGATGTTTTCCTCTGTTTTCCCCGAACCTGATTGTGTCATGTCTGCGTTCATTGCCTGATTGTGTCCACATTGCACATTATTACTTGCACCACAGCTTAATGACACAACTCACACTTAATTGCCTTCACCGCATTTCTCATGCATTTCCTAATTGTTCAATCAATTCGCTGATCTCGCACGCATTTCCCGCAAGCTGCAGTTTATCAGCTCTAATGACACTAGTTATATAACCGTGCTGTTCCTGTGATTCCTTGTCAAAGTATTACGGTTTGTCAGAGTATATGGTCCTTGTCGCGTTTGTACTTGTTTCCCGATTGTCTAGTTTAACTAGACTCGAGCTCTACGACCCAGGTCTGGATGCCACACGCCCTGATTTCCCTGTGTGGATCCTGACTCTGCCACCGCCTGATCCTGCGCTGCACCTGGCTACAGATCGCACACCTGCTTCCCAGTGTGGATCCTGACTCTGCCACCGCCTGATCCTTCCCATCGAACCTGGCTCAATATCGCTCCTTGCGACTTCACCTGTTCCTGCTCACCAGTTCACTGTGGGTTCCACAGTGGACATCGTCCTGGTAACCACAGAAAATAAAGACACCTTATTTTCTAAATTCCTGTCTCGTCGTGCATTTGGGTCCTTCCCTGCCGATCTGTCACACTTCAGGTTGTCTGCATTGTTGGGTCTGGTGTCTCATCTTCCTCTTGACAATACCCCATAGATTCTCTATGGGGTTCAGGTCAGGCGAGTTTGCTGGCCAATCAAGCACAGTAATACCATGGTCATTGAACCAGCTTTTGGTACTTTTGGCAGTGTGGGCAGGTGCCAAGTCCTGCTGGAAAATTAAATCAGCATCTCCATAAAGCTTGTCAGCAGAAGGAAGCATGAAGTGCTCTAAAATTTCCTGGTAGGTGGATGCGTTGACTGTGGACTTCAGAAAACACAGTGGACCAACACCAGCAGATGACATGGCACCCCAAATCATCACTGACTATGGAAACTTCACACTGGACTTCAAGCAACGTGGATTCTGTGCCTCTCCACTCTTCCTCCAGACTGTGGGACCTTGATTTCCAAATGAAATGCAAAATTTACTTTAATCTGAAAAGAGGACTTTGGATCACTGAGCAACAGTCCAGTTCTTTTTCTCCTTAGGCCAGGTATGACGCTTCTGACGTTGTCTCTGGTTCAGGAGTGGCTTGACACGAGAAATGCGACATTTGCAGCCCATGTCCTGGATTCATCTGTGCGCGCTGATTTGCTAGAAAAAAAACTAATTAACCTAGCACTGACGTACGTTCTGTTCTAAAACTCACCACCTGTGATTACAAGAGGTGAGTCTGCAATGGCAAGTGCCTACATGGGACGTTCTGAGATGAGGTAGGTCACTGCAATTCCTCTCTGCAACATTCTAAAATGGTTTTGTTGCGTCGCTAATCATTGGTCTGAACTGGCCTTTACGTAACGTCGCATTTCGCGGTTTATCTGTTAAATTGAAGTTACTGATCAAATGATAACGTTGGTATTTTTAGTTAGGTAATGCTAGCTATCTGGTAAACTGACTAGGTTATAGCCATTGTTCGAATTGTCATTGAACGCAGGGGAGCAGCGTTACCCTTGTTAAAAGAAATGAGAAAAAGCGCCACCCTTGTTAAAAGAAATGAGAAAAAGCGCCACCCTTGTTAAAAGAAATGAGGAAAAGCGCCCCCCTTGTGGGGGGGGGGGGGGGGGGTATTAAAATGTTTAAAAGTTGGGCACCCCCAACCCCCCTCCCCCCCTTTCCAGATCCAAATTTGTATATTTTGAGAATTTCTAGAGAGAGAAAAAAGTGCATATAAATTATATTTAAAAAGCCACATTATTAGCTTAGTCCTAAATTACTTCCTGTTTTTTCATCTTATTATTCAATATTCATTATTTATTACTTGTTTTCTGCGTGGTCTCATTTATTTTAATTTCATTTACGCTACGTTCGAGAAGTCCTTGCCTTGGCCTAGCTATGAGCTAACGGAGTGTTCTGGTGGACCATGGCCACCAGAAAAACTTGCAAAGACCTGTAGAGTTTTTTTGATGTCATAAGAGGAGATTTACAGGTAAGAACAAAGGTTTTATTTTTTGTTATTTTGGGAATATGTTGTGTTTAGATTTGCCAATGTTTTCTAGCTGGTGTTCTAGCCACAAATGTATTTATTTAACTACCCAGCAAACTGGACGTCCCAGGGATGTACCATATTAGTCCCCTCAAAGTTATGATGTGACGTTCCCTAAGGATGTCCTAAAAACATTACTAGGACGTTATTACAGTCTTAGGAAGGTCACTGTTTGGTTACAATATGACATTTAATTAGAATTTTTCTGGGACGGTCAAGCAACGTCCCTATCGGCTATGATATGACGTTGTGCTCATAGCATTCATGGGACATTTAGGGAAGTTCCTGCGGTGTCTGTTACTGGTTACAATATAACGTCATGTAATTAATGTCTGGGGGATGTTGCTAGAACGTCCCGGGAACGGTCTCTGTAACGTCCACGCAACGTTTAGAAAACCCTACAAAAAAAACGTCAAGGCGACGTCCTGATGAAAATTCAAGACGTTCAGGGGACGTCCCTGGGACCTAATTTTGTTAGCTGGGTAGTAACTTGTAATGTAACTTACATTTATGATCTAAAATTATTCAGCAATCTGCTGGTTTGATTGCTTGGGTTAAATTGTACAGAATATCAAGCAAGCTAATTTAACTACGTAGCATCATGTGCTTACAAATAGGCAAATGTCCTTTTTTATATCTATCATTACGTTGACATCGGATTAAATAACGTTAGCCCGATGGGAAGCCTTTACATGTGGCAAGGCCAGGGGCAATGGTTGCTCTGAACTGCTGTCAGTTGGCATATGGAAGAATGAACCTGTGTAATTTCACTGCCCTCACGTTTTGAGTCAGTGCATTTTGCCAATGAGCAAGTAGAATGTTAACGTTAGCTAACTCTAAACGGGTGTAGTCGAAGTTGGATTTGTTAAAGTCACTTTATTTAATAATGCCATGGCTGCCTTTAATTTTTGTTCTTTGGTGTGGTGAACTGTGATCCGCTACGTGGATCAGTAACGTTACTTATTGAGCCCGATCTTTTTGAGAGAGAAAAAAAAATAGTTTTCAGAGTTTTAAATGTTTGAATCCAGTTATGAATTGATCATTAACGTTATACGCACTCTGCCTGACCTCTCCCTTCGTGCAGCTGGCTTCACTCAGGGAGCAAGAAAATGTAAAAGCGGTTTGAACATCTAATTTTACAAAACGTTAACTAGCTAACGAAGAAGTTTTTAAAAATCTGCTTTACGGTTTTGTTATGTATTGTTTACGACTAATTTGGTACAGTAATTGAGAACCTACAGTGTGGTTAGCTTGTTAGCTAATATAGTTGGTTAATACACGAGATGGATGTCTGGCTGGGTAACGTTAGTGCAGACAGATTTTCTTATAGCTGGGGAAGATAGGAGACTCAAGGTGGATTCTCACCAAATCCGGCGAGGTACATCGATCGGACGCATTCTATTCATTTTCTATGGAGAGGATGCGATGCGATGCGATCGCGCGGTGCATGATGGATGTGGCCCGGCGACTGTGTAGTTTGTTCTCTGGTTCTGAATTTGAATAGAATAGATTCCAAACCTACTTTAGGCAAATTAATGCATCCGCCGTTGCTCGCGAAACTCGGATCAAACGGTCAAAGTAGGCCTTCAAATATGCATTAAGATTTAGCAACTGCATCGACTATTTCTCGCCTCAAATGTTTTTAGTGGACCGTTTAAGTGGTATAAAATAAAGTTTATTAACAGACTGCCATATTGTTCCGGTTTGAAAACGCCGGCAAAATGCGTCTAACCGATCAGGTGCCGTTAATGTTCCACGTAGGCTACTGAACCCGTCTAATAGCACCGCCCACCAAACACACAGTTTGGGTGTGCGTCCCCATGCGTCGTCGCCGGATTTAGTGAGACCCCAGCTTTAAGAATTTGGAGTCCTGTTTGGACCCCACCGTGCATTTTAGACCAAAGATGTCTCCCCCTGGGGGAGGGTCTCTGCGCTGATTGATCATGCGTTTACCTCATGAACCTACGAGTGCCTCTTTGAAATTAGAGCTGCGATGGGTCGAATCCAATCGTGTGCAAGAGGCAAAGACAGGCGCACACAAATTATGGAACGAAAATCGCTTGCGGAATCGCCTCCCTATGGCGTATGAATTGATACTGGGGAAAAAAAATTTGATAATAACAATTGATACTGAATTGATAAAAATAAATATTTAAAACATTTTACGCGCAAGGGAAAAAACCAAAGGTGAAAATAAGATTTTTGATCAAAGAAAAGTGAATACAAAATAATTATTACCAATCAATCAATATATTTTCAATATCAGTTTTTATGTTTTCAGTATCAATTATTTTTTCAATGTCAGTTCTTATTTTTTCAAGATCAACTATTCTTTTTTTAGTATTGTGGCTAAGTGAGCCGTACCGCTCGCGTGAATAATCAAGAGTCCAGCCCCAAGCTTGTTAAGGAGAACGGGTTTTTATTTTCCGTCTCCTTTCTTTGATGTACAAACCAACCAAACACACACAAACCGCCAGTCATTCGTCATTCCTTCCTTCTCAACTCCCAGAAGGCTCCTTTTTATAGGTTCTCAGGCTCACTGTTGAACAATCAAGGCAATTGGTTAATTGATACAAACAATACCACAATCAATTGTCACTAATTGCCTGATTGACGACAGCTGTGCCAGTTCCATAAACCACCTGAGTTCACTCTCTCTCTTGCCGGCCTCGGCTAAAACCACGCCCCCCTACCACAAGTATCAATAATTTTTTCAATGTCAAATTTTTTTTTTCCAGCATCAATTCTTAGTGGCACTAATCTAATGCCATACCTCCCCGCAATAGACATGAATATTAACTAGACAGGACAGTACACCCTCAGCCAACCGAAGTTTTGAAGGACCCGAAAGTAAGCCTGTACTGTGTGTGTCACTACTGTGGAGCGCAAAAAGATTGACCGATTACGTTTTCTTTGGTTTTCAAATCAGCTTGGTTTTCTCCATTAATTTCAATGGGCAGGAAGCTCTTTTGCGGTCAGCAGGCATACTTCCAGGTGCTTCGCTGCCTGGCCCTCCCACCCTCTCCAGTTCCGATATACGCTCTATGCTCCCCGCTCAACGCCGTCCACCGCGCACCGTGTTTTATGCAAGCGGAGCGCAATTGGAGCAGCTGTATCCACCAGAACCGCTTTTTATATAAAAAATGCACATATGATTACCGAATGCACAAGGATGATATTTTCGCTGAAATTACTGTATATGATGTTGTTTCCGATTTCAGATGTCATTGTTTACATTTAATAAGAACATCCGGTAAGAGTAACCTTTATCCGGTAACTTTTAGTATCACTCCGTGCGAGGACAGTAATTCTAACTATAAATCAATATATTCCGGCTCGAAGTACAGTTCAACAGTAACAACAAAGCTCAAGAACACCTGAACAGTTTTCAATTCAAGAAAATTAAAAAAGTGTTTACAAGTTTCTCTGTTGCTCACACCTGGAGTTATAAAGTCTTAAATAGAGCACCCCCTAAATCAGTGAGAATTGACCAAATTTGGCATATTTGCTTCGCTGCGCGAAGGGGTTAATAAAATGTCCTTTGTTTGTTCAGAGGACAGCCACACAAGGGACAGCATCAGTGTCAGGAGTGACTGTGTCAGGAGCGGCAGTGTCAGGAGTGGCAGGATCAGCAGTGTCAGGAGCAGCAGGATCAGCAGTGTCAGGAGTGGCAGGATCAGCAGTGTCAGGAGCAGCAGGATCAGCAGTGTCAGGAGCGGCAGTAGCAGGAGTGGCAGGATCAGCAGTGTCAGGAGCGGCAGGATAAGCAGTAGCAGGAGTGGCAGGATCAGGAGTGGCAGGATCAGGAGTGTCAGGAGCGGCAGGATCAGCAGTGTCAGGAGCGGCAGTAGCAGGAGTGGCAGGATCAGCAGTGTCAGGAGCGGCAGGATCAGCAGTGTCAGGAGCGGCAGGATCATCAGTGTCAGGATCAGCAGCGGCAAGATCAGCAGTGTCAGGATCAGCAGCGGCCGGATCAGCAGTGTCAGGGGCGTCAGTGTCCCGAGCGGCAGTGTCAGGAGCGGCAACGTTACAAGAGGAACACCTTTGGACAAAGGAACAACTGGCTGACAAGAGGAAGCTATATCCATGGTTGGTTTGTGCAGGTACACAGCTGGGCTGTTCAATTTGTGCATAGGTGAAGTCCCTTGGTCCGAATGCAGGTAAGCACATTCACATGGCTGGAGAATGGTCAAAGGTTGTGGTTACAAGTTGTGATGATACAAAGGAGAGTCAATTGCGGTCTCTCAGGAATAAAATCCACAAACATAAAATCTCAAAAGCCAATAAGACACAGAAATGATGTTACATCAGACAAAAGAGAAGAAAATGGAATCACTGAGTGCTGACATGCAGAAAGATCAATTTGATGCCACTGATAGGGTGTTCAGAACAGTGTACAAGATAGCAAAAAGTTCAAGGCCATTTCAGACCTGCCCACAGATGTCAATCTGCAGGTTTTCAATGGCTTGGATATGGAACGCACACTTCATTCTGATAAATTATGCCAACATTTCCCATCATATTGCAGATGAAATTAGAAAGAAAGTTGTGGAAAACATTTTAGATAGCACTTCAAAATTGTCCATTCTTATTGATGAGTCCACCACAGTCAGTAAGAAGTTTTTCTTGTTCATATACATTCCGTCATGCCTCATGTGACACAAAGAGCCCATTACTTTTGTTTTGGATTTGGTGGAACTTCCTGCCACACATGCAGAAGCCATTTATGCTGCATTGCTTGGAAACCTTTCCAAGCATAGATTTACTCAGCAAATCCTAAAGGAACGCCTTCTCTGCTTTGCTTCAGATGGAGCATCTGTAATGCTTGGTTGTAAATCCGACATGGCTTCCAGATTAGCCAGAGATTTTCAGAATGTGTTGATTTTCCACTGCATGAATCACCATCTTGAATTAAATGTTGCAGACACAGTTGAAGAGATTGCAGGAATCAATCATTTTAAGTGTTGTTTTGACATGATGTATGCCTTGTATCATGCTTCACCCAAAAATCGGAGAGAATCTTGTTGTGAGTCACTGTCAGTGCAGTTCCTGGATATAGGGAGAGTCCTAAGCACCAGATGGGTGGCCTCCAGTTTTAGGACTGTCAGATCAGTGTAGCTACAGTACCCTGTGCTGCACAGGCACTTCACAGAGGCTTCCAGAGACCAAACCAGAAGTGGAGAGAAGTATGTTCACTGGCCTAGTGAACAGGTTTTCATGCCCTACATTTGTGCTAAATTTGGGAATGATGGATGATGCCTTGGAAGAACTGTCAGAATTTTCTCTCGCTCTTCAAGACAGGAATATGGCTCTTCCCAGAGCCCATGCAGCTCTTGTATGGCAGATCCATGTCCTGACATTTCTTGCCACAAATCCCGATCCACAAACTAAGGAGGCAAAGAAGGCATCAGAATTTGACTTCAGACAATTGGCCTGTTTTTCAGTGCATTGGCTGAGAGCCTTGAAAAGTACATGGGGTGCTTACCGAGTATCATGAATACAGACAGAGACAAATACAAAAAATTCCTTGGAAACACAAAAAAAAAATTATCCAGGGAACTGGCCCGATGGTCGTGACATTCGACATGGTGAGGAAGAAGTCCAGTCCCTATGCTGTTTATTTCAGCTGAACAGCACTCCGAGCAAGAGAGGGTTGAGGGAATACATTGGCAATTTTTAGGATGGAGAGGGTAACGTGGGAGTGCCCGAAGGTCTGAAGCCGCTGATGAACAGTGAACATGATTGTTGTCTCCACGGCTGACTGTGAAAGAGGATTCAATCAAATGAATCTGATCCACAGTGGGGCTCGGACAGCTATGGATTTGACGAGCTTGTCCGCTTTGCTTTTTATTTGTTGTGTTGGCCCTCCCGTTGAAAGATTCTCCCCAAGGTTTTACACAAGAACGTGTTTGGCAAAGGACCACTGCTTCTGATGCCACTGTGTCAGCCACCTGTTCAAGTCTCTGATGCCACTGTGTCAGCCACCTGTTCAAGTCTCTGAAGCCACTGTGTCAGCCACCTGTTCAAGTCTCTGAAGCCACTGTGTCAGCCACCAATTCCAGTCTCTGAAGCTACTGTGTCAGCCACCAATTCCAGTCTCTGAAGCTACTGTGTCAGCCACCTGTTCAAGTCTTTGATGACATGACATTGGCGAAAAGGTCTTCAATTGCTTACACATTTCAAGGCTGCCAAAATGCATCCATTTTTGATGTTGTAATTATGAAATAAAAGTAATATCAGAAATACTAATTGTGTTAGTGATTTTTGGGCTCACGGGGCAGGCGTAGATGCTTAACTTTAAAATGTGGTTGCCAAGGTGGGCTACCAGCAGTTTGTTTTTGGTTGCCTAAACTGACAAGATGGTAGCACCGAAGCAAATCCCATATACATTTTTATATGACCACACACATTTAATTGAAAAACTTTGTTCAATAAAAAAAAACAGAGGTATTAATCATTGGTGAAAAAGTCGAAAGGGAGAGACTTATCTGCACATTTAAAAACACTGGCACTAAACACCAAATACCAGGCCAGAAACCTTGGTGTCATATTTGACTCGGATCTTAATTTTGAAGCCCATATTAGGAATGTGACTAGGGCATCTTTTTATCACTTATCTCTCTCAGGCTGACACTGAAAGACTAATGCATGCTTTTATCACAAGCAGGTTGGATTACTGTAGCGCTCTCTTGTCTGGACTACCAAAGAAAGCTACAGTATTAGTCAACTTCAAATGATACAAAATGCTGCAGCACAAGTCCTCACGAAGACTAGATGGAGGGCACACATCACACCAGTCTTAAACTGCACTGGTTACCTGTTAGTTTTAGGAATACCCTGCCAGAGAACCTAAGAATGGCTGAAACTGGAAACTTTTAAGCGAGATCGTAAGACATACCTTTTGAATCTCGCTTTTATCAGGTAGTTTGGTTTGTATTATGTTCTTATTATATTTAAATCTTTTTGATTTTAAACTGTTTTTAATTATGTATTGTCTGTTTTTTATTTTTTTATTATGTACTGTTTTCATTATTCTGTAAAGCACTGTGAATTGCATTTGTATGAACATGTGCTATACAAATACACCTGACTTGACTTGACTTCAATAAAGTAATTTAAGTGCATTACAGCACTGAAACTGCATACAAAAACACAACAAAATGACACATGCAACACAAGTAATTTCAACTTCAGTTGTGCTTGTGCATTACATAATAAAATGACAAAATCGACAAGTAATTTCTACTGCATTATTCATCATAGGCTATTGAAGCGGTGAACCGTCTATAAGAGAGCACAGCTGTCCTATGAATAGTTAGTTAGTTAGTTAGTTAGTTAGTATTCATTTATTTCGGTTCTCTTTGACAGTTTTCCAGAATGTATACAGTACATAGAGATAAATAATAAGCAATAAAGTGTCAGTATAGTGGAAAAAACAGAACAAGGAGATGACCGAAAAGGTGTAGACTGAAGCTAAGGCTTATTATGCCTACCCTTTTTACATTACTTTTTTAGACAAAGCAAAATAAACAAGAACAAAACATAAACAAAAAAAAACAAAAACAAAAAAAACAGAAACAGAAATTCCAGCGATTCATACTCAAAGATGTTCATACTTCAGTTTTGTATCTATTTACCACCTTATCTTTAAATATTTTTTTAAATTTAGAAATTGAACTACACATTTTTAAGTCATTGTCACAACTATTCCATAAATTTACCCCTATGATGGATAAACATCTATTTTTAACATTTGTCCTTACCCTTGCTTTTTTAAAGACACCTGTTCCCCTGAGTTCATAGTGGCTCTCTCGAGCTTGGAACAGCCTCTGAACACAATATGGAGACAACTTATTATATGCTTTGTACATTATTTGTATGATTTTGAGTTTTACTAAATCATAGAATTTTAAAGCGTATAGTTTAATGAAGAGTGCATTCGTTGGTTCATAATAATTTGTTCGGTTTACAATTCGTATGGCTCTTTTCTGTAGCATGAAAATAGGATTGGTGTTTGTTTTATATGTGTTTCCCCATATCTCCACACAGTAAGTAATGTATGGAATTATGAGTGAACAATACAGTGTATATAATGAATTCTGGTTCAGGATATATTTGGTTTTATTGAGTATTGAAATAATTTTAGATATTTTCGATTTTACATTATTTGTGTGTGATTTCCAACATAATTTATGGTCAATTATCACACCCAAAAATTTGTTTTCATATACTCTCTCTATTTCAACATCATTGATCATAATTTTTGGTTGATTATTGACTTGCCGATTACCAAATATTATAAATTTTGTTTTACTTAAGTTTAATGACAACTTGTTGATATCAAACCACAGTTTTAAAACTTTCAGTTCCTTTTTAACTGTCCTCAGAAGCTGTTCCAAACTTCTCCCGGAACAATATAAACTTGTGTCATCAGCAAATAGAACAAATTTTAACAAACTTGACACTTTACATATATCATTTATATATAGAATAAATAATATTGGGCCTAGCACAGAACCCTGTGGAACCCCACAAGTAACCTTCTGGGGGTCGGATTTAGCATTATTTATTTGGACATATTGAAATCTCTCATGAAGGTAACTTTTTAGCCATGTATAGGCTATCCCTCTGATACCATATCTCTCTAGCTTATTCATTAATAAACCATGATCAATGGTATCAAACGCTTTTTTTAAGTCAATAAACACCCCTACAGTATATTCATTTTTGTCCATTGCATTGGATATATCCTCTACCATTTCCATCACTGCCATTGTGGTGGACCTATTCGCTCTGAAGCCGTACTGTTGATCAGTTAAAATATTGTGTTTTTCTATAAAATTATCAAGCCTTAGCACAAATAGTTTTTCTAAAATTTTTGAGAACTGGGAAAGCAGAGAGATTGGTCTATAATTGCTTAGTAGATGTCTGTCTCCACTTTTATAAATTGGGATGACTTTTGCTGTTTTCATTTTACTGGGGAAAATACCTGTTTGAAAGGATTGATTATAGATATGTGTCAATGGTCTCACTATACATTCTATAATATTTTTAACTAGTGCCATATCAATTTCAGTCCAATCAGTGGACTTCTTGCTCTTACATTTTTTAACAATGTCAAGTATTTCGTTTTCCTCAACACCCCTAATAAATATTGAATAGAAATTCATATTAACAATGTCTTTTGCTAGGCCATCCTCATTTATCGGCTCTACAATCTCATTGGCTAAGTTTTTTCCAACATTTACAAAATAATCATTAAATTCATTAGCAATTTCCTTTGTGTTATTTAGTATTGAGTTATCTTTTACAAAGTAATTTGGGTAGTCTGCTTTACCAGTGCCCTTTTTAATTATGTTGTTAAGTACTTTCCATGTTCCTTGGGTATTATTCTTATACTGCTCCAGTAGTTTATGATAATGTTCCTTCTTATTAGATCTTATAATACTTATTAGTTTATTTTTATATATCTTATATCTGTTTTCTGCTTCTTTTGTTCTGTGTTTTAAAAATCTCCTATAAAGTAAATTTTTCTTTTTGCATGCATTTTCTATCCCCTTGGTAATCCATGGCTTGTCCACATATTTTTGCTTCCTAGTGTAAGTTCTTAATGGGCAGTTTTTTTTCATATAAATTAATAAAAATATTCAAAAAGGCCTCATATGCCTTATTAGGATCGTCATTAGCATAAACGGCATTCCAATTTACTTTGCTTAAGTCTTCCTTAAGGGCACAATGGTTTCTGGTGTTCTGTGTCTCATCCTCATAGTAGAGTTGGTCTTATTTTCATTTTTTGTATTAAAAAAGTTTTGAAAAATTGCAAAAACAGGAAGGTGATCACTAATGTCATTTATGAGTAGGCCACCCACTATTTTGCTTTCTATTGTATTTGTGAATATATTGTCTATCAATGTTGCAGTGTCTGACGTTATCCTACTTGGCTTGGTGATTACAGGAAATAGGCTATTACTGTACATTGTGTTAATAAAATCTGTTGTTCTTTTGTTAACGTGTGGGTTTAACAAATCAATGTTAAAATCACCACATACAATTTGCACTTTATTGTCTCTAAAATTATCAATCATACTAGCTAATTTATCATTAAAAGTATCAAAGCAGGTCCCTGGAGCTCTATATACACAGCTAATGATTATAGTTTTAGATCTTACAGTGTCAATTTCTATTGTCAAGCATTCTAGGATGTCTTCTATGGTATTTGACATACATTTAACAGTGTTGCATCTTAAAGCAGAGTCAACATATAGGGCGACTCCTCATCTTTTTTTATTGTTTCTGTTAAGCGTAAACAACTCATAGCCTTCCAGTTCCAGATCATTGCCATTTTCATCATCAAGCCAAGTCTCAGATATAGCAATTATATTAAACTTATTGAATTGCTTCAAATAATCCTTAATTTTAGAAAAGTTTTTATAAAGGCTTCTACTGTTGAAGTGTATAATGGATAAAGCACCTTCCAATTTCATATTACTTTTGAATTGTTCATCAGTGTAGTACTCACAATTACTATTGATGTTATTGTAAAAGTGATTATCGGGGTCAATCTCATTATCAAACTCATACATTTTATGGTCTGTGAGGTTGAATGTTTTAAAGTTCAAGTTTTCATACTTACTATACAGTGTGTGTACATGATCACTACAATCCTTGCCAATAACTAAATCCAACTCCTCCTCATCATTGTCTCTGAACGGGAACAAATAGTCCTCAAGTTCTGTCATGTTATTTTAAATAGCCCTTGTAAGTGTTCCCCCAACACACACACGCACGCGCAATCACACGCACGCATGCACGCACACGCCATCTATAACTCTTGGAAGAAATGCCATCAGAGCAAACGAAAAAGTCAACGCCCTCAGTCTCTCCAAAAAAAAAATTATCCATGCCATCAAAGCGGAAAAAAGTCCTGCTCCATACTGTATTAAAACATGCCAGAAAGACAACAACGTTCCATAATATCAACACGAGAGAAAAATGAATCAGCCTAATCAATCAATACATACCAGTCTAATCAATCAATACATACCAGGGTTTTCCTCAGATTTTTTTGTTTTGTTAACTTTAACGTTAAATAAGGCGGGTGTTTTTGAGTTGCCTAATAATTATAGCTAAACTAACATTAGCTATCGTTAGCTAACCTTCAGGGCCGAAACATACCTCACGGAAATACGCAAACGTGGACACTTCCAGCTATGCAAACATTAATTTTTTTTGCCATGACAATTGTGAAAGACAAACCAGAGCGAGGGACGCTATAGCAGGCAACAACAGTAAACAACGTTCTTGTTCGATCTGTGCTTTTCTCTGGTTTGTCTTTCACAAATGTCAAAGCTTAAAAGTGAAGTGGTCGCTTAATCTTATACCGTACCGGCTCTGTGTAGCAAAACAATGCAACAACTAAGCACCTGAAAATGTAAACACAGAGCTTATATAACCGACAGGTAAACTAGGACAGGTGCAGAAAATTAGAAAAGAAAGAACGAAAACCTGGAATGGAAGACGGAAAAACAAGGCAAGATCGCTTTCACGCCGCTCAGAGGAAGAATGACCGCAGAAATAAGAGAGCTGAAAACCCATGACACTCCCTTATTCTCTGCTCTCACTGGAGTTATTTTTTCTACTGCTTCAGAGTTACCTGAAGTGTATTTACCTAAAATAACCTTCATTGGCTGTACCAATAAACATGTACACTAAATCTGAAATAATCTGTTTAAATCAGTATGGGTTGTGTGCTTTATTTCCAATTCTGCACTCTTGTATTGATATAATCCCCCATACAAAGAAGCATCTCCCTTGTCCATTTTGTTTTGAGCATAAGTGAACCAACTGTGTCACTGAAATTATTTCACTCTTTCATGATGGCCGATTCCCAAACTGGCATTAAGATTTTGAATCACGATGTGAAAAGTGGTTCTTTTCCAGGGTTCGTTTTTGTAGAACATTTCAGAAGCTGAAATGTAAAATGTCAAATATCAACTGGTGTGGAATAACTGCTTGGTTTTCAGCTATGTCAGAACATTGAGTTGAGCTACAAGGCCAGGCTTCATGCACAGTTGCTGCTAAACCAGTCTAGAAAATATCTGGGAAACCCCCAGCCACAGTCGAGCATGTCAAACTGTGAGTTTATCAGCTGTTGTTGGGTAAAAAATATATCAATGAGCATACTGGGTTCATTGAGTGTTCATTACTATGTAGCATGAGGTAATGTACTGTATTCCTTTATGTATTGTATTTTCTTGTTTATACTGACAAGCAGTACAAACCTGAACTCAGGGTCCCGAAAGAAGCTGAGGGAATTAAAATTACACTAAGGCCTTTAGCAGACACCTATCCAGTGATACTTACACAGCTTACAGCTACAATCCATTTATACAGCTGGATATTTACTGAAGCAATTCTGGTTTAGTACTTTGCTCAAGAGCACAACAGCAGTGCCCCACCTGGGAATCAAACCTGCAACCTTGAACAAGCACCATTCTATATTTTACATAAAAATGTATAAGTGTAGTTTATCTTGAGCTGTATAAATATTGAACAGCACACAGAAATAAACAATATCCAAATACGTATGCATTTATTCATGTTACATAATCATATCAAGCATCTAAGTATATCCACTGCACTATCAAATACTAAAGATCCTTTTTGTTTAAAGGCATTACCTAAGTCAAAATATATACTTTAATATGATGCATATACAGTATATTATATATATGATTCCATATTATTATGCAAAAGGGTTTGCTATGTAAATATGTAAAGTATGAAATGGGTAATATTTTTTTGTTCTGACATGTTTTATTCTGCAACTAATTTTCCCTTTCCTTCCACGGGCTTACTGACGGTAACCACTCAGAGCTGCTGTAGTTCCAGTTATGGAGGGGGCTGTGTGTGTGGGGTGGAAGGGGGGGGGGGGATATGACTATTCTGCTGTGGGCTGACTATGGTCTAGGTAGAACTGCTCTCAGTTATCAACGCCATGTGTCATACATATACAGTGAGCACCATAATTAATTGGACAGTAACACATTTTTTGTTATTTTGGTTCTGTAATCTAGCACTTGAAAGAATTAGTTTGAAAGGATACAATGACAATCAGGTTGAAGTGCAGACTGTCATCTTTAATTTGAGGGTATTTTCATCCATATCGGATGAACTATTTAGAAATTATAGAACCTTTTGTACATAGTCCCTCCCATTTTCGGGCATCAAAAAACATTGGACAGTTTAACATAGTATAGAATAAAGTAATAATTTTTAATATTTGGTTGCATATCCTTTGCATGCCATTACTTCCTGATGTCTGTGACCCAACAATATCAAAAGACTCTTGATGTCTTATTTTCAGGTACTCTTACAAGCGAGTCTATAACTTCTCTGCATTTGAATGGATCTCTATGGGAATTGGGGGGTGGGACTCGATTTAGCTGCAAATTATGCTGGAACAGTATGGAACACATGGTTGGAGAAATGGCTCTAAGTCATCAAGGGTCTGAGGTATCAAATGAGCCTCAAACCATCACTCTGCTGCCAGATATGCAGTATATATGGATGGATCAGGAAGTCATGGCATGCAAAGGATATGCGACAATAAAAATTATTACTTTATTCTCCATTATGTTAAACTGTCCATTATTTTTGATGCCTGAAAATGGGGGGGACTATGTACAAAAGGTTCTATAATATTCTATTCTAATTTCTATAATAAAGTTCTATAATATATATATATATATATATATATATATATATATATATATATATATATACAGTGCCCTACATTAGTATTATTATTAGAGGGTATTTTTTTTATAAATATTGAATTCACCATTTAGAAATGATAACACTTTTGTTTACATAGTCCCTCTATTTCAGGCCTACTGAAGTATTGGGACAAATTAACATAATCTAAAATAAAGTAGCGCTGTTTAGTATTTGGTTGCATATCCTTTGCATGCCATGACTTTTTGATGTGTGTGACTGACCCAACAATATCAAAAGACTCTTGGGGCTCTATCTTGGCAATCTTAGCGCTTTGTCTAAACGTATGGCATAAAGTGCATTTAGGGCATGTCCAAGTCCACTTTTGCTAGTTTGACGGCGTGTTTTCTGAGCGCTAAGCATGCCGCAACGTGCAATGAAACATTGTCAAACATCAATTCCATGAGGCTGTTGTCATGGAGTTCTGGAAGTTCAAGCTTCATCCGAAGTTCATTACCTGCATTCTAATATTGATTAATAACATAAATAGGCCTACTGTTATTTTGCCTTAATGATGACACTAAATACAATAAAGCTGTCAGGTTGGCAACCCAGAGGTCAATGCATATTTTCTCTTGTTTTATAATGTCCTGCTTATGGAAAGGTGACCAACGCGTTTTACTAGAAGATTACAGGAATTACTGGCAAATAGTCATAGCTTGATCCAGGATAACTGCAAATAGTCTAGACATGTAACCTTACACGTACCATCGCACATCGCCTGGATGTTGATGGAGTGGGCTGAAAGCAATTTACTGCGCCATTCCCCTTCGCTGAGGGACAGGTACTGTATGTGGTCTTTGACCTATGGACCCTTTTATTATTATGCATTTTTTGATATAGCCATGGTTCGTGGGTTATTGTTTTCTTTTTCCGCTGCAGTTCTCGTCTTTTATCTCCCATTGAGAATCAATCCGATTTTTTCCTCGTTCCTGTGAGGGATCTCTATGTCAGAGACATGGAGGAAACATTGGAGGTCCAGATGCGATAGCTGTGGGATCTTAAAGTGTTCCTAAGAACACCACTGAGATGGACAATGATCCGTAGTGGAATAGAATGAATGAAAGAATGAAAAGAACACAAATAACCTCGCGATAAGAACGAGGGACTCGATCTCCGAGCAAAACAAAGAAATAAGCAGTAACACTTATCTAACTCCCGTTTGTGGAGTGAAACAAAAGAAAGAACGAAGGTATGAGTGGAAAACAAAAGAAACAAAAAACCTCTGCTCTGAAATAAGAGCGTAAAGAGAACTTGCTTTCTTTCTAAATTGTACTGCTAACAAGTCCCGCGTTGATAAGCAAAGCGGTCGATAGCAGTACAACTTCCTATACCCTTTTTACCGGCTCCTCTCTCCATTCTCGGAGGGAACATGAGAGGACTCCTGTTTAACGGAACCATTCTCCTCATCACTCTCTGAGTCAGACTCGGCATAATCCTCACCCCCTCTTCCCAACAGAAAAGGACTGGCGACATAACAGTGGCGTTTGCATTTGGGACCCCATTGATGAATAACGGAACCCGCCCCCCCCCCTAATTAATATGTGGGTTATGGCAAGTAAGCCAGGAATGACCCAAAACCAGCGGATAAGCTGGGGACTCCACTAAAAAAAACAGAATCTCATCCGTATGATTCTGATACGGAACGAGCATGCGTATGGCGGCGGTAACCCGGGTATGGTGCCAGTGCCTAACGGGCGACCGTCCAGAGCCGTAACCAGGCGAGGAAGAGAAAGAGGGTGGGTGGGGATCTTGTGGGATTTAACCCAGTCGGAATTGACGAGGCACTCAACTGCCCCGGAATCAATAAACGCATTACAGTGAATCTGGCGGTCGTTCCAGCGTAAATAAACCGACAGGAAGGTCTGAGTGTAATTTAAATCTAGTCCCGCTAGGCGACTCGGTTCCCCTAGCGAGACCCCTCTTTTCCAGAAAGTTTGGGACTGTGGTCCTTTAAATGACCCCTCCTCTTGCAATACCTACACCACCACTCACGAGACTTAGCATCCCCTGTTTCGCGCATGGAGGAACCATCGACCTGCATTGACTCCTCCTGCTCAATTTTCATTTCATTTATTTGTTTATTTAGACGGGACAATGCATATTAATGAACACTACATAAAGCAGTGTAAATACACCGGATTTAGCAAATATGCTAATTTCCATCCGCAGTCCCCACACAAAACATCAAACAAGGAAACAAGCATGAAACATACATAACAACAATACACATATACAGGTGTGAACCTCTAAAATTTAGCAGCGTTTTTGAAGGCAATACAGATTTGTATCTAAAGTGACTTGTGCATAAAGTGCAGTATTGCTTTCAGATAATACATGATTCAAGTATACAGGATACGCTGTTAAAGTGCACTGTGCTATTTGATTATACATGGTAATACATGATTCAAGTATACAGGATACGCTGTTAAAGTGCACTGTGCTATTTGATTATACATGGTAATACATGATTCAAGTATACAGGATACGCTGTTAAAGTGCACTGTGTTATTTGATTATACATGGTAATACATGATGCAAGTATACAGGATACGCTGTTAGAATGCACTGTGCTATTTGATTATACATGGTCACAAATTTGGCTGTCAAGTAGCCATTTTTTTAGATTGAATTTAAAGGATGGGAATGACGGACACTCACGTATTGACAGTGGTAGGTCATTCCAAATTAAACAGCCCTGGACTGATAATATTTTGTTACCAAAGGCAGTTTTCCGGTGTGGCACTTCGCAGTCCCCTCTAGTGGTTGCCCTAGTGCTGATTCCTCTATCAGGCTTCCTTTTTATGAATTCCCTCAGGGGAGGCGGGCACAGACCATGTAGGGTCTTGTATATAATACTAACCTGTTTAAAGATCTTAAAGTTTGAAAAATTTAAAAAACTGTACTTCCTCAGGATATTACAGTGGTGGTAGGAGTATGGTTTCCTATCAAACACCTTAAGCGCACTCTTATACAGCTGTTCAATGGGAGCTACAAACGGAATGTGAGACGGCGCTGGCGTGTGGGAGGAAGAGTAACGAGGTGGGTGATGTTTAAAACCCTTATAAGCCCTCTCCTTCTCTTTCTCTCTAAACCGGTTATCTTAAAGAATGGCCGTAGATACCAGAGCACCGAATGTGGTTCGATACCCGCAATGGCGTCTTTTATGGGTTCCGATAGGGCGTTCAGGAAAAGTGCACAAAGAGGCTCATCGGCCCATCCTGTCACCCCGCAAGAGCACGGAAAGTAATCGCAAAGGCAGCCACGGTGTCAGTGCCCTGACGAAGACGGGTCAAACGCATGGCAGCTTCCTTGCCAGAAACGTCTTGATCGAACACTGACACCATCTCCGCCATAAGCCGCTCTATGTTACTCATGATGGGTGAATTGCCCTGATAAGTGGGTCGGCCCATGCGAGAGCATTACCGGTTAAGAGAGAGAGAATGAAGGCTACTCTGGATTCTTGTGCATGGAACCGTGAGGGCTGTATTTTAAAAAGCATTAAGCACTGCGTTAAAAACCCCTGACACTTTCCTGACTCCCCGCTATACCGCAGCGGGAGCTGGAGTTTAGGTTCCCTAGCGTCAGGTGGAAATGGCGGGGGGGGTGGACTGTGTAGGTGCTTGTACAACTGGAGGTGGATCTGCCCTGAGAGAGAGAGTTTGGATATTCTCCGACAAATCTCGCAGAGCTACTGCCTGCAGAAGCATCTGCTCGTGCAACGCTTGCTGCAAATGTTGCAGAGCACGAATACTCTCTCTCTGGTCCGCCAGGGCTGCCTCCTGAGTGGCTATGACCACTTTAAGATTCGCAACTATCGCTGGAACCTCCCCTGTGGCTTCCATGTTCTGTGAGGGATCTCTATGTCAGAGACACGGAGGAAATATTGGAGGTCGAGATGCGATAGCTGTGGGATCTTAAAGTGTTCCTAAGAACACCACTGAGACGGACCACTGATCCGTAGTGGAATAGGAGAAAATTAAAAGAACACAAATAACCTCGCGATAAGAACGAGGAACTCTTAAACAAAGAAATAAGCAGTAACGCTTATCTAACTCCCGTTTGTGGAGCGAAACAAAAGAAAGAACGAAGAACTCAAAAGACCCCAAAGACTTTGGGTGAGAGCACTCGTAGGTATGAGTGGAAAACAAAAGAAACTAAAAACCTCTGCTCTGAAATAAGAGCGTAAAGAGAACTTGCTTTCTTTCTAAATTGTACTGCTAACAAGTCCCGCGTTGATAAGCAAAGCGGTCGATAGCAGTACAACTTCCTATACCCTTTTTACCGGCTCGAATGTTACGTGAAATAACATGGAAGCAAGGAAGGAGAGAGGCAGGAAGCGGGGTATAAATAGTGAGCGGAAATAAATGACAGGTGAACTCACTAATGACGAGGCGAAAGCAAAACCCGTAGCGGAACACAGGAAAATCCGATAGATTACCGGTAAACAACAAAAAGAATAAAGAGACGCGGAGAAGGGAAGAAAGGCAAGATCCATGACAGTTCCGTCTGAATTTCCAGCTGATTATGTAGAAAGTGTAATCTTAAGAATATTATATGCAGCAAGTTCAGTAAATATGAATATCCAATGATAGCGCAGACTGGCATGAAAGCATATTTCTCAAGGGACTATGCTTGTGTGTCTGTGCCATCTGTTCTATAGAGCTATAGATGTAAAAGCGATACGTTACCAGTGGGCTCTGTGCTCTGAGTGGAACCAGGCTGTTCTTATACAACAACTCAGTTGGACTTGGCTACGGGAGACAGGTATCATGGTAAACTGCTCTTGGTGAATTTATACTGTTAAGACCTGTCTGCAATAATTGTAATCTGTCCAAAGTCTATGGATAGGCTGCGACCCATTGGGGATGCTTGAAGTGAAAGTGCCTTTTGTCCTTAATTATATCAATGGTATATACACTACCCTTCAAAGGTTTGGAATCACTTAGACATTTTTATGTTTTTAAAATAAATTTATACTTTTATTCACCAAGGTAGCATAAAATTAATTTTAAAAATACAGTCAAAACATTGATAATGTTACAAACTACTATTTCTATTTAATTCTATTTCTACTTTTGCAATTATAGCCATTTTTACACATCGTTTTTAGCGCACCAAAATTAATTAACATAAATTGAAATATATCATCATATTTAATATTTGGTTGCATATGCTTTGCATGCCATGACATTCTGAGGTCTGTGACCCAACTACGGCGTACTCTCGATGGGGTCGGAGGACCCTGTCCATTAGCCTCTGGAAGGTCGCCGGTGCTCCGTGAAGGCCGAAGGGGAGCCGGAGGTAGTGGAAGAGGCCGTCCGGGGTCACGAAGGCTGTCTTCTCCCGGGCGGTGGGCACCAGAGGGACCTGCCAGTATCCTTTGGTTAGGTCAAGGGTCGAAACGGCTTTTCCACAAACGTTCGATGAGCTTGTCAACTCTTGGCATGGGGTAAGCATCAAACCTTGATATTTCATTCAGTTTCCTAAAGTCATTGCAAAACCTGATTGACCCGTCCGGCTTGGGGACGAGCACGATGGGGCTGCACCAGGCGCTGTGCGACTCTTCTATAATTCCGTTCTCCAGCATGGTCTTCACTTCCTGGCGGACCGCTTCCCTCCTGGCTTCGGGGATCCGGTAGGGCCGCAGCTTCACCTTTTTCCCGGGCTCTGTGATGATGTGGTGTTCCAGAAGGTCGGTGTGGCCCGCGTCTGTGGAGAACACATCCCTGTGGCGGTCTATTAACTCACGCAGGTCCTGGCGTTGTCTCTCTGATAGCTGCTCCCCCATGGGAACCAAGATCGCCTCTGTTTTGGCCGGGCCTGGTGGGAGAAACACAGCACACAAAGCATCCAGTTGACGTGGTATATTTTTACCTGGGGTCGTCGCCCGGGCTGGCTGACATGGTAATTCACTTCTCCCACCTTTTCAAGGACTTCGTATGGCCCGTGCCATTTGGCGAGGAACTTGCATTCCGCCGTGGGTACCAGGACCAAAACTCGGTCGCCTGGGTTGAACACCCGGGGTTGGGCACTCCTATTATAGACGCGGGCTTGGGCAGCCTGAGCGGCCGCCATGTGTTCTCTTACCATGGGCCACAGCGCTGTCATCCTCTCCTGGACCTCTTCCACATGTTCCACCAGCGTGCGATGGGGAGAGGGCTGTTGCTCCCAGGCCTCTTTGGCCAGGTCCAGGAGTCCACGGGGTTGTCGGCCGTATAGCAGCTCGAAGGGGGAGAATCCGGTGGAAGCCTGGGGCACCTCCCGGATGGAGAACATCAGGTAGGGCAGCAGCTGGTCCCAGTTCCGTCCGTCCGCATCTATCACTTTTCTTAACATTTGTTTTAGTGTTTGGTTGAAACGTTCAACTAACCCATCTGTCTGGGGGTGATATACAGAGGTTCTCAGCTGTGTGATTTTCAACAGTTTGCACAAGTCTTTCATAATGCGAGACATAAATGGGGTACCTTGGTCTGTGAGGATTTCTTTGGGGAGGCCTTCCCGTGAGAACATCATCATCAGCTCTCTGGCGATGCCCTTGGAGGCCATGGTGCGCAGGGGGATGGCTTCAGGGTATCTGGTGGCGTAGTCGAGGATCACCAGGATGTACTGGTGTCCTCGGGTGCTCTTCGGCAGGGGCCCGACCAGATCCATACCAATCCGGCTGAACGGCACCGATATGATGGGGAGAGGAATTAACGGGTTTCGGTGGTGGGGTTTTGGCGCCACCCGCTGGCACTCGGGGCAACTTCGACAGAAGTCCTCCACTGCCTTTTTTACTCCGGGCCAGTAGAATCTCGCCCGGATGCGCTCCATGGTCTTCTTCACGCCTAGATGAGCTCCTAGCTGGTGCGAGTGGGCTAGGCGTAACACCACGGGGATAAAAGGACGGGGCACCAACAGCAACTCATGCGTCACACCAGCTTTCTGAATCACTTGATATAGCAAAGTGTGGGGAAATCATTTGTCTTGCCCCCTCTATGAGCTGGCCGTCGACCACGGACACCTGCTGCAGAGCGCTGGTGAGGTTGACGTCCTCCAGCTGCGCCGACCCGAACCTTCCTCTTAGCGGCTCTGCCAGGGGGGGCACATCAGCGGCGGGGTTGACCGGGAACATGTCTCCTAAGTCGACTTCCTCTTCGCCCGGTGGGGCGTCTCCCTCCTCGCCCCTCGCCGTCACATACCCAGCTTCCTCTTCAGCCACTGCCTCCGCAGCGCTGGACTCTCCCTCGGAGAGTGGGTCAGTGGATGCTAATGGGTCCACTTCCTGGTACCCACAGAGGCGGGGCGGCGAGTGATGCTGCCTGGGAGGTGCTGGCGAGGGGGGTCCTCGAGGCGCTCGCCTGCTCCCTGTAGCTAGACGCATCCACAGAGAATGGAAGAGGGGGAGGTCACGACCTAGGAGTACCGGCACTGGCAGGTCGGGGACGACCCCAGCAGGACCGGAGTAGTTCCCCTTCGTTGTCTTGAGGTGGAGCATCGTTGTGGGGTACTGGCGGGTCTCGCCATGTATGCAGGTGACCCCAAGGCTACCCTCCAGATAGGGCCACTGGGCGAACTCCGGCCGGACCAGTGTCACCCTGCTCCCTGAATCCAGCAAGGCTGTGGTGTCTCGCCCATTGGCCTTCACAGGGGTAGAGACGGCCGAACAGCTGTCTTCCGCCCAGCAGGTGGTCAGTAATCCACAGGGTCTGCCGGAGGGGTGTTCGCTGGTCGCCGTGGCCATGTGCACATCTTCTCTATGGGGGCAGCTCCAGGCAATGTGACCCGTCTCACCACACTCGTAGCACTTTCGGTTGTCTGGTGTCATGAGGGGGCGTCTCCAGGGGGCCTCCATGGCTGGCCTTGATGGGGGCCCTTCGACTGGCAGATGTTTTTTTAGGCGGACCTCGGTAGCTGGTGGTCGGGTGGGGTTTTCTTTGCTGGTGGGCCGCCCACTGCGTAGCACACCCTGGGCCGCCTGATAGCCTTCCATGATGTTCACCAGTTCATCTGCTGTTTGGGGGTTTTGCTGGCATGCTAGTTTTTTTGCTTCAAAGGGGAGTGCCCTCATGTAACGGTCCAGGATCACTCTCTCTAGGGGAGTGAGTGTTTTGGGCTCAGCCACCAGCCAAGCATTAGTAATCCTCACCAACTCGTGCAGTTGTGCTCTAGGGGGGGCTGCAGGATCAAATGTCCATTCATGAAAACGCTGGGCGCGAGTGATCAAAGTAAACCCATACCGTTTCATAATCTCCGCCTTTAGCGCCGTGTATGGTATGCGGGGATCAACCGCCAGATCCTGGTAGGTGGTTTGGGCTACACCGGACAGGAATGGAGCCAGTAGCCCTACCCACTGATCTTCTGGCCATTCTTCTCTCTCAGCTGTCCTCTCGAAGGTCAGCAGGAATGCCTCGATGTCATCAGTGGGTGTTTGCTTGGTGAGGAAACGTGCAGGGTTTGCACGGCGCATCTTTTCCTCCGTTGTTTTTATCCCGTGGGCAGTGCGTCGCTCGTTTAACTCCGCGCGCAGTAATTCCGTTGTCTGCATTTGCAGCGACATAGCTTGCTCATGTCTTGTCTGCTGCTGGTGATTGCTCTCGATGAGCTGAGCAATCAACACTGATAACGGAAACGATTCCATTGCTTCGTTGGGTTTTGATTTATTAATTTCAATCAGAATGCGACTGCCCGCATTCTCCACCATATGTGATGCACTCGGGTTGGAACGAGTGAACACAAGATTGAAATTAATGAAACCAAGAACCACAAACACATAAATTGAGTTAAACTGTTTATCGACTGTATTGTGGGGAAGAGAGGTAGGGGTTAATGTACACCGAATAAGCCAATCCGCAGTCCAGGAGCGTCGTTGTGGTAGGAAAGCAGGGTTCGGTACACAGAGACGGGTCCTCATGGATAGCAGGATTCGGCAGGTAGGCGGGAAGTCGTACAGGCAGGGATCAGGCACAGGGGAGGTAGTCAGACAGGCGGGGGATTCGGCACACAGCAGGGAAGTCAGACGATCCGGGATATCAGCACACAGCAAGGTCCTCCTTTCAAAGATAGTCATACACAGCGCGTCAACAATACTCTTTCTCTCTCTCACACCAAACTCCACCATTGATTTCCCCTAAGGTACTCTCTCGATTGTGAGTGAGGTGCCTCTTCTTATGGAATTTCCCCTTAGCTCCTTGATGGCTGTCAGGTGCCGCTTGATGAGCAGGAAGCCCATATAAGGACTTCCTGTACTTGCGCTGCTTCCTTTCACCTGTCTCCACTCTGGCCGTATTAAAACCAGGGGAAAAAGGTATGTATCTATGGTTTCTTACCACCCCTCTCATCTCTCTGATGGGGCGGCCGCCACAGTATGTTAATTACTTTTGGTGCCTTAAAATGGGGGGGGGATACTATGTGTAAAAATGTCTACAATAGCTGAAATAAATTAAACAGAAATAGTAGTTTGTAACATTATCAATGTCTTTACTGTATTTTTTGATTAAGCTAATGCTACCTAGATGAATAAAAGTGTCAATTTCTTTCAAAAACATAAAAATGTTTATTCCAAACTTTTGAATGGTAGTGTATATCATTTTGCTAGCTTAATAGCATGGTAATTGTGGCATTCAACAATTATTTCACGGCACCCTATCACATTTTCTGCAAAATTTATTTTGTCATTAATTTGAGTCTTTTCCAAAAGAAGTCACATGAGTCATCCTTGTTACGTAAAGGCTTAAACACACCAAATGTACTGCTTTGTGGAACTTTGAAAATGGCATAACAATGTAGCAACTGGTGTCATGTCAGCTGGTGAGTCTCCTCTGTTACTGCAACAGCTCTATCTCACATGTATCAGCATTAATTATAGCCACATGCTATACTGGCGTTGAGTCAAAAACTGAACAGAAACCCAGCTAAAGATCCCCTGTATGTTGGTGTTCATTGGGTCCAGGCCACATTCACACGAGTTAACATGCAACCTAATTATTATTATGAGAACATATAACAGAATTATTTTTTAAGTATCACAGCACACGGGGCTGCCGCGTTAGCTGAACGGTAAAAGCGCTGACTTTCAGTCAGCGCAGTTGTGCTCCGAGGATCGGGGTTCGCGCCCCGGTCCTGCCATATCGAGCGGCGGGCGGCCCCGGGGAAGCAGCAATTGGCAGCTGCTTCCTGGGGGGGGGGGGGGGGGGGAGGAGAGCGGCTGCGGCACGGGGACGTAGACGTGTCACGGTCAGGGAGAGAGCGGGGCACGGTCCTGTAGAGGACATGGCCCACGACACACACAACTAATACCGATTGACGGGGTGTGTAGCAGTGTTTCTCTAGGCGTTGTTATGGGGGGGGGGGAAGGGGGGGATTAGGGGGGTTATTGGGGACCAATTTGATTGAAAAAAAAAAAAAAAAAATAAAAAAAAAAAAAAAAAAAATAAAAATAAAAAATAAAAAAAATAAAAAGTATCACAGCACACAAGCATACAATGTTATATGAGTTTAGGCTGTTGTGCAGATGTGCAATTAAATACAATTAACGGACAGTTGAGGTCATCTTTCTGCTGCACGCGAACTGTTGACGGTTGAGTATGACACAGACTGTACAGTAACTTGAGAATCTGACACAGGTTCTGGCCAACAGCCCAGTACCTCTGCTTTAAAAGTGGGACAGAATGTGAAGGTCAGGTCTCTCCACATATTGGCCATTGACTAAAGTTGGTTCCGCATAGCTTTAGGGAGTCTGAAGGGGTGATAACTGTTTGAGTGGTTTGTCTTCACACTGGGGTGATTTTCACCATACTTACTGGTTTTTTGGGAGTTAACGCCTGGCCATTTCTATTTTTTATGTTTTCCTGTAAAGTATCTTTGTGACAGTGTCCATGTGAACATAGCTATACAAATAAGATTGAAATCAATTTAATGAAGGCCTGTCTGCAGTCAGGATTTTTTAAAGCTTTTTTACAAAGTGTGCAGATCTTACTGGTCACAGTTCACAATGCACATGTGAAGAGGTTAATGGCACACCAGCATGCAAAATTTAAAATTATGCTGTGAACCTTTTTCACACCTCCAAGCAAGAGGGTCACTCATTTCACATAAGCTCAGTTAGTAATACCATGTGAATGACTGGCATACAGTATTGTCCTTATAGAAATGGAATAGGCCTATACTACCACATATTGTAAATATGTATACTATTTTGAAAATATGACAAAATGTGTATCGTACAGTTATATGCATTTTTATTTCAATATATATCAGTTTATTTGAAAGCAGCACTTATTTGTATCTTTCCCCATATATTGTGAGGTGCTGTAGTGTCTTGATAATATATGTTATGCCAATATATTTTCAGTATATTTCATTTCTGTAAGGGTGTGCATTGTATTTCGATTTAATTTCACTGGGTGTTATACAACCAAAAACAGTGTTTTCAAAACAAGATCAAGATTAGTTCATGTGTGTTCAAAATAACAATTTTTGTACTGCTCCGGTCTGATGTGGCTTTTTACCTTGCAGAATTCTGGGAAAGAGGCAGCCTTGTATTCCCTGGATTTTCTGCCAAGACCTCTGCAGTGGGATGTTTGCCTTCATAGAACATCTACCGTCATGCTTGACCCCTTAACTGACATTCTGGTTCAGCTGTTTCCAGAGCCATTTGCTCATACCAGGAGACCCAAGAGATCTGTCACCTGTTTAGGATAACAATCCATGAGTTGAAACCACACTAATGCATCATATATGCTAATGCAATCTTTTGTATGTCATAAAGCACTTCTTTTGAGGTCTGTATAAGGCCTACTACTGACAGTTCGCCATTTTCAGTAATTTACCCAAAAAAATCCTGTTAATGTATTGAGTATTAATTCCCATGTTTAGATTACCAAAAGTGTTGCTTCTTATGCAACAGCTTTGATAAAATATGTTGTACCTAGTCCGAAGTTACAGTTAGGAATCGTTGATATGTTTCATAAACTGGTTTGTATAGTTTTTCATTTGTAAAAAATTTGACTTGGAAATGCACAGGCCAAACGACAGAAAAACAGTTTTATATATCTGGGGATTCCAGTAGAGGGCGTCACCGAGAGGGAGGGCTATAGTGCAGTTCCTGTGCTCATTGGACAGAGGTACAAGGCGGCTGCGCTGTGAGAGACTGCGGTGGATCAGCTGAGCGAAGCCCAGTGGAGAATCACAGCAAAGCGACTCTTGTAAAAATTCTGCGCTTCGCTTTACTATAGTATGGCATCCAGGAGAATGGAGACTAAACCAGTGATAACCTGCCTCAAAACCCTCCTCATCATCTATTCCTTTGTGTTCTGGGTGAGCATATCCTTTTTAGAAAACATTTTCTTGCGATGGATGTTGTTATGAGGTGATAATGTACTTTAGAAACCATATGATGGTATTATTTTTAATAAATGTCCGCATTCTATGTGATGTGGCTACTGGAAAACAAGTGCATGTACAGGCTTCACTGCAAGCGACTGAGACACCCTATTGCGGTCGCTCGCTACAGAAGACTACGTGCACTTGTGATGTTATATGTTTATTTGAAAGGCTCTTGTGCGGTTTATTTGTTTTATTCCGTCAATAGAATATAGTAGCCTAGTGTTAGCTATTTCGCAGCTGTCTTGTGACCATTTTACCTATCTATATATTTGACCAATGTGTACAGAAATATTGCATTATTAATTGCACAGCTAACGAAGAATTCGTTATTCGTTTTAATTTAAGTTTTTACTGTGATTAGTGATTCTGTTCGTTCGAAAGCCGTCAGTGACCTTCGTATGCGCATAATGAAACAAGGCAGTGTCCATATACAAGTGGAGCATCCGCACATTTAACTAACGGCTTTCCGATGAGCAGGTGTAAATGCAGTCAAGGGATCGCAGGCAGTAATCTAACTTGCGCGTTGAATAGCCTATAACGCAATGAAAAACAGTTAACTGCAAACTCTTTAATTTGTGCGAAATTGGCACCGCCCCATGGACGCTCCTGTGTCTACGGTTTACAGAATTCGCTATGAGATTACGGAGTAAAGCGTATGTAGGCTACAGATCAGACGTTTTGTTTGTGTTGAAACTCCGTTTTTACCGTGTCCTCATTATGCACGTCTGCGCAGTTGTAAACTATACAGACGATATTAATTAATTCAGTAGGCTATGGGCTAACCTACTTATCCAGCGTGATACATTGTAATGGGTGATTGCATATGCTAGGCTACAGGCAACCACCCCACAGTATAAACATGTAGTATTTTTAAAAATCAGTGAAAGGACTGGTAACCACATTAATCGTTTTACAGTACTATTTCGATGTTAAATTTTAGATTTGATTTGCATAATTTGTATTAAAATATCTTCAAATAAAGCCTGTCAGTATTTTATTAGCACGCCAGTTAGCATATTTGCATAATCATATTGTCAGTATGAAATAACTATAACTAAATACAGCTAAACACAGGTTTTCAGGGGACAGAAAAAGTTTTGTTCTATGGGTCGGTTGCATATTAACACATTTACATGTCATAAAACGGGATGTGATGGAATGTGAATGTAGAAAAGAGACTACATTAAACTCATAATACTGCTGTAATTGCATATGACAAATATAATAAGGCATAACTTTTTCATAACTCATAAGAAGGTCAGTAAATAGTAGTTATACCTATAAGTGTCTGTATTTTAGCTACTGCAGATGTGATTAAAATCACAACGTGGTGCATTTAAGAGTCATTAAAGGTTAATATTTAAAGAGATTTGATGAACAGTGGATCTTTTTTTGCTGAGTGAAAACTTGGCGTTTATATGTGTTAAAAAGAGCATTTGTGGTTATATTTAGTTCGGAAAAAGTATGACATAATACATCCACTCTGAAGTATAAGCAGGTTATTATTGTATTACTATTAAGTCCAAGCCATTAAAAGACAGTTGTTTAAGTACTAGTTTGGTACACTCTGTTTGGGAGTTTCAAAGTCCTTACATAGTCCAAGTTTAAGACTCATACTGGTCTAGTCTGTCAGGAATGCTAATAAAGCACCTTAATGCACCAGCCTTAATTCCCTCTTGACATGTTATAAACCTTGTTCTGGTAACAGATGGTTCTCACATTCACAGAGACAGTATTTTCATATTCTCATTAAAAATAGATCCCCCTCCTCTGTCACCCGGAGGGATTTCAGGGACAGAGACAGGGTAGGATACAGGGCTCAGTGTCATCCTTCTGCAATTGCCACAAATGCATTTTCACAGTGCATTTTTTTTGCTGTCTCCCACCGACTTCTCCCCTCACGTCTTCACCTGTCCAAATCCCATCATTAACATAACAACCTGAAATAAGGGCTGTATTCAACAGGGTGCCACAGCAGTGAATGCCAACACACACAGCAAAATGTTTAAAGTAAAATCATTACTACAGCTCTTATAACTCGAATAGAGTATACAGTTATTAAATGCAAAAGTACTGGGACAGTGACACCGTTTTGTTGTTTTGGCTCTGTACTCCAGCACAGATTTTGATTTGAAATACAACAATGAATATGAGGTTAAAGTGCTGTTGGCTTTAATTTGAGGGTATTTACACATCCATATCAGGTGATTTGTGCAGGAATTACATCCTTTTTATACATTTTAGGGGAGTAAAAGTAATTGGACAATTGGCTGCTCAGCTGTTTTTTGGTCAGTTGCTGTTGGAGCACATTGCTGTTGTCTCTCAACATGAGGACCAAATAAGTGTTAATGCCACTAAAGCAGGCCATCAAGAGGCTGAAGAATCTGAATAAATCGATCAGAAACATAACCAAAACATTGGGTGTGTCAAAATCAAATGTTTGACACATTGTTAGGAAGCGACAACGCACTGGTTAGCTCAGAAATAGCAAACGTCCGGGTAGACCACAGAAGACCACTGTAGTGGATGACCGAAAAATACTTTCACTTGTGAAGAAACACCCATTTTCAACTGTGGAACAGATTAAGAACACTCTCCAGGATCTAGCCATCAATGTGTTAAACCCTAACATAAAGAGAAGACTGCACCATCATAACCCCAGAGGGTTCACTGCAAGATGTTGGTTCACTTGTCTTTATTGATGATGTGACTACTGACAACAGCAGCAGGATATATTCTGACGTTTACAGAATCATCTTATCTTCTCAGGTCCAATCAAAAGTGATTGGACAGTGCTTCACCTTGCAGTAGGACAATGACCCCAAAAGCAACCAAGGTGTTTTCAGGTCCAAAAAGTAGAATGTTTTTGACTGGTCAGGTCAATCAGCCATCCTGAATCCTACTGAACATGTGTTAACTTACTGAAGACAAGACTGAAGGAAAAATGACCCAGAAACAAACAAGAACTGAAGATGGCTGCAGTACAGGCCTGGAAGAGCATCACCAGGGAAGATACCCAACTGGTGATGTCAATGGGTCGGAGATTTCAGGCAGTCATTAAATTCACCCAAATCACCCAATATGGATGTCAATACCCTCAAATTAAAACTGACAGTCTGCACTTGTTCATTGCATATTCATTGTTTTAATTCACATCCAATGTGCTGGAGCACAGAGCCAAAACAACAACAAGAGCCCAAACATTATAGTTTGATCAGTAGATATAAACATACGGTATATTGTTTGTCACCAATTCATTTGGAGGGATAAATAGTTGTAGTCTAGTGACAGAGAGTTGTCAGATCTGGTACTCAACTGGTGTTCTATTAGACATTAAAGGGTAGTTCTGCATTCCCAATGGTCTACTTGAATTATCATCCTGTTAAATGTTTGGCTGTGAAATGTTTTGTTTCATAATGCATACTGGTTGGTTATGCATGATTTGGAATTCTGGCAGGAAATTGGTTTAATGAATCTGAGAATCACTTTAGTATTATTATACTTACAGTACAAGTAAGTGGCGAGAATCTCAATTAAGTAAACTGTCAGTGGTATAACAAATACCACTGGAAAGGCCTTGTCCTGGTGAATGTCACAAATCCAGAGAAAATATTACAAAATGTCAGTAAACTGTATAAGTAATCATTTGAATGGAAGTATGCATTCCAGTGTAATGAAGTGAAGTGTACCAGGAAGTGTTAGAATGTTCACTCTGACTTTTGTGCACATTGAGTATTCAAACAAAATGTGGTAACAGACTGTAGAGGTTTCTCTTGTGGAAACTGGGGCAGCCAAATTGACCCTCTTGGCTATTTAACTGTGCCAATGATGGGGCCGTGGGGCACTTTGGGAAACATTTTCAGATAGGCAGGCTTCACAGAGTCTCAAAGCTTCTGTAGGTCACTATCTCTGGAGCTCCAGTAATGCAGCCAGACAGCCATTCCTCTGAACTGTACAATTCCACCTCTAATCTCTGCTTGTGACCTATATTTCCTACCCTTCTCTCAGTAGGGTCTTCAGGTCTATCCCCACCTCAGGGGTAATGCTATAGATGCTCTAGATTTCTGTGCCAATTGGCAGAGTTTTACTGTGCTGAGAATGACTCATTTTATTATCCTTACCCCATCTGTAGACAGGGAGAGTTGGAAATTATTAATATTCTTCCTCAAAAAATAAAAATATTTTGTATCCATCACATGCGAGACATGAGGCTGTTTGGGCCTCTGCAGAAGCTGTGTAAGCCACTGTTGCCAGAGGAGGGGAATAGGGTGTGTGTGAGGGGCAGCAGATGTTGCCTGACACATCCCAGAATGCTCCCAGAATATGAAGCAGCTGTTCAGAGAGGAATCGGTCAGATTTACCTGAAAACAAACAAAACTTGTGCACCTCAGCCCAACTATTGAAACAAGGCGGAAGAGAAGTACTCAAACCAGCCAGGACCATGATCGATGAGTAAACTTCTGAAGATGCTTGCAGTGTTGTAAAGTCAGTCTGACAGTTATCACCTTTTTATTAAAAATGTATTTCTACGTTGATATTTTCTGTTCTGTATTTGTCTTTAAAAGGAAGAGGATAGCTTTGCATAGTATTCACCCAAACCCCACATGCAGGCTCTGAAGTGCAGTGCACACTATGATAAGAAAACAGTATTCATGATCAAACAGTATTTTCAAAATGAAAATAGCCTACATTCATAACAGATATGCTTTATCCTGAAATAAGATCCCAATTTCAGACTGATACAAGCACATTTTAAAGTTATGACTGGGAGCACACAGTCCCATTTCCGATGATAATCTATCAGTTTTTCACAGTGCTGTAGTGTAATCATTAGCACCAGTGTTTTGCTCTATAGGTTTGAGAATGTATAAAGAGCAGGGAATGTGTTTTCCAGTACTAAAGCACAAGTACCAATCTTCAATGATCAGTAGGGCATTCATTGATAGTAAATGTTTAAAATATGATTTAAAAGCCAAAAAAATTTATCTGCACAAAAATTATGATACCAGACACTTTTACAATCCAACACGCCTGTCAAACGTTCCAAGATGAAGAATACCCAAGTGTTTTCTCTTAATACCTTTAAAACTCCAGAAGATTAATTGGGATTTTAAGTATTATGTGACAAAGCAAATCTCAAACTAAAACTAAACGAGACACAATTGGTAAACTGTTCATCAAAAGATCGTAATCCCAAAGGCACACATTGACACGTTACCACTTTGGATGCCCACTACATATCTGAATGTTCACATCGTGGAACATCGAGTGTTTTAGAAGAATACCATCATAAGAATAAAGCGGATAACCACAGACAAAAGTATGGGGATACAGGAGAACCGATGACTAGATTTTTCTGAAATGCTGGAGGTGGCTAAAGAGAACGAACATTGCTAATTGTGGACACACTTTCAGACAGAAATACAGTGCATGTATACAATCATGCACTCCTAAATATTTTCTATTGTAAAGTCCATGCTGCTAATCTGTTTCACAGATTTGCATCCAATTGATTCTATAAGCACAGGCAAAAAAGGCACATCTATTTCACAGCTTTGCTTGTGTCTATAGATTTCAAGACTATGGTAAGTAACCAGGCATGTCACTTTCAAGAAGCTATTCCATTAAGACCTGAAAACATATATCTACCAAATGTAATTGACCCCTTCCAAATGGATAACATAATGGTAGAAAAGTAAATTATAGAAGTAGCTTCTGTAACAAATGTCAATGAAGTGTAAAATGGACACACTTGATTATCTGTTAGAGGCAATGACATGATCACCAGACCAGGAGCACCTCTAAAAAGGCTTTACATTCTATGGGCGCTATCTTGACGATCTTAGCGCTTGGTCTAAAACGTATAGTGCAAGTGCATTTATGGCGAGTCCAAGTCCACTTTTGCTTGTTAGATGGCGTGTTATTTGAGCGCTAAGTATGGTGCAAGGGGCAAACTTAGTCTCTTCATTAATTATAGGTGTGTCTTGGGCGTAACATGCAATAAACCAATCAAAATGTCATATCCTATTCCCTTTAAAAGCCACCTGCGTTTACACCTAATTGGTGGATTGCTAATATGACGGCGTATGTTATTCTGGTCATACCTCATCTTATGACCAAACTGCCCAGTTCACTTGCTATGGTTCCTTTAGAATTACAGCAGCCAGTCGGTCTGAAACTAGCAAAGACACTTGCATTGATGACATTCTGTATATTTGGAGGCAGGTTAAAAAAACAATATAATGAATCTGAATCCTCTAAATAGGGTTAATCCAAACCTGAAACTGAACAATAGCATTATTTTGTGAATATAATACTATTTTAGGTTATTGTTATTACATTGTTATTGTAGGTTGACTATTACTCTTTACCGGTATTCAAAGAGACAGAAATAGAGAAAACCTCAAGCCCAGTGTTTGCTGAGCACACCAAAGATCTGAACATTATTTTTATCATAATTTTGCAAACCTGCAAAACCCTTTGTTGTAAGTGTGATGTTAAAAATAAGATTATTATTGTTCATCAGTACTATCTCCATGACGTTTGCCATTAAATTCACCATGAAACGGAAGTTAGAGCAGCACTAGCTACCGCGATATGACGTATACGCGAGGAAAACGAATCTTTAGACAGGGATTTTTGAAGGGCGGGGAGTCGATTTGATTGATGTCAAATGCGAACACTAAGAATACATACCACGGTGGAAAAGTACATTGATTGGAGGGAAACAGACATATTTGATCTACATTATTGGTTCCAATTTTGATGCACGCCCACTGGAACTTGTCGCAAATTTAAAAGTTTGTGTGGTTGTCTAGAATTGACTGAATTTATAAAAAAGTGCATTTTGAATTCAGCTTGTCTTAAAAAAAATGTGGGGTTCGGAAATATTGAAAAAATAAAGAGGTATTTCAACAAGGCATTCATAACTTTTATTTTTTCAATATCAATACACTTCAGCGTTTTTTTTTGTTGTTGCTGGATTAAAAGGTAACTTTATGAAACTGTAATACTTTTCGATTTCAGATGACAGCTCTTTCACAACTCCGAGCTCCTGTCAATTTTGTAGAGTAGCTCCTCTGTACCCCTCTGTGTTTGTAATTCTACTCCTTTCCAAATCAGGATCAGGCCTGCTCTTATTGGTGCCCTTGATCAAGGCACAGCTGCTGCTAATTCCCTAGATTCTTATTTCAACAGGAGTAAAGTTTCCAGTTGATGTTATTCAGACTCAGCTGGATCGTAAGCATTTTGGATTTATTTTTTTATTTTTTTATTTGTTTTTGTCCATAGCAGGTTGGACCGTAGATCAAGCTGGTCCAGCCATTCACTTAACACCCTACATACACCATTGGGACAAACATGTATCAGTTGAATTGCTTGAGTCATTGCAGTAATGGGTGATTCATGGAAAAGTGAAACATTGCGTATACAATCTATCTATGGAGGCCCCAAGAATAAGGGGCTTACAGTCCCTATATACAAACAAAAAAAAGCTGAATCGCCAAGGAGATGGCGCACAAAATCTAACAATTGAAACAAACATATCCAGAGACAATCGAGCACAGCTGAGCATCACATTTTAAGTCTCCCTTTTTAACTCTGCAATTAGTCAACCAACACTTTGAGAGCTCAGAAGTGTTCTCACACTACGGGTAAAATCATCAGGATGTGCGATAATTGGGGGTGGGGATCCACCCAGCTCCCAGAAATCCTGGGACTACACAACAAGTACAGTTAAGACTTTCTTCTGCAACTAAGCCCCACCAGGGACACTTTTGATAGTCAGTGGAACCTAAGCCTGTAATCAATACACCCCTGGAATGGCATGTATCCACAGCAATCAGGCAAGGCTCTGTGATTTTCTCAGCGTAACCCCCCCCCCCACACACACACACACACACCCTCCCTGTTTTCAGCCAGGACACCAGCAGGGAGGAGAGCTAAGGGGAGGGTTCTTCTTCATATCCCAATGTCCACTAGCATTCAGTGGTATTTTGCGCTTGTGGTATTTCAATTTGATCAAGGTAGAGAACATGGGTTGATGCGATCTATTGATTCGGAACTTTAAAAATAACTTTATTAGACTTCCCTGTCTTGCCCTACCTAAACTCTGGCTCTGTTTCTTTGTCTCTATCTCAATATGCACTCACTCTTAATTCTTCACCAATTTTCATAACACTGAAGATGATACCTTAACGGGGTGAAGATGAGTAATATATATATATTTTTTAAAACACAGTGGTTGTGACTAGATTCCACCCCCCCCCCCCAGTAAGCCAAGAATATAAAAAAGCCTTTCAGCTTATTTCCTTCAAAAGTGACACAGATCTGATTATTTAAATTAATGTGAACAGCAAAAAGCTGCATCGTCACATTTTTTCTAATCTTATCCAGGCCACATTAATATGTGGTACTAAATCCGATACATATCCGAATAGTCATATCGGAATTCATGTGTCATTTTTGATCGAGCCGTACAAAAAGCTAAATAAACGTGGCTCTTTTTGGCCTTCTTGCCCTTGACAAATGTGCAGTCGGCTTCCACTGCGCATCAACTTTAAATTGCTTCCACTGCCCATCAACTTCAAAATGCTTCCGCTGCACGTCAACTTTAAAACGCTTCCACTGCACGTCAACTTTAAAATGCTTCCACTGCACGTCAACTTTAAAATGCTTCCACTGCACGTCAACTTTAAAATGCTTCCACTGCACGTTAACTTTAAAATGCTTCCACTGCGCATCAACTTCAAAATGCTTCCACTGCACGTCAACTTTAAAACGCTTCCACTGCGCGTCAACTTTAAAATGCTTCCACTGCACGTCAACTTTAAAATGCTTCCACTGCACGTCAACTTTAAAATGCTTCCACTGCACGTCAACTTTAAAATGCTTCCACTGCGCGTCAACTTTAAAATGCTTCCACTGCACGTCAACTTTAAAATGCTTCCACTGCACGTCAACTTTAAAATGCTTCCACTGCACGTCAACTTTAAAATGCTTCCACTGCACGTCAACTTTAAAATGCTTCCACTGCACGTCAACTTTAAAATGCTTCCACTGCACGTCAACTTTACAATGCCTTCACTGCGCGTCAACTTTAAAATGCTTCCACTGCACGTCAACTTTAAAATGCTTCCACTGCACGTTAACTTTAAAATGCTTCCACTGCGCGTCAACTTTAAAATGCTTCCACTGCGCGTCAACTTTAAAATGCTTCCACTGCACGTCAACTTTAAAATGCTTCCACTGCACGTCAACTTTAAAATGCTTCCACTGCACGTCAACTTTAAAATGCTTCCACTGCGCATCAACTTTAAAACGCTTCCACTGCACGTCAACTTTAAAATGCTTCCACTGCACGTTAACTTTACAATGCTTTCACTGCGCGTCAACTTTAAAATGCTTCCACTGACGTCAACTTTAAAATGCTTCCACTGCGCGTAAATTTTAAAATGCTTCCACTGCGCATCAACTTTAAAATGCTTCTACTTCACATCAACTTTAAAATGAACGCCGAAGCTGTAACTTTGATGACTTCTATTTTGTTTATTTCCGCAACGTAGGCTAATTTGTCTGACAGGTGTGATGTATGTGTTTTTGTTAATTTATACAAGCAGGTCATTTCAGGAGAGCAATCACTTCACACTGGTATCGAATAAGGGCCACATAAACAAATTAATGTTTACAGCCAAACAAAAAAATCGTATCCAAGCAATAAATCATAATTGAACACTAAGGGCTGCAGTGTGAATGCAGCCTATGATTCAGCAAAACAATTAATTCCAAATCCATTATTTGTTTATACTGTGAGTCAAATCATATTATATTAATTGCAGTCAAAGTAACAACAACCAATCTTGTAGCTACCTCCTTCATGCTCTTTGCTTTTGTAAAGCTACTTTCTAAAGTGCTTGCATACTACCATCCTCCACTCCTTGGTCTTTCATTCTACACTGTAGTTGTCCCCCAGCTGTGTTGCAGACAGGGCTTTGGGACAGCTCTCTCTCTGGAGCTCTCCCGACCTGACCTTTTTTGAGTAAGATCTGTATTGACGTAACATGTATGCCAGTGATAATGCACTCTAAATTGCTTCCTCCTGGCGAGGCCTTTATCAGCCTCTCCAGAATCCACTTCTTCACAGTCCTAGATGTTTTGTTTTGTGTTTCGCTTGTTTGACACAGTCTGTTTTCACCAGAGGTAGGTTCTTTGGCCACCTCAGACGAGTGCAGTGTTTTCCAGAGTAGAGGGTAGTGAGTGAAATGTGTATCCAGCTCCATAGCTAGGAGTCACAGCAGTGGGCTGAACTACCCTTGAACATGAAAGAGTTGGCAAGGTCAGTTTCAGTCTTCATGTTAAGACTCAGCTTTCAGACTGTGCCGGGGTTTATGGAATGCTCTGGAATGTTTGGGATTACTGGGCTGAGACACACGCTGTGTCACCAACCCCATCAGCAATTTTCTATGAACTCTCCGCTAGCAAGCGAGAACCTATATGACCACTGTCGGTGTCAGCTGTCAGTCCGCCAGCATTTTCAAAACAGCACTACAGCAGCAAAATGGCAAGCAGCAGGAGCATTTACCAACTATTTTTTATTTTAACAGATGATCCTCATCCTGACTACCTTGCCTTAAACCGGCAGTTCAGCCAAAAAATTAATTAAGTTATGTTTCTATATACCCATATATATGTGCTATCTGTCCATCCATATAGTTTCACTGAGATATCACTAGTTTCATAGATATCCGCTGCAGCTCCCCGTGATATCAGCCTGATAGAACGGACCTCATCGGGTCCAAAGTTTGTGGAAAATGTAGATTCAAGAAAATCAACAGCAACGTCTCTTTCGAAATATAATGACATGGTTACTCACAAACATCCACAGACCTTGTTGTGCACGGTTTTTTCGAAAACTACTTTCTACTGAAGTATGTCAACTGTGTATGACCTTTTTGTTTAGGGTTTCCCACTCCGTATAATTCCGTATAATACGGTACCGTCCTGTATGAAGAATAAAATGTTGTGTTCCTTATTGAATCAATACAGGACGCAATTTGTTACATATTTTCCGACTACACAAAGTTTCATACACACACAAAGTCTCTCAGAATAGTGAGAATAACATAATCATGAATGCAATCAAACTAGTTTCACATGAGATAAGTTAGTTGAGACACAGAATCAGTGGTAGCAGGCAACCGCGTGTCAGATGCGCGAATGTTGTCAAGTGTTTAAAACGTGGACCTTGTTGTTGGTCCATTTTGTCTGGTTTTTTGGCTCTAATTCAGCCAGTATAGATGTTGGGGTGATCCAGGCCATTCCAATCTTTGAAACCTGGCCCAAAAAGAATATCTCACAATTTCAAAAAACCTCCAGTGCAATAAAATAGAAGGGTGCTCTTAATAGCCGAAAGCACTTACGACCCTCCTCTCGCCACAGCCACAGACTGTAAAATGCACCGTTTATACACGCTAACGCTGCGTTTTCACATCAAGCAACTTCGCTCACCCAGTTGCCAGAAGTCCATTCATTTTCTATGAAGCTGAGCGACGGCAACTGAGCAACCAAAATCGGCAGATAAATGTTGCCCGCAATTTTACTTTTTTGCGACCATCGGCCTCAACAGCCAATCAGAGTTCCACGCTTCATATTTCTCCAACCGACACAACACCATTTCATGAATAATTGTTTCGCCCGATTTCACTCAAATTGCAGCAATAGAGGATAATTATATAATTATAATTATCAGTGTCATAACATAACCTTAAAGGATATATGTGGCTTGTGGCTCTACCAATATCTCATTGAGCCCAAACTACATGTTGAGTTTTATACATAAATCTTATCTATCTATCTATGTATTTAGATAGATAAAGATTGCTAGCTCGCGACGAAGATAGATATAGCCTATCGCTAGCTAGCGAGAACACATAATTATCAGTGTCATGACATAACTATAAAGAATAGGATACATCGCAAATATGTCTTTGTTATATGTAGGCTACTGCCGTTGTTTCTCTTCATCAAAAAATTGTAGCTGCACAAGCTGACTTGGATGACACAATGGGAAGCTCTTGCCCCGTCTAGTAGACTTGACCGACCAAGTTGCTCGCTGTGAGAATGCGGCGTAAGAAAATCATGTTCACGTATAGAAACAATTATTATTTTTTTAAACGTTGTACGAATGAACATTCGCCATTTTCCTTTGCTTACTGTACTATATACAGTACCTGATGCAATGTCGTACAGTCGACATTTCCACAGCGACCACCTATCGCACTTCTGTTCTGTTGTGTAAAAACACAAATGCTTTTGTACTTAAAAAAAAAACTTATTTAAATACATTAGGCTACTTATGTTATGGTTATTATGTATATACTGTATGTGACTATTCTGAAATAAATGTATTCTGTTGCAAATGTATGAATGATACAGCTTCTTCTTCAATTCAAACTTTAAACCATGGATGTGCAGAGAATATTTTTTTGAGATATTGACATTTAAATAAAACTAGTAGAAACTAGGTGGAAATTGCCTATGGGGGGGGCCAAATAGGCAATTTCACATCGTTTTCCCCCACCTGGGGAGTTCATTGCTGCCTATACTGTTGTGTTAGTTTTGGGCGTTTTGGTCTTTGAGTATGCGCCTTGCATTTTTCAGTGTTAAAGCACACAGAGTTAAACATCTGGTTGGCACATAGAGTATCTGTAGTTACAGTCTGCTGCCCCCGCAGCTGAGGATGCAGAGTCACTCACGATCCTGCTTCAGTGCTGTCTGCCCAGTGCCCAATGAGCCTGATCATTTTGCGGACCCAGTTCCATTTAGGAAGTCTGATTTTCCCCTCCATCTTGATAATTATTTTGGACAAATGCCTATGGAGAACCATTTCTTACTCAAAAGGAAAAGCTCACCACTCGTAGTTAAATTTGTATCTTGGCACATTTGCTTGTGTTAGTAATTAAAACAAATAAATCTAGATTTTTTGTAATTATAAAGCATGCCATTTAAAAATTTATGTCATGCTTGGACTAAACAGTCTTCTGTTTTCGGATGGTAATACAATTGCCATCATGCATTTCACCAACATCTCAAAGATATCATAGACAAAGACTTTGTAATGAACACTGGAGCTTTAGGCAAGGGAAACACAGAGATGGCTGTGTACATTGTCTTTCTACATAAAGCCTAAAAGATAGCATTGACAAATGGAATTGCTCAGTTGCCAGAAAACGTGCCCATACATATATAAATGATTGATTTCAAAATTGTAAAGATAATAACAAGAAGTTACTTTTTTTTTTTGTACATGCTTTTTGTATTAAATAGACATAAGACCTAAATCTAAACCCTGACATAAGACCTAGACCCTGAGCCAACCAGAGGAGGATGGGTTCCCCCCTTGAGTCTGGTTCCTCTCAAGGTTGCTTCCTAGTTACACCAGGGAGTTTTTTCTTGCCACTGTTGCCTTTAGCTTGCTCTTTTGGGGGTTTAGGCTGGGTTTTTCTGTGAAGCGCATTGTGACAGCTAGTTGTGAAATGCGCTATATAAATAAAAATTTGATTTGATTTGATTTGATCTTTAGAGTGCTATCTTGCCAAAGAGGACATTGCATGCCAGTATTTGTATTCCTGTCTGCAGACATAAAAAATTTTTTTTAAATATTTTGTTGGAATTTTCCTTTAAGCCTTTAGCTGTGAAACCTGCAATGCAGTTTTTGCTGGGTATTTTGAGCAGAATGATGTCATCTATTTAAAAATGATAAAGGGGTCACAATCAGATCAGGTTAGTCATAAGGGTGCTCAGTGAAGCACGTGCTAACAGCAGAGGAGACTGGAGATACGTAAAATGGTCTAGTTTATTTAAAACTAACATTGCTTAGATGAGTCCACAAGGGATAAAAATGTACCCTATCATTACAAAATTTACTCTATCAGAGTTGACTTAGCACTAACCATTTATTTTGTGAAATGAACTGGTGCTCATGGTGCCTAGAGCTTCAGACCGATTTGCAGAATCAGATTTTCACTGTAATAGATTTACTGCATATCAGGACTACATGAAAGGGTGGCAGCTTTGAGTGGTAATTGGAGGGCAATAGTTTCCTTTGTGCTTTGCACCACTGAATTAACCTTCAACTCAAAATGGAAATGAAATACAAGAACGACGTTTGTGATTTTTTAAAAAGCCTGGTGTGAAGGTTCTGAGTTCCCATCGGTATGAGCAGCCAGTGATAAATGATTTTTCAAAGTAATTTCTATCATTTCACATCATACAGTGTAATGGTTTCTGTCACTATTTCCAGTGAAGTGCAAGAAATATCATTGTTTTTCGCAAACATAAACCTATGAGCCTTTTCATGTTACATTTGATATATTTGATCCTTTGAAGATATCAAGAGGCATCTGATCTAAAGAAATTTGACAGCCGAGGGAGAGAGCACAGGTAATTAAGTCATTTTTTATTCCCCCTGGAATAGTCTTGAAAAATATTACTTCCCCATTAATAACTGGCCTTTATTGATATTTAAAATAAAAAAATTTGAATCCAAGAAATCATTTTAATCTACATGGGCTAAAAGCAGACTGGCATAAAAATCTGATTCCCTGAAATATCTGGTTTTTAAAGTGTTATCATCAGCAAAAGTGATCTTTTAAACAAATTGAAGTCAGACAAGCCAGCAGAAAATAGCCACTGTTCTGCGCACAAGGTTTGAATAGATCTTGGTAATATCAGAGAACTGTCAGTGGTGAAGGCTAAAGTTAAGCAGTAAATACAACTAGCAGCCCTAAGGCTACGTTTGCGATTTCACTGTGACATGGTCATTAGCTAATGTGCAGAATAGCAGACAAGTAATTCATATGTTTAAGCCAGCTAAAGGCAGGCTTGCATGCTGCTTGCGTTTCATCTCAGTTTACGTCAATGCAGTCTGTATTATTCATGTCCTTCGTGGACATATACTCCATTATAATATGTGAAAAATAATGAGCAAATGATTATGGTGATAACGGTGTCGTGGTGATTTATATATAGGTTGAAGCGTTGAACTTTTAAAAGATATCAGGCCACTTTTATGTGAGGGCGGGGTAACTTCTTTTCTACCTCCACAAATTACATTAGCAAGTGAAATCCATTATTTACAGATGAGAAAGGGAATTATGTGTGCACAGCTTTAATGAAACCAAGCCTGGGCCTATTATTTTCTTCCCAAGACCCATGTTGTGATGGGTTTAGTGGCGGTGAATCAAACGCAGAGGTGAGGGAGATCAGAGCAAGTCACCCACACAGGTGAGGACCAATAAGGGAGAAAAAAAACGCGTACAGAAGAAAAGAAAAACAGGAACTAATTCCTGACAGCTAAACAGCCAAATTAAATCTACCCAGGAAAAATAGGGGAACTCGAATGGAACGAGTGAAACACAGATCTAAATCTCCCAAACTCAATACTAGAGCCCAAATAGGAAACTAGAAAAGTAAAGAATACACCCTTGGAACGTAACACTAAAACCTCCGATAAAAGGTGAAACAAACAAAACCATAAAAAGAAAACACTGTCTCGTAGAGAACAGCACAAGGAATAATAGCGCAGAACGCTAACAGGAGGGAACAATCCTATACCTGATAACAGCTAAAAGCAAGTACTGGCTTACACAATATTCTCATGATTTTCTAGATGAACCACAACAATGTTTAATTTGAGAATAACGTCCCTAACTAGCTATGAGGGTCTACAGTCATCTAATACATTGTGGATGCAAGCTGATTTCATTACAGTCTCTTTTCCAAACTTTAAATGCAACATGTGATTTCCTGTCTTTGAGGTAAGATGCATTGAAAGCTTGTCTAAATTTCACGACAAGTCATTGTGGGTAAATGACAAACCTAGCCTAGATGGGCTGAATGGCCCATTCTCATCATCATATATTGTTATGTTCTTATGCGTGGTAATTGTTCTCCAGTGGAATGACTCATCCAAGATTGTTTGACAAGTGTGTCACTGTGATGGTGATCACACAGTGATGATCCAGAGCAGTCATTGCTGGAGACAGGATGAGGGGAGGGGTTTGACTTACTGTAAAAGGTTCTCAGTCAGTAAGGGTGTCGGTGTATCCATTGGGGGCACACCACACATATTCAGCGTTGTTATGCCGTGGCGCTGTAATGGCGACATGTAGACCAGCTGTCTCTCGTGTTCGTGTTTGTTAATTTGAATGTGTTTTGTTGTGTCGGGCTTATGTCTTTGTTTTTTTCATGCATTGTGTGTCTGTAGTGGGACGGGGAAGCGGGCTGGATATTTTTCAGGGCACTCTTGCTGCTCGTTTTATAATATCGATGAATTGTCTAGTCAATATAATTTTGTTTGTGGTCGTCACGCATTCGTAACATATGCTAGGGAATGTCCGTTGGATCTGCAGACTGCAGCAACAAAGTTTACCATCGCTCTTCATCGGAGTTGAGGATTTCGGGACTGATCCGGGACTCCAGGAAATCTTCGAAAGGCAGCCAGGGAAGGAGAACATAATGCGGGGGAGGAATGAGGAGACGACTGGGAGGATTGACGCAGTTCGCTGCGTGTATGGAGGAGAGTCGTGGAGGCGGAGTTTGTGTGTTTGACTGGTGACACTGGACATCTCTGGACAGCGAGACTATTTTTTAAATCATGGCTGTATTGCCCTTTAATTCACTTGATTGATGTAATGATTCTGTTGGATGTCTTTGTTTGATATGTTTGTGTGTGTGTGTGTGTGTGTGTGTGTGTTGTGGGTCTGCCCCACTGTCTGTCTTTTTTTGTTGTTGCTGGGGCTACAACTGAAGTTCCCTTGCGGGAAAATTAAATTTATTCTATTCTATTATCCAAAATCCAGTTCTTCCACAGCAGTACTCCTTTCAGTGAACCCGTGAAAAGGTAACAAAGTTGATTTTCGTGAAGAACTGCATAATGAATAGAGCCTCATTCTGGCTCTCTGGTTCGATTGGATTGAATGTGCGGTTGTTCTTTGAAAGCTTTACCACAAGCCCAATTCATCATTGTTTCATCATGCCATTAAAAAATAAATCAAAGATGTGATGCTTCAGCGTGGAGGATTCAGGTGCTTCTGTTTCCCATGATACAGTTCAGGCAGTCTCTGCCAAATATTGAAATGCCAGACTTAAAAACGTCCTACGAGTTGTTTTCCAGTGATAGAGCAACACAGTGTTCTTTGCCTGTCACAGATTTTTTTTAAAGAGTATTTTTAAAACAGCCTTTCAGTGGAATCACTGACTGTATGCTTGTTTGTTTGATCATAGCCCGATTTTGAATAATTAACTTTGATGAATCTCTGCCAGTCCTCCCTTTGATTCTTCCTGAATGAAAGAAAATCATCCATATCCATGTCTTTTTTCCCTCTAAAGGTTCTATTGTTCTGTGCCAGAAGTGGGGAATATATAATTGTGGCGAAGTGGGCTATAGTGCTCGGAGAATGAATGCACACGAGTCCAGAGATTTGTCGTTTCAACAGTGTTTATTAATTCCCAACCCACACAGTTGTACAGCTCATTTCCAACCTCCCTTCTCTTCCGTTGCAGCTCCTTTTGAGGATCCCAGGCTCACTGTTGGACAATCAAGGCAATTGGTTAATTGATAATAACAATCCTATAATCAATCGTCACCAACTGCCCGATTGCCGACAGCTGTGCCGGCTTCCTAAACCACCCGTGTTCACTCTCTCTCTTGCTAGCTGCGCCTAAAACCACGCCCCCCTGCCACAATAATATATGCCTTTGGTTGTTTCCCATTTGTCATTACATCAAACTCAGTGTTCCTCTGTGCTGCCTATTATTGTACCCTGCAGGTCGCACTGCAATTTCAGGCCCGACTGTAATGTGCTGCCATGTGTTAGCGCTGAACAAACAAGGGCAGCATTAGTCGCTGGGCTCTCGCGGAGAACTTTCTCCATTATTTGTCGCTCTAAAAATTACAGGCTGCGTTGGTAAACAGTGCGGAGCAGGGATGCTCTGGGAGTGTTTTTAAATACGGCGAGCAGAGCTGTCGCGTGCCGTGAAGTGCTGCGCGGTAGCGTTGTCGCTACATGCGGAGTAAGACCGAACAGTGAGACCATCGATCCGTTTCTCTTTTGAAGCTTATGTTGGAAACGGAAACATGTATGTAGTGAAATATCAATGCTTTCCTTTTATCTTCTGGAAAAAAAGGAAAATATTTTTTAAATAGTGCATATTTGTGATATAGTGATATTTTCCCTTTGCATAAAGGGCACTGCTGACCGTGCTGATAATGTAAGATGTAAACCTCTTCTTCGTTGGTTTCAGCCAGCTTGAGGGGCTGCTCCTGTTTCTGTTTCACTGTGTGTATGCATAATGTGCGTGTACCCGTGAGTGAGAGAGAAAGAGAGCTTGTGTGTGGGAGTGAGTGTTTTTGAGTGTGTGGATATGTGTATGTGTGGGTTCAAGTGTCTGTGTACATTTGTGTGCCTGTGTTCTCAGTTAATACTCATATTGTGCAGCCCAGTCCGGGCTGTTTTCCTCCAACCCTATCCTAGCCGGAGGGAGGAGTACCAGACCAATAGAGGCCTCTGACGTGGGGTGCAGGTCTCTCATTTGGGTAGAGTGCAGATTAACAGGGTTGAGAAGATAAACTCTTGGATTTCAGACACAGAAGAGATTATTAAAATAGATGGGAGAGCAGGAAATTCATAAAAGTGATCAAAACCTACCTACAATTAATGTAATGTAATTTGACAATGGTTTTGCTGACCATAAGAGTCAATATTAGTGCTTTATGTTTCAATCGTTTGAAGCAGCCGTTTTTGTAGCCATTGTATGTATCCCTCTATGGCTTTTCTTTAATCAGCCTAATTTGAGTTAATGGAGCGAAGTAACTCACAGAGCAGTTGAAGTCAGGAAAATGTATTTCCTGGAAATGTATTCATCTCCTGGTTCACTCTTCATTAGGCCACATTAGAGCTGTCTGCCTTCCTTCAACACAGAAAACCAAGCTAATTTTTCACCAAATTATACCCGCGTTTGTCACCCCATCCTTGCATTTCCAGTACATTTTGTCTTATTAGCGCTGACAGTCGTTGCCACTCTGCCTGAAAGTACACTTTGTTTTGAAGGTTGAGGGTTGCACAAGCTGACAGGTAGGGCTGCCAATCTCTCCCATCAGGAGAAAATCATTCGCACTTAAGTTCTGCGTGAGTCTCAGCGACCGGCTCCCACTCTCTCTGCAAGCTCGTTTGATGGGAGTCTCGTTGTCCCTTCACTTCTCTTGGTTGGAGAGAGCACAGGCGCACTGCCATGGGCAGGGTACTGATTTATTTTAATGGCAGGTATGACCTTTAGCGTCTTCCCAACTGGCTCGGAGTGCTAATAGTGAAAGAGAGAATAAATATATTTTTTCGCAGTGTAATAAGAGATTATTGAGTGTGTGACAGGCCGTCTTGGGGGTTCCAGTGTGAGAGTGGTGAGGGTTCCAGTGTGAGAGTGGTGATTCCTCTGCAGGGCGGGAGGCACTCTGGAGCTCAGTGTCAGCATTAAAACCTGGGATCCTGGGAAGCTCTAGTTTCAGTCTGTCTGTGTCCATCACATGGGCTCAAGATGGGTCCTGAAGATGGAATTAACTTCCCACGGTGGTCAGGGCAGCAGTATAACACTGGCCATGTACTGACGGAGACCCACCTCTTCAGACTGTATCTTGGCTCCCCTTCTATCCCCACCCACTGTTATGACACTGTTATGTTAGGCAATTAATTCAGGTTTTTTATGGCAATTTATATGGTTGTATGACTTATGGATGTTATCAGTATGCATTATGGTTCTATGTTGGCATAGTTAACATACATTTAGTGCTCTAGTTGTGTTATGTTGTGAGTCCAGGGCTCAAACCAAAATCTGCCCCTGCTGTTCTCCATCTTCTTCCTCTGCCCCTGCTGTTCTCCATCTTCTTCCTCTGCCCCTGCTGATCTCCATCTTCTTCCTCTGCCCCTGCTGTTCTCCATCTTCTTCCTCTGCCCCTGCTGTTCTCCATCTTCTTCCTCTGCCCCTGCTGTTCTCCATCGTCTTCCTCTGCCCCTGCTGTTCTCCATCTTCTTCCTCTGCCCCTGCTGTTCTCCATCTTCTTCCTCTGCCCCTGCTGTTCTCCATCTTCTTCCTCTGCCCCTGCTGTTCTCCATCTTCTTCCTCTGCCCCTGCCGTTCTCCATCTTCTTCCTCTGCCCCTGCCGTTCTTCATCTTCTTCCTCTGCCCCTGCCGTTCTCCATCTTCTTCCTCTGCCCCTGCCGTTCTCCATCTTCTTCCTCTGCCCCTGCTGTTCTCCATCTTCTTCCTCTGCCCCTGCTGTTCTCCATCTTCTTCCTCTGCCCCTGCTGTTCTCCATCTTCTTCCTCTGGGTCAATAAGAATTGAGCTGAAGGTACTCTTCTCCCACGCAATTATTGAAGGTACTGTTCTCCCAGCATGAGCTGGTCTTTTAACAGGGGTATTTAAAATCAGATGGAAGTATAACTGACCTGTATGGAAGCGGAATATTCTGTAATATATTGTAGATATGAACAAAATATGGGAAATTGAATGCTAAATATATTTTACAATAATGTATTTTTTAAAGTTTCTAGAAATATCTGACAGCAGCAAACATTTGTGTATTTGGCCATATATTGTGAAGTATTTATTATTTATAATATCTTGATGATATATTTTGTGTAGTATATTCCATTTGTATAAGGGCAGGTCTCTCAGTTGAGGATGAGATTTGACAGCTGGACTCTACAGTCTTCAGACGCCACACTCATCTCTGGATGACCCTTTTATTCCATAAGGGAGCAAATTGTTTTAACAGTGAACTGAGAATACATGCCTGCTGTACACCCACACGCACACACACACGCACGCACACACACACGCACAGGCACATACACGCACGCACACACACACACACACACACACACACACACACACACACACACACAAAGTCATACCGCGGTGCTGGATTTTGTGGAAATACAGGGTTGTTAAATACATTGCAGCTCCCGAGCTGAGATCAGTTTTTCAGGTTTTGTGGCAAGCATCTCTATAATGCACTGATTTGATTACAGATTTACTTATCTCTAGCTCTAATGGTGGTTTTCTATCCATGTTTAATGCAACGTCTGTAAATTGCTTTGGCTAAAAGTGTCTGCTAAATGCCTGATTTGTAAAACAGTTCGATTGGTGGTGAAACCCCTTCTCCATCACTGAAGCAGACAGAAAACATCTCTCGTCGTCTTTTGGACTGCCAGCATATTTTAGCAAAAGGGCAGAGGTGTAAGGCCTCTGTGAAAAGAGTGTGTGGCAGGGGATGGGCATGTAATTAGTTCCTGACTGTGGAATTTAAAGGTGGCTGATAGTCCAGGCCCAGAAGAGGCCTGCACAGAGTGAACCCGTTGGTTGCCGTGGTGACTTCTGTTCGCAAGAAGCTGGTAATGAAGGCGGTTCTATAATTAGCCACTAGGCTGGGAAGAGGTGTTAAATGGTTGCGTCTATGTTGGTCTATCACGGTGATGGATCTCTCCTGACGAGGGCAGGGCAGCAGCACCATCGTATGAGCACAAGTTAGTGTCGCGTTTACAGCAGCGGCGCGTGATTTAGACCCTCGCCACCTCTTACCGCCATCTCTTGCTTCATTTCTCATTGCTTCATGCAGCTGCCGCAGGGAGACTGCAGATCCCCATTTAAACAGAGGAGGTGATAAGACTGCGATACGGCCACCCTCTTTAGGCGAGGGTATGCAGCACGCTGTGGAGCTACCAGCCCCAGTCAACACTGGCACACTCAGGATTCAATACGGCGTGTCCCTTCACTCAAAAACAATGCACTTTGCAGGGTGCACCACTCGACAGCCCTAGAAAGTATTATTCATTTAATTATTCACTATTTATGCTAACAAACTCTGCGTTGATATAGAAGCCTCAAGGGCAGGTTATGTTTTCAAATTAACAGAGAATAATTAGTTTTTTTTCCACTGTTATTTGTAAAACCTCAGCATTCGGGTCCAAATGAGTATTCATGCAGGCACTCTCAGTTTGCCTAAGAGGACGCACGTTCATAATTATACATTAGTCTCACCAGTGCTAACAACGGAGCGGTGAAATAACGTTGCTGGTCGTTTTTAAGTGTCCGTGTCAATCAGCAGCGACACCGTGGCAGCGCCAGGGTGAAAGCAGGCTCAACGTGTCTCTCGCTCTCGCAGTCTCATCTTGTCCGGTCACGCTTGGCTGGCAGAGCCTCACATTTGTCTTTGTGCTTCTTTCATCTCCCCAACCTGACCTTAATCTTGTTATCTTGTTTTTTCTTTTTTTAATCAACTCATTTGGCTCTCTCATCGCTTACCCTCACGGCAGTTGCAGTAACCCGTCTCAGTCCTGGAGGGCCTACCGTACCTTAACCCTGTCATCCCTGTGCCAGGTGTTAGGCTGCGGTTTGCACAGGACACGCTTTCTAGGTTTGAAAGCGCGAGGCGCACTACCTACCTGTCTTGATTCCATGAAGCCTACTCTGACAAAGGCACTGGAGGCGTCTTTCCTGGTGTTGCTAGGCAACCGCACTCTGCTCTCGTCAATCACTTGGCTGGCGTCTTTAATGGCATTAGCTAACTAATTTCACACAAAAATAACTTACCATCTACATCAATCATGGCACTAATTTGTCACCATTCCTTGGGCCGCTTATTTTCGTCATGGTAGTCACAAATTGTGTAATCGTACAACTCCAGAAACTGTAGCAACCAATTTCTTCTTTGTTAAAGCGGAACTTAACGGCAGAATCAAGGCCTGCCTCTATTTTCATGCAACTGGACAGCAGAGAAACGAATGACAGTGACGTAGGTCACTTTTTTTTTTGGAGCGCATCAAGATAAGATCATTTCAACTCCGTGTGCACCTTAAAAACAGCGAGGCGCTCGGAGTGGGTAAACACGAGGCGTCTGGTGCGCAAAAGCAGCGTAGAAAATGCTTCAAACTCATTGAAAATAATTTTTAAAAAGGCACCGCCGGCTGTTATAGCACATCCTGTATGAAATGCAGTGTCCTTGAATAAACAAGCTTGTTGCATTCTAAAATACTCATTAATATTCATGTAAGGTCCAGTGTCCAGCATCTTTAGTGGAAACTGGCCCATATTTTTATTTTACCAGGACGTCCCATTGCGATAAAGAAACCTGGCCAAGAGAGCCGTAGATTTAAAAGCTTATGTCATCTCTAAGACCTCATACAAGCAGGGCATGAAATTTACTTTTTTGAAATTAACTACTGGCCAGAGTGGCTTGTGGATCACCAGCCATTTTCAGCATTGTACCAGCCACATTACCTTTTACAATATGACATAACCTAGTTGGTTACCTGACAAACTGGCAGCTAGAGTAGAAATCTTACTAGCCACAATCAAAATTATACCAACTTTGGCTGGTGGCGGCTGTTCATTTTACACCCTGCATACAAGTAACAAATACAGGCAGAAAAGAACTAAACATAAATACCATAATGAAACAGGCAATTAAAAAAGGGATATGGACTAAAGAAGAGCATACATCTTGCAGTGCACTTTGCTGTTTGGACTTAATGACATGAAATGATCCAGCTGTAATTTGGACATTTTTTCAATACCAGGCAACAATCACCAATGCTGTTGAGCCCAGCAATAGAAAGGTTGGGGGGTCAACTGGTATGGCAGATACCAAACAGACCAATCGTGTATCAGGGTTGAAGTCACATGGCAGAGAGTGGAGGACGGCACTGCCTGTAATGGAATTCAGCTTTATTTATTTATCTTTTTCAACCCAGTAAAATCTCCCATTGGTGTGGAAGGCATTTTGAGTGGTTGTTAGAGATTTATGGTGTGGAAACCTGGGTTCCCTTACAGTCATGGAAAATACTGCAATATAGGCTACTGACATAAAATACACTATTAAGACCAGAATAAGGTATGGCAACACTTATATGGGCAATATACACAATTATATTAGTGCTGCCTTCAGATATTGCAATTTCCATACGGGTTTTGTAGGAGGCTTCCTGCCCCTCGCCCAATGCATGGTGGGATAGGCACCACCCCCCTGCCCCACCAGCAACCCTGACCAGGAATATGCCGTTTCAATAATAGGGCGGCAGTGTAGTACAGTGGTTAAGGAACTGGGTTTGTAACCGAAAGGTCGCAGGTTCGAGTCCCACGTAGGACACTGCCGTTGTACCCCTGAGCAAGGTACTTCACCTGAATTGCTTCAGTATATATCCATCTGTAAATGGATACTATGCATAAATGCAAAAATGCTGTGTAAGTCGCTCTGGATAAGAGCGTCTGCTAAATGCCTATAATGTAATGTAATGTAATGGATGGATGGATAGATGGTAGGAGGCTGTGGGCAGAACGCAGCCTCACAGTGTTTTTATTGTGGAATAGTCAGTGTGAAGGGAGAGCCCCCTCCCCCACTCCCATCCGATTATCCGCCTTGTATCGCCAGCATGACTAACAGCACCATTTACAGCAGGAGAAATGAGGCCCGACTGCGACTGCTCTTCCTGGCCCTGACCTGCCGCATCGAAAAACCCAGAGCAGCTGCTCAACAAGCGCACAATTACCGGCCCTAACACTGCCGTGCGCTCAGCTCTCTCGCGCTCACTGGCTAACAGCAGAGCAGCTTAACGGGTCACGGGTCGAGGCTTTGATTACATTCTGACCCGCTCCGTTTTCTGACACACGTTTGTTATCCTGTCACCCCAATGTTCAGGGTCCCTGTTCTTTCAGACAATTAGCAGTAGCTCACAGGTTAATTACCGGCTCATACCAGCTGCATTTTGTGCAGTTGTGGGTGTGGTAAAGTGTTTTCTCTCCATAATAATATGCAAGAAATGTTTTTTTTTTTTTAATAGCTTTTCAAGCATATACAGCACAAAGTGCTTTACAGAGATAAAACTTTTTTGATTTAAAAAGAGCAAACATGTCAGCAAGTCACGGAAGCGATGCCTCGCTATACTGGTGACACCACAGTCTCCTCACAGAACACCGTGATGTGTAGCTTTTGTTCTTAGTGCTGACCACACTGGCAAGGATGTTATATTACATTACATTTTGGAATGTAGCACTGTAGCAGACACTCTTATCCAGAGTAACTTATATATTGTATTCTGCACATACAATCCAGTTATAGAGCTGGATATTCACTGAAGATCATTTTGCTCAAGTACCTTTGCTCAAGTGTACAACACCTGTGTCCCAACTGGGAATCTAACCAGCAAGCTCTCAAGCCATTAGTCTGCACGGTTGCCCCTGTAGAATTCCAGATGCTTCTCTCTCTGCTCAATGACTCAGATGGATGCAGAAAGCCATTAAGGATGTAAATTGGTCTGCCCCTGGTTGCGCAGGGAGGCAGCAGAGTGCATCGCTGTGTGAGAGGTCACCTGAGGGATCAGGCCGCAGGCTCTACATTGCCCTGTAACCAGGGTTGCCAGATCTGGCAAGAGTTTCCAGCCAAATGGCGACTCAAAACTAGCCAAAAATATATTTTTAACCGAAACCAACGTATTTTAAGTAGAAATAAACGTATATTTTTACGTTTTAATAGTGCACGCTTTGTGACTTTTCATTTTCCCCCGTGACTGCACTTGGAAAGTACTCTAATTTGTCAGTCAAACCGCGGACATGGCAACACTGCCTGTAACACTGCCTTTCTCCTAATGGCTGCATCTCACACCAACTTTAAAGAAAGATCAGGCACATGCTATCATCACAGTAAGAATTCAGTTGTAAATGTGTTGGATTTCAAAGGTGTTTATTGCATGATGATGCAGGTGCACATCCATCAACTGCAGTAAAGTCGAGGTGTTTGTTACCGTACAGTAATAATTATTGCTAAGCATAGATGGGAACCTTCATTTAATTGTAGCATTGTTCAAAGTATGGCATCATTGGGAAACCTTGTAAATATGGTTAGACAAGGACATGCAGATTGATCGTAGCTGTGTGACCCCAGCCAATAGGGAAGCGCTGTTAGTCGTTAGTCATGGCCTAAACATTACTTATGCCCTGTGGCAGCTCAGGGCAGGAGCCAGGGTGGGTAAGCTAATGAAGGCAGTGTAAGTGCGTGGGGGAAACAGAAGCAATAAAACACAGCAGGGTGTGAAATGAGGTGCAAAAGGGCAACAGCTTATCCATTCCCTCTCTGATTCTTGAGAGGACCATCCATGGCGACTTCTTGTTAGAAACTGTTGAATCGCTTTCATCTGCATACATTTAATCTTTGGATTAGATTTGATTGAGTATTGTGGTGGAACATTTGTTTGTAAAGTAAGGGTCACATTCATTAGCTTCAGTCCGTCTTGAGAACAATGTGCTCTGGCGGGTGGGTGAGCATTTGTTAGTTATGGAGAGAGGTGGCATCTCTCTTAGGCTCTAACTTGTGTGACTTTAATGCTAAATTCATGAGCTTAAAGACAGTTTGGAATGGGCCCCAAGGACCCAGCTCTCCACATACTCCTCCAACCCCCCCCCTCCCCTCACCCCACTGATCAGATTCTCTTGCTGGCTCACGTACACTCTATTGATCACACTCCCCAGAAGCCAATTGCACGTCCGCGGCTCACGGCAGAACAGCAATCATTTCAACATCTAATTGGGACCCAGGGATTAGGACTGATGACAGGGGAAGAAAATGTAGCGTATCAGACGAGCTGCTTCAGGTTCCTAGTAATGCCGTGAGCTGCTGTGACCACTCGAGTTCTGCCTGATTTCACAGATATTTGGGAAGGAGAAAATATAAAGTTTGACGTCAACTTCACTAAAGGTGTAGACAGTGATATTAACTTCAGTAATTAGACCAGCTTCTTCACAAAATGTTTTACTCTTAAAAGAGAAAAGGGGGCTCTTGCATAGGACAATGCAATAGAAATATTGAGGTTACAGGACTTGGCCTGACTTTTTGGCAAACACCCTTATTGACCGAGCTACTTAGGAACCCAGACAGTGCATATTTATTAGTTTGGGGAAAAAACAAGCATCCAGACAAATCCATGTCCATGTAAATTAACTAAATACTAAACAGTACGGAGTACATTTATTGACAGTCCCTGAACTGATTTATGGTCACCACCACTCCTGTATCTCATTACTGGCTGTTGTAGACGCTTCAGTTTTACAGCAGTAAGAATTTCAAACTGTTTTATTTTGAAACTTTTAAGTGCAATGTATCGAAAGGATGCCAGTGGGGATTGAAAAGGCAGCATCCTATGCAAGATCTAGATGGGATATCAAATTCTCATAGCTCATCTGCTGAGTGCAAGACAACTTGATATGTGTCACTGGAGTTCAGCTTGCATAATTTCCTCCTCAAGCTTTTCTATCATCCTGTAATTTGGAGTGTGTTGGAGTAAATTTTGACATGTGCAAGGCGCTGGCCTTGAGCTTTAGAAATGACTACAAATATATCAAGCTTGGGGAATAATGTGCAATGCTTTATATTTTATGTATTATGTGCTCCAAACAATGTTGCCTACTTCCTTTTGTGTTGCCATGGTTTTTCAGTGCTGTCCAGAATCACATGGAATTTGACTGACGGACATCTGTCCTTGTGCCTTTATCACACACACTAAACAATTACTGTATGTGTTCATTTAACGCTGAACACAAGTTGAAAAAGCGAACGGTTGAAATTAATACATTATTTAATTCGCTTTTTGTTTTCCCATTTTGCTTACTGACCTGTTTCACACAATATCAATAAGAATTATGTATTCTGTATTTAGCCATGAGGAGTCTCAGAATATAATACACAGCAATTTACCATTATTTGTTCATATTTGATTATTAAATCGCCAAATAGCATAACACGTTCCCATAAACACTGTCAGTGCTATTTCTCTATTGCCAAAAAAATATCAGTCAGCCCTGTCCTGGCCTTCCTCCCCACAAACCACTTCATTATCATACGTGTGAGTAGAGCGGAGGGACAACGTGAAGGAGTGAAAGCGTTCAGCGAGATAAAGAGGCCACTGGTAATCAGCTTAGCGGCTCTGAAAGCCCGTGGCAGACTGAGGCAGCTGCTTTGTCTGGCACTCCAATTTGTCTCTTTTTTTTAGCCATAGAATGCCCGATGTCACAAGACTCTGACGCTCTGACGGGTGCCCCAACCGTTCGCCTCGAAAACCCAGCGAGCGCGGCCTTTGTGTTTGCCGCTTGCGCAGCCCCTCGTCGTCGTGTTGCGCGTGAAACCCCTTTTGTCCTCTCCTTTGTTTGTCTCTGCACGGTCACGCTGCAGTGAATATCAGCCCTTAGCAACAGAAACCTCTGACCAGTGGGTGAAAGTGCGTGAGCAGCAGGTTTTCAGGTGGGGGGGGGGCTGTGTGACCACAGAGACCACATTTAGCTGCTCCCTCAGGGTGTCTCTTACGCAATGAAAACAAACCGGCATTGAAAAATTTACATTGAGTAATACATTTGAATATATGGAGGTACTCCAAATAAATTTACCAAATGCATACAATTATCAATATGGTCATCTATCTTAGTCGTTTATCTGCAGAGGGGTGGGGGAATGGGAGGTTTGGGTGGTTTTCTCCAGTTTCCTGTTTTGTTTGTGCCTCATTTGCACTACTGAGGCCCCTGGCCGCCGGCGTCAGGCTGGTAAGTAAGATGAGAGCCATACTTCAGGCTTACCATGCCCGTAAGCAGTGTGTCATGCACACTGTGAGGGAAGAATGAATGGGTTGCTTCCTCCATCACCACCCATGGCCCTCACACATGACCCACAGCAGAGGAAGTACGCACCCGTAATAAGTTGTGACTGAAGCTGACTGCCTGAAGAAAACCAGACATCTTTCCCTTGTGACAGTTACTGCTCAATGTTGTCAAATTAAAGGCTCTGTTTTGTTTACTAATGATGTCAGATTCAATTAGCCTAAGATAGAAGCGACAACATGGAGAGCAACTTTCGCTTGGGATTACCCACAGATAGATTTTTAAAGTTACAAACAAATATTACATTTATTAATTTTTTTTAAATTGTTTTTTTTCAGGACAGCACAGTTTAGAGAGACAGGAAGAATGGGGAGTGTGAGAGAGGGAGCGATATGAGACAAAGGTTGTGCAGCTGGATTTGAACAGCCAACATCGCAGCTCACAATGATCATGTGGATGGTGCTCTACAGGCTACGCAACCTAGACACCTAGACATTTATTTAAATAAATTATAACAGCCAAATTATTGACAGCTTACTTGTTCTGTTTGGGTCTTCCTCTTTGGCAGCCATTTTTGTTAGGTGTGCAGATTCTTTAGTTAACCTTTACTCTTTAACTTTGCTTAGGGCCTGATTTACGAAACGAATATAAGAACCGCACCTGTCGTTATAACCCTGTGACACCTTACCTCTTTTACATAAATCACGAGTTTCCAGCGAGTTTCCAGGAACCGTTACAGCCGCATACAGCCGAGGTACACAGTAACCTGTTCAGCACCAATTCAGCTCTTACAGTTTACATAAATACAGTAGGGTTTGAATGTACTCTATCAGAGTAAAAATCTACTCTATCAGAGTTTATTTAACAATGATATTTTTTCTGTATGAGGTAGCTTTTGTGCAGCCATTTCCCTCATTCTGTACCAGGTGAGAATATACACTGCCTGGCCAAACAAAAAAGTCGGCGTTGCACCCGTCATGCATAGTGTCCACTGTACAAGCCTCTGGAGGCAGTGTTATGATCTGGGGTTGGTTCAATTGGTCAGGTCTAGGCTCAGCAATGTTATGCAGCAATAAAATGAAGTCAGCTGAGGACCTCAGTGTACTGAATGACCAAGTTATCCCATCAATGGGCATATTCCAGGACGACAATGCCAAGATTCATCGGGCTCAAATTGTGAAAGAGTGGTTCAGGGAGCATGAGGAATCATTTTCACACATGAATTGGCCACCAGAGTCCTGACCTTAACCCCATTGAAAGTCTTTGGGATGTGCTGGAGAAGACTTTACGGAGTGATTTGACTCTCCCGTCGTCAATACAAGATCTCGGCCCAAAATGAATGCAACTCTGGACGGAAATAAATGTTGTGACGTTGCATAAGGTTGTCGAAACAATGCCATGACGAATGCGCGCCGTAATAAAAGCTAAAGGCGGTCCAACTAAATATTAGAGTGTGCAAAAAAAAATTTGGGCCAGGCAGTGTAGTAGATTATAGATTATATAATGTAATATGATGTAACAGGATTATGAATTGCCTTGGCAGGTATTTCCCACCCTGTGCTTTACCAGCTCTTCAGACAGTCGGTGTGCCAGCAGAGAAAGCAGCATTGCACTGCTCGTTCACGTGATCTATCCTCCGTTCTCATTTCCTGAGCAAACAGGCACAAACCTCAGGGAGCGTGAGCAGTGGAAGAAATAGCAGCATGGCCTTTTTTTTGTCATTGCAGCACCCCCCCCCCCCCTCTCTTTATCTCTCTCTCTCTCTCTCTCTCTATCTCTCTCTCTCTCTCTAATTCTCTCTCTCTCTCCCTCTTGATAGATGCATGCCAGGTGGTGGCCCTCATCTGCCGCCTGTCTGTCTTAGTTACAGCTTTCCGTTCATTGACTTGCGTTTAATTGTGTCAGGACTTTGGCAGACAGAGGCCTCGCTGGATTCTGTGGACAGATGTTTCTTTCTGTGCCCCCTTTAAATTCAATTGCTTTGCTATATTCCTCCTGTTTCCATAGAGTACGGTCTGTGCAAGCCTGTGTTTTCAGTTTAGACAAATTCCAAGTGGTTTTCGGGTTCATTAGGTTGACATGACAAGACTTTTTGTCTTTGTTGTTATACCAGAAGACGGGCCTAACTGACCCATTTCAACATGCTGAGTGGCACCACGTGCTTCTGCTGAATGACATTCATCGAGTGCGATTGTCTTAACCCAGGTTAACCCAGAAAAAAAGGTTAACCTGTAAAAAAAACAAGGTGACTTGTTTTGAGATCTGAAAATGCTCTCAGATTACATTACTTGTGTGTACTTGTTTGGATGTTCTATAATGCATGCTTCTTCTACGTTGGACTCTTTTTAGTTTACAGAGGAACATATATTTGTCTCCTCTATTTCTGCTTCTATTGCTATAATTCTGTATGGGTAACTTTTTTCTGTCTGGCTTCACTATGGTTCAACGGAGTCAACGGAGAAATCAACGGAGAAATCTGAATTTGCACCTTCAACATTTTCGCATATAGTGATGGAGAGGTGATTATGTATATTTTTTTGAACCCCCAGGGACTGGTCTCAAATACCCTCCACGAGTGAACAATATCACATATACTGTGTTTGATTATTGTGATTTAAAGTCTGTTATACTTACCTAAAATCCCATTAAGAGCCATTAAAATGTATTGAAGGGACCTGTTCTTGGCATTGTTACCAAGAAAGACAGTAGGCTATTTGGCACACATTTTAAAAGAATATATTGTTCAAAGTTCTTAACATGACGTCTGGACAACTTATGACGTGCAATTTTGAACAAAGTTTTGCGTGTATGGCTGCTGAAGTTAAATGAAGCAAGGGGTCTGAATACTTAGAGAATTGATTGTTTTCCATTTTATATTTGTAAATAATTTGGAACAAATTGTAGATTTTACTTTTCACATTGACATTGTACAGTTGGTTGTGTTGAATACCAGCAAAAAACCCTGATTAAATACATTTTTAACAAATTCATACACAACAAAATATGAAAACATTTTCAACCCACGGTATCTGAATTGACTTACTTGTTCAGTTATTGGCCTTATATGCTTTTACTGAGTGTCTGACATCACCTAGCCTACATATTTTTGTATTGATTTTGTGTTATTTTCACAGTTAAGTGTTGTTATGTTTGCAAGAACAAATTAAATTAAGTACAAATTATTGCAAGACAAATATTGTACTGGTTGCATGACATATATCCACTGAAGCAAAATAATTGTTTTAAAATGACGTGGCATGCTGTAGTCACTGCCTTTGCTGTCATCCACTGATATATCTCATGCATTTATCTCCTGGTGAAGAAAGTTGAAACACTGGCCTCTGTGATAACTAGGGATGGATCTAGAAAGGATTTGTGCAGGGTAAAAATATTAGAAAGGCCCCCCCCCTTTACGGTTCCTTTCAGGGACCCGGATCATTTGTCTCCATTCACTAAAACGATTAGTTCACAGATTTGTTCACAAATTTGTTAACTGCTTTCTGTCAGGGTGCAGTACGGACTCAAGCGCAGACAGGACTAGAAAAATAAACCAAAGTTTATTAGTGGCAAAAGCCATGAGGAGAAGGCAGAATTGAAGTCAGGAACAGGCAGTAGTCAAAACCAGGTGATCACGGCAAAAGTATAAAAACACAATCCAAAAAGCAAAGTCAAGAAACAAAACAAAACAAAAAGTCAGGAAAACAGAAAACAGAAATCAGGCACATGAAGAAACAAGCAAAACACGGGTCAGGAAAGGCTTGTAGCGAAACAGAGCAAAGCAGGCAACTGTGACGAACTCGTAACAAACACAAGTGGAACTTAAATACACAGACTAACGAGCAAACGAGAAACAGGTGAACAGCAGGGCAGGTGAAACACATGGGTAATCAGGAGCTGAGATACAGCTGAGGACACAATGAGGAAGTGAAAACAAAAGCACATGGACGGGGAGACGGAGAACAAAAATAAAGACACATGAGCAAAACCGAATACAACCGAAAATGAAGTAAAGACACAGAAGATTCAAACACTCTCGTTCAGACTCTCATTCTCGTTCGCTGCTCTTGTTCAGACTCTTGTTCTCGTTCACTGCTCTTGTTCAGACTCTTGCTCTCGTTCACTGTTCTCGTTTGCAAATGAGAATGAGAGTCATGCAGTCATGCAGTGGCTGAAAACTCTCATTTTATTGACCCGTAATAATGTCATGCACAATAAAACTATACCCGCAAATCCCGCTGCAAGTCTGCACTGCAGCATGTTCGGTTCCTTCACGGAATCGTTCCTCAATGTTGCCACCGCTTTCAGTTCAGGAGCTGTTGCTTTCGGTCACACAAACAGGACGAGCTCGGAGAGCATGCCCCGCTCAAGCAGATCAATGCTGTCATTTAACCCAATTAACTGCAGCTTCAGCAAATGGCAAGTTTGCAACTGAGAGCAGAACCAAAGGAATAATTACTCACATAGGTGAGTCAGTTTCTTTCGTTCACCAAAATGATTTGTTCAAAAAGACTGAATCGTTCACGAACGGGACAAACCACTAGCGCACCTACACACCTCTAGGGGCCCCCTGCACCCACTAGTACCCGAGAAAACTTTCCCTCCACCCCTGCTGATAATAGCGGTAGGGTATCTTCTGCTCCAGCACTACTTCTATTGGAAAGCACAAATGATTTAAGCTATCGATGTTGTGCTACAGAGAAAGGGGTGTGCTGTAAATTGGACTGAACTGTGCAAATTTGGGCTCTCGGAAGTCACTCCCACCTTCTCCCTCTGAAAAAACAGATCAGCCGTTTTGTTTGAAATTGATCCAGAGATGCGGCTGCTTTTAGCACAGCTGCATAACATGGGCTTTGATCAAGCCGTTTTCATTTGAAATGCCAAAAGGGTAATAACAAGGGACTTGTCTCCTTTTAAATAAGTTTTGTTTTATGTTTTTGTTGTTCTTGTCCTCCGTTACGAGGCTAGGGCAGATTAGTTATTCTTTGCGAGGCCTTTGACAGACTCCCACAGTTTGTGGGCACATTGAATCCCACACCCCGAGAGGACCCTTGTTTTCCAGGTCTAAGTGCTCCCATCAACGAAAACGCGCGACTGCCTTTGCACGCGTGTGTTTCCTATCGCTCTGATTTATCCGCTGTCGTGCACTCTCTCTTTTTCCCCACGCTCTTTTATTGTTTATTTCTCTACCAGTTCGATGATGAAACGGCACAATGCAAATCGCTGAGACTTGGCTCGGTGGCAAAGATTGGATGCATATGATGAGATGTTTAAAGCGTCGTCTGCCGTTTATTCTCAAGGCGTTCATTAATGTGCTTTGGTTAATCTGCCTTGAGACAGCTCGAGGTTGTTTATCGGGCTCTCGAGGGACCCCAGTACTGTTACCAGCACGTCTTCAGCAGCACAACAGCGGGACAAATGCGCATATTGACTTCGTCATACAGCCCTCATTAATATACAGCTTGTTAAAACAGGAGCCTTCTGCATGAGTACAGAGATGAAGGGCACTGTGGTTAGAATGGTGCTGGATATTTTTCCTCTGCGTTCTCATATTCAAGACTGTATATTTGCGGGTACAGTTGACCTGTGTGTTTTATTTTGTACGTGCATGCTTGTATGTACCAGACTTCAGAACACAGTTCTTCTTTCACATGATTGTACATTTGGCTTTTTTTACCAGCATTTTACCAGCATCTAAAGAGTATCTAAGAGGTCTGGTGTGTAGATGTAACTATATATAAATGGGCATGTTTATGCATGGTTCCTGTATGTGTATATGAGAGCGTGCATGTGTGCAGTATTCTCAGTATTGACATGTGGAAAGCCATGATGACAGATGTCTCCCTCACTCCCTCTCTCTCTCCCTCCCCCATCTATTTCTTGTCTGCCACCGTATCGCCAGCAAGTAAACAGCTCACCCCAGCTACAGCTGACGTGTGACACCTCAGTGAGGTGTGAGCGTGACATCATTGGCCACTTGCGTCATCCCCGCAGCGCCACATGCCAGGCCAGATTGTCAAGACAGCAGAGAGCCTTGTCCTCTTTAATTTTCTCTGTTGTTCAGATTTGTCAGCGTGTCTTGCCTGCGCTCGCCTTTTCAGCAAAGTCTCGCTGCTGCTAATTCGTTTTCTCACTTTGAATACCGTGGTTAATGCCTCGCGGTCCAGCTTGCAGATTTACGGTAAACACACACATCTTGATCTGAGCTTCGTGTGCATCGCGATGCAGTTTTAACGAGTCATTATTTGAGTGCATCGGCAACTCGTAGCCCTGAAGCATTTACCAGGTCTGCAGGCTAACTCCCACCTTCTGTTGAAGGTTTTTATTTGATCAGTATCCTCCTCTCCGCTCGAGGACCCTGGTGCTGTTCTTTCAAAAGAAGACTGAGGATCGGGGAACTGTATCAGGCCCTCTGGGTTTATCTTCCCGCTCTGTGCCCACTGCTCCTCTCCCACACAGTTCAGGTCCCTGTGCCGCACAATGACTGCTTCTATATGCAGCTGTCTATACTTGCATCCCAGGGTGCTTTGCAGTATGCAATTTGATTGTTTCATTTCTCCATCGCTAGTGTTTGGATTGGAGTCCCTAGTCTATGTCCTGTTTGCGAGGAGAAAACTTTAAAAATGTATACGTATCTCTTCACCCCCAACTCTGGCCTGGAATAACTCCTGCCATACTAGCTACCTGTCTAATCGGGGGAGGGATCAGGATCTCAACTCCTGCTACTCATTGCTACTTTTTAAATTTTTCCCCACTACTTTTTTGCGCACAGTAAAATGTTCAGTGTTCAACTGTAATAGAGTTTCCAATATAGATTAAGGCTTGATTTACTAAGACCTTTAGCATGTGTAAAACCTTTTAGCACACGCGAAACCAATAAAATGAGCAATGATTGGTCACGGTATTTCTTTTGCACCAATCATTGGTTGTGTTATTAGTTTTGCGTGTGCTAAAACACGCTAAAGGTTTTGCACATGCTAAATCTACTCTGTCAGTGTTGATTTAACTACCGTTACCAGCTCTTTGTATTCATTAGTGCATCAGCATCAGTTGTTTATGTCTGTTGCAGGAATGTTCACACAGAAATGGGAATATGTGGAAGGTATGGCTTCTAGAAATACCAAGCCGACAGCCACCCGTTTAAGTCATGGAATTTCACATCATTGGTTATAATCCCCCCTCTCTGACTGCAGGCCTGACCCTGTCCTGGACAGTGGCGTACCGTGGGAGTAGAACTAGGCCTTCTGTAAATTTACCTTTAACGGATGATCACTCTCAATCTGTTTCCGTTTACTTTGCCTGATTGCCAATCAAATAATTGATTCACTCAATAACCAAGAACAATAAGTAAATGATTAGGCTACCAAGTTATTTTGAGATAGCATTATTGTTTTGTGTATCAAACTTGTGTTGCATTTGTCTATATCCACATTTATGATGACGTGTTATTATGCGAAGATTCGACTTTTAAAGGCTCTGTTCAATGTTTCGTAGATTTTCGTAAATTAGTTTTTCTAGCCTGAATAATGCGTTGCTCTGAACGGTTCGATACACTTAAGAGGCTAAATTTGAATTTATGCTTTCTAATGTTTAAATCGCTTTGACTAATTTGAGTGTCGTGAATTACATTCTTTAACGCGTTCAGATTATTGCCTGATCCTTGTTAAACAATCTCAAGTTGTCTTTTTTTCATTATCATTTCTAAATCATTATAGGCTACAAATTGGTCTTGATTATTCAGATAATTGGTTTAGATTTTTGTTTGATTGTTAGGCTACTCAAGCGAAATAAACGGAAACAAGTAATCCCCACTTTTTCCAATGCACCGGCCATCGCTACATAGCCTACGTATATTTAAGTGCTACCCATTTTATGATACAAAAAAAAATACTAGCACTGCAATACTGCAAAAACTTGATATATTCATCAATGTTTGTTATTCAGTTAATAAATTGCTTGATTGATAATTAAGAACTATAAGTGGAAACAGATTGAGAGTAATATCCGTATAAAGGTAAGGTTACCGAAGGCCCTATTTTACTGCCGACGTTACGCCACTGGTCCTGGAGGATACATTTTTTGAAAACTCTTACATAAGGGGCACCGTTCTGAATGTAGGTGCAGAGAGAGTGAAAAAAGGTTTATAAAGTTTTCAGTGGGGAGTAATTTACGCAGTAAAATGTTCAGTGTTGTTTAACTCCAACCAGTGTTAATTTTGACTACAAATTTTGATTTAATTTTAGTCATAGACTTTTGTCTAAATTGCACTTTAGTTTTAGTCACATTTTAGTCATTTGAATATTGTTAGTTTTAATCTCATTTTAGTCAACAAAACTAAAGTAGTTTTAGGTTTTAGTCAACGAAAACTAGCAGTTCAAGGGTAATTTTAATTAAATGTTTTTAATGGGAGGAAAAACACTTAATTAGAAAAAGGTTTAATTCCTCCCTTTGAACTGTGGAAAGAAAACCCCAAATGATATGATAATGCCCCCTGATTTTCCAAGTGGAACAGTCAAATGAATGCCTATGGGGGTATTAATGTCTCAAAAATAAATAAATAAATAAATGTAACTGATCTACAAATAAATGCAACGGATCCACAAATAAATGCAACTGGTCCACAAATAAATGCGTCTTATCCACAAATAAATGCAACTGGTCCACAGATAAATGCATCTTATCAACAAATAAATGAATTTGATACACAAATAAATGCAACTGGTCCACAAATAAATGCATCTGATCCTCAAATAAATGCATCTGATCCACAAATAATCATGTGCATTTATTTGCACATTTTTGAGACAGCACAGCCAGATGTGCAAAGAAATCCACAAATATGTCTACTGCAGCCAATCAGATTTTAAGACATCCTTTCAGTAACGCCCACATTACTCTGACCAATCACAGCAGGTTTCAGGCCACGGTTTGTTTAACCTCTCTAGCCCATAGAGCACAGATGTCAAACTCCCAGCCCGTGGGCCAAATCCGGCCCGCCACGTCATTTTTTGTGGCCCGCGAGAATTTAATAATCTGACGCGGAATCCGGCCCGCCACGTCATTTTATGCGGCCCGCGAGAACTTAAGTATCTGACGCGTGTATCTACGTGTATCTGACGCGTGTAAATGAAGTTTGTATAAAAAAAAAAAAAAGGGCGATTGCCCCCCCAACAAAAAATTTTTTTGCACCCCCCCCCCCCCCCCCCTCACAAAAACAATTCGAGAGGTCCGCGAAATTCTTGATTGACCCCGTCAACAATTAAAATCGAGGTCCGCAAAATTCCCAAGTATGGTTATTTTTATAGTCTTACAGTTACAACCGGCCCTTTGAGGGCAACCATAATGCTGATGTGGCCCGGGGTGAAAATGAGTTTGACACCACTGCCATAGAGCATATATTTCTACGATCTAGCCCAAGGTACTGTACTTTTCTTCCCTCAGTGATGACTAGGAGGCAGCCGCTGCCTCCAAAAGCATGAAAGTTACATGGAAAAATACATGCCATTCTGAAACAGTCCCGCCTTGTGCACAAGGGCAATCCTTCTAAGAATTGACAAACTACAAGCGAAATACCTAGCTTGGAGGCGGCAGCTGCCTTCCGGGAGTCACTGAGCTGAGAAGGAAAGTAGCCCATTCCGCAAATGATTGCCTCAAATTCACATTATTTGTGAATCAGATGCATTCATTTGTGGATCAGATGCATTTATTTGTGGGTCAGTTGCATTTTTTTATTTTTTTATTTTTGAGGCAATAATACCCCATAAATGCCATACAAGAGAGCAGAAAAAACTCAGGATGACTGGTAGGCTATTTGTGTATACACTTTATGAGCAACAGCATTCAATATCAAAGACGAGCGATGATGGAATGTTGGTGACAATGTAGCGATCCATCAGGCAATCATATATTGCCAAACTGTAAAATTCCCTTCATTGTGTCAAGCCAGTGCAGCTACTTGTAACCATCTTTTGGTTTGTAATTGCAATATTGTTGCCAATTTTAGCTAGTTAGCTAGCTAAAAACAGATTAAATGAAATAAGCCTTTAAAAAAAGCTGGAAAATGTTGTAGGAACTTTTTTTTGGCAAACGTTAGCTTTAGCTAACAAATCTCCTATTTATGTTAACTGGATTATTTGCATGATATCACTCATGTAGATGTATATATATATTATACTATTGGAGTTATTTGGTGTCTTGTTATCAAGATTTTCATGTGCCTTTGAACATGTTGAAATAGTCTTGTACACAATAACAGTATGTTATGTCCCAGACTCAGACCCAAATGCAGACCAGGATAAGGCAGAAACGTAGTTTATTTCCAGTCCAATGTCAAAAAACCAGGTAATCGAGAATTCCAAATCGAGATCCAAAAAACCAAATCAGAAAAACAAGCAAAGTGAGACGGATGTGTGCGGGTTGGACCCGTAATGCACGACTCAGAACACTGACGTGATAATAAATACCTGCAAGGGCTTTATTATGGGGAAATCCAAAATCGTAGTCACACAAGCAAAGTCCAAAAACCAATAAATCCAGCCAGACCAAAGATACAGTACCGAGGGAGAAGGCAGTCTCGAAATCGGTATCATTAAGTTCATTAACCAGAGTAGCTGTCAGCGGAGCAGAAGTACAAAACAGGGGTAAAGCAAAGTTCGTAGTCGTGGGGCGTAGCAGGAGTCAGACCGAAGTCCTATCCGCAGGGCAGAGGTACAAAACAGACAGCAGGCAAAACTTGTGGTCAAAAACAGGCAGTGGAAACAACAGGCAGGCAGTAACGATGGTCAGTAAACAGGCTAGATTAATAACGGTAGTCAAAACAATGGAAAACGCTCAAATGTGACAGTAGAAAACTAAAGGCAACAATTTCGCAAGGACATGACATGAACACTGATCTTATATGCAGGTGTAGACAGGTGCAGACACTTAGCTTGGAAATGAACAGCTTGAGAAAATGACACGTAACGAGGCAATTAGTAAATCGTTAGTAGTTATCCTATCCTAGACCTGACATTAGTAAATGACATGCACGAGAAACGTAAGGTAAACATGAACACAAGGTTAGAGTTAGTATTACCCAATCCTGATCTAACGTTAGTAGATTAGTAAGTAGACATGAGAATGAAACCATTAGGAAAGCGTGAGCGACAGCAAGAGAAAGAAACGCAAGGCTGCGGAAAAACATGGAAATGTGTATGCTAACAATGAACTGCATCGTAACATAAACAGAACACAAGCATGACATAAACAGAAAATAAACTGTGACAAACACTAAACATGAAACGTGGCATAAACATGACATAAACGTAACACAAAGGTCAAAATCGGAAAATCAAAGGGCTAAGGTACAAAAGGGCTAGGCTAATCAAAAGTCGGTAAACACAAAATAGTCAAAACCAGAAAATCAAAGGCAAAGGTACAATGAAGGGCTAGGCTAACTCAGTCAAAAACAAAGGGGCGCCTCAGGAATCTCAACAAATCTCTGGCTTTACAAAAACAGGCTCAGGCAAAGTGATCAACGTTCTGACGGAGAAGAAACAGAATTGTGGGTCTTATATACACATAGGAAAGGGAGGGGTAACAAACAACGTGAGGTTAACACATTAGGTAAACAATAATTCAATCACAAGAACATAACGAAAACATGGAAGGGACTCGGAAACACGCATAATAAACAACGGGCTCGAATCGGAGCGGAGTGGGCTCAGTAATCAAGAGAGGTGAAGTCTACGTACAAACAGCTGGAGCGAATTACAGAGATAGCTCAGGAGCAGTTAGAAATGCAGGTAACCAATATAAAGCGGAGAAGCTGGTTAAATGTTAGTATCTAACTATAACACAGACAGTTAGTTTGTTAGTATACATTTATGTTAATTGGTTTAGTAAAGTGCACGTAACTAATAAAGCACCCGAGTAATTATTAGCGCGAGTTATTAATATATACAATTATACACGGGAAATAAATCAGGAAGTAGCAGAAAACGAAACTTCGGAAATACAGAGTTAACCCACGAAAACTCCCAAAGTCACCCAAATAGTGCATGCACGAGATTGGGTAAACAAAGACACAGATGAGACTCGGACAACCCACAAACAGAGGGGAATGCAATGATGAAATGAAAAATAATAAATCCAGAATAAATATCAAATAATAATACAAACAGACAAACAGATGTACAGAACATAACACAGTAGGCTGGCTTCTTGTGTTTAATGGCGGTTTGCAAAACATAGGTGCATTCCACCACCTACTGGACTGGAGTGTGCTAGCCACGCATACCAATTTCAACAATGGGTAGTAAGTCGGCCAGTCAGTAATGGACAATGACTGTTCTAGGCCTGCCCCAGGGCCCGACAAAAATGTAATTGTTTACATCCCATGGGTTAAAATGTCAGTTAAGTGGCACTGGCACAGATATTAATGTGTGAAAAAGTATTATATGGATTACAGGTCCTAGTGGTAAAAACAGTGTAATTTGAACACTTTATACACACACCTGATCAGATACACTTGACGTTAAACAGAGTTAAACAGTAACTGAGTCTTACCAAGGGCACTCAACCACGCAGCTGCGTGAGCATCTCTAATGGGGTAGCGGAGCTGCATGTGTTTTGCGAAGCGCTAAATGGAACAACCACCCGGAACCTCTTTCTGTAGTGCAGCCATTGGGCAGCTGTCATCCCACTGTTTTTTTTCTGTTTTTAAATACATTTTTTCTGTTCACCCAATTTTTCTAATTGCCAGTTGTATTCAATTGTATTCTGATCGTTGCAGCAGAGCTCCATCAGTTCGGGGGTAGCACTGACGAACACACGCTCTCCACAAAAGTACGTTCTGCCGGTTATTGCTTTTTTCACTCTGCAGTCCACCCACTTTGTGGGAGGAGGATGCGTCAGTCGCTCGCAGCTGGTTCACACAAGCGGCAAGCACCCCGATCGACCAGATAAATCGCACTTACAGGATGAGACAAGGAATAACTCACTGACTCAACCCTCCCTCACTATGAGATGCTACAGACAATCATTCACCACCTTGCTGGGCAAATGGCTACAGCGAGCAAGGACACAGTCAGCATTAAGCGCTAGGCTGTGGGGTGCATCGCTACAACAGAATCTAGCAGGAAGAGCCAGTCAGCGGCCCATACATTTTGATTTCTGATGCTGTAGCTGACTTCGCTCTCAGAGCTAAAGTATACATCCCTTCTTTCTGCACTGAGCCCACCAGGTAGTTCTGGTCCAGTTAGAAACCTGAAGCCCTTTTCTCTTGGAACGGAGGTAGACAGCAGTGAGTCACCGATCTGCCTGTTCTTTTATGTGGTCCCGCTGAACTGCCGCTTAGCAGCAGTGATGAACGCACTGCAGATCGTTTTCACCCCGCCAATCCTACGTCTCACTCACAGAACGTGGTGAGACAGGATTCTTTGAAGGTGAGTCGCTGTCTCCTTCCGTGGCCTTCTCCTTCTCCTTTTGTGTCCCGCCACCCCCCCCACCCTCCCCCCCCACACACACACACACACACACACACACACACACCGCCTCTCACTTCCTTCTGTCAGTGTGGGTCCCCTACTAAGGCACCCTGCAGCAGAAAGGCCCCAAAAACTCTTGCTCATGCATAAAGATGGCCTCACAACAGCTGACAGGCGATGAATATTTCATGCCCCTCCCCTTGAATAATGCATCGGTCTCGCTGTGAAGAAGGGGGTGTGGGTACAGCTTTTTTTGGGGGATGTTACTCGAAAGAGATCAAGCCCGGGGCCCTTCCTCAGCTATCCTTCCTTCCGTCCATCACTGTGTTTCTCCGGAGGCCCTTAGACACGCTCCGTCTCCGAGTCTCACGTCCTCACGTTCCCGCCACTCCACAGGGAGCCAGCGCGTCGTTGTCACGCAGCCGGTGATCTGGACGGACATGGACGAAATCTCGACGCAGCAGTCCTGCTGTCAAAGGGGCCCGGTTTTGCTTCCCATAGCCGTTTTCTAACTGTGCGCTGCATTAAAGACGTTTTTGCTACGCGGTTATCTCCAGGGGCCTGCCAAACCCCATTAGTCACATTAATAATGGTCTGAGCTGACCTGAGATGCAAGCTCATTGATAGCTCCTTGATAGCTAGAATAATACATTTTAAATAGGGCATTTAAGACCAGCAGTACCAGGCTTAAGACATTCTGAAACCTTCATCACTGTGTGTGTGACTGAGCAGTTAGATCAGTGGTATTTTTTTTATTTATTTGGCGCCCAACGTGGGGCTAAGCATATCCAATTCCCACCCCAATTTGGAATGGGCAATCGTCTGTAACTGTAGCCGTGTACTTTGGGCGAACCCCACCGCCGATTTGGGAGAGCGTAGACATCCACGGTTCTCCTCCGAAACACGTGGTGTCGCCAGCTGCTTTTTTGCTCACCACAGACTACAGCTAAGCTGGCATACAGCGGAGTCGGAGGAGGAACCATTCTTGGCAAACAGGGGTCACTAGATAGCAATGCACATGGAACCCTAACCGACTGAACCCTCCCATTCCCTGAGCGATGTAATCGGCAATTTCGCATCACCCTATGGAGCTACTGGCATGGTCCGGATGGCATCCGAGGCTGTGAGGCTCATCTATGCACCACAGTGTAGTGCCTTAACCGAATGAGCCATCCAGCAGCCCCGGTATTCACTCTTTTACTCAGAAAGCCAAAGACTGTTCAGGTGTTTTTTGTTGCTCAGCACTTGGTTGGTCAATTAAAGCATTCGATTGCACAGTTTAACTCCACTTGGTTTCATGGGTCTGAATAGGTCCCTGATCTTAAGTTGAAAACAAAAACTAGGCAGCCATCCTGTGGCTCTCCAGTGGCACGAATGAGTACCACGGAGTGAGATTAACAGTGACACTAACTCAAAACCTTATTTCCCATGGTCCTCCATCTGACCCCTCATGCAACTCATTAACTGTGAGAATGGCAGCACATTGTTCTGAGTCTCCAGCTATATTGCTGGACAGTAGTAGCACCAGGATTACTGTAATGAACCATATGTGTACATGAGAGAGAGAGAAAGAGGGAAAGAAAGAGAGAGAGAGGCCTGTCATCCAAGTTCCCCTAGTTGAGCTACCAGCAGTTGATGCCAGCAGTCTGAAAGAGGAGAAGGCTGTATGCTTCCCTATTCCAGCACTCCCAAGTGAGGGTGACAGTTATTTTTAAACAGTTATGTTTATACAGTAGGGGTGCATCTGTGGGCAGCACGTCCTGCAAGGACTGCTGGGTAAGGAGGGTCTCAGGGATAGGCTCACCAGCAGGCCAGAAGGAGTGAGGATGGTGGTGGGTGGGGTTGGGGGTGAGTCAGAGCCACCCCATTGTGAGATTTTGACAGTGTGCCTCTTTATTTTTAAGTTAGACTTTAAAATGTTTTGACTGAGAACTCTTTTAGAAGTCATAATTCCGTGTAGGGAATTATTTTCTGAGCCTTTTACTTTCCGTCTTTGATTACCTCATTTAATGATTTGCTTGAATTCCCTGAACCCTGTCTTGGAAGGTATTGTAAAAGTCTGCAATAACAAGCTAAATGCAATGTAAACTTCCTGTTACCCTTCCCCCTTCGCCAAAGACTGTTTGTCATCAAGTGATGACATTTACTACAGTGAGCATCTATTCTGCTGATGAAGTGGTAATTAGATTTACCTGTCATAACAGTGAACCTCAATAGCAGGAGTGCCATCAGTTATGATAATATATTATTTGGCACTGAAGTTGCAGGATGTCTTATCACAGATTCTATAAATCCACCAGATGTTCAGCTCTGTATTCTTAACACTGACAGTTCTGTCTCCCTGTAACTGAAGCAGATGAAACATTAATATTTGATGGATTTTCCAAAAAAAAAAGGACAACACCACAGCAATGGAGGTTCCATACTGTAATATAGAACCTGATACTTCAGTAATCAACCAGAACCTCCTGTATATACATTTTTTCCATAAGAACATGTAATTGCAATAGGTACTTTTTTTTCGTCTAATGTGTTCCCATGTGCCGATTTGTTAAGTTATTGTCACATTTTGTGGACCAATCCATGACAGTTTGTGGCACTTCTTACTAGTTTCTAGTCACTGTGTTTCACTAGTATCTCATGCGTTAGTGGACGAACCGGACCCGGCACGGACTTACTGACCATATAGGGATCCCCCTGCTTTCTACTGTGCAGTCTCTGGCTCCAAGTTTTGTACAACATAGTAGCACTAAACTGCACTTCCATGGCTTTCACAAGCCCAAGGAAAGTCAATGGTCACAGTCACTTTGTCCACATTTTTCCTACAGTCTATGATCAGAACTTGGGTTCTCCTGGGTTGCCTGCGGCGAGCACATAGGCTAGCCTACATATTATTGGCTACAAGATAAATTAAAAAAACAGTCACCTCATTCTGAAAGTGAAATGAAACCCTTGGTTAACACCTCAGGATTTTCTCCTTAATATTCTGAGAGAAATGAAAGGCAGAAGCTGATTATGAAAACAACTCCACGCTCTGTGGATTATTAATGCAGCAGTACGGGAGCGTCAATGGGCTTGGTCATTGAAAAAAAGATTGCCGCTGAATGAATCTCTGCTAAATGAGCAAGCAAGTGAGTAACAAACAAGCAAGCAAGTAAATACATACATAAATAATTGTGTTTCCCATAAGTTTGAAATTGACTTGTAGCGGTAGCCTGTGGAGTGGGGGGAGTGTGTGTGTGTGTGTGTGTGTGTGTTTGTGTGTGGGGGGGGGGGACCCATTGGCACAAAAATGGTCCATTTCTTATAATTTCTTAAGTTATATTGAACAAATGGCCTGCGTGTCATCATTACAATTCATAAATTGCCAAGGTGGTTCTCCAAATATAACTGGGCGGCCGTTAATTTACTTGAGCGACCGAGCCTATGTGTGGGAAACACTGAATAACTTTCAAAGTAAGAGGTTAGCAGTGAAGTCTTGGGTAAGGCATTGTACAACCTCTCACAGACATTCAAAGGCAGTCTCTGTGCTTCGCTTGCTAACGACTTTAGTGCAGCCAGGAACCCAGTGTCCCACCAGTGCAAAGAGTGGGCCGTATCTGCGTGTACCTGTAGGCCTGTCATTAATTATGTAGCTGCTGTGAGCTGGCTTGAAGGAAGGCATTGGGGAACAGCTCATTTTTAGCACTGAAAGAAACGGCTCCTTTCTCCCAGTGGTGATTATTGCACTGGGGGCTGGCGAGCTGCAGGTGGGTGGACTGTGGTTGGTCCCAGTATTTGGTGTAATTGGGCTGCGTCGACAATTTGCCCAGTCCGGTGGAATCCAGTGCCCCTTGCCCAAGGCCAGGGTGTTATAATGGTGCTTGAACACAGACCACAGTGCCCTCTGCTGGCTGCAGGAGGTACTGTTAATCCTCAGAGGAGCAGATCTAGTGCAGCCTACTAGCACAGGTGGAATTATAAATGGCACGTCCATTACAATGAACACCCAAAAAGCGTATAAACCAATTATGACTACCAACTTAATACTTAGTTATGTGCTGAATTACTGCACAATTTAGGTCCTGATTGGAACCTGTCAAGCCATTTGAGTCTGAGTTAAGGAAACATTGCACGCTGTTCAAATGTGCAGCAAGTACTACTTAATTGCAGCCCACACTTCTATAAATTACTAAAATAAGAGCTCAATTTAAAAAAGCGTAAGAAATTGATACTGTGTCTGTGATTGAGGTAAAATTTCCATCATTCACCTGTACCAACTGCATGGCCTTACCTATTTGCTCATGTTCAGGCAAAAAAATGTTTTGATGCAATGCATTAAGCACTATGTTAATGTGAAAATGTTTAATTATTTAAATTTAAATTGTGCTTGAATTATTAACAAAAGCATTACTGCAGCACAATAAACCAATATGGGTGTAGGCAGGGTAGCTCTGAGATCAAGGTAATGGCTCTGATTGGTGGCTTGGAGTAGGGCAACAGCTGACCAACCAATAGGGAAATATCTGGAAGGATTCCTGGCAACCAGGCGTGCCAAATAACTACAGTATTGATAAAATGTTCTCATAATTATTTCATAGCATTGTCCACCACACTGCTATTGTTCCATACTACAGTATATGTATATATTGAATATTTCTAAGATGTGGAAATATGAAAATTAAACCATTCTGTAAAGTAATTGCAGCATTTCAATAAAATTAAATAATAATTAATTTGGCAATAGATTGTTTGCAGCGCTGGTAGTTTGGGCAGTTTTAGCTAATGTGGATATATTTTTTAATCAATAATATCTATTGTTGCTAGGGGCCTTGGTCTCTCAACATCTACAAAAGGACTTGTATATGAATTGATTTTTCTTTGATGATGTAAGATTCTAACCACTAATACTTTATTAGCTTGAGGGCATCTCATTCAGAGCTACATGTTAGAGAAGTTTGGGTTCACTGTAATTTCACCAGTAAGTGGATCGCAGCGAATGTGTCAAAGTGAGTTACCTGGTCTGTTCCAGAACCAGACCAATGTCATCCCCAGCTGTGTACAAAGATAACTGAAGTGGAAAGAAAGGATGAAACACCAACTAACTTCCCATTGGTCAGGTTTTAGCTTCTCGGTTTAGAATGGACAGAGTGTTAACCTCTTCTGGGGAAAGCCAGTGGAGCCACACAGTGGTACAGTAGACTGACTGATACCTGGAGGAGATACATAGGATCTGTTGGGGGTTTTTTTCATCTTAAAATCAGCAACCAGTTCAGACCAGAATAACTGGCCCATAAGGGCGCTCGTAAGACTGCATGGCAAAGCCACATATGAAAGGTCTCTCCTCTGACGGTGCTCTTTACAAGCTTAGCTGCGGTCTGCGATGCGAAAAGAGCAGCTGAAAGAAAGGTAGATGAGTTTGTGTGGGTATGTAACCAGTGTTCAGCGGTCATTTTCAGTGCAGTCCATGAATGTACAGCGAATAACGCCACATTATCTCCCGTTCACTCGGACTCCTCTCCCGTACTCTCCCCATGTCTGCTCTTTGTATGGAGAGGAGGAAACGGGTTCTGTCTGTCGCGTGCCAGCTGCAGTAATGCTGCCATCTCAGTCAGCTGGTCATTAATGCCCCCAGGCCTCACTTCACATCCCACTGCCTACTCAGGCCTTTTAAATGCACTTGAGATTTAAGCGTTATGTATGTTAAATGTTGAAATAATGCTTTTATGTGATCCAGATTAGGCTGCGACGAGGGTCGTGCCCTTTTTTGTATCGCTGTGGAAGCTGGCTCTATCTAGCACACACCTACACACTGAGCCACTGAGCAAAGCACCTGGGTGACTAAGTTTGTATGGTAACAAATCCACTGGTTCCCATTGTCCACAAGTTATTTCATGTTCCAGCTAGGCATTTTCCCTGGGCTGGATAAATCTACACACTAAATACATTCAATTATTTACATTTACAAATGTATCAGAGGCACTTATTTAGAGTGTCTTATAAAGCGCTTATAAATGTGTTTTTTTTACAGCAGAGTGGTGCAATAGTCATCCATACATACTCCTACAATCTATAGCCATTGAATATTTAGCCTAAATCTGTATGCATGCACTTTTATAAGTCACTCTGGATACTAGTGTCCGCTAAATGCCTTAACGTAATTAAGTAAATTAAGTACAGTTCTTCACCCACAAAATCCCATGTTTTCCAGTTAACATATACAGGCAGCGGACACAGAATTAAATGGCAAAACTATATTTCTACGTATATCGGACTGCTCTGGAAGAATGTGAAATTGGAACCATTCAGCTTAGCTCTGTGACCATCAACATCTACCTAGAGTGGCACCTGATTCCCATGAGGCAAGCCTGTCATTAAGCAATATGTAACAAAATAAGGACAAAAAACTGTTTCTACGTTATAGTATCATCCAATCACCTTTGACATCTCAAATATGTCTTGAAGTCTCTTAGTTTTACCACTGGGTGGCAGCAAAGGGCCAGATGCAGCCTGAATAAAGCTCCATGCTGTTGGTATAGACAGCCAGGTGGGGGCGGAGCCAAGGGGTAGTTGAATGATGGACAGTGGGGTGACACTCCTGAAACAGACACTTAATTGCAGCTGTGTTTCCTATGCTAATAATAATGATAACAGTTTATTTTACATATAAAATACCTTTGAACAACCCAAGATTACAGCACTGCATAAACAAGTGGACAAAAGCACACACAACAAGGATAAAAACGCAGTGGGAAAAACAGGAATGGCATGTGTTTAAATAAATAAAACATATAAAAGGACAAGCTGGAACAAGGAACAGTAAAATTCTAATTCAAGTTGCATTATTGGCAGGAAATACATTTGTAGAGATCGCTAAAGCGCCAGACCGTACAGCAGTCAATTTACATATTAGAACAGAGGGATAATCTGGATGCACTATGACAGTATAGCAACTGTGATAGTGAAAATTTATCTTTGTCCTAATGTCTCCTCTGTCCCTCCTCTCTCTCTCTGACAAATTTTCAAGTTTTTGGCAGGAAATACATTTGTGTACCAAAGCATCAAAGCGTGCAGCAATCAATTTAAATAATAGAACAGACGAATAATCTGTAAACACTATCAAAGTATGGCAACTGTGATAGTAAAAAATATATATGTATAAATATAAATATTAATAATGAAAATCATCTCCCCACCTCATCTCTTCCTCTTGTTCTTTCTCTTTGTAGATCACCGGGGCCATCCTTCTCGCAGTTGGAGTATGGGAAAAGTTAATGTTGGGACCTTACATCTCCCTGATCGCTGACAACTCCACCAATGCTCCGTACGTTCTGATCGGGACTGGCATCACCATTATTGTCTTCGGCCTGTTCGGATGTTTTGCCACCTGCCGCGGAAGCCCATGGATGCTCAAACTGGTGAGAGATCAGAACGCGATGCAGGCATTATTCCCACCATGCATCTGCTTGTCTCGCACTTTATACGGACGCCTGTTCTTTTGACCTATTTTACCGGGGGAAGTTTATATTAACTGTTCCTATTTCAAGAAAACTCAGTGGTTGTTCGGGATTTGAACCTGTGACCCTTTGTGCCGTAAGGCATGTCTGATTGCTTTACTTGCTGCCCGCTCTGGTCCTTCCCCTTTGTGTCAGTTGGTCAGGGCCACTGATCTATAAGATGCGACAGGCCAGTGCTTAAGACTGTCCAATCAGTGAGAAGGTGTCAGTGATTGGTCCGTTTTATTTCACGCTGCCTTAGAAGGAGCCTGAAAACTACTGTAAAAACATAGTCACCCAGCATGGGCTTGGGCTGTTTTTATATCGTGTGAAACTTATTCATTGGTCCTATGCTTTGCCTTTGCTGCAGTCTCCATTCACAATGTCTTGGCCGTGTCCCTGATTACAAGGCTAGGCTAATCCTCCGGTTCCTCCCACGGCTCCCAGCAGCCACTCTCTCCCATACATTAGATAATACTATAATTAGCATTTTTTAAATAAAAGCAATTGCGGGAAAATGTACCACTTCATCTTGGTATAGTATAGAATAGAATAGAATAACTCTATTTTTCCCAGGGGGGAACTTCAAGTGAAGTCGCCGGCATACAAGAAATTAAATAAACAATCTACATAAATTACATTATGAAATAAAATGACAGAAATTGCATTTAGAGATTCCTAAATGACATCACTCTTCCATAAATAGCTTCCGTACGTAAATTAAGTAGAACCTATTTAAATTACTTAAAATCAGGAAACGCTATAATACAACCAGAAAATTGAATGAAACATTTGAATTAAGGTGTGCTGTGTCATTGATGTGGCGAACAGATGTCGGCACAAAGCTTGGCGAGCGCTCTCCAGGTTTTAAAGATGGGGACCTCAGTCTTCTTCCTGATGGCAAGATCTCAAACAGATGATTCAGGAGAAAGTTGTTTGATGGTTCTTTTCGCCCTATGATCTTGATTCTCGGTTACGTCACCCTCGCCAGCTTAGTTTGTCTGATGTTATTTAGAGTCAAACCAAGCTGTTAGGCTGAAGGTCAGTGCCAATTCAATGAAGAGGTGCAAAAGTGCTTGCAGTACTGACTGACGTTCAACTTCCTTTGCGGAGTTTGCGGAAGAAGAACAGTCTTGATTGACATCTGGCATGCACTCAATGACAACTGGCTCCAAAGGTCAGTTTGTTGTGTATAATGGTGCCCAGATATTTAAAAACTCAAGCTTTCTATTGTTTTTGCTCCGATGGCAAGATGTCTCAGGAGGGATAATGTTCCTCTGAAGTCCATGACCATTTCCTTTGCCTTTTCCGCATTCAAGTCTAAAACCTTTGCATCACACTATTGTTGGAACTGGTTTGGAGTGTTTCCTCAGAGTTGGAGGTCACATGTCCACAATAACTGTCATTTAGTCGTGTTTTAAATTGGAATTCGTGTAACAACAGTCTCCGCTCTAACGACCTGCTTTTTACTATACCTCATGATTGCTCTAAATTTGGGGAAAGGGCTTTTAGTTCCTGTGCTCTGGGGATTCAGGTCTGTGTGTTCTCTCTCCACAGTACGCCATGTTCCTGTCCCTGGTGTTCCTGGCAGAGCTGGTGGCTAGCATTTCTGGCTTTGTGTTTCGTCATGAAGTGAGTGCACCCACCTGATGTCACAGATACAGACCCATTATCCACCAGAATGGTCACCATCTGTCTCACTTTAGCAACAGCTTTTTTAAGCATGTGTGCCTGACAAACACATGTAAAAACATAATGTTGGCTTAAGAATGTGAGAACAGTATATGATAATGACCTGTGTGTATGTCTGTTATGTACGTGTGTGTGTGTGTGTGTGTGTGTGTGTGTGTGTGTGTGTGTGTGTCTCTCTCTCTACAGATAAAGGGCACCTTCCTGAGGACATACAATGATGCAGTGCAGAACTATGACGCCCAGGATGAGAGGAGCCAGGCTGTGGACAACGTCCAGCGCAGTGTGAGTCCTACAGAGAGAGAGACTGAGAAAGAGAAAAAAAATCCCTTTATTAAACTACTACCAACAGTACAAAGATCAGTTTATAATGGATACAAAACACAAAAGCATCCTATCAGAAAGAATGACCAGCACAATGTCCAGCACAGTGAGAGTTCCACAGAGAGAGAGGCTGAATGACCAGCACAATGTCCAGCACAGTGCGAGTTCCACAGAGAGACAGAGAGAGAGGCTGAATGACCAGCACAATGTCCAGCACAGTGCAAGCTCCACAGAGAGGCTGAATGACGAGCACAATGTCCACTGCAGTGCAAGTTCCAAAAAGAGACAGAGAAAGAGGCTGAATGTCCAGCACAATGTCCAGCACAGTGCGAGTTCCACAGAGAGACAGAGAGAGAGGCTGAATGACCAGCACAATGTCCAGTGCAGTGTGAGTTCCACAGAGACAGAGAGAAAGGCTGAATGACCAGCACAATGTCCAGCACAGTGAGAGTTCCACAGAGAGACAGAGAGAGAGGCTGAATGACCAGCACAATGTCCAGCACAGTGCGAGTTCCACAGAGAGGCTGAATGACCAGCACAATGTCCAGCACAGTGAGAGTTCCACAGAGAGACAGAGAGAGAGGCTGAATGATCAGCACAATGTCCAGCCCAGTGCGAGTTCCACAGAGAGACAGAGAGAGAGAGGCTGAATGACCAGCACAATGTCCAGCACAGTGAGAGTTCCACAGAGAGGCTGAATGACCAGCACAATGTCCAGCACAGTGTGAGTTCCACAGAGAGGCTGAATGACCAGCACAATGTCCAGCCCAGTGCGAGTTCCACAGAGAGACAGAGAGAGAGGCTGAATGACCAGCACAATGTCCAGCACAGTGCGAGTTCCACAGAGAGGCTGAATGACCAGCACAATGTCCAGCACAGTGCGAGTTACACAAAGAGGCTGAATGACCAGCACAATGTCCAGCACAGTGCAAGCTCCACAGAGAGGCTGAATGACCAGCACAATGTCCAGCACAGTGCGAGTTCCGCAGAGAAGCTGAATGACCAGCACAATGTCCAGCACAGTGCGAGCTCCACAGAGAGGCTGAATGACCAGCACAATGTCCAGCACAGTGCGAGTTCCACAGAGAGGCTGAATGACCAGCACAATGTCCAGTGCAGTGCGAGTTCCACAAAGAGACAGAGAGAGAGGCTGAATGTCCAGCACAATGTCCAGCACAGTGCGAGTTCCACAGAGAGGCTGAATGTCCAGCACAATGTCCAGCACAGTGCGAGTTCCACAGAGAGGCTGAATGACCAGCACAATGTCCAGCACAGTGCGAGTTCCACAGAGAGGCTGAATGACCAGCACAATGTCCAGTGCAGTGCAAGTTCCACAGAGAGACAGAGAGAGAGGCTGAATGTCCAGCACAATGTCCAGCACAGTGCGAGTTCCACAGAGAGACATAGAGAGAGGCTGAATGTCCAGCACAATGTCCAGTGCAGTGTGTCCCACAAAGAGAGAGAAAGACATCCAGCTCACACCAGAGACTCACTGACCTCAGTTTCTCACCCTTCCTGAATTATTCCATGTGAAAATCTCTCATGGAACATGATATCACAACAAACAATATAGATTTTCAGGTGACTGGTGTCTTTAAGTCTCACTCTTTGTCTCAGTTGCGTTGCTGTGGAGTGCTGAACTACACCAGCTGGTACACTAGCATATACTTCCCTGCTAATGGCTTCCCGGTGAGCTGCTGTGCCAACCTGTCTGACTGCAACCCCCAGGACCTCCACAATGCCACCATCGGCCCCACCAAGGTGCACCAGCAGGTCAGTGAGAGGGCCGAATTTGCAGTGTCTCAGAGTTGGAGTGTTGATCTAGGATCAGTTTTGCCTTTTAGCTCATAACGCGTAAGATTCAATATGGACAAGGAAAAATGAATCCTTTCTTTCCTTTACCCGTTTATCTGGGTTTTTCTTTTGGTTTCTCAACCTCCTGTTATGCCTAATTAATTAGTGCGTGAGGTTCTTTTGTTATTTATTCTCATTGTTTATCGAGATACCCCTCCGTTTTTTGAGGCTGTTTTGATTTGCTTTGTGCTAGGGAAGTTTTGCTCCCGTTCTTTTGTTTACCCCTTCCTGGTGCGGTTTCTTCTGCTTTTGTGGCGTATCTTTCGAGATACGCTTTTAGAATCCTTATCGGTTGCGTTTGGTTTTACACCAACCCTCACAACAAGACAACCCCTGATCACTTTTCACATGAACCCTCATTGACTAACTTTAAGCCTTATTTGTCAATTTCTCATACTTAAGAACTGGAATTGAGATTGTTCAGTTCATAGAAAGCTCTTTGTATTAAGGTTTCTAGATTCATTGTTATCAGAGTTATTCGAATACTTCTGTATGAATATGGTTGATGCTTCCATACATTTGGTTAGGCCAGGTATCAGTTGAACACGAAAGATAATTAATAATTGTGATGATTAGTTTTCTTTGAGTGGGAATTTATTTATTATTTCATTCTACCTGTCCATTTGTTAAGGCAATTAATACTGTAATACAAACTATATACCACATAATTGGAAATACATTTTTTTACAAAAAGTTTTGCTCTAGAACTAATTAAATGCCTGAAAGAAGGGTTACCTCAGAGTCAACAGGAATAAATTGAGGAAGTAAGGTAATAAATGGAAGGGATTCATTCCAGAATTGACTGAGTTGAAATGGAATTGCCCCCATCTCTGGTGTGATCTGAATAAAGGGAATTTGGGTTGATTAAAAGGTAGGATTTAAGTTAAGGAATTTGTGTGGGAGGAATATTGAATTGGAATCGAGTTTGCTGAATTGATCTGAATTTGCTATTGAGATGCATTGAACTAAAAAGGAACTTCGATTAAACTGTTTTGGGAAATTAATTAATTTAAGAGAATTTATAGCTATAAAGAACGGGAATGGAATGGAATTGAATTGCTGAAATTGAACCCAGCTGAGCAATAACCCTGTCCCTCTGCAACAGGGCTGTTATGAGCTGGTGACCTCCTTCATTGAGACCAACATGGGCATAATCGCGGGTGTGGCATTTGGGATCGCCTTTTCACAGGTAAAGTTACAGCTACTTCCATGTTGTTCATTTTCATTTAGATTTTAGATTGAGACATTTAGCAGGTGTTCTTATCCAGAGGGACTTACTAAAGTACAGTAAGTTTTAAGCAGGGTAGTCCTGATTTTCTTAAAAACTGCACTGAAAAGACAAATCAAGGTGATTGGAACAAAATAGTGGGGAGGACTTTTACTTTCTGAACCTGGACTTTCCTCCTCTGGATATAGTGTTAGCTGTGGCATATGTAGGGGTAGTAAACCCATAACAGATGTTCAGAGTTCGGCATTAGTTGAACCGAGAGGGAGTGTAAATGGGTGTGTTTTTAGTCTGTGGAGGAGAATAGACAAGTGACTTGGCTGAAGAGGCTGAGAGGAGAGGAGAGGACCCCTTAGGGAAGGGATTGCAACAGTGGTCCCCCAACCCCGATCTACCATCCTAGGGGTGGATTCCAATCGCTTATTTTATCCGTCCTCTTCTCCTCTGTCCTCGCCTGACCCGGAAATCAATCGAGGTTCACCACCGTTAAGGACATTCCAAACCGCTAAATGCTCCTCAGAGGAGAGACGAGTGGGGAACGAGGAGGCTTGCTTCAGTGAGGAATGACGAGTGCAGCCTTTCCGGTAGCCTTTTCTTGGAACGCGTAACGTGTATAAATTATCCACCACTCTCCACATCTGCCACGTCGCGGGTACACCCAGGCACAAATGCACTTTACCGTTCCTTTCCATCTATTATAAAGCACTAATCCATAATGGCACTCATTCTCTATAACTAACAAAAGCCACGTTTATTCATGAAAAGAGAGGCTAAAAGGAGGATTATAGTTATGCATGTAAACATAATATGACGCTGACTCTTGATTGAGCAAGGGCGTTCCATTTTCTTAATGGATGTCGCCTCAATTTCTCCATCCCCGTATCTGATTCTTACTTCCTTTCCTCACGTCCTCCATTGGGCGGAGCTAAAGAGCGAGGAAAGGATGCAATGAGTGAAAATAAGTGATTGGAATGAGCCCTAGGTTTTCACTTCAACCTTAAGAAAATACACCAGAATCAGGTATGCCAAATTAGGGTTGAAATGAAAACCTACAGGACGGTAGGTCGCCAGGAACAGGGTTGGGAACCACTGGATTGCAAGCTGACCACAGGACGCAGAGTAGAGTGATCTGGCAGAAGTGTGAGGCTTTTGGTTCATTCCAATCGCTTATTTTATCTGTTCTCGTGTCCTCTGTCCTCGGTCCTCCATCTGACCCGGAAATTGATCGAGGACATTCCAAACCGCTAAATGCTCCTCGGAGGAGCGAGGAACAAGGAGGCTTCTGGAGGGTGCTTCAGCGAGTAAACACAAGTGTAGCCTTTGTGGAAACCTTTTCTCAGAACGTGTGACGTGTATAAATTATCCACCATTCCACATCTGCCATGTCACGGGTACACCCCTATACAAATGCAATTTTACCATTCCTTTCCATTTATTATAAAGTGCTTTAATCCACAATGACGCTCATTCTTTATGACTAACAAAAGCTACTGTTATTCATGAAAAAAGAGGCTAAAAAGCATTATAGTTAAGCCTGTAAGCATAATATAATGCTGACGCTTGATTGAGCAAGGATGTTCATTTGCCTAATCCATGTTGCCTCGATTCCTCCGTTCTCGTATTTGATCCTTGCATTCTTTCCTTGCGTCCTCCACTGGGTGGAGCTAAGGAGCGAGGAAAGGACACGAGGAAAGGATGCAAGGAGTGAAGGAGTGAAAATAAGCACATGGAATGAACTCCTTATAATAGATTGTAGGTTAAGTGGGTGCAGTTCCTCTTCATGGTAAACGTAGGTAAACGAGCGGATAGGTTGAGTTTTGAAAACGGACCCTTAAGACATTTAAACAGGTGCCCCCCCGACTGAGCAGGGCCTGCTGGGAAGGATTTCAGATGATCGATCAGTGTAGGATCTTTCAGGGAGGATCACTGATCATCGATTCCAGTCAGGCATCGCGGTCATAGCTGTGGTGATAACTTACAGAATGATGATAACTTACAGAATAGCCACTCCATGTGACTGACATGGTCATCTGAACCCTAAGTATGCGTATAACTTCAGATGCTGCCATTAAAGATCACGGAGAAGCTTTGACAAAACCCGGAGCAAACGTGGGTCATCTCCAATAACAGAATAAAGATGGCCGAAAAGGAGAAGTTTTACTCTGCATTGGCATACCCAGTTCAATGAAACACTAATTTATTTCTGTTTAGTAGAGGTGTAAAATCCAGGGGTCAGAAAGTAAAAGTCCTGCTATGTGTTTCTTCCACCCATGAACTTAGCCAGCTGATTTCATTAATTAGTTCTAGCTCTTGGCTGTAGAATTGTGCTAATTAGCAAATCCAGGTGATTGGAACAAAATATTGGGGAGGAGTTTTTACTTTCTGAGCCTGGATTTTACACCTCTGCCGTTTAGCCTCAATGTGAGCCATGCAAACCACCCGGAGAGGTTCCTGGGTGATATTTCAAACTGATTCACTCTTAATCCCTGTGTCCACTTAGGCCGGGACCCACCCAGGGTACGTCTGAGGCCTGGTGTGAACAGTCCTCCATCACATCCAGTCAGACTGCACATCACTCAAGCCTATGGAAATCCTATGTATCAGTGTCTTACTGTGCCCCAGTTATGTTATACAGACTGGTGTGTTGCTAAATATACACCCCTCCTTCCCTCCCTCTCTCCCTCCCTTTCTTCCTCTCTCTCTTTTTTTTAATTTATCTTAGAAAGTGCATAATTAGTATTTATAGTCTATGTTTGCCAATATTCAGTCATTCAGACTATGCTTCTGGGCAAACCCTATAAAAATCACGTTTAATAGACTTGATGGTGATCTTTGTAAATAATATGGAGTCAATGTGTGTGGATTATGACAGCCATTCATGTTTTAGAGAATGAGTACTTTGTACTTATTTTTCAATTATATAGTTACCAATACTCAAGGTTAATATATACGCTATTTGTTGGAAAAATTGGGTCGGGGTTGAGTGTGATACCCCAAAAATATCAAGTGGCAGTTCTGAGAGCACAAACAACCTTGTTAATGAGAGAGGTCAGAGAAGAATGGCCAGACACATTCAAGCTAACAGAAAGGCCAAAAAATTTATAATTAACAACAGTGGTGAGCAGAGGGGCATCACTGAATGCACATGTTGAACCCTGAAAGGGATGGGCTGCAGCAACAGAACATTAGATAGTACTAGGTTGGTATTCCTAATACAGTGGATACTGAGTGTAAATTGTAAGTTCACAATTTATCATTAAATTTCATCATTATTTCACACATGCAATCACCATTACTTCCTAAGTACTTGGCTGACTTGTGTCCCTCTAAGTAAAGTCATGGCATGATACTAATTTGTAAATGATTACTTAATGTAGATTGATAGGAGGCAAGCATTTGTTAACCATGAGTTCATCATTACTTAATTATGAGTTCAATGAATTGTGACCCTTCAAGTAAAGTCACACACAATTCTTCATATAGTAATGATTACCCCATCATCACATCACTATTACTTAATAAATAGCTCAATGATTTCTGCACCCTTGAAAAGCTAATATTAAAATAAACCAGTCAAAAGTCATCCAAATAGAACATCAATGTTTTATTAATTATACACGTGGAACACAATTTATTAAGACATTCAAAAGGACCTCAATCCCATTTCCTCTCAGTCGCCATATCTGATTTTTATAAATCCCCTTAGCCCTCTCTATATTTTGTGTATGTCCCCCACTGTTAGGATCAATAAAGCTCCTGCTGTGGTTAACAATGAAATGTGTGTATCCAGCAGTGGCAACGCCACTGATCACTTATTGTTGTGGTCCCCCGACGAACGTGTCTTCAAAATTTGGGAGCAGTCTTCACCAGTCTCAGAACTGGCCATTTCCTCTGATACCTAAAAATCCCAAAAACCCATTTCCGCCTCCTCCATGTTCTGCCATATCTCCCACGACCCTACTGTTAAAAGAAGATCATTTACAAATCAAAACTAGAATGGCACTCAGATAGACACCAAAAAAAAGTGGGCAATACACTGAACTCTATGATATTGAACGGACTCAACTGCTTGCTTCTATTGCCGAAGTTACAGCAACCAATATGGCTTCCAGTGCACTGCACCTCTCAATTTCCGCTTGGGCTATAATTTAGAAACCCCTGCCTTTTTCTACCAAAACTAAAAGGTTTACAGTCATATATTAAAACTAGTTATATCCGCAATACATATAAGAATAATAATCAATGCGTTATTATAGTTGACACGATACAAAGATAGTTGTTGTTTTACTCATCGGAGATTACTCTAGTTGGTCTTCTTGAACACGTGATGATGACTAGCTGACAGAAATCAGTATGAAAAGGTTGAACTACATGTAGGTTTATTACGACATCACGTAAAGTAGTTGAATCTAATTCAGTTCAATATTTCTATATATATATATATATATATATATATGTCTGGTGGCAACTGAAGGATAACTAAGTTAGGCTACTGTACATGCTCCTCGCAAAATCAAATTATTTAAATAAGTCCAGTCCTGAGCTCACATGACAGGGTAACGTTAGATACATACAAATTTTACTCCGAAAATGACATTTCTAAGGGAATTATGCAATTTAACATTTGCCTAACTAGCTACTGTTACAGTTAGCAGCAATATGCAAATCCCTGTGTGTTCTAATACTAATGCCACTGAACTAGCCTAAATAAATTTGACATTGGCAAGCCAGCAAGCAAAATTACAAGTGATAGTAGGCCTCATAGCAGCTAGCTTGCTAGCTATTTGTGTCTGAGATTGATTCGCTGCTACGTCTATTTTTTTGCAAACATAGCCAACATTGAACGCATTTACAATGAGCTAACTAGCTACATAAACTACTTACCGGAATTTAAGTAACATTCATGTAGTTTTTTCAGTTAGCTTAGCAACTAAAGTTACATAACGTATGCTTAGAATGACGCGCATCTGCCTGGCGCTAGCCGGTTTTAAAGTTGGTTTTCGTTGGATAGTCACAATCATAACGGGTTGTAAGTAGTAGTACTGGGCCATGACAACATAGCCATAATCTAAAAAGAAAAGGGAAACTTCATTTCGTCTGTCTGATAATGACCCGTTTCAGTGTAAAAACTCCACTGACTTCCATTCATTCAAAGAGCGCCTGTTGTCTGTCTAATTACGGTTGTGGTTTTTGTATACGGAAAGCTAAAGGCGACAAAAGTCACAAACAGGTTATCTGGATTGTAAAAAATAAAAACGCTTTTAATAATTTCCTTAGCCTCCAATCAGTAGATAGTAGATTCACTTCCTATTTTTATTTTTCCTATTTTCACGGTCCTAGCATGCGTGTAATTGTAGGCTAGATTAATCATTATTGTACCCGTTCCCTAATCAGAGTCATATGTTGAGTAAGTCATATGTTGACCAACCAGTCTTTTGTTGGCTGTACAATAAGTAAAACATCAATACTATATGTTTGTTATTGTGTCAAGTAAAATCACAGATTGATTATTCTGTATTATGGTATAATTGGGTTGAAAATATGACTAAAGCACCATAGTTTTAGTAGAAACATATTAGAAGTAGGCGTAGGGTTCACCCAGCAGCTTATTAGTCTGAATGATTGAATATTGCAAATAGGCTAATATTATAAATAAATGACAAATCATACATTTCCTAAGATAAATTAAATTAAAATAACATAAAACATGTGATATTGTAAGCCACACAGATCCTTATTGTAAAGTGTTACCGAATTTTTTTCTCTTTGTCTCTCTCTCTAGTGCTCTTCCTCTCTCTCATTCTCCACTTCTCCCTTTCTGCCTCTCTCTCTCTAGCACTCTCTCTCATTCTCCGCCTCTCTGTTTTCCACCTCTCTCGCTCTCTCTGTCTATGCCTCTCCCTCCCCCTCCCCTCTCTGATTAAAACGGCGCGTTTCCGGTGGAGCCGGGGCTCCCAGCCGTTAATTGAACTGTAAATGTTATCAGGAATAAAAGGCAGCGCAGATCAATGACACCTATTAACGCCGCCCCCCCCTCCTAATGCATCTAATCGCTCTTCGTGGTGTGTGACAGTTGATTGCTCCTGCTGGACAGGGGGGGTCGGGGGCCATGGGGGGGGCGGCCTGGGGGGGTCGGGGCTTCGGGACGGTCCTCCTTCTGTTTTAATTAAAAAACGTGTCAGAGGAATTAATCTTACCCACCCACCCACACGCAGGCCCATTTTTGCTGCCGTGTAATACAAGGTGTCTATCGCTGACGGAGGGGGGAAAAAACCCCAATCATTTTAATTAGAGCCAGTTGATTTAATTGCCATTTTCTTAGGATAAATCGAAGCTTTTGTAATTAGGAAGCCCGCCCCCACCCACCCCCCCGCAACACTGTATTCTTTAACAGCCTCTGCCGCTGTTTGTTTAATGCGTCGGTGTTAAATGCGACCGGCACGCCGGCGGTGCTTCGGCGCTGATTGGAACCTGGGGCGGTCCTGCGGCAGGCGGAGAAGTGTGAGGTCAGCAGGGCTGCAGGCATGCAGCTCCCAGCGCTACTGCGCTCTGTAGAATTCCTCCCTTTCCCGCTCTTTTCCTATGTCAGGGGATGATTGGCGTTTAGAGGGGCGGTCTCTGCGCGCCTCAGGGTAGAATATGTGTATGATAATTTGATGCACAATGTAAATGCGTTTCAGATTCGGTGTGTCGATGCAATTTACTGGGTGGACAATGATGGGTTTTATGAGTTGTTTAAAAACCTTATCAGACTTATATCTGATAAGGGTGGGTTGATGATCAATGTTTTAGATTTTTTTCACCAGTTTTTAATTATGTTCATGTGTTTATTTCAGTTTTTTTCAAATAGATTGTGTAATTTCAGTTTTTTCCTTCTACATATAGCTAATGTGAATTAATGGTAGAACATTGCAACGTTTAAATAAAGTAAAAATCTCTTTCTCTTCCTCTCCCCTTTTCCTTCACCCTCCCTCTCTCTCTCTGTCTCTCCTTGATGCAGCTGATTGGCATGTTGCTGGCCTGCTGTCTGTCGCGGTTCATCACTGCTAATCAGTATGAGATGGTGTAGCAGTGAGGCTGTGTGTGAGTATAAACTCTTCCAAGACGCTCACTGACACTGGCTCTCCACTCCTCAGGGTTAGGGTTGAGAGAGCACAACATTTAATGAGCAGCCCAGTTTAAGTAATGCCAGGGATTATTACACTCATACAGGTTTCTACTGCACTCATTAAGAGTCCCACTACACTCATAGATTCCCTCTGCACTCATACAGATTCCCACTACACTCATACATATTCCCACTACACTCATACATATTCCCACTACACTCATACAGATTCCCACTACACTCATACATATTCCCACTACACTCATAGATTCCCTCTGCACTCATACAGATTCCCTCTGCACTCATACAGATTCACTCTGCACTCATACAGATTCCCACTACACTCATACATATTCCCACTACACTCATACATATTCCCACTACACTCATAAATTCCCTCTGCACTCATACATATTCCCAATACATTCCCACAGATTCCTTCTGCACTCATACATATTTTTTCTGCACTCACACAGATTCCCACTACACTAATACAGATTCCCACTACACTCATACATATTCCCAGAACACTCATACAGATTCCCTCTGCACTCATATAGATTCCCACTACACTCATACATATTCCCACTACACTCCTACAGATTCCCACTACACTCATACATATTCCCACTACACTCCTACAGATTCCCTCTGCACTCCTACCGAACCCCACAGCACTGATGCATTGTCGCAGGTTGCTTTCACTGGTATGTTGCTCTGACTGTCGTTCATACACTGATCCTTCAGACAGAGAAAACAGAGCTCAGAGCAAACAGAAATAACAGAGAGATCAGAGGAAAAGCAAAGACAACAGAGAGGGTGAGAGAGAGAGAAAGAGAGCAGAGGAAAGAGAGAGAGAGCAGAGTGAAAGTGAGAACAATGAAGCTACCACACATGTCTCTGATATGGAAATGGGGCCTGTGATATGGGGAGAGGAAAGCACCATCAGACTAGTGATTAATTATTGAGGCGGCCTGCTGGCTGAGCAGCAGAGTGTTGTGTGCATGTAAGAGTGTGTGTGTGTGTGTGTGGTGCTTGCATGCGTGTGTACGAGTGTGCCTGTGTGTGTGTGTGTGTGGTGCTTTCGTTAATATGTGTGTGTGTGTGTACGCACGCACCTGTGTGTGCGTACTTGTGTTGCTTCTGTGTGTGTGTCCATGTGTATTCCTTGTCTCTATGCATGTGTGTGTGTGTGTGTGTGTGTGAGTGTGTGTGAGTGTGTGTGAGTGTGTGTCTGATAACCACAGAGCTGCTCGGTTATCACACACTCACACCTTCCCACCAGTCTCTCTAATTGCCAGGCCCTGACAGCGCTGCTCAGGATTATAAATAATGCTGTTTGCTTCTCAATTAACTCCCCGATTTATTACGTTCCGTCCGCGCAGGCTGCCTGCTATGATAATGCGTTAAAGCGGCAAGCCCCGTTCCCGTTTTTCCTCCCCATCCCCAAGCCCTGGTGGAGAAGGTCTTCATCCGGGACACTTAGAGGGTTCACCAGTGGTCCAGTGGGGGTCAGGAGGAAATGGAGGCAGCGTTTTCACCCGGGCAAAATGCGGAACTTTACACGGTTACGGTTTGACAGAGGAGCGATTCCAACAGCGGTCTGTCCCTCACGTGATCAAAGTAATTTAGAAGGCGCTTAATGATCACATATGGAAGATGCCGAAGAGGTGCTCCATCTTGACAACAGCCGCTAAAGCAGCAGCATATCTCCAGCTGCAGTGAAAATATCTGAATTAGAATGCCAGGGAAGGAGCAGATACATATTTGAGGGGGGGTTTACATTTTTATTACCAGTGGGCTATAGAAGATATTTCTGGTTGACAACAACCTAGGTGCACATCTTGCACTAATGTCAAATAGCTATTTTTCCACACAATCTATATATGGAATTGTGATGGATTTAGTAGCGGTGAATCAAACGCGGAGGTAGGGGGATCAGAACAAGTCACCCACGCAAGTGAGGACCACTAAGGGAGTACTAACTATTAATACAAAGAAAGAAAAAACAGGAAATAATTCCTTGTAGCTAAACAGCCAAATGAAAATCAACCCAAGAAAATAGGGTGAACTAGAATATACGAGTGAGAACACAAAACTAAATCTCCCGAGCTCAATACTGGAGCTAAAACGGGAAACTAGAAAAAAAAAGACCTTCGGCACGTAACACTAAAACGGCCGGAAGAAGGTTCTGTGTTATGAGCAGAAGACGACGAAGAGCTTTAACGTTACAACAAGCGCTGATTATTGGACCCAGAATAGGCCTTCCTCCAGCACTGTTAAGGACCCGGTCGTGCTGGATGCGCGTTAGGAGCAAGGACTGGTGGGAGAGAGTGGTGCTAAATTAATTCACCGATTCAGACCGTAGACTTGTGGACACCAAACTGGTTCGCTATCAGCCTGTACTCCCCGCAGCTACCGACTTTGTACAGCGCTATTGCGACTCTCATTTGAAGAGGTACAGCTGGACGCACTGTCACTTCGTCAGGGCTCATTATGTTCTGTACCAAACCACAAAGTTTCATAAATGATCTCCGAGCCTTACTGAAGTTGCCTCTCCATTCTGAATCGGTGAATTAATTTACCATATGACGACGAAACCCATAAGAGCATTATTGAGTGCATGTAAACGTGCTCATTATTTCCGCGTTTCTAACTTTTTCCCCATCTATGAGATGAAGTATATTCCTCTTTATTATTTCGGATAACATCAGGAGGGTTTCCTCCTCGCTCCAGAAATGACTTCTCCCGTTGGTTGACATCTCTCTCTGACCTCTCAACTGTTTTGACGTTAGCGTTACGTTACTAACAATATCCGGAATGGCTGTTGCTGTCAAACACGCATATGCGCAGATTTTAAAAAACGAACTAGATCGGAATAAGCGTTTACATGCAACCAATAAAACGAAAAACACGGCAGAAATTCAGGTGTAGTTATCGGATTTCTCATATTCCGATATGCTTATCGGAATATTGAGTGCATGTAAACGCACCCAGTAACCCACGAACCAAGACAGGAATAGTTTAGCAGGCTATTTCATAGAAGCAGATTGCAGATTGCAGTTGGTACATTCCTAGATAAACAGTAAACACTAAAGTTTCAGTGTTTATTCAGCGCCAGCAGTGTTTGTATGAGTCCGAAAGAGATTAAATTTACAAAAACAATGAGTTGATTCAACACTAAACATTTTGCAGTGTATGCAACACGATTAGCCAAGGTGAGCTTCTTCCTATCTCTGGCCATGTATGGGTGGGTGTGGTAGTTACAGGCAGGCACTGTGTACAGTGTGCATGATGTCAGCACTCTCTTTCTCTCAAGAGGAAGCCCCACCCATGTGAGGCTGCGAGTCGTTATCTGATCCTGTACATTATTGCCTTTCAGGACGATGAAGAGGAGGCATACATCACGTTTGAAGACCGATGGGAGGACGGATACTCCCACAATGCTAGCACACTCCATTCTTGTATTTATTTTCTCTCTTCTCTTTCTCTAACTCTCTTTATCCCTCTCCCCCTTCCCCCTCTTTCTTTCTTTCTCTCTCGCTGCCTTTCTCCCTCCATCCTTCTCCCTCTCCCTTGTAAATTATCGTAGTGTATCATTCCTTAACATGCGGTTGTGCCATGAACACAAGCTTTCTTTCAGGATATTCATGGAAATTAAATGTAAAGACAAGCGCAGCCACTTTTTGCAGACAAAGGCCTCGTTTCCAGTCTCTCCGTACATGGATGTGCATGCAGCACACATTTCATTTATAAGCATTAACCGTATTTCTCAGAAAACGCATTAAAAAACTCAACAAAATAAAACATAAAAAGTGGCTTTAATATGTTTGTTTCCCATCTTTGCAAACCATAGTTTAATAAATATGGTGATATTTATATAGATACTTGAAAATGTAAAAGGATAGACTCATTTTAAAGACATGACATTTGAAGGGAGTTGTAGTCCTGGATGTAAAATTACAGCCTTCTTTTTCTTTTTTTGACATGCATTGCATCTGCTTTTTGCTGCTAGAGTATAAGGATTATATTTTCAGCACCCAGTTTCAGCGTTAATACTGCTCAAAATGAACTGTGCCAGTTGCTTTAAGTGGATGTGTTTGTGTTGCTTTTTTAAACTTATTTTTCTGTGTTCAGTTCGGTCCGACACTCAGTGAGCTCTCCGATTCTGCCCCATTACCTCTATCAAAGCCATTCATTTTTCAGTCTTGTACATTTTCAGTGCAAACGCATACATACACGCATCACACACACATACACACACAGCTGCCATGTGTGTTTCAGCTATGGTCAGAGGCTTGACACTGCTATACACTACAATGCTCAAATACACTTAACTACCTTATCCTCTTTATATTGTACACCCCACCCTGTGTATATTTCCATGCTCTGGTTTTGATTAGAGACAATTTTATCCACAGGATCTACTGAGAGAAGACATCAGGATGTTAGTACAGGTGTACTTGGAGCAAAAGGGGGAGATGAGAGAGAGAGAGCGAGAGAGAGAGGAAGAAAAAAGAGACATGCTCTCATAGTTATCATTGAAATCATTAGTTCCAATGGGGGGCAATTGGACACAGGAGGATCTCTAACACCATAATCACTGTCAGCTTTGATGAGGAGACCGAGAATGGCCCGTTAGAGTCCCCCTCCCAGTATCACTGCTTGGATTCTAATGCAGATCTCTCGTCCATGATTGGTACAGTCCCTGGGAAGTGGTATGCGCATGCCAGGCACTTTGCCCAGAAAGAGCAATCTCATTTCTTTACTTTTTGAAATGGGTTTTTCTGCAGTTAGAGTGCTCCTGAAAGGCCGTGCCCTTGGTACGGATTGCACTAGGCAGCATGAGATGCCTCAGAAAGCCCTGTTATGCAGTATTGCGACATTCTGGCAAGCAAGAAACACACCTGTTCCAAATTTGTCTCCTCTAGGCATGAAGTCCAATCCTGACTGAATTGCAAAAGCCATAACAGGACAGAGTGCCACCATCTGGTAGGCATATTGCAAACACTAATGCCAATCAGATTCCACAGTGGACGTGGGATTGGCAGGACATGTGTGGTCACTTGGTGTCCACTTTAAGGGTGAGAGCTGGCCCTGGGGAGAACAATAACATTCCCCAGCATGCACTGTTTTTTTTTTAAACAAATATTTAATCAGAGAGCCTAATCACAAAAGACGAAACGCTAAGATTAATTTATTGTTAAAATCAGTGATGAGGAATTTTACTCCACCCCACCTGCAATGTGGAATTCAGCTGCTATTAAGGAAACCCTGCATCCATAAAAAAAAACATTACTGAAAAGATGGTGGAGAAAAAAAGGACACATGCAGGACCTCCTATGAAGACTGATTTTTATTTATTTATAATTTTTTACATTCTTGAAGAGAACCATTGAAGTGTCAGCATTACTTCGTATGAGTAGGGTGAGACGCGGCGGGGTGGGAAAGGGTGGAGCAGGGCGGGGCTGCGGCTTGAATGACAAGGCCAAAAGAGGAAGGATTTAGTGGGCCGGGGCAGTGTGGGCGGAGTTCACTGAGGTCACTGAACATTGTAACTTATTTAATAATACTGTGATGTGCGTAACTCAGGCTGGGGGATTCAGCATACAGCCCTTCGTATCTCTGTGTACGTGTTTATTGCCTTGTTTTTGAAACGACTCTGCATACTCTGCAGCCCCATCTGTGTAGGTGGATCAGTATTACAAGTTAGTCTATTAAAAACACATGGTAGAGAATAGATACATTTCACACAATTCCAAAGGTGGACAAGCAGAATATTAAGACTTTGTATAGACTTTTTAAAACTGTCATCACCAGCTAGCATGCCAACAAAGTATGTTGATATTGTAAACAGTTGTGATCTCTGTATTAATAAATGTTCATTACAAATTTTTCCATTGGTCTGTCTTTGATTGGTGCATTCTGTGAATGATTCAGGTCTGCCACATTGGTGTGGGAAATAAGTAACATAATGATCCAGCTTGATACAATGAATAGAGACCACAGTGTGAATATTGAAGTGCATATAGTATGATTTGTTAAATTAATAATTTGGCAGATGCGACTGAATAAGAAGGAATACACAGTAAAATGTAAAATCATCTGATGGACTGTTTGAGTTGTATTAATGCTCAACATTTTACTATGTACGAGTACTATGAGGAACTATTTCTCGAGGATCAGTTTCCAGAATAAAATAATTTTCTGTCTACTGTAAGTTCAAAGCAGCACATGTGGTGTGTAAACTTTAATTCTCTAAACGCACTGTCACATGTTTAAAAATTCAGTAAATAATAAAGGAAAGCTGCCTTAATTGTTAAGTCCCACAATAATAATAATAATATGAACAATAATAATACCTTTTTATATATCACCTTTCATACATGTCAATAACACAAAGAGTTTTACTGAAGTAAAACCAGAGGTGGAAGGTTCAAGTTCAGAAAGTAAAAGTCCCCCCCAGTATTTTGTTCAAATCACCTGGATTTACTTTTCGCACAGTTCTTCAGCAAGAAGGTAGGACTAATTAGTGAAATCAGCTGGCTAAGTTCATGGATGGAAGAAAAACATGGCAGGACTTGGTGTTTCCACCTCTGAGTAAAACTATGCAATACTATAAATGAACACAAAGCAGGGATATGCCATTAGATTGGGCCTCATTTATCAATATGGTCGTAAAAAGTAGCGTATATTTGATGGATCCAGCTTGCGTACGAAATTCTCACGCGTGATTCATCAAACTTATGTAAATCACTGATCTGAGCGTAAATGTATGATAAATCAAACTTGATCGTATATTAGGACGCGCGTTCACATCATTTTGAATTGCCATGCTCACATTGGTTGCGACGTTCGTTAGGTCTTCTAGGCTAATAAAACTAGATCGGATTTATAGAAAAAATATTAACACTTTTTCGTCTTGCATACAACATGACTGGCGTAATTATTTTCATATGGCTGTCTCCAATAAATACTTATACAGAGGCTATGATGTAATAATTTTAACCGGCTTCTGCTTCATTCCATTTAGGCTGCACAATAGCGATTGAACCAATAGTGATTAAAAATCAACTTTTCAGATACTATTTTTGACAATTAGGATACACAACATAAGTCTACAGCCACAACACGTAGGTCAAGTGCATTTTAAAATATTGCCCAGATGCATTTACTGTTTTTAATATTTTCATAAATGGAATGACTTAGACGTGCCATTTTTATGATCAGGTACTCATTTAAGGCGAACTCTGATTTTAAAGCTCACATAAACCTTTTTTTTAATCACCTGTTGACTCTGAACAAAAGTTATTTGTTTTCATTATAGGCTGCACAACTATTACCTCGCTGCAACTATTACCATTGCATGCAATGCCGCTGCCTCGCCACTGGGGAAAAGCGTACGCAAGGTCGAGAGCTGTCGTGAGATTTCATCGTACCATACACCCACATTAATTTTGATAAATCCGTAAATTTCCCTAAAAATGGCCCTACGCCGTACGCCTGAATGATAAATGAGGCCCGTAGTCCTCTTAAAATATTCTTAAAATATACTATGGATCTCACCAAAACAAATGGCTTGCTGACTCAAATGAGGTTTGATACGGGAAAATCAAAACGGGTTTTATTTGGGATCTTTTCCTTTCATGAAGACACAAATAGTTTTATTTTTGAGAGTAACAAATTAATCAAAGCAGTTTCACAGTCCATAAAAAGAGATTACATGATTTAAAAGTGGATGTGTATTGTACAGTTGCGTTCATTTCAAATTCATTGCTGCAGTGTCTGCATTTTGTTTCTGGAGCTACCAATGCTCAATGGCTTGTTTAATTGACTAGCTTATCCACATAGCCTAAAACACATTACAAACAAAAATTCTGCTAAGTTTGGATGGTCCTGTTTGTAACCTTAGGCTTGTCAGTGTGAACTTGACCATGTTACATACTTGCAGCCAAATCCTGATATCTTCGGTGCTGTGTGAACAGTCCCTTTGGGGAGCTGTGTGTCTGGTTTTCAGAAATCTCAGAGCGGAACAGTCCATGCAGGAAATTCAGGTGTAAAAGAAAAGCATGCTGTCCTCCGCCTGAATGTGTTCTTTGTGGAGTACACAAGTTGAGAGACCATGAGTTCATGGGGAGTTCACAGAAAATTATTCACATTGTAAATTCGCTGGTGGTAAGGTGGACTCCTGCCGAACTCAGGCACATTTGTTACATTGTTGTGAAAAAATAAGAGAAACATCTTGAGAACAGCGGGGGTTTGCTGAATGCTGGTCAATTCAGAAGAGAGGCATGGAATTGACAGCTCCAGGACTATGGTATTGATTGGATAATTGTAAAGAAACTTGGGAAACGCTACCTAAGCTCTCAAAAACTCTCATGCAGACACACTTCTGTAAACACATGTAAACATGTATGTGCACACACACACACACACACACACACACACACCTTATGGGAGACAGCAGGACAAAGAAACTGAAATAATGTTGCTTTAATAAACTGAAGGTTGAAATGTCTTACATCGGCGGTCTATTGACTATTTTCTCTCCTATTGTTGAGACAAGGATTCAAGGTAATGCTGAAGCTGTTCTGAACATTGATGTAAGGTAAAGCATGAGTGTTGTTAAATTCACTGTTTTCAAATAAATAATTATGTAAGATAACAGGCTATTCTTTGTACATTATCTAGTGTTCATTCTACGCGCAAAACCTAATAATATGCTGGGAACACAAATTTCTCTCGTAAAGCAATCAAGGTGCGTTGACTTTCTCTGCGATACGGGGAAAATTCATCCTCTATCGTAGTTCTGTCTAACAGCACTAGATGGCAGTAATATATCAATAAAAAACGTAATGTACAGCACACCAGATAAGCTGCGATTGTCTTTCCAGAACGCTTGGGTCGGCAACCTTGCAACGCGGTTGTATAATGATACATGTAATGTTAATACCACTCGTTTTAGCCTATATTAATCAATACCACGCGGTTTATATTGAATCATGTCATAGTTTAAACATAGCCTATATGCCTGCTATTGAAAAGGGAATTATATTAGCAGTTGCCGTTTAGGCTACTAGTAATAATTATTTCACTATTAACGAGATACTAGGCTATATTTTCTCCGTACGCTTTGGCTAATTGGGGGGATAAAACGTAGGTACAGGCTGAGTAGAGCTTTGAAAGGGTGACGGGCAAGGCGTGACTTTGGGTTGAACATTGGAGGGGTTGAGGTGAACACTCCTGTAGGCTGGGGGGTCTGGGGGCAAGCCCCCAGGGAGATTTTTTTTTTGTTGCAAAAAGGCTACTAAATGGCTTTTTCTACCAAGTTTTAAAAACCAAAACATACTGATTTTGTAGTCCTGTACAGTGCAGTCTGTAAGTATTTGGACAGTGACACAATTTTTATTGGTTTGGCTCGGTACTCCAGCACATTGGATTTGAAATGGAACTGTGGTTTTTACATCCATACCGGGTGAACCGTATAGCAATTGCAGACCTTTTTATATATAATTGGACAAATGAACATAAACTTAAATACAACTGAAATAAAGTCATCATATTTAATATTTGGTTGGCTGCATATTCCTTGCATGCCACAACTTCCTGATGTCTGTGACCCAACAACTTGATCTTATTTTCAGGTACTCTTACAAGCGATACTATGAATGGATCTCGATTGGAATTGGGGGGGGGTTAAGCTGTAAATTACGCTGCAACAGTAGAACACGTGGTTGGATAACTGGTTGTATGTCATCAAGGGTCTGAGGTATCAAACGAGTCTCAAACCAGATATGCAGATATGGATGGATCACTTTAAGGGTTGTTTCTCCTGACACATTTTCCTATTGAACTCTATGGGAAAATAAGTCAGGGGAAGAAACCCTTACAGCTGAAAGTCTGCACTTTTCCGAACCACATAGTCACTATTCCATTTCCAATCCAATGTGCAGGTGTACAGAGCCAAAACAACAAAAATTGTGTCACTGTCCAAATACTTACAGACTTCACTGTATTCCGAGCCTAAAAAGACCTGCATTACTTTTAATAGTTGGTCAAACATAAATAGAAAACCACCACTCTGAGTGTCCAGCATATTACCTTTCATGCATGGCCGTATCTACAATTGAGGACATGACCTCTGTATTTTTTATGAGTCCGAGTTGTATTCAGTGTAATACTGAATAAAAGTGGTGAACTACTGTACATAAAATTTCTTAACTTCGGCAAATATTTTGTACAGTTTACCGCTTGCACGCCCAATCCCCGTCATTACCTACTTCTGCGTGTGTGACCCATCCAGAGCAGGCGGATTCCGTCGTTACTACAAAATCTTTGCTCAGCAAAGATGACGCAGTGACGCTTGTGACGACTTTGCTGCGCAGCGGGAGTTGTAAATCAGACTGCTGATCTGAACACAAGCGAAGCATGATGTAGGTGTGGAGATATCTCATATTATAAAAAGTTGACTGCTTGTATAAGCAGATGCTATTCATCCCCAGAGATCATCTATCGATATACTAGCATTGTGTATATGTGTGTAGTGGTAGCCAAACATATAGCTGTCTGTTACACAAACCACTTTTAGTCAGACTTTACAGTGGTGATAGGCTAATTCAGGCTAACGTTAGCTAACGTAGCATAGACTACATTGACACGAGTGGTGATAGCCACAAAGCTAGTGGCCATTCATCATGAAATCATGACAGTCTACTACTCTCGTAGTGAAGTGGCTCGAATTCTCGGAAAAGCCGTCCGCTTTGTTATGACAGGCAGTTATGTACAACAAAACACATTGATTTAATGTTCAACTACAATGTCATATCGGCAGCATGGAGTGTGTGAGTGTGTGTGTGTGTGTGTGATGTTTCCTGATCATTTTACCCTCAGCAGGCTATGTCTAGTTTGCAGTGTGGATCGTTCAGTGCTGCACAGATAAACAATGAACCCGATTCTCTTGTATAATTACTGCTTGACATGAGTCCAAAGTGATTATCCTCCAACTTTTGCTCTCAAATCATCTTAAAATGCACAAATGTATATTAGAAAAAAAAATCTATCTATTTATTTATTTATTTTGGCGGGGGGGGGGGGGGGGCATGCCCTCAAACCCCCTTAGAGGGGTTAGGTCTCATAACCTCAGTAATTCTCAACTCCTGGATACGGCTTTCATGTTAACATCACACACAACTTAAACATAGCCTAGCCTACACCCCTCCCCTTAATTTGTCCTTCTTGACACTGCAGTGGGAGTTTGTGCTAGAAGCTAGAGCAAAGAGTCAACAAGCAAGGTATTAGCATTTAGAACAGAGCTTCTCTCTCTCAAATAAACGACCAAAAATAATACAGCATCCTTTTCCCCTACTCTCATCACGACTTGCAGGGCTCTACGCTAATTTTTTTTTTCTTCTAAGGAGCAGATGTTTTTCCAAAGTTAAAAAATTTAGGAGCACAATAATGCGTCCCAGTTAGTACTTCTCCTAAATTATTTTTCCAGTTACAACATCAATTTTCAGGAGCAAACGCTCACAAAAACTAGCCCTGACTTAGCTTTTTTCCATGAGAAATGTTGAGAGCAGTTTTCTCCATACAGGGCTGATTCTAGGAATAGACAATATAGGCGGTCACCACTTGGGCACAAAACCAAAAGACAGAATTAGAGAAATGGAGCACGTTGCATTCATGATAGTTGGCAGATCCTCCAGTGCAAGGAGCTACAAAAAATTGTATTGGTTCAGAGAGGTAGGTTAGTACTAACTCCACATCACTATTATCCACCTGCACCTACCCAATTAAGACCCTTAATATTTAGCCTAATGACCCAAGTAGCTACGAAGTTGTGGCGCTATCTGACTGTGCACATTGTCACTAGACATTACAGTTAGCCTATTCAGTATCCACTATCTTTGTTTCGCTCACATAGGCCTATTTCTTCCCAGGCAAGTGAAGTAGGCTAGCCTAGGCCACTTCTGGAAGCTTGTCACCTCTAGCAACTAAGTTATCGCGTTGTGTATTTTTGTAATTTTTTTGCTTCAAGCGGAATGAACGAAAAATAGCCTACACAATGTCGATATTATAGACATATAATTGAGCTGCATACTGTAGCCTACTACACTGCCATTTTAGTCAACGTTAACTAGATTCCGTACAACTAAAATGCAAGGTACAGTGAGCACCATAATGAATTGGGCATTAACTCATTTTTTGTTATTTTGGTTCTGTACTCTAGCACTTTGAGTTTGAAAGGATACAATGACAAAAGATTGAAGTGCAGACTGTCAGCTTTAATTTGAGGGTATTTTTTATCAATATCGAATGAACCGTTTACAAATGATAGAACCTTTTGTACAAAAAGGTTATATAACCTTCCCCACCCCACCATTTTCGGGCATCAACAAATATTGGACAGTTCAAAATAACAAAAAATGTGTCACTGTCCAATGAATTATGGCGCTCACTGTAGATAATGAATAGGCTTTTAATACGTTTTGGTACATTCAAAACATATTGTGTTAGGTCGGCTAAATTAGCCTGCGACTCGCCACCGCTGTTCGCTGCGAATTGTTCTTTCGTCCTTCGCTGTAATTCGTAAGTAATAATAGCCTGCGTCTTAAATTTGGTTAAAGTTTAATTTCTCGTTTACAGCTGAGTGGGCACCTATAGGGTTAAAAGCGACTCCGTTTTTTGCTATTAATTTGGCGGAAGTCCTGGAACCCGTCTTTCCAGCCGGTCTGGTTTGGCCAGTCATAACGAAACCCTGTGCCTAAGCAATCGGCGAACAAATCTCATTGGCTTAAACCGGAGGTACGGCCATGGGCTGATGCCTTCCCTCATGAATATTCATCAGACTCCTTGCAGCAGACTGTGTCAGAATCAATGTGATTCTGTCTTATATTTGACTTGAAAAAGTTGCTGATAACAAGAAAAAGGTGGAGTTTGTTCTGGATATGAGAGATCCATCCGATGTCTACCCCGAAACTGTAAGCTATTTAGCTAACAAGCAAGATAACCAATGTTGTACAGCTACCTGTGGTGTGTAATTGTGTGACAACAGCTAAGCTAAAGCTAGCTTGTGCCCTATACACCGGTAGCTGAATTAAATGCTAAGCATAGCTACATTTTGTGTCGTCCTGTGAACGTTAGACCTACTCTTTATATCACGCACATAATTCTAGGTAGCTACTTGGCTACTTTGGTCGTGTTTCAACCAGCCTTTTTAACAAACGTTTGTTTAAAAAAATGTATCTAGCTAGCCAACTTAATTTAACGCCGTTAGCTAACGTTACAACACTGATCCCTTACGGCTCAGTGCCATTTGGCGACCAAATGTTGCGTAAGTTATCTCCTTTCGTTCTGAGTGCTGGCTGCTTTGGAAGTGCTCACGTACCCGAGAAGCATACCAAACTCGACTTGTCTTTGATTTCAGGTAATCTGGTAGGACCTGCTTGGAGACTTGGGTTGAGGGAGAAAAAAACGTCGATGGACAGGTTCTGGGAACGCCCTTGCTCATCAAACCACCTGCTTTATAAGAGAGGACGTGGGAACTCGAAGTCATAGCGACTTTGCTATTCTCTGCAATAACAAGAGGAAACCTATGCTCAAGGGGTTGGCCCGTTGCACGGACATACATTGAAAAGAAGAACTGAATAGCGCAGTAACAAGTTTTGCACAGCAACGAGCTTTCCTTTGAAGTCAATTAGGCTATTACTAACGACTCTTGATTAACCTTTTCTTGGAACGGACAGAAAAAGGTTAGCCGACTGAAAACGATTGGACGGTGACACAAGTTGATTTGTTGCATTTGTTGCAATCTGCACTTTTCAAGAAGTTTGAGAGACGTTTCGATTGCCTTCTCGTCAAAATGATGCAGATTTCCGAATCCTACAGTCAGAAGAATTCCCTCTTCAATACCATGAACCGCTTCATCGGCGCGGTTAAAAACATGGACCAGACTGTGATGGTCCCCAGCCTTATAAGAGATTTGCCTCTGGACGAGGACAAGGCGGTTAACGACATCAGGGCAGCCAGCAACGGGCCAACCACCTACTTTTCTGATGGGGATATGTACAGCTACTACGTCCTGTTGAAATCCATAAAGAACGATATGGAATGGGGGGTCCGGCAGGCTGATGAAAGGCGGAAGGACATGCACGGGGTCGGTGCCCTGGAGATTTCCAGAATGGACGCCGAAGACGAAGAGGAAGAAGACCTGGAGAAAGTCTTTCGCTTCCACCTTAGCGGACTGCACACGGTTCTGTCCAAGCTGACGGGAAAGGCGAACACCCTCACCCACAGATACAAGCAAGAAATCGGTATCGGAGATTGGGGATATTAAGGCTTTTCCCCATTCGCCAATAATATTTCCCCGATGGCAGTCGAACTTTACGCAACTAATGAAGTTCCAATTGAACTGAATGGGAGTTTATCTATTGGGGATTACAGGTTGAGCTGTATAACTGGAAAAAGAAATGTAGCCTAGTCAATTTGCTTGACATGTACTGCTGTCGCCTTGAAGTTATGTCCCCCTATTTGCACTATTTTTGTATTGGTTGTATTATGATTGTTTTGCTGTCACATTGTGTACCAAATGCATTTATTTAAGCAAATGGTTTACCACTCCTGTGTTTTGAGAGTTGAACCTTTCCAGTTGAGTAGTGTCGCACAGCAGTGTGTGTGATGCACATATAAATATATATGCTTTTCTAATGATGCTGGACTGGTATCAGTCTCTGTATACTACGAGAGTCACCACTGCATACCGACTGATACATATCAAATGACGTCACAGTGGTATTGTAACACCCATGATTTGAATGTCCTGAAAAAATCTGTGAACTGGAATCTGCTGATAATTCTGTCATTTCGATGTATTGAGTAATGATGGGTTCCGTGAGATTTTATGGATGTTATCAATATGGTATAAATTACATGGTTTTAGTATTAAACTATTGTACAGAAAATAAACTATTTATAAATTTCAATATTGTTTTTTTCCTTGCTTGGCATGTACATTTGACTCAATGCAAATTTCTGTGCAGTACATTACAATCAATTATATCGCACTCTTATCCATAGCCACTTACAATGGTGTTAGTCTCAGGAATACTAAAGTGCAGAGGTGTAAAGTCCTGCCATGTGTTTCTTCCACCCATGAAGTCAGCCAGCTGATTCACTAATTAGTTCTACCTCCTGGCTGAAGACTTGTGCTAATTAGCAAATACAGGTGATTGGAACAAAATATTGGGGAGGACCTTTACTTTCTGAACCAGGATTTTACACCTCTGCTAAAATGCAATATCACAACGAAAGCACAAAAGGCCAAACTATAGACTTAATTGATGTGTTAACTGAACAAACCAACAATTGGTGTTATTAAAAGTGAATGCCACAATTTAACAAACCTATATTTACACAGCTATACCTATAAAATTGCTATATGAAATCCAAAAAGAGGGGCAGGGGAGCAATGATGCAGTCTGGAGAGGTGGGTATTCAGTCTACATTGGAAGATGGGTAGGGTTTTTGTTGTCCTGACAACAGTGAGAAGCTCATTCCACCACCAGGGGGGTGGGGGCAGAACAGTGACCAGGTAGTACAGGCACACAGTGGGGAAGGAGGTGCTAGTTCAATTTTTGCATGCAATTTTAGTTGGTATCGGATGAAATTAAAACAACCTAGCCACCAGTTTGTCAACGTATTATAAAACTGGCCTCTTCCCAGAATTTTGGGATAATTAATTTAATTTATAACGAAGATGAGATGAGATTAGAATTCACCCATAAATGTGCATTGAAATCAAGGACAAAGCTGACAGTTTATTTTGGAGATGTTTTGAATTGCCCTTGTCTTCTTCCACACACAAGCTCATTCTATTGAAAGAATGCTGTCATGCCACAATCCAGCAAGTTGAGGTAATCTTGCCTCATAACAATCTTCAGAATGAACCACAGTTTGCTGCTGTTTAGACCTTCAGGTCAATGACCTTCTTTAGGTGCTATTAAAATGAAGAAGAAAAAACAGTAGGCTACAGAGATAATCACTGCCCAAGTAGCAGTGACATTATGCTGAGTCCATTTGAAAAGTTTATGCATTTATTGAAACTCCACATTAATTCCAAATTTGCTTTGCCCATGTGTCCATATCCAAATAGGAATCATATATGCTAGTCTGACAGATGGAGTTTGTGGGGATTGCTGTCATATGGCTAGGAAAGTCAGTCTGGGAATGATACTCTATGCTGCAGCCACATTTAGAATAGAAGACTTCTTCATTATTTAGCCCTTGTACGGAAATTTCAGAGATCCCTATTATGGGTGTGTCCTTGTTCCAACCATTTTTTTATTAACAGTCATGCAACAAATACCTGTACCTGAACAGCATTTTATCTCTATTGGTCAGAATTGTCCAGGAATGATCTCACAGCTACATCCAATGTCCACAGCTGGTTCCACTAGCCAGCAGTGTGCCCCTGGATAGCCTTGAGCCTGGGTGTAACAAACAACACAAACCCAGAAGAATAAACATGTAGTCCAATCAGATAACACCAAACATGCACCATGCATAGGAGAGGTATACATATTTTTTGTGTATTTAAAATGATATGCTTGGATTTTACTATTAAACATAGGGCCAGATTTACTAAAACCTTTAAGCACACGCAAAACCAATGGCATGACCTATGATTGTATTTGTTTTGCACCAATCATTGGTTGTGTTAAAAGTATAAAGTCCAGGGGTCAAAAATTAAAAGTCCTGCCATGTGCTTCTTCCACCCATGAACTCAGCCAGCTGATTCACAAATTAGTTCTACCTCCTGACTGAAGAATTATGCTAATGAGCAAATCCAAGTGATTGGAACAAAATATTGGAGATGACTTTTACTTTCTGAACCTGGATTTTACACTTCTGGCTATTAGTTTAGCATGTGTTAAAAGGTTTTGCACATGCTAAAGGTCTTAGTAAATCAGGCGCATAGTGTTTTAGCAAATGTCTGATAGACTGAAACCCTCAAAAATGAAACATAATAAACTTAGTTCCTTGACATGCTTTTCAATCATTCTGCGGTCCAAGAAGCAAAAAAAGGCTACAGTTCTGGCTCGTACTGTGAACTGGAATGTTTTCCATTCTGTTTTATTTTGATGTTGTGTATCACATGTAATAGAGTTAGAGCCATACTTTGAATGTCTATCTATCTGTTCATTTGCTGATGCAATGTCACTTTTTCTTAGGCTTCTCCTTGGGCTAATAATGCATTACATGCTTGCTCAAAACATGTTCTGTTTCAACCCCTCTGCTTCTGCTTTGCCTGGTTTGTTCTTCTCAGAAATTAAAATATGGACATGGAAGCTATCCAGTCTGCCTAAGTAACAGGTTGCACCATTAACTTAGCAATTCTAGCTGAGGTTAAGCATGAGCAGTTTGGGAAACTTTCAAACTTGCAGTTTGGAACTGCTTGATTTTTCTAACTATTTTATTCTTTGAAATTCTGCATAAATCTGCCGTCCTTCACTTGGTAATCAACATTAATTACTCAATTAAGCACGATGGGGGTTGTAAATATTTCTGTCATTTCTCAGGATGACTGTGCATATGCAGTGTTTGGCAGATGCATGCGATTTCCTGTCGACATGTAGGCCTACACCCTAAGATGTACACTTGTTCTGAGATATTTTTGTGACACATTCACCAGAGATTCCAAAAAGTTCATCAGTTTATTCATTTTACACATGTATTTAGGAATAGTAGAATTGCTTATTATTAAGGAAAAGCAAGATGCAGAATACAACACAAAAAAAAAATGAATTTTCACACAAACTAAAACATATAAATATACAAAATTGAAGAATTTGATTTAATTTTGTTTAGCTAGCTACTTGATGTATCGTATTATTGTACATTTCTGAGGTTTTGTTACTTTGTTTTTGTCTTTTTTATTTTTTTACTGTTGCCATTAAGTCACTTCAAATATAAATAGGCTATTTGTAAATACCCATTCTGGCCTTCTCACCTCTTTTACACATTTACCAATTTATTTTTAAATAGTATAATAGACTCTCTAAGAGAGATAAAAATTAGAATAGAAAGAAATATTAGAGAGAAAGAGAGAGAGAGAGAGAGAGAGAGAGAGAGAGAGAGAGAGAGAGAGAGAGAGAGAGAGAGAGAGAGAGAGAGATGTACCGTTATTGCGTTTTTCTATTTGTCCCTCGACACGCACTGTAGGAACTCATCGTAGACCGTTAGCTAGTTCACATGATGAATTTTGTAACTATCAAATCATTGGCATTTAACCGTAATTTACATTACAATGGAAAATAAAGACATTAGTCAACCCAGTAACGATAGCAGTCGCTGCACCTTCTTTAACTCTGATTCTGACGACTATCGATGTGTAAGTACAAAATGAGAAAGTTGCCTACTACCTAGCCTAGCTTAACTAACATTAGCTAGCTAAATTAGCTAGCTAGTTTGCTTGTGAGTTAGCTTAGCTAGCTAACGTTAGCTTCCTTGAGTAGAACAACTGCATTCTGAATGAACAAGGATTTATTAAAACAGCTAGCTAACTACTTCGCTCTATAGCTAACTAACCAGCTCCGTTAACAGTAGTTTGTCAGTTTTGTTTATCAGGTAATTAACTAGCTAGCTAGCCATCATTTATTTTTAAATCGTAACGTTAGCTAATACTAGCGTGCTAACGTTACTCATATTGCGGTACGGTGACGAAACATGTAGCAGATTTTCTTCTTCTTCTATACATGTACAGTTTAGCAGCTTGCTAGCTAACCGCAGCGATGACTGCATCAGCTAGTCAACTGTCATTCTTACTGGGTAGTTCGTGTTTATATGGTTTACTGTGGTTTCCATTTAAACTGCGATAACAATTTGTTGTGACTCGTATCGTGCTAGTTAACTGCTGTATTCAGACAGACAGGTATGCATGTTTACAGTGCTAGACGGTGAGCTTAATGTTTAACGTTAGCTACAATAACGGTTAACGCGAATTGCCTGTTTATTGAAAATAACGTCAGCTAGCTACACACCTTGGGACTGAGAGTGTGCATGAAGTTGTATCCGATTCCTTCCGATGCAAAAGAATTTGATGTCATATTCTTTCGTATCTTCTCCTGTGTCAGTATGTGCCGTGTTTGACCTGTTTACATGGGGTATATCATAAATGCAAACAACAGCAACGACAAAACAGTTTGTACGTATTTAGAATACAATCGTAAATGTTTTTTAACCCTTGTGTGGTGTTCGGGTCAGTGGGACCCATTTTCAATGTTTACCAAAAGAAAAATGATACAATTATTTTGTTCAACCTGACTCATTGGCCGTGGCTCACTTTCTGTGTTGAACATGTAAAAGAACACATTTTCATTGAGTGCACTGTGCACACGGTGCACCCCCCTACACATTTATATTACATATGTGGTGTCCGGGTCTAGTAGACCCGATGGTAATACAAGTGTAGAAATTGTAGGCGAAAACAAGTAAACATAGTAAAAAAAAATGAAACAAAAAGGTTTGCTGTGTACCTACTACCTGCGCCTGCTGTGTGTGTGTGTGTTTTTGTGTGTGTGTGTGGTTGCTCTTTTATATTTGCAGCATGTTTCATAGATTGAACATGATCACCATTTTATAGGCATTATTGGGACAAGTGTCCCAAGCCAAGTCCCATCATCACCCACCCAACCTTCACCAATACACCCCAACCACAAGGTTTCAACATAGCACTGAGAACCTGTCTGCTCCCTCATTTTCCCGCACTCTTCACCCACCGTAGTGTGTGTGACACGACACAATGTCTTGTGGGAACCTGCACAATGTTATTTCAAAACAATCTAAACCAGGGCTGCCTAACCCTGTTCCTGGAGATCTACCATCATGTAGGTTTTTATTTCAACCCTAATTTGGCACACCTGATTCTACTAATTAGCAGCTCAATCATATCTCTAGCTGTGGAATATGGTGTGCTTTGTTAGGGTTGGAGTGAAAACCTATATGACGGTAGATCTCCAGGAACAAGGTTGGGCAGCCCTGATCTAAACATTCAATATTTTCTCGCATTCAACCCCAGCTGAAACTTGGGGGAGGGACACAACAAATAAATAGCTTTGCATGTGTGGCTACTTACAAGAATCGATCAGTATGGCAAAAATAATCACTGCTCACAACCAGGGGCGGCTGTGGCTCAGGAGGTGGGGCGGCTGTGGCTCAGGAGGTAGAGCGGGTCATCCGCTGATCGCAGGGTTGGCGGTTCGATCCCCATGTCCACCTGTCCACATGTCGAAGTGTTCTTGGGCAAGACACTGAACCCAAAATTGCTCCCAATGAGCAGGCTAGCACCTTGCATGGCAGCTGCCGCCATTGGTGTGTGAATGGGTGGGAGGCCATTGTAAAGCGCTTTGGATAAAGGCGCTATATAAGTGCAGTCCATTTACCATTTACCCTCATGTGGTGTGTAGACCGGCATGATTTTGTGTTCAAAATGTGTCATTCCAATTTGTTCAGTTCAAAGCAATAAACATCAATAGTGAGGAAAACCTTGTTTCATTTATATTTGTTCAAGATAAACATGATTTATTTCTTCCATGTCTTAATAATTGTTTTTACAAAAATCACTTTTAAAGCACATTTAAAGCACTTTTATTGATAAATGTGATCTAGCAGAGGTAAATGGTCAATATTAAATATATGCGCTCTATATTGCTTGTAATTGAGATAAAGTCAATATCTGTTAAGTATTTTTACATAAATTGTTATGGCTTTATTGTTTTAAAAACCCAATAATGTTGTGGGTTCACCAGACCCGTGAACACTGGGTGAGTAACAAAAACATGAACACCACACAAGGGTTAAAATGTGAAAATATATATTTTATGTTTTCACTTGTACTGGTACATGTTCTTAATGGGTTTTTAGCATCACTGTCAGCTTTGTATTTAGAACATCATAGGGGAAATAAAGATGACAACATCTTGTAGGTACAATGATGGGGCTTTAAAGGAGGCCCCAAAAGAGCACTATAATTCCAGGTTTAAAAAAATAAAATAAAAAAGTATTTGTGACCAAAGTCTCAAACATATGTCAAATATGATATCCTTTCCCAATCGGCAGTTTTTTGCAGAACATTTTAGGGAAATGTGAGATGCCAAATTCAGACAATGTCCTCATTTACAGCATACACATAAAAAAATGTAGGCTAACCCTTGGTTGTTTACTTTAACCCTGTAATGTTAACCATTTCACCAGCCTGAAACCTGAGCGGAGTATCCCTGTACTTATGGACGAAAATAAACACTGGTGGCCTTCATAATTTTGTCATTGCGATTACCTGACATGACCTGACAATTGTCTTTGAACCAGGGTCGTTTCTAGACTGCTTTCATTGGGGGGGCATGAAGAGATGTGGGTGGGGCACAAGGCGGGGACGAAGTAGTGGGGAGTCTGGGGGTTCTCCCCTAGAAAATATTGAGCCTTTTAAAACTCATTTTCTGCATTTCTACACAATGTCACACAGGGCATTTTCTAAAATAAAATGTGTAATTTATGAACATTTTGTAGATTGCCCCCCCCCCCCAAAGCCTTAGATGAGATTTGAGATGCTTTCATATAAAGCTAAAGTATAGGCTAATCCATATATTAGTGGATAAGATAATGTTATTACATTTTAAACCCACCTCCACCCCCTCATCTTACAGGAGGACAACTTTATTTATGCCCAATAATACCAAATCATTATCTAATCTTATATGGAAACAAGTATATTAAAGATGAGCTATATTCCTTCATCATTTCAGTCTTTTTGTGCTATTTTCTATTTACATGTGAAACTACGTTACTGTAACTGGCTCATCATTTTCATTTATATTTTAGCCATACTCCCCCTCTTTTTTATGCCTGAGACGCCGGGGGGCTTGCCTCTATTGATGGCTGCTGTTTCGCCGTGAGAGTGATTGAGAACGTAAGAAAGAGAGAGAGACAGATATGATAGTGTATTTTAATATATGTGAAGTATTCCAAAGTGTGAGGAAAGTAGGGCTGACTAGCCAACACGCAGCAGTAGGCTAGCTAACACACACACACGAGCGCGCACACACACGTGCAGCCAGCTAATGCAATGCTGCAGATGTTTCACAGAATCGTAGCTACAATAACTAGGCTAGATACAACATGTAATCAATCTATTTAAAATCCAATCTCCCAGACGGAGACTCTCGCCACTATCCTCAACTCGCTGAGTCAATTAGCTAGGCTAGCGAATTTTCTATCCTAAGCAATGTGTAACAGTTACAGTTGTCAAGAAGAGACAGCATAGATTGATCAAAGAAACTGACCTCTCTCTCTCTCGCTGCGTCTCCATGTTTTATATGGCCAAACCAACCAATCAGATATTAGAGAAATATATTATTTCGATGTGGCATTTTTATGATTGGCCGAATCGTCTGAAGCTCTCATAGCCTACCTGTAGCGCCAACTTCATATTGTTGGATGAATTTTTTTTTGGATTTGGCTTTGGGGGGGCAGGCAGAGCATTTAGGGGGGCATTGCCCCCCCATGCCCCCCACCCCCCTAGAGACGGCCCTGCTTTGAACATTAGCACTGATGTAAATTTCCCCCATGTCGTGCATCCTGAAAGGGAGATAAAGAGACAACGCAGCTCCTTATCATACAAACACCTGGGCTGTACTAAACAAACTAGTTGATTAGAAGGTACTTTAGAAGATAAATATGCTGTAACCGGAAAGGTTACTGTTGTTAACAAAAGTTGCCAAGCACAAAATAGTTCAGTAGTCAATATGGCTTATTTTTGATCAATTAATGCATATTTCAAAAAGTGTGATTTAACAGTATCGGTTAATATACACGGAGCAACTATTTACAGTGATGTGAAAAAGAAAGTACACCCTTTCAATTCTATGGTTATGGTCATGTTAGGAAATAAGTAACCCTCATCTAGTCCTCACTAAGTCCTAACAGTGGTTAAATATAACCTTGTGAGAAATAACACAATATTTAATTTCGTCATTATTATTTCAACCAAAAATAAGCCAACGTGCAGAAGCCTTCTGTGAAAAAGTGCACCCCAGGATTCATTAGCACGTAGATCCTCTTTTAGCAGCAGTAACCTCCAGAGCTTTTCAGTCTTCCATTGCATGGGAGGAATTCTGGCCCACACTTCCTTACAAAACTGCTCCAGCTCATTGATATTTAAGGGTATTTGTTTAGCCCATTGCAACAGCTCAGTGGCTTGATATCTGGACTTTGACTTAGCCAGTCTTTTCTTTTTCAGCCATCCATTTGTAGATTTACGGGTGTACTTAAGATCATTGTCCTGTTGCATGATTCACTTTTGGCCAAGCTTTAGCTGTTGGACAGATTTCTCACATTTATCTTGAGAATACACTGGTGTAGAGGGGAATTGAAGGTGTACTGTGAGGAGACCAGGTTCTGTGGCTGCAAAGCCAAAAAGTTCTTCAATTTCTTTTTTTTGGAGAGAAGGGGTTTTCTTCTGGTTACCCTTCCATGAAGCCTACACTTGTTAAGCCTTTTTCTAATGGTGGAGTCATAAACAAATTTATCATGTTGACGGAGACCTGTAGATCCCTGGACGTAGCTTTATGGATTTTTGCAATTTCTTGGCGCATCATACGGTCTCATCTTGGGGTGAATTTGCTGGGAAGCCCATTGCTGGGCGGATTGGCAACTTTCTTGAATGTTCTCCATTTGTAAATGATCTTTCTCACTGGTGAATGATGGATTTCATATTGTTTGAAAATGGCTTTATAACCCTTCCCAGACTGATGAGTAGCAACACTTGCTTCTCAGAGATCATCACAGACATATTTTGTTATTTGATTGCTGTGTGAACACAAACCTGAATACTCCAGACAAACTTTCAAAGTTTCTGCTTTTATATACAGGTGGTCGCACTTCCTGATGATCAACTAATCATGTACACTTAATTACCAGCACCTGGTTCTCATTACTTTTTTAATTGATATGGAAGTAGTAAGGGTGCAATTTTGACACATGGCTTCTGCATGTTGACTTATTTTTGGTTGAATAAACAATGACAAAGTAAGATTTACACACTGGCTTTGTCCCAAATCACATACTTTGCTATGGACTCACATGGATAGGCGTGCTCGCTATGTGTGCTCGGAGCATGGAAGTATGCGGTTTGGGACACAGCAATTGTTTCAAGGGCAGGAGAAAACAGGCACAACCTGTGGTATTAATTCTTGCTACAAATGTTTTATAGAGCTACAGTAGGATAAAACGGGAAAAGTATATTGTAAAATTATGTACTTTGAACAAACATTGTTAAACGAACTAAAGAAGAAAAAATGCATTTCCCATATGTGCATATAGACTGTGGGGAATTCAAAATCCTACTACAAAAAACACAGACACTAAATACATAGGGGTGTGGTGAATCAGATTCTGTGTCTAGTTTCTAAATCAGATGAGTTTCACATTGCTGTGTTATGATACAACGTGTTGCTGGGTTATAATTATTACACGGACAGCCAAAAATGGGGCAAAACAAATCTCCATGCAAATATTTTTCTACTGCAAAAGCAAAGGATTTTATCTCAGTAAAAACGGGGTGGAATGGGACACATTCCTCAGAATGTCGTAAATCAGATGTGTTTCAAATTATGTAGCCTATGTGCCCTAGGAATTGTGGCTGGGATTTAAGTATCATAAACACACCTGTATTTGTATATTGGAGATCACAAATCTTGCTTTCCTGCAAAGGCAAATGATTCTAACTCAGTCAAGCTAGGGTGAAATGGGTTCTTCAGAATGTCTAGTATATTGCTCTCAGAATTGTGGCTGGGGTTTAACCTCACAATTTTGATTGAGATATCACATTTGCTTGATTTTGAGCTAGGAAAAACTATGTGCTCTTGATTAGCAGCACCTGGTTCTAATTGACTTTTTAAACTGCTATGGAAGCAGTCAGGGTGCACTTTTTCCGCACATTGCTTTTTTTGTTTTAATACATAATGACAAAGTGAAGTTTGTGTGTATTATGAGTGACATGAATGTTCGATTTATCTACTGTTACGACTTGGTGAGGACTAGATGAGGGTTAGTTAAGTTCTAATATGTAAAACCATAGAATTGAAAGGATGTACTTTATTTTTTATATCACTGTGTAGTAGGGCTGCACAATTAATCAAATTTTGGCTTTCCACGATTACTAAAGAAGAATAATCGAGAATGGCGATTTTGAAGGCAGTCTACAAATGAAAACTCTCAATTTACTGGACTCCCACTTTTCTCTGGTGTTCTATATAAAATCAAGCACTCCTATTTTACCTTCCTCACAGTAGAGGGTTAGGGTTAGAAAATGTACAAATATAAGCATTATTCTGCTCTTCTTTCAAAAAGTGCAATTAAGGTATTATGTTCTGAAAACCAATGAATAATCGTGTTAAATAATTCTGATCTCAATATTGACTAAAATAATCGTAATTAAAATGTTTGCTATAATCGTGTAGCCCTACTGTATAGTATGTTTTAATTAATGACAGGTCTATGATTTCCAGGCTTTTCAAATGTACACGTGTTGGTTTGGGGGTTTGTGGTGATAACACACCCAGAAGACCTTACATCATTCATTACCATCCTGCGAGCGATGTGGCAACTGTTTCTGCACGTTTGTGCAGGTTGAATTGTGCAAGTTGTCAGGTTTCTGCTTCCAGTCTTTCTTTTCATTTGTCCTCCCTTGACACCTCCGTCATCAGTGTTAACTACTGAAAAATGTGCTATCAATCTAGCTCGACAGGTTAAATGTGCGCATTAGATTTCAAAGCCAGAGATAAAAGATTACGTGCCGTACCCGATTTAGTTTCAGTTGCATTGCCAATGTGTGACCCAGAGGGCTATTGACTTTTGTTTGGTTGTTTCTGTAGAGCAGGAGGGTATTCTACGAAGGAAGCTAACATAGCCTGGGTTTTTTTTTTGCATTAGCTGGCTTCAGAAGCCTAACCACCGCAATCTGGCTTAACCAGTACTACCATCGTGCTTATCAACTTGCTAAGTGATATTTTGTAGGTTAAATTCGTTAGTTAGCCTAGTATCTTATTCATCTTACCACTCGTAATAAATAAATGATACTCTCAGTACATTTTTATACAGTTTATTTCTAATGTGACAAACGTACTACTAAATTCTAGAGCTCCTAAACTTTAAACTTGATGCAGCATGTTTAAAATCTTGCTGAAGCAATCACACCAATGTTTATTCATAAAGACAAGTCTCTCAAGCATTTATTGGAACTCAATTTTTGGCTGAACTCAATAACCTCGCCCTGCGAAGAGATTCCCTCACTATCCGCACATATTTCTACAGGATCCTTTGGAATGGAGACGCCTTTTTCCAAAGCCAAGGAGTTGTTTGGTCAAAGGGCGGTGCTTTTATATGTTTCAATCCGATAGACTAAACATAACCTGCCCCGGAGCAGGTTAGCCGTGCAGAGTAAGTTGCCATGGCAAAGTGAGTCGGCTTTGTGATACAGAAAACCCAGGGCTGAAGCTTAATTTAGTTCGCTATCCCCTTAATCTCGCTTCGTAGTACACCCCTCTGGTGTCTCAAATTCCAAACATGGAGGGTGTACTACGAAGTGACATTAAGGGGTTAGCGAGTTAACTTAAGCTTCAACCCTGGGTTTTCTGTATCACAAAGCCGACTCACTTTGTCATGCTATATTGCCATGACAACTTACTCTGCACGGCTAACCTGCTCTGGGGAAGGGTATGTTCAGGCTAACGGATTGAAGCATACAAAAGCACCGCCCTTTGACCAATCAACTCCTTGGCTTTGGAAAAAGGCGTCTCCATTCCTCTAGGATCCCGTAGAGATATGTGCGGATAGTGAGGGGGTCTCTTCGCAGGGCGAAATTATTGAGTTCCGCTAAAAATTCCTGAGTTCTGGAAAGAGACTGACAGAATATGCTATCTTTCAGAATCCGCTGATTTTAAACATGCTGTGTAAAGTTTAGGAGCTCTAGAATGTGCAATTGCCAAAAGTGTACAATATAGTGAAAATATAGATTTATTAATTATGAGTGGTAAGGTAAACAAGGTATTAACTAACGAATTTACACAATGAGGTTTACACACTGTTACCTCCCCGGCTTGGAGGTAACGGTGTTGCTTTTTGTTATTTTGATTGTTTTATGTTCTTAGTAGCAGTGTATGCTGATGGTTTTCGGTGTGTTTCAGCATGTGTGAATAATTCAAGCCATCCATTGGCTAAAGAGTCCACACACATTGTTCTCAAGGCCTTAATTGGCTGCTGATGGAAAGGAAACCACAAATACCTGCAGACACTAGCTTTCGAAGACAGGATTTTGACATCCCTCCTGTAGAGGAATATCACGCTCTTTTCTCATAAACCCCTTTGTAAGCACTCATAAAACCCCCCACAGCAGTGCATTCATCAGCATGGTGACCCAGGTGATTCAGGACACACACAAAGCTAAACTGTGAGAACAGTCACTAAGTAGCACACGCTGTCACTGCCTGACAACACCCACTCAGGAAAAACGTTAAATGGACTCTTTGAGAACAGCCAGTCAGTAAACGCACGCAACACACACTCTTACTGTCTGAGAACAGCCAATCAGTAAAAAACACAGAACACACACTGTCACTCTGATCACAGATATTCAATCAATGACACATTAAAGAGTGTTGTCAACATTTATATTCATAACTGTTAGAAGACGTCACACATTGTTATTCTGACCTCTAATTTCACCAAGTCTACATTAAACAAAAGCCACACTGTGACAGATGACTTCACCATTTTCTGCTTTGCTTGATGCAGGTGGTGTTGAGAAGGCAGATTTATGCATTAGTGCCAAGGTCATTATAACCTAGCTGTGCTGACAGTGTATACGTTTCCGGGAAGAGGTCACAGAGCTGAGATTCTCAGCTTGGCTGATGCAAGAGCTTGCAGCTCTGGTAACTTAATATGGAGGATGTGTTTACATTGCATGGCAATCAACTACACAAACTGTGCATTCTCTGCCCACCCTATCTTTTCAAAACAGAACAGAATTCTTAGTTGACCTCCCTGCTTAAATAAAGGTTAAACTTTCTAAAGATCCATGTTTATGAATGAAGTAGTAAATTAAAATCATGTTACTGTGTACTGTGACTGTAAAAATCTGTTTTTCAGCTTCTTGCAAAGCAATTCATATTTCAATAAGGAGAAATGTTTACAAATATTATTTTTTATAAGTGTTTTGCTAACCCACTCCTATTTTCTGTAATTAAGGGTATGTTTCTATTGCGTTTATGCCGACAGGTGGTAATTCTCACAGTGAAACGGGCCACAGCTACCTTTTCCTTAATAGGATGGTGAGTATGACCTTTGAGGTTATCATATTTTTATTCTTTTTAATGATTCTATTTCAAGTTTATCTGGCTCTTGGCTCCCAATGTAGACATAGTTTAATCCTTAGCCTCAGTTTAGCTGGCATGTTGCAAATTAAATGCCTTACTACTTCTCAGTAAGTCGAGTGTCTATGTGTTCGGTCGCATGAACTTACACACAGGATTGTTATGCGCGTTATGTTCAAGCACTCAGCGGGTTAATGAGTGTTTGGATGAGGGCAGAGAAAAACGCGGTCTTGCGTGGCTCCGGTGCCTGTGACTCAGTTTTTGTTGCTAACTGCTGTATGCACAGTGTTACATATAAGCTCCAGTTTGTGAAATATGGCGACGCCGAACTAGTACGGTGTCCTTTTGTTTAATCTTCCAACAGAATCGTTCCAAAACCGTCTAAACACTTTCCAAACATTACGCCCTCAATTAGCTAATTTGTAAACACTATCCACTACAGAGACGAAACATATCGCGTCAACAAAATTACGACAGAAGGGGCGAGAGGCTCGATCTGATTTTACTGGATTTATTTATTAATTTGTTTTTGCATTTCTGTACGCCTGTTTTTAACGAATAGGCTGAAGTAACAGCAATCCATGTTTATTGGACATGCTGCCCAGAATGTGTGCACTTTTGTATTAACAGAATGCTCAGCTATTCATTGACTTTAACTTTTTTCTTGTAATAAAGTTGAATTTTAAAAAATGTTGATGAAATCAGTTTCTTTTGTACAAAGAATATTATGTACATTTACATTTTAGCAGGTGCTCTTATCCAGAGCAATTTACAAAAGTGCAAGTACAACGATTTGATTATGCAGCCTATTTTAGACAAGTGTCATTTTCTTAGACTCATCAGTTGAGATTTTAAAATGTTGTATATGTAATGTATTTTTTTTTAATCCCCTTGTTTAAAAACATACGCAACATTCTTAAACAAGAGGTTATAGGCCTACCTAAATGTGTTTATGAGGTTCTTATGCAATCATTTAATTTCTGAATTGTTTCTTTGTTTAAAAAAGCAGCATTTGTTTTATTGTGGGAAAAAACGTATTGATTTACATGCAAGTATAGGCATTGGGTATATTTTTCATGGATTGCAAAGTTATAATTAGCGCCTCGACTTTTTTTGTCAAGAAGACAGTATACAGCATATTAATATTCATAGTAGGAAATGATATGAAGACACAAACTAACACTTTTTTGTTCGTTTTTTTACCACATAATGCAGAGAATTTTGTGAAGCGAAGTACTTCTTTTTTAAATACTGTTATTTACAGCATCCTGAAGCGAATGACAAGGTTTAGCGGGATTGTTTCCTGTAATACGTACTTGAGCGGGGCCATATTACGTGGAAATGTGCCACAAATGAACTGACTTAAGCTGAGCATGGATCAATGGGTAGAATAATGGCGCCCGGTCTAAGGCTGAGGGGATAAGTCATCTTAACGAGATGCTATCAGATGACTCAGTGCTGTGGAACAAAAACGCATGGCTTTTCCTTTAAACTGTGGAGGGGTCTTTCTGCATGATTCTCAAGTGTTCGCTTTCTCTTTTTGGAAAGGTGTTTTCACTTTTCCCCCTTTCCTTTTCAGCGTCTTCATGTTGTTTGTGATCTGGCTCCTGCGCCGATACCACTCTCTGGCTCAGGTAAGCATGTGTTTGTTTGTGTGTATAATGCTTGTAAGCTGACCTTACCCTATCTCAGTATCAGTGCCCCTCTGAGGCATACCAGCAGAGGGGGGGGGGGGGGGCAGTGGCCAGGCCACAGTGCTGGGGGCCAGGGAGTAACAGGGCCTACAGTCTCTCCTTATCGTATCACACGAGGTGCTAATCGCTGGGCCTCAGGTGTCTGGGAGCCTGGCAGGACTGGTTACTTTGACCCCTGGGCCTGTCAGGCTGTTATCCCTCTACATCTGGGGGTGGCCTGACCTTAGCCCCACTCCAGTAATGAATAGAATTTAATGTGATAATATGTCTCTGGGCCCTGAGAAAGAGCAGTGTCCGGTCCTCTGGCGAAACCACATCGGAGCACCTGCTTTGAAACCTGTCATTAGCGGTGTGCTATTCTTGTTAGCATAGCCATTCGTTTCGGAACTCACCTTTATCCGCAACACACTTAAAAAAATGTTTTTTTTAAATGTTGAATTGAACCCCTATTCTAATTCAACTCCCCCCGTGTAGCAACCGCTAGATAACCACTGCTATACGACCCTGTCAGCTGGTAGTAGGAAGGAGGGCGCCACATCCTCTACGGGGCGTAACTCCTCAAGCTCCTGACCGTGATTCCAACTCGCCCAGGGCCTTTCTGTGCGCAGCGATTCTCTCTGAGCCCCGAGCCCCGAGCCCCGAGCCCCGAGCCCCTCCCGCAGCTTCCACAGGGCACCGGCCATGCTCAGATCTGGCAGGACCGGGGCGCGAACCCCGATCCTCGGAGTACAACTGCACGAAGTACAACTCTTACCATTGTACCACCGCCACGGCGGCCTCGCAACACACTTTTTTAATGTTTGCACCAAGGCCGGTAAATTTTCCATGACAAATATGGACACGATTTAAACCGTTACAAATGACTGTTAGGCTGCTAATTGACTCTGTCTGCCTGTAATCACATTTGCAGCCTTTTTTTTGTTGTTTAAATTTAAATTACACAATACTCTCCTCAAGTGTAAAATTACACAACACCTGGATTTTAAATGGCTAAATCTTCTCACCTGGTAAATCCTGATATCTAGACTCCTGTAGGCTTGTTTTTGGGTCCCTGTTTTTGATTTATGGAAGTTGCAAGCTGCACCGCCGCAGCCCTTTAATCATAATGGATTCATTAATGAAGCAGATTAGTAGATATTATTAGGGGGGAGCATATTCAATCCTCTATTAATGTGCTGAAAATGCTTCCGGTCTGTATGCATTAATAAATCACGGCAACAGTTTCTTGTAGTTGGTAGCAAATTAGCTTTTTCTACCTCAAAGGTTGCTGGTTCAAATCCCTGATGGTGTTGGTGCTGTACTTGTGTGCAAAGTTTTCACGCCAAAGTGCTTCTCTAATGTAATATTTAACTGTATAAAAGGGAAATGTGTAAAAACACAACATATGTAAGTTGCCCTAGATAATTGCCCCTATATGATTAATAATAGGTTATTATCAGTCACCTGGATTATCTGTATCTGGAATGCGTCAAACAAAGAAAGCAAAAATAAACATAGGGCCTGATTACAAAGACCTTTAGCTTGTGCAAAATCTTTTAGCACACGCAAACCAATTGCATGACTAGTGATTGGTCATGGTTTTTGGTTTGTGCCAATCATTGGTTGTGTTATTAATTTTGCATGTGCTAAAAGGTTTTGCACATGCTAAAGGTCTGAGTAAATCAGGCTCATAGAGTACTATGGCACTTAGCGTTATATGGGGCGGGAGTTGTAATTGGTGCTCTGCAGAGGCGTGAGGGAACACTCTGAAATGTCATCCCCGGCACAGCCAGTGCTCTGGCCCCGGTTGTCGGGCGGAACAGGGCACATTAAACACAGCTCCCCGCGCTCTCTCAGAATGCCGAGCGGCACTTAGTCTTGGGGCGCAGACTCGGGGTGGGGCGGGGGGGTAGTGGCGGCGTGGAGACGAGTCGGTACTGTGGTGTGGCGGCCGGGTGAGAAACGCGCACTTAAACTCGCTTGTCATCCCATACTGCCAGGTGGTCAGGAGTAGTGCAGCTCTGCGCCCACACAGGTGCGGGGTGATGAACAGCCTGTCCCTATCACACTCATTACTGACACAGGGACGAGTGAGCAGACACACACACAGCCCCAATGCCACACACACACACACACACACACACACACACACACACACACACACACACACACACACACACACACACACACACAGCCCTCATGCCAAATACACACACAGACACAGCCCCCATGCCATATACACACACGCACAGACACAGCCCCCATGCCATATATACACACACACACACACACAGCCCTCATGCCAAATACACACACACACGCACATGCACACAGACACAGCCCCCATGCCACGCACACAGTCCCAATGCCGCACGCACACAGACACAGCCCCCATGCCATATACACACACAGCCCCCATGCCAAATACACACACACACACACACACACACACACACATACACACACAGACAGACACGCACATGCACACAACCCCAGTGCCACACACTCACTCTCACACACACACACACACACACACACACACATGAGTAAATATACACACAGACCCGCACATGTACACAGACAAAGCGTCACTGCCACAGACACGCACACACACACACACACACACAGTTATGCATGCCCGCTAATAGACACACACATGCATACACATACACGATCACACACAAAGACAGCCTAAGAAAACATTGTTCCTCTTTACGAAATCCCACACGTGTGGATGCGCTAAATCATAATTTGCCCTTGTTTGAAAGCTAATTATGCTAATGTTGTAGATAGACGCGTTTTGATGCCCACGATCATAAAGTGTTTCTGTATTTTTAAGAGCACTGTGATCTGCGCTGGTCGATCCGGTACTGCCTTCCTCACGGTTCACGCCGGCAGACCTCGAAAGCGCCCGCCCAGGCAGCAGGAACACACACACAGCTGTATCCACGGGCGTCTGGCCTTTATTTTCTGCCTAATTAGCTTTTAATTAACCCTTTACCTCAGGAAGTGTGAGGAAAGTTTCTCCAATGTCTCTCCACGCAGAAAGTCAGCACGCACGCACACTCACATGCACACGCACACGCACACACACACACACACACACACACACACACACACACATCGTGTTCTGGAGTTTTCTTAATTCTTTAGACTGTACACTGCCAGAGCTGGTCAAAGCCAGAAATTCACTTCCAGTTTGATTCTCCTCAGTTCCCTCAGTTGAAACTTCATTCATCAGTGACGGCTCAGGGCCATTTTCTTTATTCTCACTTCCAGTTATTTCAATGGGGTATAGTCAGGCCCACGTAAATAAGGAGGTAGATGAATCCATTATAACATCATAACAAAAACTTTGTGGTTCAAGTTAATAGTATTAGCAGTTTAAGTCATTTATGGTTGCTTTAACCTTGTGCGTCAGAACCAGGTCTGTTGTACCTCTAAAGAACTTGACATTGAAATGAAATTCCAAAGTTCACTGTTAAAAGAAATACAAGAATAGAGACGAAACATGCTCAACTTGAAGAATAAGAAAATTGGGTGCTCAATCCCCAAAATACTGAAAGATGGAAAAACCGGACAGCACTCACTAGGACGGGCACGGTGTGCACGGACATTGCAAAAATGTCATTCTTCACTCAGTGTGCTCGACCTTGTCAATGAAAGACAAAAATCTTCTGTCAATCATTTTATTACATTTTTTAATCGACCATGTCAATTGATGTCGCTACGAATTGAGCCATCCCAGGCGTGTCCTACCGTACATACCAGTACTACCAATCATGTTATATTAAAATTGAGAAACGGGTTGCCGTGAAGATGACCACAACTTTAAAGATTCAACACTCTATAAAAAAGGTGCTGTGCGTAGGTCTGTGAAATGTTTCTCTCCGTGGTTAGCACGTTCCCACAGTATGCTCCAAAATCTCTGGGTCACGCAAAAGACAAGGTGCTTTTTAGGTGGGAAGCCGCAATTGTTTCGCATTAACGGCCATTTTGTAAGAGAAGTGAATGAATGAACAGCATTGTGGGAGACGGTGTAAACGGAGCGGACGGAGAGAGGGGTTTTGGCAATTTGCGCGGTCATCTGGGCACACGAGATTAACGATTTGCTGCAACGGGCGGCGATCGCTAACAATGTATTTTTTATCAGCGCCTTACTTACCTCACTCCTCTTGGACAAATGCCTTTCTTTCTCTTAATTAAAACCGGCTCATTTTTTTCTTTTTTCCAGCGACCCGCACTGCTGTAAAAGGCCACCAGTGTAGAATACCGAGGCAGAATTCATTAGCGGCGAACAATGGAGGCTTGTTTTATGGTTCACGGCGTGACCAGTGCGGTAGGGGTCTCTGGCGTGCAGTTCGTAACGGAGACGGTATCTTTCTGTACGCCGCATTGAGGCTGTACATCCTGTGTGAGTGTCTGTCCTGTCCTCTTGTTTATCCTTCTCTCCCCCCCTCTCTCTCTCTCTCTCTCGGTCAGGGATAGAGCTGAGGGGACAGGCTTGGCCACTGGTAAGAACCCTGAGAATTTAACATGGGTTCGCAAGCTAACACTATTGCCTCATACCCTCTTGCACCGACTATGCCACTCAACCTGATGTCGTAGGTTTATGTAGCGACTACTGCTATCAGCTGCTCTGCCTAAGCCTTTATGTATGAACATATGTGAGTTGCCATGGATAAGAACATCTGCTAAAAGCATAGATGTAAACGTGAGGCGCCCCACTGCGGCTGTGGGTCTCCCGATCTGTGACAGCTGGCTAACACAAGGGAAGGTGTTTATTGGTTTATCGGCTGCGCTCTGTTTACCAGGGATGTTTGCACACCACGGTGCGGACTCCCTCGGACAGAGCTCTCTCTCTCTCTCTCTCTCTCCGTTTGTGTGCGTACAAGCCTCTGCCTGTGTGTATGTGTGACTGCAATTCTGTTTGTGAACATGCATGCGCTTATCTGTGTATGTACGTGCCTCTGTGTGTGTGTGTGTGTGTGTGTGTGTCAGTCATTGTGCATGTACATGTACGCTTGAATCTATTTTCATGTGGCCTGCTTCAGTTTTTTCACATCTGGCTTTCAGTAGAAATGAATGTCTATGTCTGTGCCTATGAATGTAGATATGTTTCAGATGCTGCAGAAATTTTCAATGATTTTATTTGCCTTTTTTCAGTTATGAGTGTGGTCTCTGAGATAAGAGACAGTGCTTGTGGATAATTGGCTGAAACTGTATTGACAGCGTGAACCAGCCTTTGAAAACTCTATTGTGAGAAGTGCATCGTAATGTTTTGGATGAGGAATGTTTGCTCCAGGGCATGTTGGAATTAACAGCCGCCACCAGCCAAATGCTGGTAAAATTCTGCTTGTGGCTGGTGAGATTTCTACTCTAGCAGCCACTTTGGTAGGTAACCAACCAGGTTGTGTTATATTGTAAAAGGTAATGTGGCTGGTAAAATGTTGAAAACGGCTGGTGATTTTTAGAATCCAAAAGCCACACTGGCCAGTGGGTGAAACAGTTAATTTCACGCCCTGCTCGTGGGTTCCTGCAGCTGTGTGCTTGACCTGCACGTCCTTGAAGGCAGCGCCAGAGCAGCGAGAGGTCGTGTTTACGAGAGAAGGCGGGTGAAACGGAGGAGTGTTTATGGCGGCTTGATTGGAAGGGTTGCCCTGGGTGATGATGAAGGGCCGCTCGAGGAGCCGCGGGGTTCCGTCCCGCCGTGCCCCGGATGCTCCTTTCCGAGCGGAGGCGTTCAGCCGGGGCTGCGTCTCTCGCCTCTCCTCTTTCTTTTAGCGGACTTCAATTCCTCCTGCCTTCGCTTAAGCAGCGCCCGCGCGCGTGACCGTGAGCGTATTTAATTAAAGCCGGGGCCAGGAAGCGTCTGTAATTAGGCAGTTACGAGACCCCGGCGCCTGCAGTTATCGATCGTTTTATAAAGCTTTGATAATGCTCCGTTTTGATCCGCCGGCTTCTGCCCCCCCCCCCGTCCTCCCGGCCCGCTCCATTTATCAGCCCCGGCGTTTGGTCTCGGCAGCGGCAAGACCCGCCGTGAATCAAGCCCCTAATCAATCCCGGCCGGGCTGTCTCTCGCGGCGCGGAGCAGAGCGCGCTGCTGAGGTGTTGAGTAATGATTATCTGCAGCCGTCCATCTGCGCTCCATCCAGGCTGATTGCCCTGACAGAAGTGGGTAATTCAATTAGCGCCGACCTACCGGGGGGTGGGGGTGGTTGGGATTGGCTGCGTTACCACGGAACCGCCAGCCTCATTACTGCCTCGTTTGCCCGCTAGCGGCCTGCCGTCGGCACGGCTGTCGGCTTGCCAGCGCCTTGTCAGTCTGCGCCACGGCTGTCTGCCGGCGGACAGTTGAGCTGAGGATGAGCCGTGGAGAGACTTCGGAATAGTCGGCGAGCACTCCCGTCGCCGCGATGCCAATTTGCAAAACTCTGGCGGACCGGCAGCTGGCACCGACGGCGGTCCGACGGGCGCTCACTGGGGCGGCACCGGCACGGGAGGGCTCTCGGCCAAGTCGTTTCCGAGGCTCCGGCGACAGCACGGCCACCAACTCTGGCGACTCTCAGCACAGGCGGAGAGTCTGCCGAGGAGAGTCTGAATGCGTGGAACGGTGCCGAGATGCAAATGCGGCTGGTGGCGGGTTCCGCAGCCCTGTCTGTCATTTGGCCCTTAAAGCCTCGCCAGCTGCCAGCGTGCGGCTCCTTTTACAGGCGCCGGCTGATTAAAAGCGCTTCTTGCTCATCTCTTGATCGGGGCCCAGGCTACCTTCCCCCTTCAGCCCACGGTTCTCCTTTTCCTCTCTGTGAGAACTAGCGGGAATTCTATTAACCGCACGCAAAAATCTACACGGCGGGAGAGGTCGCCTAAAAGTATTTCCAATGGTGTGTGACGGGAATTTTTTTTTTTTATATCCTCGGGGTTCCAGCTGCGAAAGATAATATTTATTTCCTTTGAAATTCCTAGATTGTTCCTTGAAAGGGAATAGAGATCAATGGTGTTTTCTCACTTGGCGCACAAGGCGATTTCAGATTCTGATTCAAACCATCTTACTGCGGGACATAAAAAAGAAATGTCTTTTTTCTTGTTTTGTTTCAGACTGCGAATGTCCTTCTCCGGTTTATTTCTTCTCAAGTTATTTGAGTCAGCCGGACAGATGCTTTTGAAAACAGTTTACGCCGTCAGTCGTAAGATGAGATCAAAACATCCCTTTCTGTCAGACGAGCCACTCACGACGCACCGCAGGGGGTTCCGCCCACTGATCGACGCAGTCCATGTTTTCGCACACTGGTCTCGCAAAACAACGCCGGCGTCTCGCGGGAACGTCGTCCGCCACTCGAGGGGATTCGCCGGGATTGCAAATGTCTTCCTCATAAAGAACAAAAAAAGAATGCGCACATGTTGCCGTAACCAATGGCAGTCCTGAGCTTTGTGATGTTTTTGCAGAATACACAGTTCGGCATACCTAGATTTGTTCTGAAACATAATAGAATAGAATAGAAAACTTTGTTGTCTTTTAAATTTACATAAAAGGGAAATTTTAATTCGGCATACCTCACGTAGTAAAATAATAAAAAGACGAACCTGGACAAACATATAGCGCAAGCATGTCGATTGTATACTGTATGACATCTGCGCAGCACTAAATCCTTATGTAAATCTGTCCGATGTGCAAGTGGGATAACGAGCAGACGGTTGCATGGCTTTGATTGTCACCCTTTCCCACGGGACGGTGATGTATCTCGATGGAGCTACTGCCGTCTCCTCAGGGGAACGCCGCGAATCCAGACAGCCCTGCCAGGTTTCCTCGCCGGCTGCGTTCGTTCAGGAGCGGCATGATTAATACGTCCCGTTAAAAAGCGACGGCAAAACACAAACTGGCGCGGGGCTCTTTACACCTCGCTCTCCTTGCTAATGAACGTGGGGAATGCGAGGAGAGGAGCCGTGAAAGTCAGACATGAGAGAGCCTGTGTGTCCTCAGCGAGAGAGAGTGTTTGTTTCCCTCTCCCTCTCCTGTTAGAACGAGTGATTTGACTGTGAGTGTCGCTCCTTTTGGAGGGTATGTGTGTGTGTCGATGTCTCCCTCCTGTTGAAGAAATCTAGTGTTACTTTTTTTGCCCTCAAGTGTGTGCGTGCGTGCGTGTGTGTGTGTGTGTGCGTGTTTGTGTACATGCATTTTTCTAAGACACACAGTTTTTCCATCTCTTCTCAAAACAGACACACGCACACACATCTCCCTCCCTTGCTGAGATAACACGTGCGCGCACACACACACACCTCATTCTTTCTCCCAGGGAGACCCAAGATTTAATTCATGTCCACCATGTTCAGCTGAACAGCAGTGTTTGATTACACAGGGCCACCCGAAATAAGCATCTACCTGTGGCTCCTCTTGTTTTTTTTAATCTGTTTTTATCCTTTTATATTGTCCTTTAAATGTTCTTTGCACAGAGACACGCGGTGCACAGAGACACGCGGGTGCGCAGAGACACGCGGGTGCGCAGAGACACGCGGGTGCGCAGAGACACGCGGGTGCGCAGAGACACGCGGGTGCGCAGAGACACGCGGGTGCGCAGAGACACGCGGGTGCGCAGAGACACGCGGGTGCGCAGAGACACGCGGGTGCGCAGAGACACGCGGGTGCGCAGAGACACGCGGGTGCGCAGAGACACGCGGGTGCGCAGAGACACGCGGGTGCGCAGAGACACGCGGGTGCGCAGAGACACGCGGGTGCAGAGACACGCGGGTGCGCAGAGACACGCGGGTGCACAGAGACACGCGGGTGCACAGAGACACGCGGGTGCACAGAGACACGCGGGTGCGCAGAGACACGCGGGTGCGCAGAGACACTCGGGTGCGCAGAGACACTCGGGTGCGCAGAGACACTCGGGTGCGCAGAGACACTCGGGTGCGCAGAGACACTCGGGTGCGCAGAGACACTCGGGTGCGCAGAGACACACGGGTGCGCAGAGACACACGGGTGCGCAGAGACACACGGGTGCGCAGAGACACACGGGTGCACAGAGACACCAATGTACAGAAACCGGGGCTGTCTATTCATGCACTATAGCCTTTTATCTGTTTTTATTGTTTTTATCTTATTTCCTTTTGTCTTTTTAAACTGATTTTAAACTTTGTGTAGTTTTAATTGTACTGTCAATTCGATCTTTCTTTTTAAAATATTCTGTAAAGCACTTTGAATTGCATTCAGTTGTATGAATATGTGCTATACAAATAAACTTGACTTGTGAAAACGCATGCGTCCTTTGACCCGCAGTCCTGCCTGTTTGGCTTTGCATAAGGAATCAAGGCGCAGTTGAATGACAATGAATGGTTTACCGGGTTCTAACGTGATGTTTGAAAGGCTCAGGCTTTCACATGTATGTCTTCTTGATCAATATCTTGTAGAGTGACCTCTGCCCTACTTCTGAACAGCAAACACATCTTTGAGAAAGGCCCTTCCCCTCACCCTTATCTGATAACGATCCTTAAAACTAGTTTTGGTTCGGTGGCCAGAGAGATAAAATACCTCATTCCATCGTGCACTGCTGTGGGCCGCTCATAAATGTATACTAATCTATAAATAAATCACACATTTCGCTTTTTACCGCCATGTTTATTTAATGTCATTTCAGCAGGGCAGTGTCACAGCGAATGATTGGGTTCATTCTGTTATGGCAGGATATACATTTAAAAGAAAAAAATAGAAGAGGAAGGCCCCTTTCGAATGTAGAGCAAATAGTTTTGACCCGGTGTGCCTGCCCCGGCACCTGAGCTCTTCGTCAGCTTTATAATCTGTTTTCACATGCAAATTAAAAAGCCTCCTTCAAACAGAGAGGAGAGACACGGTTTTCTTTATTGCGTTTCATTTAACTTATTTTCCACTTAAGGTAATTACCATTAGCTAATAATGTCAGTGTAAATTAAGCTAGCTTACTAGTAGCCTACTTACGTTACATAACAGTTGGTGGCGAAATTAATTTAGCGTTATTAATCGATAAAATGGTTAGCTAACTCGTGGGTAAACATTAGCTCGCAGTTATTGAACACAAAGTAAAACAAATTAAATTATGACTTTCCCAGTTGTTACAGTGAGTGTAGAGTGTAGGCAAAGCAATAAACTGTTTTGACGGTTGCATTATGCGTGTTTCCAGTGATCACAGTGACGTAACTTGGCACCTTCATGCCGTTAGCGCGCATGTCTCCAGTAGCCGCAGTATGCGAGTTGCGCGAGCTCCGTGAGCCCTGGGGTCAAAAGGCCCTGGAGTTCGGCCACCTGTGTGGGTCTGCCTCCGAACCCTGGGCTCCCCAGTCGGACCGCTTCTCTCTCTCCCGCTGAATGGTCTTCTGAAGAATTGGCAGCTGGAGGAATTTGTGCTTGTCAGAGTGATAGCTCATATCACAGACTGGGTGTGCGAGAGAAAGAGTGAGGGGGGGAGATGGAGAGATAAGGAATGACTAAGTGTTAGCCAGGCTATAAATATGCCCATAGAAAGAGGGGGAGAGAAAGTGAGAGATTGGGCATGCTGGTCCAGTGAATTTCTTGAGCTTAGACCTCATAAATCATCCCTGTCCTATTCCCAGTCAAGGGTCAAATATGTTTGGAACCACCTCTTATTAAAATGCAGCCGAACATGATGTTCTGACTTAGAATTACAGTGTTGTCCCTCCTCAACCCCCCCCACAGTAACCTGCCTAGACTACATCCCCGTGACCACCCTCGACCACACCCTCGTCACCCGCCTCGACCACACCCCGTGACCCGCCTCGACCACTTCCCTGTGACCCACCAGTGGTTCCCGTCGCGGTTTGACAGTACAAAATATCAAAGCACGCTCTGCTCCGCTAAACCTGCAGAGGCTAAGCGTATGGCGCACCCCATTCGGCTTGCTTTTCCTCCACAGATTTGCATGCCCTGAAGTAGCCAGCCCTGCCTCTGACGGAAAACAAGCTCAGTTAGCCTATGTTTACCTAGGATAATTAGCATAAATAACTGTGTGAAACTTATTTTAGTGAAGTAACAACGTATCATTTCGCACGAAGACAACCTACGCAACCTGGAGCATAAGCGCATAATATGTGTTAGCACCAGAGGAAAATATAATGATGAGAACAGGCCGTTCAGCTTTCTTTAGATCATTATGTTTCTTGTATCCCAGAGGGAATCTATCACCATGTTTGAATTTGATCTTGAAGGATAGTTCAGACTCTGCATCAAATCCTGGCAAATCGCCTGCATTTAAAACTATGCGTGCAGAGGCTCAGTCCAACGCTGGTGTGAAATCTACTTTAATTAAATTTCTGCCTCTGCTCTTCGGGCATGTTCCCAGTATCCTCCAACTGAAAAGCCCCAGCAATGCTTCATACTGTCTGATTTTCTGTAATCGTGGGGGCCATCTGTATTGGATGACTGTTATGGACGCGTAACAGAACTGTGAAGTCAGTCTTCATAAAGTGCCTCGGAGTGGGAGTGCTGATCTAGGATCAGGATTAGCCTGCCTCTCCATATCCTAACCTTATCCATTATGAACTGAGAGGCCAAACTAATTGTAGATCAGGCCCCATATTCATAATGTGTCTGAGAGTAGGAGTGCTGATGTAAGATCAGAATTCACCTATTCATATTCTTACTTTATCCATTATGAACTAAAAGGCCAAAGATAATCCATATCCATAAAGAGTCTCAATTGGAGTGATGATCTGGGATCGGGATTCCCCTGTCAATATCCTAATATTATCCGTTATGAACTAAATGGCCAAACTGATCCTAGATCAGCACTCTGAGACTCTTTTTAAGAATTCAGGTTCAGATAAGAACTGTTTGATGGTGTGTGGCTGCTCATTTGAACAGGCGAAGCCCAGTGCTGAGGCCGGCCTCTGTGTTTACCGCCGGCGATAATAGACCGTAATGGACAGAGCGAGGAGGGGATGGAGGGAGTGGAGAACGAGACAGCTGGAGTGAGAGACGAGAGCCTCCTTCCTCCCGTCTTTTTTGTCCCGTGGTTGATTGTGTGACAGCCACAATGGAGATGCGGTGTGAAAGGAGGCGAAGGGAGAGAGCGAGAGAGGTGGAGACAGAGCTGCACTTTACAACCAAATGTGAGAAATATAAAGACGTCAGAGAAAAATAGTTCCCTAAATTCAAGCGGCTCCTGCTAATTTTTCAATGACCTCCCTGACCAAGAAAAATGAGAACTACTACTGGGGGAGAGAGCGGAGTGCATAGTCTATTGTTGCCTGCCACAGTCTGAGGGACAGTGAGTGTTGGAACACAAACATAACACAAGTGACAACTATTTACTGACATGCACACAATACACGCACACACACACACACACACACCTGTTACTGTTTATATATGACCCAAATGTATTAATATTGTTACCATACTTTTTTTTATTTCATGTTGACATGTTCCTTTTTCTCATCCAACAAGCTTTGGAAATACAATTGTACAATTCTGTCATGCCAATAAAGCATATTGAATTGAATTGAATTGAGAGAGAGCAAGGGAGAAACAGAGAGAGAGAGAGAAGCAGAACATTTGAGCTAACTGTGAGTTATTGTAGAGTCATGTTGTACTGCCATGACATGGCTTTGTTTTGATGTTCTCCAGACACACTCGGTGGAAATAGTTTCTCAAATGTTCACCTTTTTCTCCCAGTGTGGAATGTCCGACTGTGTTCGCGGCCATGCTCATTGCTGCAAGCCTGCCTATCAGGAGAGCGCATACGAGCACGAGCTCTCCTTCGCAACCGGCAACGTCGAGCCGCTGCTTTTTTTTTTACACTGTGGCCCGTAGGTCAAGCATGCCTGTGGGCATGCGATTGACCAGTGGGGGTCGCCGGTGAACAACGAGACGTGGTCATCCAAGCATCCCTCCCTCCTTGGGCAATTTTTCATTCTGCAGAGCCGTTGGCCACAGAATCCACACTGGCGCCAGACTGCGGGACCCGTCCAAACACTGGACCAGTGCCTTAACAGGATGTGCCACCTAGCAGCCCCTGTTGCTGTAAATGTTGTGGAGCATTGTGCTCACTGGCCTATTTCCACCCTGAGGGTTGTACACACACTAGCTTCGTTCTAGCAATGGATCCCCCTGCATTAATTGGGCTAAATGTGCGTAATCAGTTGTATTAATGGAAACTAAAAAGAAAAATAGACTGCCTTTTTCATAGAGACAAGTGCTGTAGCGTAAAGTGACTGAGATTTCTAAGTGATTCAAATGAGAGGTTGGTATGGAATCCAGCATGTAGGAACTGTGTTTAACACACTGTGTTAGAATACAGTTTCCTATGCTGAGTTCACCATTAGCCCTGAGAGCACTAGGTGTTAGCGTGTATTTCTACAGGCCTGTGGACACTGACTTCTATTTCATCCTTTTGGTGGGTTTTTTTTTTTTAAATAAAAAGATTTAAAAAACATTTGTTCCAACATTTTTCTTCTAATTTGGTAGCCAAATTGTACCCTAGTACGATTCAATTCCCTGTGTAGCAGCCACTTAGAATTCACCGCTACACAACCCCGTCGGCTGGCGGTAGGAAGGAGGACGCCAAGTCTCCTTCAAGGTGTGACATCAAAGTTGATGCTTTTACCGCTGCGCTCATCCCTTCGGTGTGTTGTCGGAGCTTGCCGTGCCATTCTGTCCATAGTTTTCTCTAGCAGTGCGAACACCACCGCAACTCATTTGTTTTGGTTCTTAAAAGACTGGGACTCGCCCATTGGTCCAGGCTCCCCCGGCTGAAGGGGCAGAGGGCCTGTCACACGTGGCACGGTGGTAAACTCAGCTCTCATTGGCTCGCATGGGTTCCGTCAGCCAATGTTTTTACGGTTTTCTCAGATGTACGAGAGGCAGAAGAGAGCGTGAGCGATGTGAGCGCGTTGTCTTTAGCAGAAAGACCGCAGAGACGAACGGCACCCCAGGGCCGGTGTTCAAACAGCGCGAAAAGCATTTGTTCTCTGCTGGAAAAGAGGATCCATCTCCTGCCAGACATGGGGGTGGGGGGGTTTAAAGGGGGTTTTTTTTGGACGGTGAAAAGAGTGGGGAGGGGGAAAGCCCAATAAAATTGATTTGAAGAAAAAACAGTTGAAAGAGCCGAAACACTCGTAACCCCATTGTCTAGCTCTGGAGCTGTGGTTGAGGGATCGATCTCCAGCGATGTTTAGGTACGGGAATAAGTGGCCGCTGTCTCGCCCCCCCTCCCTTAGGTGAGGATAAAGGACAGGAAAGAAGGGACAGAAAGAGGTGAGGAAATCCTCCCATCACTGCAAGGGAGTAAGCAGCATCTGTTCTTCCTCTCGGGAGCGGCGGCGTTGCGCGGCGGTTGGGTTTCGCAGCACAGATGTTTAAATTTGCATGCCGTGGAGGACAGTGAAGCATTACTGCACTGCCCCCCCCCCCCCCACCACCACCACTCTGATACAACCCTGCCAAACTACAGGTCACCCTGTAGAGGAGGTGGAGTGACTGAGAGAGAGGGGAAAGGAGAGCATAGAGGAGACTGCGGGTGAGTGAGAGAAAGGGGGAGAGAGAATGCTGATACGACCCTGCTGATCGCAATCAGCGTGGATTTGAAGCTTGAGTAAATAATTTATTTTTCTGTTTAATTAAAAGCTAATTCGTTTTTTTTTATTTCGTTTTTTTAGTTTTTTTTTAACTACCCGTCTAGTCACGTCACAGACATTTAAATACATCAGTGTGGAGGGGAGAGAGTTCACTCTGCATACAAGAGCAGCACAGCACCCATTAGCTAAGGAAGGTCTCTGTTTTATCTGGGCTGTTCTGACCAATCAGTACCTTTGTAGGTTTTCTGAAGGCTAACGTTTAGAAATATAGGCTAGTTGGTGTACATTTCAAAGGGATGAGTAAATTATACGTTTGTCAGAGGCAGATCATTGTCAGGGAGAACGTTAAAGGCATGTGTCTGGGGGCTATAAACTGAAATACAGGAGACTGCGGGTGGCTTGGTTCTTTGGGAACAGTTGTGTTTTGTTCTTGTTATACTAGAGGGCCAGTTTGTTGAAGGCAAATAAAAGCCACAAAAGCTGGCACTCACAGTAAAGAGCTGTGAGGCAGAACGTCACAGTAAAGAGCTGTGAGGCAGAATTTGCGTTTGGTTGATGAAACGACGGGGGGTGAACAGTGTCTTTCTCATCCGTTTACAAAATGGAGGAATTCGGGAGACGCGGAATGACCGCGCGGTTGTTTACGACTGAAAGGGTGCGCCATGTGTCTGCGTCTGCACACAGGCCAATGGGAGTCTCCGTTCGGTCCCACCGCGGGCTGCTTTGCTTTTGGAAATGTCACTTTGATTATTTCTCGTGGCCCATTTTGTCCTGTTAATATCTCCCCCCCCCCCCCCCCGCAACCAACACTCCCAGGGCCCTCTGGCCTGAATCCAGATGACAGGCCTGAAGATTACATCAGAGCCCGGCACGCCTTGTGCATTCCCAGCATGTCTGCCTTCTTCCGCCGCTGAACGCCGTCTCTGTGTTCCCACCTCCACCGGTTGGGCCACTGTGCGGGGAGAATGCAAATCCTGCAGGTGCGGCGGTTTCGGCGAGAGCCGTAACACCCTCCTCCCCCCCCTGTCCCCCGCTTTCTCATTGCTGGGGGCAAGTTTGTTTTGCAAGACAGTTTTGATCTTTATGTAGTTTTTTCTTTCGTTCTCTTTTTTGCTATTTCTCTTTGTCTCACAATCCTTTTCTAATTTCTATCTGTTACCCATTTTTTTTTTCTCTTGCTCAGTCTCTCCCCGTCTCTCTCTCGCTTCCTTTGTTCCTCTCTCCATCTTCCTGTCTCCGCGCCAAATTAAATGGCGTAATTGGCATGACAATGATAAACATTTAGCCAAAGCGTGCTTTGTGCATGAAACATCAACAGCTGCGACAGAATGGTTAGAATGAAGAGAAACAAGTGCAGTAAACCAATGGGACAAGGTGTTCTGTACAGCAGCCTCACGCATACCTTGAATACCCCAGTCCCCACAGTATGTAGGCTATGCGAGGTTTGAATATGCGCCTTAGGGTTTAGCAGTGTGCACATTCTGTTTCTCAGGAACATGACATTACTCATAATTTGGCATATTGTCCGCGGGTTAACCCTTTCCTCCCCTTTCTGATAAGGTACAACTCTTCCGTGAACTCTTGTGCTGTACGTTAGCATTTTAATGTTGTAAGGTTTCTTTTTTTTTAGTGTCCTTTGGTTTTTTCAGTCCCAGTAATAGTACTTCTGATTGTGCGTGTGTGCGCGTGTGCGTGTGTGTGTTTGTTCCAATAATGAATGTACTATTGCTAGTGTAGTGTTTTGGTGTACAAGAAGTTAACTGGGTGAGCCTCAGCTTTGCAAGAGTCACACAATTTAGGGTCTCAAGAATTGAATTTTCCTGTTTTGGAGGTTGATTGAATATAAAGACATGAAGTTACCACATAAAGTTACCCTTACACAATGAACATATAGGCCCATTGCCATATATTGAAAAATCAATTAAGTATGCACACCAAATATATTTTCGATACATGCCAATATATTGTCATTTTTTATTAATACTACATTCAGTTGGTTATATTCAGATCTGTGTGAAAACAAAGCAGAAGTAATTTGAAGTATATTTCTCAGTACATTTCTCAGTACAAATGACAATATATTGTACATTTCAAGTAAAGGTTTCTTATTGCATAAGCAAGTCAGGGTTATGATGTGATATCATTGGTATGTGTAGGTGAATGAGAAAATATCAGAGCAGCCTCCATTGTTACAAAACTCATAAATCAAGAATGCTAGCCTTCTAATCTGGATTTTCATATATGGGAAAAAGTTTATTTATTATTATTATTTTTTAATATACATAAGAGTGTGCCGTATATGGATTGGGCCTATACAGCATTTTTCCTTGTACTTAGTGGATGTTTTTAGCTTAACTCTATCCCCTCTCTCTCTCTGCCCACAGAAAATGATCCTCAGCCTGACTGTGGCAGCTTTTTTTGACAGCATCGCATACGTCATGGTGAGTACAGCTGCACCAGTTTCACACTGGGATAATAAAACAGATTAAACATAGTCGTCACCTTGCTTGTAGAAAACGGAGCAGCTCCACCAATCAGGGATAATGTTGATAACACCCTATATACAATGCCGACGGTGATTGGTGGATACTTTCTGGTTACTTTCTGGTAATTCTTTGGGATCCCGAAAGTGTAGCCAGAAAGTATTTTTCAGTCGCATTCACCAATTTGATGGACAAACTTCTTATTTGTGGTGAGGCAGGGCCACGTGTTCAGAGCTCATATTGATTTAACTCCCTCTGTCTCTGTGTCTGTCTGTCTCTTATCAGGGTGAGGAAAACCCAGAGGAAGGAGGACTGTGTACTTTTCAGGCCTGGTGGCTCATGTACTTTGGTGAGTTTGTGCATTAGCGACATGATTCAAAAGAGCATAGGCCCCTCCCGCCAACTGTCCCCATCAGCTGCAGAACCATGGGGGCATGATTCACACTGGAGGATTAGGTCTGGGCCAAGGGGCCAAAACCAGGCTTCGTTGTTGAAGCTCACTTTCTGATCTTGTTGAGAGCGTTACTCTCTGGCGCCAGTGCGTTTTTCAAAGAAAATCAATGGCACCAAATGTGGTCAAAATACAAAGTCAATAATTTTTTCCCACAAGAACAAGTAATCGCAATAGGTGTTTTTTGTTGTCTCGTGTCTCTCCCCATGTGCCGATTTGTGAAGTTATTGGGTTGTTTAGACAATATTGAAATTATTTGTGGACCAATCTGGGACAGTGTGAGGTACTTCCTACTGCTCGTCACTCGTATATCACGCTTAGTGGCGAACCGGACCCGGCCCGGACTTAATGACCATATACGGGTCCCCCTGCTCTTTACTGCGCAGTCTCTGGCTCCCAATTTTTTGTATAAAACTGTACTTCCGCAGCTTCAAAACGCTTTTCACAAGCCCATGGAAGGTCAATGGATGACGTCACAGTCACTTCGTCCATATTTTTTATACAGTCTATGGTCTGGGCCTGTGGACCTTGACTCACGTGTCCCCAGTATTAAAACTGGAGTGAATTTAGACTAAGAAGTGTCTACACTGCAGCACACACACAGAATATATATATTTTTATTAGGCACAGTGGTTTATCCTGTGCTGACTCCAGCACTCAATGCCACTGGGAATATTTATGTTGAAAATACGCCATCTAAAACTGGCAGCGCCACGATCAGCCATTTCCCTTGGACGACTCGAACCACTCTGCATATGACAAGCCAAGGCCAGTTAGAAAGAATCTTCTGGAAAAGGTCAATGAACTCGAGTCACAAGGTGGGAATGATTCATCAACTTTAACATGGACATATTGGCAGGGAATGCTGGGGCATTTCAGGCCACAAACAGGCCCTGTCATGTTCATAAACTATAATGCTATAAATATGACTCGCTTAAGCGCTAGCAATGACCATCAACAGGGCATGATTTGGGGTGTGTGTGTCGTGGGGCGATGCTCTCGTTGTGAAATGAGTTGTGACCTTGGTTTAAGTAGGAAATTAATTAAACGTGTGGTGGTTGGAACGGCGGTTCCGTAACTTACATGCGGCGGATCGCGCAAATCTCTGTTTTAAACAGCCCCGTTGTATTATTAGATTGCTGTGGAGGAGCTTAGTAGGGTGATGCATTTTAGGGTACACTGCTGCTTCATTGTTTTAAATGAATGTTTAAGTCTTGTTGGTAATGAGGCCGTTTTTTGACTAAGCTATATCAATATCTAAGATCTCCTGTCATTTGGTGTATGTACTATACATATCCATATTATGGCAAGCCTGTTTCTGCCTGACTGCTCAGATTGCTTGTGTCTTTATGGACACGTACGCTGGAGCAATTTCCTTTGCACACTTCCTGTTTTTTTTGGGACGGCTTTGTTTTTGGTTTACTGTTCCTGCAGGCACGCTGATAAAGGGCATTGTGCAGTTTGCTCCCCCTCTGTTACCAGAATGGCCCGTGTGTGTGTGTGTGTGTGTGTGTGTGTGTGCATGCTGTTTAGGGTTTGTGTGTGTGCATGCTGGTAGGTGTGTCAGTATATGTTTATGTATGTGCATGTTGATGTGTGTGTGTACCTGCATGCTGGTGTGTGTGCATGCACAATGCTGGGGCGTATCTATGCTTGTGTGTGTGTGTGTGTGTGTGTGTGTGTGTGTGTGTGTGTGTGTGTGCGCGCATTGCATTGTGCTCCTTGTTTCTGCTGCTGTGCTGGTGATTCTGTGTAAAGACCAGCTCGGCGAGTTACAGGACGCTTATCCGAGCGCTCGCTGTCATTGCCAGCTCTTTATTCAGCGCCTAAAGCACAAATGTTACACATCATTAATGCTAGACAAATAACTTTTCCCATACGATAGATTAAAGAGCTGTGTGATAATGCTTCTGTACTTCTGAACGCCAGGCGTTGGCGGGACACAGAGACAGTCAAGCAAATTATCTGAAGGGGTGCCCTCTGTTGGCAAGGCACGTGTAATACAAGCAAGTATTGAAAGAGAGAGACGTGCAAACGCTCAACATGTGAAATTCTGGCTGCCGTCTCCCGTTGACACAACTTACATAAAATTGTTTTTTAATGTTGAATTGTTATTTGCGGCGTCGAAACGAGTCCTCAAATAAGCGATGTCTGTTTAATCGGGACGCCTCAAGCTTTTTGATCTGTAGAACGATCGCTGATTCGCTGGCCAATTCTCAAAACCTGCGTGACAAAGTGAGGGTGGTACCCAGAGCCCAGTCGTCTGCTCCAGCTTCGGTTTCGGAGTTCTGTTGTTACAGCGATATTTCGTCGGTTCTGCACGAGCACACTCGCGGTAAAGTGCCTGTGAAGAAAAAACATCGTTCGCTCCGAGCCTCGACGTACCGGCACAAACACTCTCCAGTGCGCTAAAGCGCAAACAAAAAAAACTCACCGAGTAGCCTATATTCAATTAAATTTTATTTGTATAAAATATTATCACTATTACAAACATGCTTTACTTTGGAAATGCGAAAGAAAATTCCAGGCCTGTGAACCCCCAAAAAGCCAGCAATTTAGGGGAAAAAAATAGGCTATGTGTGTGTGTATATGTTTGTGTGTGTGAAAAATATGGAAAAAAACATGCACGAATGTGCTTTTTTTAGGCTACGTGCTTTATTCTCTCCTTTTACCAGGGGAATCCAGAGAGAACAAACCGCTTGGTTTAAGAATATTTGAGTGCTTGCCGTCGATCCTGCGGGCTCTCAGTTGTCGGCTCCCGGTACGCTCGTGTCTCCTTGAGCAGACTCGCCGCCAGCAGCCGATCTGAGCTGATGTTTACCTGAGCCGTGGCGGGGGAACGGCTGCCTTTTATCCGCTGGCTCTGAAGCCGTCGATTGTTTTACTGGCTCCCGAACATCTTGTAGCTTTGTGAGAGGGAGACGGATGTGCCGCGGCCCTGTCACGCCTTAACAACAGGCCCGCAAGGTGGAACATTCGGCATCGTACGGCTCAAACGAAGCTCGTGGGATTCGTTTATTGCTCACACTCCAGGGTCTTATCTGTTACACAGTGTAGCCACTTGTTTATAATACCCCTTAACTGTCAGAAATTTCTGGCTGAACTGTGACAGTGTGTAGGGCTGGTCTTCTGCCACAAAGCGGATGAAGTCTGCAACAGTTTGACAGTGTTTTAGCGCTTTGACTTCAGTGTGTTCACAGTTAGGCCATTCAGTCTTCCTTTTTTTAAAAATTATGATTAGGAGCACATGTCATCTGACCAGAGCTGTAGCTGTTTCCTCTTTCAGTGGGGAAAATGAGTCTGCCCTTCTACGTAGTGTTATCCTTTACATAGAGCAGGGATCTACAACCCCTAGCCCTGGAGAACCACAGGGGCAGTTGGTTTTTGCGCACTTAATTCATCAACGCCATTCCATAAACAAATGCAAGCGGTAACCGAGAAGATGCAATGCAAATGCATTATATATATTTTTTTTTTGCTTTTTTAAATTTTATAATGCAAATGCATTATAGTATTTTATAGTTCTTCTACCAGAGTGTATGTTATTGTAAATCAAACCATTAACATCAAATTCTTAGCTCACATGCAGCCAAACCTTTTTTGGTGGACAGTGTTGATCAAAAATATTTCGAAATGAATTTTTGTTCCCCCTTTCAGTTTTATTTGCAGCATTTCCGCTGTAGAGGCAAACACACACGCATCCAACAACCCACCCCGAGCATTGACATGCATGCACACACACTGTTCCACAGGGCCGCACTCATGCAGGCGCGAAACCGAATCCCGGCAGAGAACCCCCACAGCAATAGCCATAGATCATATGAGACAGGTCAGTGGGTCGAGCCGCATTAGAGGGAGAAAGAGAGAGAGAGAGAGAGAGAGAGAGAGAGAGAGAGAGAGAGAGAAAGCCTTCCCCTCTGCCCCAGCCCCCGCACAGCCATTTATGTAATAGCCGTATTTAAATGATGAAACCGGGGCGACCGCCGTCTCTGTTTACTCACGCCCGCGTTTAGGCCGACGCGGCTCCAGCTGGGATTACGTGTCACGCTTATTAAAAAGGGAGATGCCGTCTCAGGCAGCAGCCGCCGCGTCCTGTTGCGGGGAGACTAATGAAGTTAGCGAGCGCTATCTGCGCTCTGAGAGGGTTTGTGTCAGCAGGTTGATTTGGTCGGGGGCAGTTAGAGGTACGGGGAGGAGGAGAGTCTTCCTTTCGGGAGGCCGCTTGCACAGGAGCCGTGGTTTTAAAAGCTCACACACTGCGGCTGTCAGACAGGGCGACTGGACAGGTCTCAGTCTTATCAGCGCCTGGCAGAATGGCAGCTGTTCTGAGCCACGTAATGGCAGATGGCTATGCTAATGGAGTGCTAATGGAAGGCATGGTTAACCCTTCAACCGCCATTGTCAACAGCTTAAAGGGTAGTTCCACCGAAAAACAGCATTAGCCTTATTTAACTGATCAAGGTGCAACTAATTAAGTCTCTTTTTTCGCTGGCCAAAACAATATGTGAAGGGAAATATTGACAGCTAAAGTTTGGTAGAGCTATACGTCAAAATTACGTACACCTCTACCACTTCCTCGCTTTTGAAAGACTACAGTGGTGTCAAATGGGCGTGCAAATTACATAGGCACGTAGGCGGAGCCAGCGAGGGAGGAAACAGTGCTGTGTCTGTCTCTGTTCTAAGTAGGGATCAGGGGACCAGGGATTGAAATTCTCCTTGAAGCCCGCAAACTCCAGTGGTCACCAGAGGTATTGCAGCCTCTGGTGCCAAAAAGCTAATTTCCCCATTGAAGTCCATTAAAAACTACGAAATTACCCAGGCCAAATTATACAAATTTGGACAGTGCTTTTAAATTCTAATATTTCTTCACACCAAACTAATTACTCTCCTGGGACCAATTTTATAAGATTTTTTTCATTCCAATTGGGTCCGCATATTTAGGTACCCAGTGCACATGCTCCTCTGGTTCCAAAAGCAACGTTAAGTACCCAGTGCGCATGCTCTGGTTCCTAAAAGCCCCATAGTCTAACATGGCGTTTCCATGAATTGGCTTCATGCGCCAATGAGCATCTCTCATAGGAATCCATGGAACCGGTAAGCGGAAGCTTACTGAAGCTCTCCAGTTTTTGTATATCTTAATGGTAAGGACACATTGTAGATCAAGCTAGCTATCATTGCTGTGTTATTATAATGTCAGAAAATTACATTGATACGTTGTTTCCTAAAGACTAAACTAAACCAAACAGGACTCAAGTGCTGTTGGTTACAGAGTAGACAAATGATACAATGCCGGTCTTCCTCTGCCTTATAGAATCACCCGGTAAGGGACCACGCCAACTACATTATGATCCATGACCATGAAAAGTAGACTACCATAGTCATTAGCGAGCTGACCGGTAGCAAACATTTCCAGTTCAGTTGGAGTTGCGGTAGTTACCACATGTAGGCTAACGTTATACCACTCGTTTACCTAGGTTAAACGTTAAAGGTTAATGTTAAGAGGACAGGGATGAGAAATTAATAAGTGTTGCAGACTTCTGGTTAGGCTAGCTAATATGATTCACAATACCAAAAGTAGATAAATGAAGGGCAGTGTTTTCCTAAATTAATGGCCGTATTTCCCCCATTTTTATGGAGACTCCAGCTAATGCCTGCGTGCTTGTCTACACTCTCCCGCTTCTGCTGCAGAGATTGCAGCATTAACATGGTTGTATTTGATTGGCCGTTTCAAATTGGGGAGGAATTTGAGGAACTCGAAATGTGCCATGACTTTTTATTTCATATTAAGTCGGTTATGTAATTCACTTTTTTGTAATACCAACACCAGAGTGCCGAGCCAGCTCAACAACAAATGGCGATCTTCTTAAAAGAAAACACTTCCAGTTAAATTCCACACTTAGACCGTAAACTACTTTATTTAGTTAGACAACGTAAATGTAAGCGTATAGTGTCCGTTCTGTTGGAGTATACAGCATTTAAAACGAAAGCATTAATAACTCATTTTTACTCAACAATAGGGGTTTAGCTTTTATCGCAGCTGAAGCTATTTTGGTGGCAAGCACTGATTGAAAATCCCTCTGCTTTATTTGCAGTGTTAAGCGGGACAGAGATGCTGTAAAGGAAATGACTGCAGGTTGAAGGGTTTGGCGCTCCGGTCCGCAGGTTGCACTGTGGTGCGTTTACAGAGCCGGAGGGAGGGTGGTGTTGGTGTTGCACTGTGGTGCGTTTACAGAGCAGGAGGGGGGCTGGTGTTGGTGTTGCACTGTGGTGCGTTTACAGAGCAGGAGGGGGGCTGGTGTTGGTGTTGCACTGTGGTGCGTTTATGGAGCCAGAGGGTGGCTGGTGTTGGTGTTGCACTGTGGTGCGTTTACAGAGCAGGAGGGGGGCTGGTGTTGGTGTTGCACTGTGGTGCGTTTACAGAGCAGGAGGGGGGCTGGTGTTGGTGTTGCACTGTGGTGCGTTTATGGAGCCAGAGGGTGGCTGGTGTTGGTGTTGCACTGTGGTGCGTTTATGGAGCCAGAGGGTGGCTGGTGTTGGTGTTGCACTGTGGTGCGTTTACAGAGCAGGAGGGGGGCTGGTGTTGGTGTTGCACTGTGGTGCGTTTATGGAGCCAGAGGGTGGCTGGTGTTGGTGTTGCACTGTGGTGCGTTTATGGAGCCAGAGGGTGGCTGGTGTTGGTGTTGCACTGTGGTGCGTTTACAGAGCAGGAGGGTGGCTGGTGTTGGTGTTGCACTGTGGTACAGAGGTAAACGCACCAGAGGGGGCTGGTTCCGCCAGGCCATGTTGCGCACTGTCATTGTTGGAGGAAGGGGAGGGGGGAGGAGTAGTGTGCAGTAACTGGAAAATTCTTATTTTCATACGGCTGTCAGGGATCGCCCACTGGGCGGTGCTGACGCTCTCCCACCCAGAGGTGGCGTGCGGCCCTGTCACGGTAAGGTTCTGCGAGCCGCATAAATTCGACACGCTCTGGCTCCCGCGGTTTTCCCGAGCCAGAGCTGAATAATTAATGCGCGGCGTGGCTCTCTTCCGCGTAGCAGCGTGACATCGCTAACGGTCCTGGCGCTGCCGCTGCCGGGCCCACGCACAGGTGGCCTGTGCCACGTGTCCACCTCCACTTGCTCCGGTGGGGCGGGAGAAGCTCTGGGCAGCTGTGCAGGGGATGGCCTTGCTGCGGAGTCAGGGATGCCATACCTACTGGTGCTTGTGTACCTGCGTCTGCATCTGTATCTGCGTGAGTCTGCATTAGCATGTGAGTCTGTACTTGTGTCTGTGTGAGTCTGTAATAGCATGTGCGTCTGTACTTGTGTCTGTGTGAGTCTGTAATAGCATGTGCGTCTGTACTTGTGTCTGTGTGAGTCTGTAATAGCATGTGTGTCTGTACTTGTGTCTGTGTGTCTGTAATAGCAGGTGCGTCTGTACTTGTGTCTGTAATAGCACGTGCGTCTGTTCTTGTGTCTGTGAGTCTGTAATAGCATGTGCCTCTGTACTTGTGTCTGTGTGAGTCTGTAATAGCATGTGTGTCTGTACTTGTGTCTGTGTGAGTCTGTAATAGCATGTGCTTCTGTACTTGTGTCCGTGTGAGTCTGTAATAGCATGTGCCTCTGTACTTGTGTTTGCGTGTGTCTGTAATAGCATGTGCGTCTGTGTGAGTCTGTAATAGCATGTGCGTCTGTACTTGTGTCTGTGTGAGTCTGTAATAGTATGTGCGTCTGTACTTGTGTCTGTGTCTGCATCTGCATGTGTACCTGCTGCTGTGTGTGTGTGTGTGTGTGTGTGTGTGTGCATGTGCGTGAGGACGAGGCGAGCCGCGTTGGTGACGGAGTGTGGCTTCCTCTCAGACTGACAGGTCAGGAGTGCGTGGCTACATACTGACAGCACAGCTCAGCGGTGATGGATGGCCAGAGCTTGCTTTTCACTCCCTCTCTCTCTTTCTTTCTCCCTTTCTTTCTCTCTTTCCATCTCTCTCACCCTCCCTTTTTCTCTTTCTCTCTCTGTCCCTCTCTCTTTGTCTCTTTTACTCCATAGCTCTCTTCTTTCTCTTCCTCTTTCACTCTTTCCCCTCTCTCTCCCTTTCCAGTGCTCTTTCACCCCATCATTATTTTTCTCTGTCCTTCCATCAGTCCCTCCATCTTTTCCCTCCCTCGCTCCATTGCTCTTTCTCTCCCCCTCTCTCTCGCTCTCTTCCACCCCCCCCCCCCTCCTACCCCTCTCTCTCAGTTCTCCCGTATCTGCGCTTTGTCCTTCAAATGGAGCGATTTCATTTCCTGCTCGCCGCTCTCGCTCGCCACCATCTGACAGCCGACCCATTCGTCCCGCGCGACGCCCCGGCCCTCGTAGGAGATTGAGAGAGTGATAGAGGTATCTCAGCCTGCCTCGTTCCCTCTTTAGTCTCTTGGCCCAACCCCCCCCCCCACTTCCTGCATCTCCCCCCGTGAGCGATGTCAGTCTAGTTTCAGCCTCGACGGGAGTTGTAACGCGCAAGCCCGCCGCAGCCACCCACTGCAGTGCTGCCGTATTTACCGTTGTTCGTCATCGTCAGGCTCTTATCACTCAGGCAGGCTTCCCACTTTCTATCAATCAACACCACAAATAGGTCTGTCTCAAATTGCAACACGTTATACACAGCGTAAGCATTACAAGCATTTATGGGAAAGACCGAGGGGGACGGGTGGACGGGGGGGGGCCTTGGGGACACAGTTTGATGAATAGCATATTAGCCGTCGTTGAATAACACCTGTCGTGGTGCTGCCATTTCCTTTAAAAGGAAAGTGAGACAGTCCACTCTTCTTTTGTATTTTTTTTGGTGTATTCAGAGAGAGAAGGTAAAAGATGGAGAAAGGACCACAGCTGAGAAAGTCAGGCGGATAGAAAGCAGAGCAGGTAAAAGATGGAGAAAGGACCACAGCTGAGAAAGTCAGGCGGATAGAAAGCAGAGCAGGTAAAAGATGGAGGAAGGACCACATCTGAGAAAGTCAGGCGGATAGAAAGCAGAGCAGGTAAAAGATGGAGAAAGGACCACAGCTGAGAAAGTCAGGCGGATAGAAAGCAGAGCAGGTAAAAGATGGAGAAAGGACCACAGCTGAGAAAGTCAGGCGGATAGAAAGCAGAGCAGGTAAAAGAGAAAGGACCACATCTGAGAAAGTCAGGCGGATAGAAAGCAGAGCAGGTAAAAGAGAAAGGACCACAGCTGAAAAAGTGGCATGCCGCGTGAGGGGAATTGCATATGGCCGAGAGACTGGCCGCACCATACGTGGTGCCAAGTGCTGCAACCATTTTTAAACCACTTCAGCAGAGTGACTGACCATTTTTAAACCACTTCAGCAGAGTGACTGACCATTTTTAAACCGCTTCAGCAGAGTGATTGATGCATTCAGAATTCGAACAAAACAAACATTTCAAAATTGTATGTATTCACTGCATAATTTTTATATATTACTTTAAAGGCAAACTGAACTTTGTTAAAACATAATATTGTATAGCTACCTGGCCCCGATAGGAGTCGTAATATTCACTCTCACCTTCATGACTTGCTCTAGTGGTCAGCACTGGCCAACGGAGAATGACGTTTTCTCTCTCTCCATTCATTCCCATTGCATGGCGAAACATGTCTCAAAAGCACACTTTTAGCACGTAAACGATTGCAAACAACGCGGATTAGGCCGATATATAAAATCAAGACACCCTGAACCGAATGTTTGAAAAGATAAAAAGCTCCATTCATGATCTTTTATATATCTAATATAGCTATTTTTAGCTTCCATGTAAACATGCATGCCAGAAAAATGACAAAATGAACCTTTTTATCAAACTATGAAAATAAACTAAAACATTTCTTTAAGAAGTTGCCATTAACCAATTCAGAGAGAGCTCAGTCATCCAACCTTAACATCATAATTTGTAAGCCCTGCAAAGGTTAAATACGCATTATGTATTTAATATAAGCTCTGGGAATCCTGGTATAATGATTGACTAGTTTGTGTCCTCCTCATTTCTTGTTTTGCGTAATCTTAAACTTTTAACATTGTGTGGTAAAAGATGCAGCGTGTTTACTTAGACTAGTGAGAGCTGCACGATAGTGTCAGACAGAACAGCTGCTTGTGAATCCGAGGCTGCAGTAAAATTCCCTGTGTAATTACTCGTAGTACCTTGCATATTTATTTTAATATTGCCTTGTCATACGATACTTATGGTTTTGACCTAACAAAACTGGGAGAATGAACGCAAGGTGAATTACTATGGTCCTACATTAAATAAACATTCCATATCATTTAATTACTGCGCTGAATTATTGCATTTATTTTTTTGCTGGGAGCTGTAAATACTGTAATGACTGGGGAAAAGTCTATAAACTAGGCGGGGGGTAGGGGGTAGGGGGAGAGGGAGAGAGAGAGAGAGAGAGAGAGGAGATACTCATGTTTTTTTCCCTTTTTTTCTTGGGTGTGGGGTTTTGTTGTTTGTCATTTATGTATCTCAGTGCTTTTGCAACACAAGTTTACTTGACATACAACTAAATTTTGAATTTGTAAGAGAGCGCAAGAGACAGTGTGAAAGAGAGAGCGAGCGAGCGAGCTAGAGGGAGATAATGTAATCTACATCTGAAAATAGCTGGAGCTCAATCAGGCTGGATCAATGACTCTGCTCTGTGCACGGACGCTGCGCAGCGCTCAGACAAAGGCTCTCTTCAACTTGATTGAAATTCTAGATTCTGAGCCCCTTCCAAAAGTGGCCATGATGTCATGCCCCGAGGGCAAAGGGGTATTGATGCCGAGCTGTTCGGCCCCGCCTCTCATCTCTCACTCACCCTGTCTGACCCCGCCCTGCCTCCCAATCTCATTAACTGCACTTGCGCGTGGACATGAATAGACTGGATTTAAATCACGCAGGTTTCATTCAAGGTGGCACTTTGTCAATCATAAGCCTGACGATTGCTTTTTTCCCCTCCCCACCTTTCTCACTTTAGAGGAGTTGGTTTCAGTCTAACAGCTCCAGGCAGTGTGTGGCCTAACCTGGCAGGCTTCTTCCTCTTTTCTCTCAGCCGCCGGACAAATACTTGTACCCTATACTGGGTAGAACAGGGGTGTCCAATCTTATCCAAAAGGGGCCGCTGTGGGTGCAGGTTTTTGTCGTAGCCCAGCACCTGATTCTACTTATCAAGGTCTTGATTGAACAGTAGGATAAGTTAATTTGTTGAATCAGGTGTCTTAGTGCTGGGCTAAATCAAAACCTTGCACCCACACCGGCCCTTTTTGGATAAGACTGGGCACCCCTGGGATTGAGCATTCCATATTCCGGGAGGGGAATTGTATTTTTCTGACATTTGGATTAACCAGGTACAGGAGGGTAGGTGGAATTTCAGACACCACAATCAAAACTTTTTCGTTGCTAGTCCATCGATAGAAAAGCTAAAGTCTTGGATTGAAAATAGTCAACAGACAAGTTGTTTTGACGGAATGGAATAAATATGGCATACCTCCGAAAGAAAACTCTCAGACAAATAATATCTCTATAGCTCCATAGAAGAGCTGTTAATTGTTAACTTGATTCCTTTTGGCAAAGTAATGCTGCCCCAGTGCCCGGTCAGTTAGCTAACTACCAAAATGGCTAGATAACCTAGTCAGCTAATTCGCTAAATAACCGAGTAAGCAAGCTAAAATCAGTGACACATTTATCCATTTAAAAGCCTGAACATAACTGTCTTCTCTCTGCTTGATTGTCTGTGACAAGATTTTGTTGTTGCAACACCCATTAGCTAAATATTCCTCTGAATGGACTTGCCTGAATTGGATACCTCCAATAAGATTACAAATTGCCAAGCCACGAAAAGGCATATTATTTCCACAGACGTCGAGCCAGAGAAGCTGAAGTCTTTAACGGAGCCCTGGACTCAGTTGAATTATTAGTGGGAAGAGGGTAGTCGGTGTTAATGTCGGCTGTAGTGTGCGGGAGGGTACTGAAATTGCACCCAGATAAGGTTCAGAAACGTTCCTCCTTTCTGATTGGCCCGTCGGCCCAGAGCTCTGGCTTCTGCCAAGTCTCTCCCAGGCTTCATTAAGCTGTTAAGGGGCCTGCTGGAACAAAACGCTGTTTTTAAAAAGCTCTTTGGAGGTGACAGGTGGTACAGCCACACTCCACAGGCACTCATTTTCCACAGCAGATGTTCCCTTTTGTTTTCATGGCGAGATGTCGGCTACGCAGATCTGGCAGCAACTGCCGCCCTGGCCGGTACATCGCTCGTTTTCACCGACACGTAACGTAACACGTAACACACCTTGTGCTGTGAAAGCTCTTAAGCGAGAAGACCGAACACAGATTTTTTTCCGTGAGATACTCTGTGAGGTCGTGTGTCCGCTAAGCTTTTTTTTTTCTCCCCGAGTGCCAGCGACTTCTTCTTTCAGGTGTTTTCCACAGGGACCAAGCGCTTGCTGCCGCCTCCAGAAAAGTCGCAGGAGCTGGCATATTTCTTTTGCGCCGCTTTGAGCGCCCGGTGTTGAAATCGGCTCAAGTTTTCGGCAAGGCGCTTAGCTCCTCGATGTCACTTTTCGAGAATTGACAGATTCTGAAAGGCGCTGGCAGAGTGTTGACTCCCAGCGGGCATCTCACCAGTGCTTTTCACCCTTGTGTTAGGGTATGCACAGAGCCCTGGGGGTCCCTACACCCTTGTGTTAGGGTATGCACAGAGCCCTGGGGGTCCCTACACCCTTGTGTTAGGGTATGCACAGAGCCCTGGGGGTCCCTACACCCTTGTGTTAGGGTATGCACAGAGCCCTGGGGGTCCCTACACCCTTGTGTTAGGTTATGCACAGAGCCCCCTTGTCTTTTAAGATGGCAGTAATGCAGGACTTTCTGATAGTTGCCTTTGTGGCAGGGTCCCAATGTGAGGGCAGATTTTCCTTAAAGGGCAACTAACCCCACTGTTTCAGCCTGTCTCCGCCCATGAAACAATTTAGAAAAATACTTTGTGGGGTGAGTGAGGGAGAGGGGTGGGGGCGGAGGAGCTGCGTCCATCGTCATTTGCATAAATGAACGTAGCTACATTTTACAAATGATTTCGTATAACGCAGATCAAACTGTCAAACTAGACGTTGCACATCAAATATGAATCAAGATTCAGCAGCTGCATGGCCTATTCCGCAGAAACATATTTTAGTGGACTATTTAGGTGGAATAAGAGTTTATTAACAGGACGCAACGCTGTTCCGGTTTAAAAACGTGGAGCCGAAACAAAAGTAATGTAGCGGGTCTAACCAATCAGGTGCCGGCTGTTTGCGTTGTGGGCGACAACAATTATTCATATGACGTAGAGGTACCTCCAAAGAGGTACTCTGACATCATGATTGGGGCGGGGGCAGTGTGGGGAGCAGAAAGGAAATTTCAACCATTCGGGGCTCACACCCAAATACGCACACATACTCTCACACACGCCTGTGCACACACGCAAATACGCAGTGTCACAGCATCACAGCATCTACCAGTTTCTCCTGATTTATGTTATTATTTCAGAATTGTTGAAATAACGGAATGCATGAATAAGTTTCATTATAAGGCGGGTATACAAACACGTTTACAGCTTAAAAAAGTGATCTAGGGGTTAGTTACCCCTTAAAAAAGCCCTCTTAATCGTATTTTCTTTTCTTTTCTCAGTTCTCACCGCACTTACTTTTCATAGACCGCTTTTAACTCCTGTTCCATTTAATAATGTCTGAAAATCCCCAGTGGGTTTGGATTTCGGCCTTTGTTGTGTAAGCCTGGCCAACCTGGCAAGACAGGGAGGCCACGTGGAGCGAGGCCGACAGTGTCTGTCTATTCCAGCGGGGTCCGGTTACAGGGACAAAATGGATCTCTTATTCCACTTCCTTGTGTAGGGCTAGGGGTGTGCACAGACAGGCAGCCACCCGTTATGGGCATGTTCAGTGCTTTCACGCGTTCCTGCGATAGGATCATTGGTTTCCTGTTTTCAGAGTCTGTGCTGGAGCGCTGTGGTCTCGTAAAGCAGAGAGATCACAGCATCACTGACCTGACCCTATGAGATCACAGCATCACTGACCTGACCCTATGAAATCACAGCATCACTGACCTGACCATATTGAGTGATTGGATGAGTGTTGTCCTGCAACCCAATCGGCAACTCAGCCATTACTGAATTATTCAGCAAACCGCACCTCAGTTTTCAGAGCCCTGATCCGCAGCGAGAAAATGGGGCCGCTATTAAATTGCACAAACATGCACGTACACTCTCACACAGACAAGCACACATGCTCTCACACACACATACACGCCTGTGCACACACGCAAATACGCACATACACTCACAAACATAGACACACACACACACAATCATACCCACACACACACACACTCAGCATTCTCCCGCAGGAAGCATATAAACGGCTAACCTCAGATCAACAGAGCAATCAAAGCCAGCCAATGTGATTCAGCCCAAGATACAAATCTGGTTGCTTTGATGATGCTCAGCTCTGTCATCAAAATTTTCCCACTCTTCCAGGAAACATTCTGCAGTGGGATATCAGAACTGGTCCTCAAAAATCCAATCCATGTTCAGGCTGTTAATGGATATGAGCCGAAGATAAAGAAGAGGTGTTAGTGTTATCGAGTAGTCACATGTGCCCCAGTGAGCTGTGGATGTCCTTGTTTTATTGTACGCTGATGGCAGGAGATATGTCCTATAGTACTTTGCACACATTTCTGCTGATGGAGATATTTCCTTTCCTGTAGTACTTTGTGCTGATGATGGGAGATGTTTCCTGTCGTACTTTGTACTGAAGATTGGAGATATTTCTTGTAGTACTTTGCACTGACGGTGGGAGATGTTTTCTGTAGTACTTTGTGCTGACGGTAGGAGATATTTCCTGTAGTACTTTGTGCTAACAATGGGAGATGTTTTCTGTAGTGCTTTGTGCTGAAGATGGGAGATGTTTCCTGTAGTACTTTGTGCTGATGGTGGGAGATATTTCCTGTAGTACTTTGTGCTAACAATGGGAGATGTTTTCTGTAGTACTTTGTGCTGAAGATGGGAGATGTTTCCTGTAGTACTTTGTGCTAATGATGGGAGATGTTTTCTGTAGTACTTTGTACTGACGATGGGAGATGTTTCCTGTAGTACTTTGTGCTGATGGTGGGAGATATTTCCTGTAGTATGTTGTGCTGATGATGGGAGTTTTTTCCTGTAGTACTTTGTGCTGACGAGCATAGCTATGAACCACAAATTGTAAATAGTTATATTGATTGTGGTGGACTATCAAATGATTGCAAAGAGTCACAATGTTGAACACTATCCTTTTCATTGTAAAGAGAGGTAAAAGACAGGCAGAGGGTGGGATATCATTCAAGTGTCACAAACCAAATGCAGCTGCCACGTTTTCTTCAGTTGAACATGAGTTTAGTTTACCACAAGGAAAGACACTGTAGACACTCTATAGATAGTCAGCTATTGGTGAGTTGTTATTGTTCATTACAATATTTTAATTTGGAGTAAAGGCATAGCCTACTAATTCTTCAATTGGTTGGTTGTATATGGTTGGTTTGTGTGATATCGTAGCCTGTAAATAATTCATAGTTATCCTATATAATAGATAGTATTTAAGCCTATGCCATGTTAGCTATGATGTCATCATGTTAACAGCTAGGCCTTGCATAGGTTGACTCGCTCCAGGCCCAGCCTTTGAGACGGCTCTGGCAGTAGCCCACAAAACTGTATTCTGTGCAATAGCGTAATAAAAAATGTTTTAACCTCTCGCGAGCAGCCGATGACATCGGACTTTGGCGATGTTTGATTGGTCGATGTGACGATGTGAAATTTGTTGACATCGAACAACCCTAGTGCAGGGGTTTTCAAAGTGGGGGCCGCGGCCCAACGGGGGGCCGCCAGGGGCGCAAATTGAAGGGAAGGAAAAAAAAAAATTCAATTCAAAAATTACGCGCGGTTTAAATAAGATATAAATTGTTAATAAAATTTTCAGTATATAGAAATTTATTATTTGCCATTCCCTCTTTCAATCGCAGCCAAAAAAACTACTCTGCCTGCTGTCAGTAAGCGTTGCGTTGAGCTGCTTAACCTAACGGCCCGATTAATCAAAATAGGGTCAAAAGTATTGTGTTGTGTATTAAGAAGCTGTAGTATGTGATTTTTTTTTTTTTGCCATTAATTTATTAAAAAAAAAAAAAAAAAAAAAAAAAGCCAAAAGGCCCAGGGCCCAAAGAGGCTACGACAGTTGGGGGGTTTGGGGGTCGGAAAAGTGGGGAACCTGCCCTAGTGCTGACGGTACTAGTGCTGTCGGAGATATTTCCTATATTACTTTGTGCTGACTGTGGGAGGTGTTTCCTGTATTACTGTGTGATTTGATTTCTTCTTCTCTGCTTGCATGCAGACTGGAGTGCTTTGGCCTGGGTCTGTCTCATCACACTCAACCTCTACCTCAACCTGGTGAAGGAGATGAGGACCGACCACTATGAGATGTGAGTGTTCCTGGTTCCACCTGTACTGACTGCTTCTGAGGGGTGTGCGTGTGTGTACATGTTGTGTGTCCTGTGTGTGTGTGTGTGTGTGTGTGTGTGTGTGTGTGCGTGTGCACTCTTATGGCCTGCTCATACAAGGTCTTGCTGACCTCTCCCAGTGTAGATTAGAATGCTCTGCTCGGTGGTTAATCAGGAGAGTTTACCCAAGGACACGGTCCTGTCGCCATCCAGCGCACAGCCTGACCTTTCCCTCTTCCTCCCCCTCCCCTCCCCTCTCTCTCCCCTCCCCCATTTTCCTGCTGTTCGTCCACTTGGCTACAGCATGAGGTTGCGTGTGGTGCCCTAGCTCCTGGAGCGTCACGGCAGAAATGCTAACGTGCGCCACACCCCCCGATGCCCCACTTTATCACAGCTCTTATGCGCGAAGGACCGTCTTCGCTACCGAGCGCCGCCCTTCAGCCTCTGTGCATGAGAGATTAAGAGCATGTGTGTGTGTGTGTGTGTGTGTGTGTGTGTGTGTGTGTGTGTTTGTGAGAGAGTGAGACAGTGTGAGTGTGCCTGAGTGTGAGAAACTGTGTATGTGTGTGCGTATCTGCACGTGTTTGCGTGTTTGTGTGTGTGCAGCTGTGTTGGTGTTTCACAGAAGGGAATAACAGAGCAGTCCTAATTCTCCTTTCATATAACAAAGAGGGCGATTGAAACGCATCTCTGGCCTGTTAATTTGTTGAGCTGTTCAGAGGCTGTTTGGTTGCTAAATCAGAACGGAATATCAGAGCAAAGACACCACACACCTCTGTCTGTTCATTTCCTTGTTTCACACACACACACACACACACACACACACACACACACACACACGCTGTGTGCACTCCGTCTCTCACACTAGCCACACACACACACACAGAACAGACTGCCAGTCCTATTTGCACTCTTCCCAGAGTGGATGGCTGTGCCTTAATTGAAAAGGGAAAGAGTAGTGCCTGGCCTCAGCAGCGGGCGCAGATAAGGCTCCGAGCCTTAGAGCTCACGGATTGTCTCAGCTCCGCAGGCTGTTATTTCAAAATCTCCATTTACTGTCGCTGCAAATCGCCCGCATGTGTGTTTGTGGAGCCTAACTCGCACCGCCTGTTAATTCCAGCACATGGTTGTGTTTTACTACCTCGTTCGCCCGTGGAGGCTGTAATCCTGAGTTTTGACCCCATTTTCCCCGCATAGGGAAAATGGAGGTCTAAAGAGGAGCCGCTAGTACCCTTTCGTTTCCGTGCCACGGTTCTTCCTGATGTTGGGTTTCGTTGTGAGTAGAGGGAAACTGATTGGCTAGGACAGGCCCCTCGGTTCTGTTGAATTCTTCCTCTTTCCCTCTCTCCCTCACACCCTCCCTCTCTCTCTCTCACCCCCCCTCTCTCCCTTTATTTATCCCTCTCTCCCTCGCTTCCTCTCGCTCTCTCCCTTTATTTCATCCTCCCTCCCTGTCATTCAACCACTAAATTGCAGCGGGACAAGAACACTTTAAAGGGCACAGAAGTGAGACTTCAGTGGAGGAGTAATTAGGGATATTACAAATGAATAATAATAATGTAAATCAATTATTAAATAAAATAAAATTAAATCCTTTGCTATTTGTCCAAATGGAATGCTGGCATGTGCCCAGTGTCGGGTGTTGCAGCTGGTTCTGGAAGGTCCTGTCACAAGCCGTTGCATGTAGCTTGTGTAAAAGGTGATGTAGCCTAATTAAAGTACAGCTAATCGCTGTCCTCTGAATGAAGAGCATGGTGCCAAAATTGGAATTTGAAAGACAAGCATAATTAAAAACACATTCAAATACTCGGCACAGCATTGCTGTCTGTCAAAAATAGTTGTTAAATAGAAATGCAAGGTTTGATTTAATGAAGAAATAGTAAAGTACATTTAAAAAAACTTAGCCTTAAGTGTACATTACATGGAACAGCCTGTTTTAAGCTGCTGTAGGGACAGCTTTTTTTTTTAAACCGAAATAATTGAAATGAGTCATATGGACAGTTTGTGAGTAAAAAATATAATGTGTAAAATAAACTTGTTCAAGCTTTCAAGAACGTTAAATGTTAAGTATTTATTAAGTTCTTATCGGTAGTATTGAATTATTAACACTCAAAGTCAGATTTTGAGCTCGAGTTATTCTAATTTGTTTTTTTAGTAATACATCTTTCCCAAGACTTTTATTGGTCCTCTTCACTAAACAGTGAATTTATGTCAGTGTTATTTGCAGTGGGGTGTTCTTTGCTTACTTTGTGTGTCTGTCTGTGTTTTCCTGTGTGTGTGTACATGTGTGCGCACGTGCTTTAGCGATTTATCCTACTGCCTCAGTTCAGCGATTTTTGCCTCGTGAAAAACCGACGCAAACGCACCGTTGGCCATGTTTGTAGAGGATTTGCTGCAACATTAGGCATGGAGGCTGTGGGTAATTGAAAGCAGGTGGGGGGATCTCTGAGCCGCCTCCCTCCCTGCGTTAGGCTCGTGTCTGTGGCTCTTGGGGGGGGGGGGGGGGTAGCGCGATGACGGATCGTTCGCAGGCGCAGACATGGCGCTCGCTTGCCGGGTGCCCCTTGGGGGGCCTGGCACTCGTGTCACGGGCGGCTGCCCTGAGGCTCTGCAGTGTGGCAGATGCCTGCCTGGCGGAGGCCCGCGAGGGTTCCCGGCCCTGATGGGACGGAGCGCTGTTAGAGGAAGGAGCAACCGTACTGTACAGTGCCCGCTCCGTGTGCAAGAGACACACACACACACACACACACACACAAAGATCCTCACACTCACACACAAACACAGTAATACACACTAGTGGACTGCAGAAAAGTAAAACGCTCTTTCGCTGGCACTGTGAAAAAGCCAATGATGAATTCAGAACGGGGGCCTCTGGGTAGCTGGTTAAGCTTGTGAACAGGAACCACAAGGACAAATACAGTGGTCAGAGAGTTATACTCCGAGAGACCAGGAGCAGCGATGAGGTCCATTAGAGTTCACTGTGTGCAAACGGAAAACACACTGACACCAGCGGAGAGGGCTTAGACCCATCTGGAGAGGAGAGGAGGGGGGACAGGACAGGAGAAGGTCATTCTGCCAAGCGTATCGAGGAAAAGGTCCTGGATAGTCTGCTGGATTTGTCTGTGTAATGGCTGCCTACTTCCAAGAGAAGCTAAAGCTCAGACCCAGGGATCCCACCGACATTGTGTGGTGCTGGGCCGGGAAGGGCCGGGAATGTATACACAGGGCAGCATTCCCACCGGAGCGAAGTCAGCCAACGATGCGGAACGTAACGTAAATATTTTGGGCTGGAAAGTTACTCTGAAAAGCTAACAGTCAAACCCTGTGTACTAATCCCCCCCCCCCCCCCTCTAAAAAAATGTGGTAACAGCAGCGCAGGTGGAAGAGGCCTGTTTATAAAGAGAAAAGAAAATATCCTGTGGTGAGGCAATGACAAACACAGGGAGCTGCCAGACAGGCCAGGGTCTACGCATCCTGGGCCCCGCGCCCTCCCGCCCCCCAACCCCCCCCCATATTTTTTTCTCTCTGAAATGAAGGGGCATGTTGGCTTACGAACACGGCAAATTCCCCTGTGGACGCGGGTCTAGCTCTACCCGTGTTTCTTGCCAGTGTGTGCAGCGGCCATGATCAGCCTGGTCCGGCCCAACAGCGCGGACTACAAGCCACTCCCTAGGGCATGTTCACATTGTTCAAATCTGTGTCGTTCAGCAGAGCTGTGTGTGGTATAGCAGAGCTGTGTGTGGTATAGCAGAGCTGTGTGTGGTATAGTAGCGCTGTGTGTGGTATATCAGAGCTACGTGTGGTACAGCAGAGCTGTGTGTGGTATAGTAGTCCTGTGTGTGGTATAGTTGAGCTGTGTGTGGTATAGCAGCACTACGTGCGGTACAGCAGAGCTGTGTGTGGTATAGTAGAGCTGTGTGTGGTATAGTAGAGCTGTGTGTGATATAGCAGAGCTGTGTGTGGTATAGCAGAGCTGTGTGTGTTATAGTAGAGCTGTGTGTGGTATAGTAGAGCTGAGTGTGGTAAAGCAGAGCTGAGTGTGTAGTATAGTAGAGCTATGTGTGGTATAGCAGAGCTTTGTGTGGGATAGTAGTACTCTATCTGGTATAGCGGAGCTGTGTGTGGTACAGTAGTGCTGTGTGTGGTTGGTTGCTCCAGAGCTGGTTTTCTGCACATTTGAGTTTCATTTGAAACTCAGTGACTCACTATTGCATCAGATACTGCAGTGATCCCCACAGTATTCATTACAACTCTCCCTCTAGATAAGATTATTATTATTGCATGATTATGGGGATGATAGTCATGATGCTGATGATGATGATGCTTATTATTATTAGATCATTATTCAGCACACACACACACACACACACACACACGTTCACACTCAAAACACACATTCAATAACTTACAACTAATACTGTTTAATGTTGGCGATTACTCAATTGAAAAATAAGAAAAATGGCTAACATCTTTAGAGTGTAGATGCTATGATAAAGGAGAGAGGAGGCTGTTGGCAGCGCTGTGGGTGTGGGATGCTGTTGTGGGGCTGGCAGGATGTTGATCGAAATCGTGCCTGCACAGTACCAGCCTCTATGACCCTTCTGCCCTGAGGACAATGGACACACGTGGGCAGGACTTGACCTCGCGGCTCCTCGCCTGCTTGCGCTGAATCAATGCCTGCTTTCTTCAGCTGAATCCCCGCTTCTCTGAATCTATTTATCTGCTGGCAGAGATCTCCTGTGCGTCAAGTGTCTCCTGTGCGTCCCTGCCGGCCAATAACAACGCTTGTTCCAGGAGGGTCGCTCGACACCAGCAAGTAACAGCGCTCCTTCCAGGAGGACCACGCAGATGGCAGCCAATAACAGCGCTCATTCCAGGAGGGTCTCTCAGATGGCAGTTGAGGACAGCGTTTGTTCCAGGAGGAGCATTCCACTCACTTTTCCCTCTTTTTTTTATTTTTTTTTGGCTTTGTGCCGGCTTGCGTACATTTGCTCCTCGAGCGGCTCATTTAAAGGCAGGCAGAAATTACAACATTACAGATTGTGTTTAACAAAGCGGTTGTCCTATTTTAGGACCCGCCGTTTGCGCGCGGGGAGCGAGACGCTGAAAGGTTTGTCAAGCAGCCGAGTTGTTTTAGCGGCAGCGCCGGTGTCGACTGAGAAGCCTGGCTAAAGTGTTCATGCCTCCGCGCCAGACGCTCCCTAAGTGAACGGAATGATCTGCAGTTAAGGCTCCTGGCACTGAAGCGTTTCATCTCCCCTCTCTAATTGTCTAGTCAGAGGTAATTGCAGGTGTCCTCTCACTCGCACACTCGGCTGCGCCTGAGAGACATGCGAGGGAGGGAGGCAGGCAAATGGAGGGAGAAAGACTGAAGGAGTGAAAGAGGGAAAGAGAGGGAGGGAGATTGGGGGAGAGCGAGTGGAGGCGGCAGTGAGAGAGAACATAAAAGAGAGAGGGAAGGAAAGAGACTGACTTTTGAAGTCTCTTTGTTCACATGTTGTAATACCTTTTTATATTTCATTATTTTAGGGGTCTTCTGCTGTTAAATCGTGGCAGTTATGTGTCAGAAGAAAACGCATGGAAGGAAGGAAAGAGACAGAGGGAGAAAGAGAGAGGGAAGGAAAGAGGCAGACGGAGGGAAAGAGAGAGGGAGGGTCGGCGATGACACGCTCTGAGGCCTGTGGCACACACACACACACACACACACACTCGCGCACCAGCTGCTCTGACGGGTGAAAGTCAGTTCAGTGAAGGTGAGTTCAGCGCAGCTCCTCAGCGGGGGGAGCCCCATGTCCCAGGCTGGCCCCAGACGCTCCCGCTGGGAGCCGGAAGCTCGTGACGGCCCGCCTGCCGAAGGCCGTTAGCACATCGCCTCGTGACAGCTCCAGAGAGAGAGAGAGAGAGAGAGAGAGAGAGAGACTCCCTGGGTTAACCCGGAGTGTCGCTCTGCTTTACTGCCGGCGCTAACAGCGCTAAAAACAAAGCGCACGGGGAGCAGAAGCCCCAGCTCCGTGTGCCTCTGTGGTATTGCCGTTTTTCGCGCTTGCGCTCATCACGTCTCGTCAGCGTGTTTGCCAGACTCTGGGGTGCGGGCGGGGGGGGCTGGCAGAGGCATCGCTCTCGTCAGCACTGGATAAAAATAAAGCACAGTTTGAAAGAATGGATTCTACAATTAAATTTTTTTGGTCAGCTGAGGACAGTCTACAGCTGTTGCCATGGTGCATGCTCGCCATGCCTATTGAATGCGCTGTATAGACAATGCCATCCCCAGAGACCTGTCCTCCCCTGCTCGAAAACATTGCTAACGGGTTGTAAAAGGGTTGTTCAGGGCACACCAGGTGGGACGTGCAGCTGAAGGTCTTATTGAGTCCCGCTGGGGGCCTCTCTTTTCGAGAGCCTCGTAGGACCCCAGCCGCCAAGGACAGTTTCAGCGGGCAGGGTTTCCCCCTGATTCATCACGGAAAAGCGAGGACAGGGTGTGAAATTAACACCCGCCACCAGCCAAATGCTGGTAAAATATTGATTGTGGCTGGTAAGATTTTTTACTCTAGCAGCCACTTTGGCAGGTAACCAACCAGGTTGTGCATTATTGTAAAAGGTAATGTGGCTGGTAATATGTTGAAACCGGCTGGTGATTTTTAGAATCCACAAGCCACTCTGGCCAGTGGGTGAAAATGAATTTCATGCCCTGCCTGCAGCCCATCTGCACCAGCTGCGAAAAACCCCATGCTCCTCCAAGGCAGCGACTGCGCGGCTCAGCCGCTGGTCTGCTGAGGGAGAAGAAGTAGCAGCAGCAGCGGGCCGCACGCGTTTCAAAGGAGATCCACGTTGCTCTGCGCGCTTCCACACTGACGAGAACGTTTGAACGGCCATTTCATATTTAGAGAAAAAAAAACGGCCTGAAAATTCGAACGAAAACATCCTTGGGCATCAGACATCGATTTCATGTGTACTTTTTTTATTTTTAAATTGCCAAAGGGAAAGTATGTCTCTGGAAGGGAACACATGGAAACTAGCCTGAGTGAAAACTACATTTCATAGAAGTTTCCTAATTTTACTGAATAACCACAGTACCCTATGGGGGGGGGGAAAGCACAGGTGTACTGTAGGACATTGTCAGTAATATGCCTGTCGCCTGCAGAAGTGAAGCGAGAGCCACAGGACAACATAGAGATCCCTAGGGATTTTGAGGGAACTGGGAGCAGGGGCCTCTACCAGCAGCCTGTAGACACTCCCAAAGTAGCCAAGTATCGATTAGCAGTAAAACAAACGATGTAATGGCCGTATAATTCAACATCGCTGCCTTTATTGATGGCCTGTTTGGGGAGTTGTAAAAAAACTCCCTGATTCTTGGCGCTGTGCAGGGCGGCCTCCCGGGACTGTTAATTGCTTTGGGTTCAAGGGGGGGCGGAGCCTGAACGGAAGGTGGGCGTGAATGCGGCACGCTAGCGGCTGATGCCGTTTCGCTCGTCTGGTCTGGTCTCGTACTGCCGCTCGCCCGAGCACAATGTGCGTCAGGGTCAATTTGCCCGCGCCGGCAGAGGCTCTTTTGTTCCACGAGGCTGGCTTTTGTCTGCGTGCACAAAGCGGGCCGACCTCCTCGTCTCCTCTCCTCTCTGAGGTGCGATTTGAAGTCTCTCGCTTCTGGCCGTTAGCGGGAGCCGCAGAACAAGCGCAGGAGCTCAGGTGCCAACTCTTTAACACGGCGCTGGTCTATCGACATTGTGTGCGATTCATCTGGTTGTGTACACGTGTCTGTCTGTAGCTATTATGTGCATACGTTTGTGTGTCTGTCAGTTTGTAGTCTGGGCATGTGTGTCAGCTGGTTTGCGGAAGTGTGTCTGAGTGCGTGTTTGCATGTGTGTGTATACTGCCCTCAAAAACTATTTACACCCTTGATAAACATAAAATATATATATATATGTATATATAAATAAAATAAATAGTACAAATATATTTTAATTGTCAGACATGTGGAAACTTTAATACTGATTCAGTGGAATCAAGCAAACTGATACTTTTCTCAAATTCTAAAAATAAATTTCAAAAGAATAAATGTCACAAATATTCTTGATATATTGCTTTCACTACACTCACTATCATCGTTTTCTATAGTGTTATATGAGATTGCTGAACTTATTAAGGGCACTGCTGACCATTCCTCCTTACAGAACCTTTCAAGATCTTTCGGTCTGTGTTTGTGGACTGCTTTGTTCAATTCAAACCACTAATTTTTTATCAGGTTCAGGTTTGGAGGCTGAGATGGCCGTTGCAAAACAGTAATTTGGTGGTCAGTTAACCATTCCTTGGTTGATTTTGAAGAGTGCTTGGGATTATTGTCTTGCTGAAAAATCAATTTCAGCTTCCTGGCAGAGGGAACAAGGTTTTTTGTTGCCAGAATATCTTGCTACTCGCTGGAGTTTGTGATTCCATTGACCTTTATAAGAGCCCCAGTACCAGTAGATGCAAAACAATCCCATGAAAAGATCCAGCACTATATTTCATTGTAGATATAAGGTCCATTTTAGCGCAAGTGCCTTTTTCTCAACCACAAACTTACCTGCGGTTTGCGTGGCCATAAAGCTCACTTTCGGTCTCATCAGACCATAAAATCCAGTTTCAACTGTAGTATACCAAACGTCGGGTGCTTATTTTTGTTGATTTCCCTCAAAGGAGGCAGTTTTTCTGGCAACCCTTCCAAAAAGCCTATTAGCATGGAGACTTTTTGCAACCAGGCTTTGTAGTATATCTTCCTATCTGTGGCTCTTGAATTTTGTTTTGCCTCCCAAATGATCTGCCTAACTGCATGTGGGGGCGAGATGCACTTCCGCACTCTACCAGACAGGTTTACCGCTGTTGGTGGTTTTAAATTTCTTAATTATTGATCAAACTGTGGAATGTGGTAAGTTTAGTTTTTATTAACCATCTCTTGAGTTGTGAAGGCAAACAACCCTTTGTGTCCTGTTTCTTCTGAGAGTTGTACACTTCCCATGGTGATTGATGGCACATGGATTTTACATTTGTGTCACCTCATTTTTACACCCCAATGAAACAGGAGGGCACAATTGAGTTGAGGTTGAGATTCATTTAGTAAAGCAGCATTAAAATGCAGGTTATTGCAAATATTAGGGGTGTTAATAATTGACATATGTGAGTCTTCAGTTTCCCCCAGCTGAATCCTGCGCGAGCAGACCGTGAGGCTGGAGTTCCGCGTGTGGCAGCTAGAGGGGGCCGCTGTTGCGCTCTCTCTCTCTCTTTGTTGCTGTTCCGAGTCTTTATCGCGCTGCGCTTCCCCCTTATCGGCGATCTTCCCTCCTGCTCTCCGTGACTCTTAATCGGGAAGCGCTTGAAGGCCAATCACAGACGGGCCATTTGGGGCGTGGTTGCGGAAGTGCAGACTGTAACGGTAGTTTGGGGAAGAAGAAGAAGAAGAATAAGAAGAGACTCGTCAGAGTTTTGTGCGAATCCTCTGGGGTGGTTAATGATAAATCACACCCATTGTGCGTTATAATGGTGCTGGGAGCGGATCAAATTCCAGCTGTTTGTGAAGCATGCAGGGTGGTGGGCGCAGGTGAGGCGGGTGGGGGGGGGGGTAGATGAGTGATGAAGCTCGTTTGCACCAGCGGCTGGACGAGGGAGGGCTGCGCAGCGTTGGGAATGAGCGACAGCAGAGAGAGAGAGAGAGAGAGAGAGAGAGAGAAAGAGAGACATGCAGAGAGTAGATACACACACACACATATATTTTTACACACGTACACACACACCCACACAAACACACACTTTTTTTAAGCAGCAGTATGGGAATACCCTCAAATAGCATGGAAAAGAGCAGGAAATGATGCAGTCCAAGATAAATATCTCTTTGAACGAGCCCCATGCTGATGAGTGTGTGAGTGTGTTAGCGCATGTCTATTTTGCGCGGGTGTGTGTGAGATAGGGTGTGTTTGCACGTGCGTGCGTGCGTGCGTATATGGTTGTATGGTGAGACCTGCACACCACTGTTGTGGTTAACCACGCGTGGGGATCGCACTGCTGACAGGGAGGTCATTGTTGGGGGTCGCTCTGGTGACAGTGAGCTCATTTGTGTGGGTGCTCTGGTGACAGTGAGGTCATTTGTAGGGGTTGTGCTTGTGACAGTGAGGTCGTTCATGGGGGTTTTTCTGGTGAGAGTGATGTCTTTGGTTGGAATCGCTCTGGTGACAGTGAGGTTGGTTGTAGGCGTCGCTGTAGTGACAGTGAGGTTGGTTGTAGGGGTTGCTCTGGTGACAGTGAGCTCATTTGTGTGGGTCGCTCTGGTGGCAGTGAGGTCATTTGTAGGGGTTGTGCTTGTGACAGTGAGGTCATTCATGGGGGTTTTTCTGGTGAGAGTGATGTCTTTGGTTGGGATTGCTCTGGTGACAGTGAGGTTGGTTGTGGGGATTGCTCTGGTGACAGTGAGGTTGGTTGTAGGCATCGCTGTAGTGACAGTGAGGTCAGTGGTAGGGGTTGCTCTGGTGAGAGTGATGTCGTTGGTTTGGATCGCTGTGGTAACAGTGAGGTTGTTAGTAGGGGTTGCTCTGGTGACAGTGAGGTCATGGTACTCCCAGCAGGATGACATCAGCCTAGCTCCTGGGATGGAAGTGGATCATAGGCTGCAGCTCACGCCCTGGCTCTCTTCACATGTCAGTAGGCACAGAATGAAAGGAAAGTAGAGCTGAAAACTAGAAATGAGATGTCTTTCAGACTGCCGCTATCTCAGTGTTTCTCTCCCGCTTCTTTCTTTCTCTCTGTCTCTCTCCGTTCTTCAGTCTTTTTCTCTCTGTCTATTCCCTTCTCTGTTTCTTTCTCTGTCTCTCCTCTGTTTACTGTCTCTCTTTCTCGCTGTCTCTTTGTCTCTATTTTTCTCTGCGGGTGCAATGCATGCTGGGAGCATGTGTGGCATGTGTCCTAGCAGAGAAAGGGCCGATGGTTCTCGACGTACGTGACTCATCAGAGCCATATGATCCCCCCCCCCCGTCCCTTCTGTTCTCTGTTTTAATTGGTTTATTAGAACACTGCAGTCATCGAAATCCCTCAAATACATACAAGCACTCCCAAAGGCCCTTCTGCAGCCTAGCAACGCGCTCAAGCTAAGTTCTACAGCGTCCTGTCCCACAAGAGCTTTGCTCTGCCCTGCAGTGACTCTCTTCTCTGCATCTTATGGTCTGATGATAAATAAAAGTATAGAGACACCGAAGGAGTGGTGTGGCCAGGAAACTGTACACGTAACCAGGCGGTTGCAGGTTCGAAACCCAGGTGGGCCACTTCTCTTGTTCTCTTGCACAAGTTGCGTAGCATAAATTACTTGGGCGAATATCCGTTTGTGTAAAGTATAAACCATGTGAAGTTCTAGATATTTTTTTTTATCAAGGGCTTCTTCAAAGTGAGCGAATGCCTGCAGCAATCATTTTGCTGAAACATCAACTTTTGTGGTTGCAGTTCTTTAAAGTGTGCTTCTGCAGGATCGCGGCGCTTCTCGTTTTCCCACAGAGCAGATTTTCTGCACAAAAGGTGTGTGGTTTTCTGATGTATGTGTCAGACTGCCTGCCCCACAGACCTGTGACTCCGGCTGCACAGACGTTCTGCTTTTCTGTGACTGCAGCTGGTTTCAGGGTTCCCACGCATCCTGGAAAACCTGGAATTTTTTGATGCTGTTTCCCAGAAAATTTCATAAAAATGTCCTGGAAAATAATTAGTTGTCCTGGAAAATATTTTTAGTGTAACGTTATAGGCCAAAACCACAGGTGCCCCAGTCTGCAATCGCAATCTACCCTACCCCTCCAGTGAACGATGGCACAATCAATCCCTGCACCGCCACTACTATGTCTGCGATTGCAATCAAACCCCCCCTCCCACCACGACCACTGGTGTGCAATCACAATCTCCCCTTCTATAAAAATTACAGGTGTTGCTCACGTAAAGATTCCTAGAAAACAGTGGGAACCCTGGGTCTGCTTCTCTGTCACTGCGGCTACGCAGACGGGCTGCTTTTCTGTGACTGCGGCTGCGCAGACGGGCTGCTTTCCTGTGACTGCGGCTGCGCAGACGGGCTGCTTTCCTGTGACTGCAGCTGCGCAGACAAGCTGCTTTCCTGTGACTGCGGCTGCGCAGACGGGCTGCTTCTCTGTGACAGCGGATATACAGACGGTCTGTTTTCCCGCGTCTATGGCTGCGCAGATGGGCTCCTTTGCCATCACTGCGGCTGCGCAGACGGGCCGAGGCATTGGTAAGATGCGATCAGCAGCAGCCGTTTCCCGGAGGCTGAGCTCTGGGCTGACACCAAGATCGATCTCCTCAGAGAGTCACAGGCCGGTTATCTAATCCATACTCCACTTCACTGGAGGAGAAATATTGATACACACCGCCAACCCAACCACACAGACGCTCAGGGCAATTACTGAGCGCACAAACACGCACGCACGCACGCATGCCTACCTACACACACACACACACACACGTACACACATGGACACACATACACGCACAGACACACACACACATGCACCTAAAAACACGCAAACACGCACGGACACTTGTACGCACAGGCATGCACACACGCATGCACACTATTATGCATAAATGCACATAAATGCACTGTGAGAAACGTACATGTACACACAATTAAAGACATGCTATTAGGCATGCATGCACATGTATATACAATCACTGTGAGACACACACATTCACACTCTTAGAATCACACACACACACACACACACACACACACACACGCATAGTATTTGCTTTCCGTATTTCAATTTACACAACAGCTCTTCTGATAAGCCTGCTCACCGAAGTTGATAAGCCTGGCAGCGGCGGCAATTACGGGGAAAACCAAATTAAAAATAAAGTGTTGCCATACCAACGGCGACGGTGTCACTGGCAAGGAGCACGGAGCTCAAGCTGCTCGGCGGTGATCAGCCGTCACACTAACAGGAGAAACGGCCACCTCCGGGGCGGCGGAGCCAAACGCACTCGGTGTAAACGGGAGCGGAAGAGAGTCCGCAGGCGGCGGCGGTATCGCAGGTCCCGCGTTCGCTCAGATTGCCATCTCGCGCAGCGCTTCCTGGGATCCGCAGGGCGCCGTGGCGGGCGCTAACCGAAAGCAGGCCCGAGCTCCCGGCTCCTGCCGCTCTCTGGGGAGATGACAAGATAAGAGGCGGTACCCCGCGCCGACGGAGATCTGGGCCGGCTGATACGGCGCAGCCAGTCACGCGAAGTGGCCGGATGAACGCCGGTCGATAGGACGCTTCAGATCGCCGGCCTTTTTCCTGTCTGTAGGCTTGCTACCATGGCGCGGTGTAATTGTGAAACTGCAGCTGTGGATTTATTTCTCTGTGGAAAAACGTAACTTTATGTACGAAAGTCCTGTTACATTTTGTTGGTAGTAGCTTACTGACGTGACAGTTATTCTTGTAAACCTCATGTTTCATGAGTTTCTTGAAAGGAGTGCACACAAAAATGGTTATTTTGGGCTGTAGATGACTTGAAATAAAAGAGGTGATATAAATTGATTGTTATTATTGCTAGAATTGTTATTACTCCGGAAGGTCCCCAGCTGTTGTGAGGCACAGTGGCAGCGCTGTCCGCACAATCTCTCCACCTACCGCTTTCAGGCAGCGGGCCCCACAGGCAGCGCGGTTAGCTGCCCGTCCCATTCCGCTGTTCAGCTCTGCTTGTGTGTGTGTGTGTGAGAGAGAGACGGAGGGAGAGAGAGAGGGAGAGAGGGAGAGAGGGAGAGAGGGAGGGAGAGAGGGAGAGAGGGAGAGAGGGAGGGAGAGAGGGAGAGAGAGAAAGAGGGAGGGAGGGAGGGAGAAAGAGGGAGGGAGGGAGGGAGAGAGAAAGATAGAGGGAGAGAGAGGGAGAGAGAGGGAGAGATAGGGAGAGGGAGGGAGAGAGAGGGGGGAGTGAGGGAGAGAGAGAGGGAGAGAGAAAGAGAGAGGGAGAGGGAGGGAGAGAGAGGGAGAGGGAGAGGGAGAGAGGGAGAGGGAGAGAGAGGGGGAGGGAGAGGAGAGAGGGGGAGAGAGGAGGGAGGGAGAGAGAGGGAGGGAGAGGGAGAGAGAGGGAGAGAGAGGGAGAGAGGGGAGGGAGGGAGAGGGAGAGAGAGGGAGGGAGAGGAGAGAAAGAGGGAGGGAGAGGGAGGGAGAGAGAAAGAGGGAGGGGGAGGGAGAGGGAGAGGAGAGAAAGAGGGAGGGAGAGGGAGAGGGAGAGAGAGGGAGAAGAGAGGAGAGAAAGAGGGAGGGAGAGGGAGAGGGAGAGGGAGGAGAGGGAGAGGGAGGGGAGGGAGGGAGAGAGAGAGAGGGAGGGACGGAGGGAGGGAGAGGGAGGGAGGGAGGGAGAGGGAGGGAGGGAGGGAGGGAGGGAGAGGGAGGGAGGGAGGGGGAGAGAGAGGGAGAGGGAGGGAGGGAGGGGGAGAGAGAGGGAGGGGGAGGGAGGGAGAGAGAGGGAGAGGGAGGGAGGGAGAGAGAGGGGGAGGGAGGGAGAGAGAGGGGGAGGGAGGGAGAGAGAGGGAGAGGGAGGGAGAGAGAGGGAGAGGGAGAGAGGGAGAGAGAGAGAGAGAGAGGGAGAGAGGGAGAGAGAGGGAGAGAGAGGGAGAGGGAGAGAGAGGGAGAGAGAGGGAGAGAGAGGGAGAGAGAGCGATGGAGAGAGCGATGGAGACAGAGAAGGAGATAGAATGGGAGACAGAGAGTGAGAGAGAGAGGCAGGCCTGCATGCGGCTGTGCCTCATTAAGCCGCTGTTCCGCTTCGGACCTCGTCATCTCCGCCACGGAGCGTGGGTCGCATCGATTTCCTGACAGCCTTCAGCTCTCGCACAGCTCTCGGCGCCTGGCAGCTCTGGCAGCTGCTAATTTCTGTATTTACAAGGCCGGGCAGGGAGACGCGACAGGGTGGGTCGAAGGCCAAGCTCTTCAGAGACGCCCCTTCTTTTTCTTCCCTTCTCTCTTTCTCTTCTTCCTTCTCTCTTTCTCTCTCTACCTATATCCCTTCTTCCGCTTCCATCCCCAGTGCCCATGCCTCTCACAACGTCAGGTGCTTTCTAGACGTGGTCCTCGCCTGTATCTGAGATAAATGGAAAAAATACGCCGGAGGCATTTGCGCTATTGCACTTAGGATGAGTGTGTAATTACCTCACAAGACACATCACGTTTGGAGACATCACGTTTATGCACGTATTTTCAGTTACGAGAGCTGCATAAAGGAGACAACCCCCTTTCTTGCGCACATTTGGTTATGACAGCTGCTTATCACCTATCACCCTTTATAACCTGTCTCACCATCGTGAATATTTATTGCTCTGCTTCTATTTGTTGTGATTTTGTTTAGTAGACTAACAGCATTTTCTCCCGAAAAAGACAGCGTTTACGTATTTGTAAGTATGATGATAAATCTTTGAAATCTTTCGAATTTACAAGAAAACTTCAAGTCCAGGTGACAGCAATCTGGTTCCTGAGTTATGTGCCAGGAATCTTAATGGAGGCAAAACGAGTTTTGGAAAGTGATAAAGAGGTGGCTTTCCTCTGAGGTTTCTGGTTCAGGTTCGTTTGGAACCGCGCTGGTGAGACGTTGCATTTGGTCAGCTGCTAAAGCGCATTTCAGTGACAGACAGAAGGTCAATAAGGTGGGAATCTGCCCTGTAATCAGCTGATGGGAAATCGATGTACACGTCTGTGTGAGGTGCGTGTGTGTGACACCAGACAATTGTGGGCTTACAGCAGGAGAGGCAATGAGCCGTGCTCTGCAGCTGCTCTTCTGGCCCACTGTATCCTCGCTGTGCCATGCCTAGCCCTACCCCGCTCCGCCCTGCTCTGCCATGCTCTGTTTCACGACGACCTGCCCCATACCCTCTGAAAGCTGAAAGGCCTTTGAGTCTCCAGCTTGTTTGGTGGCTTAGAGTTTCTGTTCTCTTTTTTCAATACTAGAGACCCTTTTCCTTCCTGAACTGGGACTACAGAATTGCATACGCTCTCCTGACAGACGCCGTATGCATTTAACACTGGCTTGTGCCCACAGGTCACAAGGGAGGTTGTATCAGAGGGTCATGACCAGCCCTGCATGAGTGACCTTATCCTCTGCATGGTTTGACAATCATTTTTTCGGTTTTTTTGCCCCCCTTCTTTTCCCTCTCTTCCTCTTTTGCACTCCTTCCTTGGCGCTCTGCCAGCTGTCTGTGCTGAAAGTCTGTTTCCGCACCCCAGTGTGTCTTGTGCTCTCTCTCTTTTTCTCCCTGGCCCATGTCTTTGCTGTCTCCCTGTCTTTCCCTCTCCCTCACTCTCTCTGCGTATTTTGGTTTTGTGAGGGCCGGTCCGTGGGGGAGAGCAGCGGTGGTGAATCATTAGCGGGGCATGGCCGCGGGGCCAGTCACATCCCGTCAGGCTGCCGCGAGCCACGTGTAAACAGAGCGCAGCGGAGCGACCGCCCGTCCGTCTGTCCCCCAACACCCCCCTTCCGCTGCCGCACGGAGCCCAGCGCCATCCCTGCATCTCCCTCCATCACTCTTATCACCATGACTCGCGGATAGACGCACACAGGTTACGTCAGACAAGCATGTACGCTAACACGTCTATCACACACATGCATGTGTACATACGCACACATCCACAGACACGCACATATGCACACAGGCAGCATTATTGCACACAGACGCATGCACACACCTACATAAACATGCACATACAAACACATATAAATGCGTGCATGTTAACGCATTCATATACATATACCCACCCATCCAAATGCTTGCAAGCATGTGCACACACATACATAAACAGACATGCATACACACATACATGTACAGACATGTATGTATTCGCATGAACATGCAGAAGCACACAAGCAAGCTCAGAGTTGCAGGTGTAGGTTGATCAGTGACATCATCAAAGTAAATTGGTCAGTTGAGTCTCATCCTGCAGCTCAAGGGCAGTGTTTCCTGTCAAAGGCATCAATCAGAGTTCACTGTAGGAACCTCCAGGGCATGCTAGCATATCTCCACTGTGCGTGTGAAAGCAGAGAGATCTCAGCAGCCACAGAACTCATAGCTGGGACTTTGTCTTGGGTAGAGATATTGCAAGCAATTAAAATTAGATCAGAAAGCAACGTGTGTGTGTGTGTGTGTGTGTGTGTGTGTGTGTGTGTGTGTGTGTGTGTGTGTGTGTGTGTGTGAGAGAGAGAGAGAGAAAGACAGACTAAGAGATAAACAGGCTCCAGTGCAGATCCTCGCCAGCTAAAACTTCCTATTTCAAGCTCCAACCATCCTAACACTTCTAAAAAACCCTTTTCTACCACGGCTTATTTAATCTTGACACCGGTGTACAGAGTTTTCTTTGGCTTTCATGTCTGTGCAGCATTACGTTAGTGTTTGCTATCATTTTGTAGGTTGAAGAAAAACATTAGTTGTTGTTTGGATGCACAATAAGATTTTGAGCTCAGCAAGTGCATCTTTATTTCAAAAATCTAAATTGGAAATATCTATCTTTAAATTCTGAAGTTACATCCCCAGAGTAATTACCAGAGCAAAGCTGTTCCCCTCTTTAAATTAATGTTCCAGATGACTGCAGCTAAGCTTGTACAGACAGCTGTGTCTAAATTGAACCATATATTTGCGTGTGTGTTTGCGCGTGCGTGCGTGCGTGCGTGCGTGTGTGTGTGCGTGTGTGTGTGTGCGCGCTGCACGTATGCTCGTGGACGTTCTGGACAGGACAGGACAGGACAGTACAGGGAGGGAGGGGTAGAGGGTATTTGCTACCTGCTGGCGTGTGTGTGAGAGAGAGAGCGAGAGAGAGAGAGAGAGAGAGAGCGAGCTCCGTGGGGTTCCTCTTTGGAAACGGCATTGTCGGGCAAGAAAGGGAGACGCGCCGTTGGCTGGAAATGATTTCTCCCGGGATGTTCCGGCTCACGCTCTATCGCTTTCAGAGGAGCGGGAGGGAAAGCCCTGGCCGCATGCTGAAACACATCTTTTTCTCTCCTCATTTTCTCCCTCTTTTGCTCTTTCCTTCTCTCATTTCTTACCTCCCTGTGGTGTTACCTTCGCAGGGGGCCGTAATGACGGGGTGCGAGACGGTAGACAGATAGCACGCCGACCTCATATCCCACAAGGGCTCTCAGTCTCTAATCACAGTCATTACTTACTTAGCGGCGGACTGAAGCCCGGAATGCAGGTTCCTTTTTCGTAGAAGCACATTTCACCATTTAACCACAAGTCTGAGATTCAGTTTAAATCTGGAACTGATAAGCAGTGTCTGTGTTTGATCTGAAATGTTCCCTTAGTGTGTGCACATGCACACGCACATATACACACACACGTGGGCATGCGCAAACACACGCACACCCACAAGAACCCAGAATTGTCCGAAAGAAAATCTGAATTTGAATATAATATTCGAATGTCGAAAAATGTTGTTCCATTCAAAGGGGGAAATTAGCGTTTGAAAGTGTAAACACACAGGAGCCTAATTTAATCATCTGCTGAACACATCCCTCTCCCAAATCTTGTAGTCTGATTTCCGACATAAATTTATTTCTCTCTCGTAGCTAGTTGTTTACAAATGAGCCAATCAGCATTAAAGCTGCAGCGTCACGGCCGAAAACTCTGAACCAACTGTCAATGAAAACATTATCTCTCCTGAGTATCGGAGAGGTAGTGTTGAAAAGTGTTTCCATGCAGCTCATGGGAGATTGAGACAGAAGGATGTAGTAGTTAGCAGAATTTGCTAAATGGAGCTTTGATATTGCACAACAGTGAGCAGTCCGAGGGCCCACGTGCGAACCTGGGACCCAGCGCATTTCACAGAGAAAACCCAGTCAGTCCCTGTCTGTCTGCGTCTAAAACAGCCACGCATGACGCATGTATTTTTTTCCCACTCATCCACACTCACATGCCAAGAGAGCATCAAACATTACAATCATGGGATGTGTTTGAATCACAGCCCCATCGACTGTGTCCTGTGAACTGTGTATTGTTTACTAGCATACTGTGTACTGTTTAGTGCATACTGTTTAGTACGCGACATGCAGTATAGGAAAAAAATATCCTCTATATTATTATCAGCGAAAACCCGGACTACATTTGAGAGAACATTTCTCCTACTTAACTACTTTCTCATCCAGTGTACTCGAAAAGCATACTCAATCGTATGGAAGGGCGTTTATTCGGACACAGCCCTGGTAATTGTGTGCATACTGGTTGATGCCGTTGTCGTTAAATTGTGCGTAAATACAGTTTATAGTTTTAAATAAATATGAATGGTTACATGTTTAAGGAAAGAATATTTAAAAGGCATTTTTGGGGACAGTTTATAGACCTGACACAAACACTTTCACACATGCACTTCTGTGACGAAAGTGCAACTTCAGCTTTAGCCCCACCTCAACCTCTTCTCTCAAGGCCTGTGAGTTTTTCAGTCCTGCATCATAAAAGCATGTTTAAACTCTGCAGCATTCATTCAGAGTGCGTGGGAGTGTGGTGTGTCGAGTCTTCAGTGTGTGAGGAGGCGCGGAGGTCATGAGTGTGTGGGAGGAAGGGAGCAAAGAATCCTAGGTGTGTGATATTGAGGTGCAGGTCAGAGTGTGTGAGATAGAGGGGTGTAGAATCATCAGTGTGTGATATTGAGGTGCAGGTCAGAGTGTGTGAGAGAGGGTGTGTAGAATTCTCAGTTCATGATATTGAGGTGCAGGTCTGAGTGTGTGAGAGAGAGAGGTGTGTTGTATCCTCACTGTGTGATATTGAGGTGCAGGTCTGGGTGTGTAGAATCGTCAGCGTGTGATAGTAGGGGTGCAGAGAATCGCGGTCAGGCGCTACGTCCGCCTGATGGCGCTCTGGGAGAGGCAGAGGTGCTGCGACTGCACGTAGGCAGATGACAGCCCGTCTCATTAACGGTTTATTGAAAACCTCCACAGCTGCACCGGCCTGACCTCTCTCCCCCTCTCTCTCCTTCTCTCGCTCTCTCTCCCTTTCTCCCCCTCTTTCTCTCTCTTTCCCCCTCTCTCTCCGAGGATAAACCCGCTCTCCTTGCCCTCCCCTCTCACACAGCTCATTGTTCTCTCTCTTCCAGACCGTACCACGGCCTGGCGTGGGGGGTGCCTCTCCTCATGTCATGCCTCCCCTTGTTTGGAGGGTACTACGGCCCAGCCGGAGCCTGGTGGTGAGTATCACACACTGGGGTGGGGCCCAGTAATACTGTGCTCCTTTTATGAGTGGGTTTTCTTTTTTTTGTGCACCTCTTCAGTATATTGTATTGTGCAGCTTTGGAAAGACTTCTTTGGTATGACCTGCCAATAATGCATAATTGAATTGAGAGACATTAATATTCATTTTTTAGAAATAAAGTGTTTAAAGTTTAAGAAATGTATAAATATGCATTTTGTGGCAATACTTTACATAGGAGATCATGTCAATAAAGCATATGTGAGTTGCATTGAGAGCAGGGGAGAGAGAAACTGAAATGGACAGAAACAGAAATAGGTGACTCCAGTCTGAATGGCGTTTCGCGTTTGGCACGGAGGGGAGATCTGTTTGAGGGCTCCCCCCAATGCCGCCGATCTCGCCAAGCAGGAAGCACCCGCTGCGGCGCCGCCCTGCTGGACACCTGCTGTCCCCACCTCCCCACGGCCAGGTGTGGAGCGAGGAAGCGGGGACATTAATCCCATTTATTTTCCTCTTCTCTGTTGGGAAGGGCCTGTCACACAGCCAATAAATAACAGCGCTGAACAGAACACCTCACCTCCCGCTAATAAAAAAAACTCCCTCTCAAAACTGCTTTGTGCTGTGACCCCACACTCAACAGAGCCTGGCTTGGCTGGGTAAAGCGGTGCTACTGAAAGTAATAATAATAATGACGGTGATGATTATGATTATAGTTGTTACTATATTAATAATAATAATACAAGGAAAGAAGCCGTTCAAAGTGCTTCACAGTAGAACATAAAAGACTGTTAAAGAAGCAGGCTAAAATCCATATAAAATCTAATTAGAAGATAAAAATAATAATGCAAAGTAAAATGGTGCAGTGGTGTCATCTGGTTTCCTTGTGTCTCGGCCCATGGAGAGACAGTGCCACGGATCATTTATGTACTGGCCAGATATTCAGACCCAGCGTTCATTTTGCCCTTTTTCATTTTGCCCTTGTCTAGGAGGTTGGTAACGGGGGTGATAAAATGATTTCAGTGTCACATTATTGGCAGGAAACAGAAAGACGCTCCACCAATCACAGAGTATTTCGGTAAAAAGAAATGGAGCAATGCCGACAGAGATTGGTGGTTACTACTTCCTGGATAACAACAGGGCACACTGAAGTGTAGACAAAGTACACACAAACTGTTGTTATACTGCTTGTTACCAATTGGCTTATTAATTGGCAGAGCTTCTCTCTGCTTTTTTTGTGTAAGGTGACACTATGACTGTCCTGTCCCTATTGTATTATCCTTGTTTGGGGACAGGAGGTTGATAGATATGCAATATTCCTGTATGAATATGCATAATAAGTTAGCAAATCAGAGCACCTGGAGACTTGCATAGTGACGGACAGAGGACGTTCAGTCACACAGTAGGTATATAGGTGGTTGAATATCTGTTGACTGTGTAGAAGATGTGTGATGGCATAAAGCTCAGCTCTCTGGTTGATGTGGCTGTTTTATTTTAAGCTGCTTGGGTTGTATGTGTGGGTGAACGTGGACCTGACTAGTGCTAGTTCCACTGTAGTCAAGTCCATGTGACACTGGCAGTCATAGACAGCTGTCTCCTGGCAACAGACCGCAAGGGCGTTCCCCTCTGAGGGCCTGGGTGCCAGGGCCATAAACTCAGCCCCCGGCCCACCCCACCCAGTGGTGCATCATGGGTAGCACAAGTCCAGAACGAGCGGGAAAGCTGAAGGTCTGGAGTTAAGAACGGCACTGCGAGACGGGCACGGCCGAAACCGCGACCTCGCCGACACTCGCACTCGGAGCTGAAGCTTTTATTTTGGCGTCAGATCGCACGGCGGGAATGTCTCTCACAGTAACCCTTTCTAATTCCATCACAGCCAGCACAGAAGATTCACTTTAGCCCTTCAGCTGGTTTATAGGTCATGAGAAGGAAATGACAAAACACAGATTTAAAAAGAAATCGAGCTACGTACAGTCAGGTGCAGAATTATTGGCACACTTGATAAAGATGCACAAAGAAGACTGTAGAGACCAAATAACACCATTAATGAGACATATTGTGGACAATATTGTATGGTTGTTAATGATTTAATGGAATCAACCAAAATAACATATTTTTCAAATGGTAGATTTATTTCCAAAAAAAAAAAAAAATTGGATTCACAATTTTTTGCACCCCCTGTGATAAGTACTTGGTGCAGCCTCCCCTGGCAAGGATTCCGTCCTGTAGGTTTTCATTTCAATCTTATTTTAGCACACCTGATTCCACTAATTAACAGCGCAATGAGATCTCTAGCTGGTGAAAGAGGTGCGCTTCATGGTTGGAGTGAAAACCTACAGGACGGTAGATCTCCAGGAACAGGGTTGGGGACCAATGTTATAGAACCATTTTGATGGTGATTTTGAGGTATTTCTGGGTCACTGTCTAATTGGAAATACACCTATGCTATGACCAAGTCTCAGCTTTCTGGCAAAGGCGAGAGATTTTTAGGTAAAATACTAAATTAAATTGGTGATTGTTAGAATTCAAAATGCCATTGATCTTAACAAGAACCCTTGGATCACTGGCAGCAAAAAGAGCCCCAAAGCATCAATGATCCACCGATGTGGTGTTTATGATTTATATTGAGACCTGGGTGGTATACTACGAAGCAGGATTACGGAGTTAGCTGGATAATTGCATTGAGTAAAACCTGGAGCCCTCCCAAATCTGGAACATGGACTGAAGTAAAAAGAGTTGTCCCGGGTTTTACTCAGTGCAGTTATCTAGCTAACTCAGTAATCCTGCTTTGTGAAATACCCCCCTGGTGTCCCCAAGGTGCAACTTAATCAGCAGTTTTTGAACTGCGATCCTTGGGTTTGTCTTTTGCCTCCCTCAAGATCTTTCTCGCTGTGCATTGGGAGAATATGCATTTATGTCCTTTTCTGGCATGTTTGCAACTGTTCCAGATGTTCGAAAGTTTTAGATTATTGCTTTAACAGTGCTTAGTGGTATGTTTAACCGTTTATGTATGTTTTTTTTACCCGTTACCAGATTTGTATAGGTCAACAACCATCTGTCTTTTTAAAAATTTGACAGCTCTATAGCTTTCCTCATGGTGATGGATGACAAGGGATTTCACACGCGTGTTACCTCATTTTTGTACAGTGATGAAAGGCCACAGTGCAGTTCCTTACCACTGAGATCGACTTCAATTAGTTTTATTGCAGATTGAACTGATTTTATTTAAAAGTATCTAGTGGCGGCAATAATTTTGATACCTCTGCTGCCGTTTATAGTATTACCCAATAAAGCAAATTTTTAAGAAAATAATCGTGCTAGAATAAAAGTAGCCTATATAAATTTCCCAAAGGTTTGGCTATAAAATAAGCTCATTATCTGTGTTTATTGTATTCAGACTTTTTTGTTCATTTCATCAAGGGTGCCAATAACTGTGGACCTAACTGTATTTGGGGATTTAGGGTGTGCTTATTACCTCAGGTAGTACCTCACCTTATGCTTGTTTGCAGCTGATTGTCTTATGAAGTATCCATGCCCTCCGTTAGTTCTTCTCAGTCAGAGGATAGCATGTGCCTGTGGCATCGTAACTAAGTATGAGGGGTAAGTTGGTCTGGGGGTACTGCTAAGTGCATAGCTCCACTGCACACCTTCCTCTGCACCTTCCCCATCACCTTTTGTACCTCTTTCCACACCTCCCTCTGTTTTTTCCCCTGTGCGCCTCCCTCCGAAGCGCCGGGTCGTGCCGGCGCGGAGCGCCGCTCAGGCAGCGCCTGGAGCCGCTCCAGCTCCCGTGACCTCGGAGGAGTTCTCACATTCCCGGGGTTTAGGCGAAGCGGCGCTCGCAGCTCTCCCGCGGACGCTAGCGGCTCATCCGCCGGCGATACGGCTCACTTAGCCGCGCCGCGCTCCTCTGAGCTCTGGTCTGCGCTGCCCCCCCCCTGCGTGCGCCCCCCCGCCCCTCACGCCCCTGTGGCTTTGGGGATTAAGTGACTTAATGGAGAAAAAGCCGAGCGCTACAGGAAGGGAGCCGCTGGGGCGTGGAGCGGGACAGTCAGCAGCAGCTGTGTTATAAAAGCCCCCGCCCACAGGGAGGGCCTGTCTACCCCCACCCCTTCCCCCCTGAATCCCATTCTGCCAGAGTGAGGTCAGCTCCTCCCATCCTGCCCAGCCCTGAGCCTCTACCCGCTAACACCCCCCTCCCCAATCTCATCTTGGAATAGCCTGGCGGGATCAGAGCCCAGGCTGACTACGGCGTGACGGATGTCAGTCAGTCAGCCTGCATCTCCGTGGTGACATGCAAATTTAATCCCGTAAGAGGGTCAGAGGGGTCCGTGTTTTTGCGGTCAGAGTAAATCTGCGTTTTCTTTTTTTTAAACCGTGGGAGAAGAACAGTCGCATTCCCTTAATTTGCAACCCCAAGGACACGGACTTGAATCCACCCTTGAATCCACTCTTCTTTCTTTCATCCTCCCCTTCGTGCCTTTGCTCACGCTGAGGTTGACTGCGTTCCATTGCCCGGTTCCGCTCCCGAAATAACAGCGAGCCTGCTTCTGAACCCATTTCTGCGGCTACGGCCTTCATTTGGTGGGTCGTGGTTAGGTAACGGAGATAGGAGCAGATTAAGGCTATCTGTCAGGGTGAGGAGCCTTGTGTCTGCAGTGCAGTGAATCAGGAGGGAGGGAACGATATAGATTTGGGAGTCAGTAGGAGTGTAAGATGGCTCCATGTATCTCTCTTCTAATTACTTACATATTACAGATGTCTCGCTAGGAAGCCACAAAACTCCAATTCCAGGCTCCAACTGTGACCCAAATCACACTATAAATATGACTAATAGAGAAAAGCAGAGCATTTCATTTCTACCAGCTAAAACACGAACTGCCTGCCCCTCCCTTCCCATTTAAAGACCCCCCATGCGGTCATTTTTTTTTTACATTTTAAGTTTTAAGTAAGCCATCAGAAAAAGATGTAGGCTACCCTTAGGTTTTCCAGATTTATGAACAGGAAAATAAAATTTTGTTTTCATGTGAAGTATGTCAATTCTAAACACAAGTGCGGGAGATCCGCCATGATGTGTCCATTCTGAAGTTCACTTCACTTCTGATTGGCAGGCCACTAAAGGAACACACTGCTTATTGGTTAAACTGTAAACCATTGTGTCTTTAATCCATGATAGATTAGCCTATATGTGTAACAAACACGAGTAGAGTGACCTTGCCCTGGTGATTTTTGTATTTAGTCAAATGAGACTAATGAAGCTAAATTAACTCCTTATTTTAAAAAAATAAAAATGAGATTATGAAGATGGTCGAATGCCATCTTTAAGTAGCAATGGCCTATTTTCCCAGTGTCACGGTTTCACAGGCTGTCGCTTAGTTTCGGTCCTACATCCACGCTGGGTTTTTTCCGTTACCTAGCACTTATAGCCTACACCTGTTGAGGTGTTTCCGCCGGCTATTTAAGCTCTGCGTCTTCCGGTCTCGGCGCTTCTGTGTTGTCATTGCCACTTGACTTTGAAGCCGGTACGGTGTAGATATTAAAAGCTTTGCTTAAGAGTAACGCGGGACTTAGTTGCATTAGAGTTTCTTTAGTTGGATTTAGTTTTCTCTTTTCTGCTCTTGCTGTCCTTCGTTCTGGTTTTCTCTTCTGTTCTCTTTGAGACAGATTTCCATTATTACCTCCTTTTCTTTACCTTCCTGTTTTGCTGCTCTCTCATATTGAGAGCGTGAGGGTTCTTTTAGTTTCCTTCCTACAACTCTAGTTTAGAGTTTTTTCGCCCATTCGTTCAGGTTGCTATTATTTTCTCTTCCGTTTTCTGCACCTCCGTGTAGTGCGCTCTCTCGTATTGAGCGTGGGAGGTATTCTCTTCTTTCTTTTTTCTGCTCAAGACTCGAGCCTCGAGCCTTCGCCCACCTTTTCTGGGTCGTTTTCATTTGGCTTTAGCCGGGAGTTTATTTATTCCTCTTTCTTTATTTCTCCTCTTCCCCTGTGCGGATTAATTTCTGCTCTAGTGGTGATTCCTCATCTGTCGCGTCTGGTCCTCCGAACCCTACACTCCCTTGATACCCAGTTTCAGATCTCCCTGTACTTAGCACTGAATTTAGCATGCTTAAAAAAGTGTGAAACCGTGCCTTTAGTTTGAAAGGGTGCGTATTTTAAAAGTGGTGTGACCAATGAATCACAACCACGAATATCAATCATTGGATGAAAACTCATTTTAATTGGCAAGAACCTCTAATTTCCCTTCAGCTTATCTCAGTTCAGGGGGCAACATATACTTTATTCTGATATGGTGCTGGATGAATAGGAGGGGTTGATTGAATTGGCCTGCGCCCTTAAACTGTCTAAATGCATTTGATTGAATCCGGTTCTAAGTTTGGAGAGTTGGTTTTTGTGATCACAACTTGCCATACTGTTTGTGCAAATATACTGAATTAAAATGTATTGTCATGGTTTTGCAGCACTTCACAATTATATGGAGAAACTACTGCCACTTTCAGATATTGCAATAACTTTTAAGAGATATACTGTTGTGAAATTATTTATTAGTATATTTTCCAAAATGTCTACATATTTATAATATATAACAGTATAGCCTATTCCATTTCCATAAGGACTTGTTATAGCCGATTATGTTTCTGTGAATGTGGCTTCAGACAATACTTTATTACTTGTGTAGTAAGATGGGGTTGAGATAGAATGTGCATTTGCCATTCAAATACAACCCCAGGAAGTTGGGAAAGTATGTAAAATGCACATAAAAGCAGAAAGCAGTGATTTGTAAATTCTCTTTTACATATATTTAATTGAAAACAAAGAAAAGATATTTAATGTTTTGACCTTATCAACTTTATTTATTTTTGTAAATATACGCTAATTCAGAATTTGATGCCTGCAACACGTTCCAAAAAAAGTTGGGACAAGGGCAAAAAAAAAAGACTGGGAAGTTAAAAAAATAGATAGTTCAATAGGAAAATGAGTCAGGAGAAACAACCCTTAAAGTGATCTATCCATACCTACTGCATTTCTGGCAGCAGAGTGATGGGCTCGTTTAATACCGCAGACTCTTGATGACTTACAGCCATTTAACCAACCATGTGTTCCGTACTATTTTTCTGTAATTTACAGCTTAATCTAGTCCCACCCCCAAATTCCCAAAGAGATCCATTCAAATGCAGATTTATAGCAGGTTATAGTATCGCTTGTAAGAGTACCTGAAAATAAGATATCAAGAGTCTTTTGACATAATTTTATACCCAGTCATGACCTGTTTACCCGTGAAATGTTACAAACAGGTGTTTTTTTAACTTCCCAGTTTTTATTTTGCCCCTGGAACGTGTTGCAGGCATCAAATTCGGAAATTAGTGTATATTTACAAAAAACAATAAAGTTGATATGGTAAAACATTAAATATATATTTTTTGTACTGTTTTCAATTAAATATATCTAAAAGAGAATTTGCAAATCACTGCTTTCTGCTTTTATGTGCATTTTACATACTGTCCCAACTTTTTGGGAATTGGAGTTGTATATCATAGGACCTACTTAACAATTGAGTGATCTTTTTTTTTTACCATTCGCTGAATTTTTTTTAAAGATTATATACTGATTTAATTGGCACTTTTTTTTTTGTTGCATTAAACCCAATTCTCTCTGTAACCCTTTTTTCTTTTTCCCCTGCCTGAATTAAGAGAAGAAGTTCATAATGATGGTGGACTGTCTACTCTCCTTTAAAAAAATAATAAATAAAAAGAGCAAAAAGGAAAGCTGCGCAAGTGAGGGCGGAATGACGCGCGCGGGTTTAGTCTCGCTCCGGTGTAACTCAATCCGCAGAGGTATTTCCCCTGATGAATCACCTCGGATGGATTTATTCTTTTCCTGGATCGCGCGCCGATGCGCCGTTTAGCCCTCTCCCTAGCATCTGGTCCGAGGGTGTTTTTGAACCTCGCACGTGTTGTTTGGATTCCATCGCGGCGTGGAAACAAACGAGCCGGAATGGGGGGGAGGGGGTCGCGGTTTCACTGGGGTGTTGTTTTTAGAAGGGTTCTGGGAGGGGCGGGGCCTCTACTGCTCCGTACGACATTAATCATCGTCTGGCATCCTTGCCGTAATTATCACGTCTCGTCCTGGACTGGACAACCTGCCCCCGGCAACTCTCTAGCGACAGAGACATGGGGGGAGCAAGGAGTGGGGTTGGGTGTGGTTGGGTGGGGTTGGGGTTTGGGGGTTGGGGGGTTGGGGGGGGGGGGGGGGTGGTGGTTGTGCGTCATTCCCATGGAAACCCCCCCCCTCCCGCTGTGGGGTTGTCGGCGCTCAAGAGTATTAATAGTTTCAGCTGTGCCCCAATTCCCAGTGTAGTAAAAGAATTCTCCCTCTCCCTCTCTCTCTTCTTTTCCAGCTGGATCACAGACAGTCACGTAGCCTGGAGATTTGGCATGTAAGTACGCTCCAGCTCTAGGATCAAAGCATGCAGTGATGCAGAGAGAGAGGGAGGGGTGATAAGAGGGGAGGAGGCGGGGTTAGAGAAAGGGTTTTTTGGCCACTCAGAGTGGGGGTTGGGGGTACACCATAAATGCAGAGTGTTGTCAAAGGCTAGAGGTGCCGGGAGCAGCCCCGCTCACCAGGGCCACATTTTGGCAGGAGTGAACAGGAGTCTGACATCAGCCAGGAGTCGGAGGCCCGGGGGCCCTATAGGCCGCCTGTCTGTTCAATAAAATTTCTGTCTAAGGCTGAAAGGGAAGCCCGTTACAAACCAAACGCCACTGCTGGCTAAAGCAATCTCTGAACCTGAGCCCGTTACAACCCAAACACCACTGCTGGCTAAAGCAATCTCTGAACCTGAGCCCGTTACAACCCAAACACCACTGCTGGCTAAAGCAATCTCTGAACCTGAGCCCGTTACAACCCAAACACCACTGCTGGCTAAAGCAATCTCTGAACCTGAGCCCGTTACAACCCAAACACCACTGCTGGCTAAAGCGATCTTTGAACCTGAATCCAGCACAGGGTCTGCAGACCTGGTCCTGGTGAGCCACAAGGTCTTCTGGTCTTCACTGTTCCATCTTTTAATTAATCGGTCACCAGCTATTTACAGTTATCTCGTCTCACCATTTTTTTTTGGGTCTGAACTGGTTGGTGATTTTAAGATGAAAACAAAAACTAGCAGGCGCTACGGCTCTCCAGGACCTGGGTAGCAGACTCCTGATCTAGAATGAGCTTGTCTGGATGTTGCAGACTTCTAGCTCAAATGATTAGATCAAAATAAATGGACAGAGAGACACGCTGTCCGGGGGAGGGTGCCCGAGGGTTGGTGGTGGGGGGGAGCGTTCCGCGCGATATTTATTGTTTTATCTGTCTGCAGAGAGCCCTGCCCCGCCCATATCGGTGTGCAGATGTGTTTTCCGGGTCTGACCTGTGCGCTGAGTCACTCTGGGGTGGGTTGACCGCCATTAGTCCTGGCCATCTGGTAACATCTCTAAGCTCACCACCGACATTCTGACGCCGAGCCCTCCTCCAGCCTTTCCCTCTAAAGTCACGTAACGCATTTTTCAACCTGCTTCATTCCACGTGCTTTGATCTCAGGCACACATTTATCATGCATTCTGACCCCGAGCAGCTTTTAGCTTACAGATTAGATAATTTTTTTGCTTGCAGTCCATATCGTACAGACGGATGCTTTACTGAAGCAATTCAGGTTAAGTAGTCTACCTTGCTCAAGCGTATAACCGCAGCGCCCAACCTACAACTCGTGAGTTACCATACCATTGTGCTACACCTCCATCTCTGCCAAATGGGACAGTTGATATGCAGCAGGCTCGCGTATAGTCGTAAATGAGACTTGGTTTTCTCGTTATAAAAAAAAAACAGTTCAATTTAGTGTTTTTGGCTTTTGATAAATCCTTTTTTTGTTAGGGAAAATAGAGACAGATATTTGCGATCCAATAGAGGACCTTTTTTTGAACCGTATGCCTCTGTGAGAGGAGAGCTAGCACTCGCTAAATAAAAAAGCGAAGTGCTGCGTTTAAGTACTACGGAGGAGGTGCGATGCTAATGTGCGACGTGCTGGCCTCATTGATCTGGCTGCCGCTGTCGCTGGGTGACACCACGGACACGCCAGTGGAACTCGCTGCGCCCACGCCCCGCACAGCACTAGAAATGCAAGTGCGATGAGCCTGTGGAATTCGTCCGGGGAAGCAGGAGAAACGTCTAGTTCCACTCTTAACATGCATTGCTCAGCAGCATGTCCCCCCTGAGTTGTTGTAGACTAAATAAAAATAATAATAATGTGGTATCACTGCACGATTTTCCTGCTCTCCTCGTGTCGCGCTTTTTACGCTTCGTTGCGCATGAGACCGGTAACGTCGGGACACAGTAAAAAAGAAGAAGAAAAACCACGACAGGACCGCAGCTATCAAATGTTGATGTGACGCAGCTTCAGAACAATAAAATCTCATTTTTACGATTTTGTTTTGCGCTTTAGCTACGGCTTTGATTTCATCCAGTAAGCATCTGATGCTTTCCTTTTTATGACGGAGCAGAATATATTGGCCGGCTGGTTAGCTAGGTATTTTGTCAGCAAACGTAAGCTTGTCAAGTATGCAAGATTACCTAGATGCAATCTAATTTATTGGCACAATAAAGCTATGGCGGGGGTTTACTTCCGAGCGAAATATAGTTTCAGGTGTACAGTTTCGCTATGATCTGATGTTCCCGTGCTTTAATCGCTTGAGTGAGGGATAGACTGCTTTAAGTCATTCGTCTTTAATGAAGGCCTTTAGTACCCAGGCTGACCCAGTCCCAGACTGCGAGAGAAGGATTCTGATTGGTGTGAGGTGGTCAGGAGGTGATGAAGGTGTGAGCCACTGTTCTGTGGTGTGAGCGCAGCTGGAGGTGCGTGGTGACACAGTGTGTCATGGGAACCCATTTGTGTGAAGGACACAGCGAGCCAGCGAGCGGTGCAGGCTCACCAGAGGCTTTCAAGAGGTTTCTTAACTCCTAGCACCTCGTCCTCCTCCGTACGCTCCTCCACTACCTCCTTTCTCATGCTCCCCCTCCTTCTCCTTTTCCTGCACTTCTTGTTTCTCCTCCTTGTCCTTAACCTCCTTGTCTTTCTCCTCCTTCACCTCCTCCGCAAATGCAGTTGAGTTCCTTTCCTTCCGGCTCTTACCCCTCCCCCCGGTCATGCTCTTCATCTCCGCCCCTCCATTGATCTCCAGCACTCCCTCTTTGTCCAGAATGGTTATTTTACTGTTGCCGGGGTGGGCGGGTCCATCCTCCTCACAAGCACCAATCCTGACAGGAATGCTCTTTGGCTTCAGACAGATCACATTCTGCCGACATTTTTCAGCAGAGGCATAACTGCAGGTCCTCCTCCTCGCACGAACACCTTTTCGCTCAGGCACGACACGGACGGATCGCGTGTTTTATTGCCGTGGAAACCTTGCAGCTGTGCCCTTGGGCCCGAACAAATATCAGAGTCTGGCTGCCAAGCTGGCAGCGTGTCGGTAGGCAGGCGCAGGCTGGGAGATAGTGGGCGTCGTTTTTTTAACAATCTGTCGCCCCGCCTGCCGAAGTTAAGCTCACATGCACGCAGCCAAGCCCCCCCTCCCCCCCCTCCCCCCCACCCAACATAAATTATAGCCTGGAAGCCCAAACAGTCAAACCAAAAGAATTGTTAATACAGTATATTTAGCTGGCTGCTTTTCGAGCTCCGCTACCTGTTATTAACGGTTCTATTTTAGCGTCCCCCCGTGTATTTTGATAGCCCCCCTTTTATTTATTTTATTTGTTCTCCGAAAAGGCAGTAGCAGCATTGGGATTCGAACGGAAATTTTAGCATTTTTGTTTTCCAAAAAATTCTTAATATAGACGGTGGCAGGGGAGCCTTCCTCTTCTGAATTGGAGAGGAGGTGTTGCGTAGCATCTCCTCCCCTCTCTGCTCTCGTTTCCCCTCTCCCCCCCCCCCTCCTCGGCCAGCGCCGGTGCAGCCGAGCGTCATCTTTCTTCTTGGCAGACAATATCGTTTCATTACCGCTGGTGCGATTCCCTTCCGCCGCCACCATCAAGAGGCTTCAGCAGTCTGCCCGTCCCCTCGTTGATGTCTTCAAACATCCACTGCTGCACCCCCTCAAATTCCTACCACCCCCCTCCCCCCTTCACCATCTACCCCTCCGAGCCATCGACCGCCCCCCCCCCCCCCCCATGTGGTGCTGCAAACCCAAACTAGAAACCCCCCCCCCAACACTCATGGCCTGGACAAGATGCATAAGAGACAATGTTGATGCGTGTTACACAAGGGAGGGGTTCGGGGGTCGGGGTAGTTGTTGAGGCAGAGCACAGCGCGGATCGTCAAGCTTCCCACACACACTTCCTGAGGGACAATCGTACTTTTTACTTTTACACAAATGCAGCCCCCCCCCCCCCCCAGCTGAGATGCTGCACGTTTCCATAGCGCTACCGTTATGGATTTAGGGCGGCGGCGTGGCAGGTGAATCTTCATTTTAGGTCTGACTCTACGGGAGAAAGAGGACGAGGATCGGGAGCTGGCGCTCGCTCATACCCCGGCGCGGGATTGATACTCTGTCAGCCTGCCACTCCCCCTCATCGTTTGTATTCATCAGCAGGGGCTGGGGGGCGGCGGGGCGCGGGGAGAGAGGACGCGCCCGGCGCTTTATTCACGTTCCCTGCACGGATCGGGCGCGGAGCCGTAAAAACCGACGGAGACGTTGACGCTATAACTGCAGGGCTCTCCGGAGCCGCCGCTGTATTAGTGCCGCCAGCGCCAGGACTGACAGGGGGGTGGGAGGCGGGGGCAATAATCCGCTATTTAATTCTGCTCTTTAAGCCCGAGCCCACCCCCCCGAGAGCAGGAAGCGGCCGGCGTTTAACCCTCTGAGAGAAGGGCCCCACCGCACGTCCGTCTCGCTCGATCAAAAAGCGGGCAGGCTCCCCCCTTTCCATTAGAGCGGCCATTTCCCGTAGATCTCGTATTTCAATTAGCGGGGGCAGCTCGGCGCGGTCGTATCGACCGGAGATATTTACACAGGTCGCTGCCTTTCAACCTGCCCCCCCTCCCCCCTCCCCGTCATGCATTTTTAACCAGGCACTAGGGTTTCTGCGGCTCTGCAGCTCACGGCCGACCTCCATTCAGACGGCCCTCTCAGCCCAGCTCGGCCTTGGAAAATCAAAACCAGACGTCTCTTTGAAAAAAAAAACCTTTTCTCTTCCTTCCACAAAAATACGTTCGGCGAGAGGTTTTCTTTATCCACCTATTCCATGCTGGGGGACGGAAAAAATAAGAAATATTTTCCGTGCTCTCCCTACGCCACCTCGCGCGCTCGGGACTGTCGGCCGTCTCCAGAGCGGCCGTGTTTTTCCAGACACCCCGTGTCAGTGTGCGCCCTCGTGTCAGACGTCGCTCCACGGCGCTCTGTCGATACAAGTGACGTCCCCGTTAGAGAGAGCGGGCCTGCTGGGAGCTCGCTGCGCTCGGGCATCGCGGCTCCCCTCTTCTCTCGCGCTCCCGCCATGCGTCTCAGGGAAGCGTTGGCGTCTCGACGGCGGAGAGAGCTAGCTGCCTGCCGTGGCAGGAGACGCCGTTTATTTGTAAATTGGTAAATTTATTTCGCTTTTTTTGGGGGGGAAACAAACCGTGTTGGTTAGGGTGTCCCAACGGGAACATCGGCATTAGTGCTGAGGAAAGATTAATGGAACACTTATCTGCTACGGGGAGGGCAACATTTGGGTGGCCTGGGGTAGGTTGTTGCGGGGATGAGGTCAGTGTGTTTCATATGGCACGACAGACCCCCTCAATGTTTTTTTCCTTCATTTGCCTTATGTACAGCATACCCGGCAGTGATCTCGGACACTGCAACGAGAGACAAGGGCACCGTTTCAAAGCTACGATAAAAAAAAGAAAAGCGCAGATCAAACCGGCCGCTTCGTCTGGAGTTCTTAACCTTGACTTTCAGCAGTTCCTTCTTTTTTTTAAACCCTCCTGTGAAGATAAATCGAACTAAAACTGAACAGGCACTTACCCCGCCCAACCACAGTCACCACTGGAGTTCAGTGCAGAGTTCACCAGCGGATCTGCCACACCCCCCCAATCAGATGTCATTGGAGGGGGGCTGCCTCCACACCAGGCTGTCCACAGGGGCTGTCTCCCCTCTCTAAAATGATCACCTGGCCAACCTTGGTGAGCTTGTTCAGGTGAAAAATGGGCTGTGTCCATTTTGGAAAAATGTATTTAACCAGAAATTTTAATTTCTTTTTTCTCAGTTTTTTTTTCCTTGCACTTGTAACATGCTTTGAGTGCACTGCGTGAAAAGTGCTCATGAGTGAGCTTTATTATTATTAATAATATAAGAAATAGAAATTGATAGGTGTTTTGTATTAAGACAGTGCTGCTCCATTGTATCTAAGCATTACAATCATACATCGCTGTGCCAGTTTAATGCTTTAATGCATCGGTTTCATTACCATAAATAACTTCTCTAAAGAAAGTCAAATAAATAGACTGCTCTTTGGGATAAGTCATTTGTCTGATATCTACTGCTGAGTTTCATCAATTGCATTGGGTTTGAGGCTGAACTAATTTTTTAAAAAGAACAAAAAAAAATATATATTCAGAGATGTTCTGTTGAGGATAGACGGCACGATGTCCGCTCTCACACTGCCTGTGGCGTAATCTGTTTTCCCACTGAGGGAGGTGGTTAGCCTGGCGGTGTTAGCCGCCCGTACTTGCAGCTGCTCACATCTTTCTCTCTCTCTCTCTCATATCTCTCAATTCAATTCAATATGCTGTATTGTCATGAAATACATGCAATAATTATTGCCGAAGCATTAAATGCAAAGTAGTTCTAAATAGAAATGAAAAAAACAAGTGCTGTAAAGGGCACAGTAACTCTCTCGTAGTCTCTCTCTCTCTCTCTCTTTCTCGTACTCTGATCCACGCCGATGGGAAACCGGGGCCTCTCCACTTGCAAAACCGTCTGCTGGATTCTTGCCAGCGGCGGCTTTTAAATGGGCCCTGCCACTGCACTGTGCCTCATATATCTGCGGCTTTCGCGGTGGCTCGCTCATTTCTTCCGGCCCCGCCTCTCCCAGGTAGTGCCAAACGGATCAGCAGTTAAACAGGATAAACGGTGCTCCACTCTTGGCCTCCTCGAGGAACCTTTTTTTTATGCGGCTTTTGATGAACAAACTGAAAATAAATGAGCTTGTCCTGAGCACCACGTCTCAGTATGACTTTTTCCCAGCAGAAGAGAACGAGAACAGCCCCAACCCTGTACACTGAATACTGAAACATCTCTCTACCTCCATCTCTCTCCCGCTCTCTTTTTCTCTTTCCTTCTCTCTCTAACCTCTCAATCCATCTCTCTCCCTATCCCTCTCTCCTTTCCGGTTCTCTCTCGCTTTCACCTCTCCCTGTGCTCTGTTCTGTTTCTCTCCATCTTTCATTCCTTTTTCCTCTCTCTCCGTCACTCTCCCCCCTCTCTCTCTCTCCAGCACGTGTCTCCTTCGTTGCTCGTAGCGCCCCCGTGCACAGCTGCGGAGAGAGGGCCCTAAATGGCAGATCGTTATCATGCTAATTAAGCCACTTTGTAACTGCGGCTCGTCATTGCCCCGCTCATTAACGCTCCGCTCTCTTCAAATGGGGCGCCATTTATTTCACTGTACAGGTTAAGGCACGTGTTGGGGCTGCGGCGTCCCATCCTCCTGTGAGCCGGAACCCGCGAGCCCTCCTTCAGACGCCCGCCGTAGAGGCGGCCATGGCCGCTACAAATCGGGGTTCCGTTCCGATGCATCACTCTAAAGGACAAATTCAGTGCAGCTATTTTTCTTCTCAGCTTTTTTTCTTTTTTCTTGTCCCTTTGGTTTATGTTGGGCTTGATTTAAACAGAGCTTGTGCGCGAGTGTGTGTGCGCGCGCGTGTGTGTGTGTGTGTGTCTGTGTGGGTTTGTGCAGGTGTGCGCGCATGTGTGGGTGCCGAATCTGTGTGCAAGCATGTGTGGCTGTGTATATTGTGCGAGTGTGTGTGTATGCACGTACATCTGTGCGTGTGTGTGTGTGGCTGCGTGTACATATGTGTGTGTGCGCGTGTGTGTGTGCGCGTGTGAGCGTGTGTATGCGTGTGTATGTCTGTGTGCAGGTTTTAAAGCTCTTGTTTAGAGGCGAGTTGACCCAGGGTGGGGGTGTATTTTTGGTTTGAGCCGTCTGGTCCTGATTGGCTGTGAGCCCAGGTCTGTGGTTTGGGGGGGGGGGGTAGAGAGGCGCAGGTCTGTTAGCACCGTTACAGCCGGTGCCCTGATAGCGGTAATCCTCGCGCGGGCCTGTAAATCACTCGGCAGGAAATGGCTGCGCCGCCACTGGTGCGTGAGAACACGCACATTTTTATCGCATTAATATTTCACCCGGCCACTGAAGGGGTCAGGGCGACCGCTCCAGGGAACTTCAGACGCCACCACCCCCCAACCCCCCCACTCCCCCCTGAGCTGAATGTAGTCGGGCGAAGTGCGGACGTGACTTCAACGGGGGGGGTTTGGATCCTGCTGTGGTTTATTCTGTTTTTTCCCCCCTCCTCCATCAGAAGAGATTCAGAGCAACCCCCTTAGGCTGCTCCGAGCCGCTCTGCTCAGTGTACGAGGTCGTGGAGGACAAGGTGACCAGCGGTGCTTGGGGGTCATTGGACTGCAGAGGGATGGGGGAAGGGGGAGGGAGCGGGGTGGAGTCGTCACTCCAAAAATGGCCCCGGGCTCAACAAGTTTTTAAACTGACGGCGCATATATTTTTTTTTGTGAGTCTGCTCCCCCTTAAGCCTTCGAAAAGCTTAATTAAAAGCAGAGCTGAGCGCTGGAGTTTAAAATTTTATTAGCGGAGCCCAAATTGCGCAGCGCGTGTAAAGTGGTTTGGTGAAGAGGGATGCGAAAGAGTAGCAGTGGCGGTATTTTTGGGAAGCGTCGCTATCTGCGGGACGGTATCAGTTCTGGCACCTTGTTATTGCTGCCGAGGGGGGGGGGGCGTTCTGAGAAGCTTATTGCATCATTTGGTTTCACGACAGACGGGGTGAGTGCATCCTCGCTCAGGAATCCCATGCATGTCAAGCAGTCTCATCCCCGGTGCCTTTCACTGTCTCTGATTGGCCTCCCGCTCCTGCTGCTCGTTTGGTCCAAAGGCCACCGCCCACCCCTGCACACACCCACCTTTCATGCCTGGTCGTTAAACAGGACAGGGTAGTCTTATTTCAACGGGATCTTAAATCTTAAATTTTGATCTTCAGCTTAGATCTTAAACCCATTACCCATTACTTCGGGACTTCATGTGTGCTTCGATTGGTATGCCAGCTAATGGATGTCTTATCACGTATGGGTGAGAGGGCAGTTACTTATCAGAGAAAATTAGTTTATCTCATCTTTCTTCAGGGAGGTTTAAACAAACTTTGCAGTCTTGATTAATATTTTAGGTCTTTTTATTTCCCTTGGTGAACGTTTAAAGGTGTTTTCAGACTTTTCACCTACAGGATGAATGAAATGATCGCACCTTTTGATTAGCGCCACTCTGACTCATAGAGGCCAGGAATAAACCTGTCAAGTGACGCCTGTGTTTTCTCTAGCAGTGGGTTTGAAGTTGTATCACTTTGTGCAACTGGTGTGAAATGTATGTTCTTCATGTCTTTCCCCCCACCCATTAACAGATGGTACGTTCCACTGTTCACCCTGATCTTCCTGATGATCTGCTGCTACGCCCGCATCATCTATGTGGCCAATAAGAGGGTGAGCTGATGTTACTCTTTGTTTTTGTTGTTGTCGTAGCCAGTGGGAAACTGCAGGAGGCTGGCCTAGGCTAGGACTGCTATTAGTCAGGCAGGTGTGCTCTTGCCTGTGGAGGTCTTAGAAAACCAAAATTACATTTACAGTTCCCTCCAAAATTATTCTTTGCTCACCTTTATCAAGGGAGTGAGTTATTTTACAGGCCACTGTACACTTAGATTTAGGTATTTAGCGGTTGCTTCTATGTAGCCTCTCATCCACAGAGTCTTGCATAGCTCAGTCTTTTTTCCAAAGTACATTCCGTTTGTACAGCTGAATATTCACTGAAGCAGTGCAGGTGAAGCACCTTTTGTTCACGGGTACAACGGTAGTGAACCAGCTGGGAATCTACCCTACAACCTCTGAGTTACACACCGGTGCCCAAAACATTACACTACACTGCTGCCAAATTTCCTGTCTATATCTCGGCGAAGCCACATAAATGCTACAGGGCCATAGGGTTAGACAGATGCCTGTGGCTTAACACTGATTTCAGTGGTTTATATTTAAAGCTGGAGTAGGCAACTTTTTTAGAAAGATATCGGGTATCATGCTTAGTTGGTAGCAATCATAGAAAGAGCTGCTATGAGAGAAATCCAGCACCATAGACTGTGTTTATACCCTCAAAATCTTAAAACCAAGGATTCAGCCTGAATTATTGTATTCAAAACAAAGTTGCTCATGGCTTGAACCAATCAAAGAGATAGACTGGTTCACGTCATGAACCAATCAACAATGAGATTGACCTTGCATGTTCACAATACAGCTAGATGCAAAATAATGTTGAGAGAGTTTCACCTGCTCCTGCATTGCTGAACGACACTAGAGCCCCGCATAAGTTTATATAAGTGTGTTCTTTATAAAGCTGGCTTGCATTATACAGTGTCCTCCACTATTATTGACATCCCTGGTCATGGCATGCAAAGGATATGCGACCAAATATAAAAAATGATTACTTTATTCTATATATAAATGCAGGGGTGCCAATAATTGTGGCACACATGGTTTTGTTAAAAATAAAAATTTCTTGATGTGGGATTTTTTTCTCATAATAAATGTAGTTCAATTAAAGATTGGATTTTTCTCATTTTTTCAGTGTGAGATTAAGCTAATTCACCAAACGGTAATTTTTTGTAACCCTTTTTACTAATCTTTACCAGGGGTGCCAATAATAGTGGAGGGCACTGTATATATTTTCTCATTTATTTATCAGTTGTGAAAACCAGAAAAAAGTTCCTATTGTAAAATGTCCAGCCGAGTAACAAATCGGGGCTAGGTGTAACAGGTAACTGATGTCAGTCTGTAATCCTGCAATTGTAGCGAGAAACTTTTATGCCCGGTCACAACGAGGTGTTTGGAGAAGCAGTGGGATTGCGTGGGTGGTGTGTCTCTTTCTCTGTGGGCACGGACAACGGGTGTTATGACTTTCAAAATGTTTTCACAACATGGCGACCGTTGAGAAAGTTGCCTACTCCAGCTTTAATTTGTGAGTTAAAGGCATACTATGCAGGACCATTAGCCTTGCTGTGATGTTTAAAATCAAAGAAGTCTCCTACTCCATCCTCAACCCTGCCTAGAATTCGATTTAAAAGGTACCTGACTTCGGCCAGCTAGCTACCTAACATAGCTAGTAGGGGTGGGACGATTCAATCTCATAACGATTCGATTCGTTTGCGATTCTTTAGGCAAAGGTTCGATGCATCATAATATCTTACGTTTGACCACGATTCGATTCGATTCGATTCGGTTCGATTAATTTAGATACTTTAAAAAAAGTAATAGGCATGCTAATGTGATTTGATACCGATACATTCAGCAGTAATTAAATATTCAATTAGAACCTTACACCAAGTTCACAGCATTATGTTTATTGTTAAGGCATGCCATACATTTTGCTGCTGTCTGCAGCAAATAATGCAGCAATAAACATGACTAACAGTGTATTTTCTAAAGTTGCCCTATTTAGGTTATTGTTTTTCAAACAGTGTCAGACATGGTACCCTAATACAGTTCCTTTATTTACAAAATGAAAATGGCAAAATGTATAACAATTACTAAACGGGCAAGAAAAATGAAATAGCCTATAGGTTAGTGTCATGCATAGTACTTTCCTAAATCTTAGTACGATCTAGAACTTCGGTGGAGCAAGATGCCCATCCATCCGTAGTTAAAGCTACTCTCGTAGCGTTTTGCAAGGACAGTCGAACAGTTTTCTTCACCTCTTCATACAGAGTAGGTATACATTTTTCACTAAAATGTTTTCTGCATGGTATGGTGTATCTAGGTTCCACGACATTCATTAAGTGAATCGGACAGTTAACGTAGTAATAATTAATTAAACGTAAGACATTGGAAATAGTCTTACTATTTTAGTTTGTCTCGAACGTCTACTTGATTTTGAATAGAAAATGGTTTAAATTTAAATATCAGAAAGCACTTTACAATTAACTGTCTGGACACGGTATGTGTATAAAAACAATTATACAAAAAAATAGAACTGTTTGGCCATTTCTCCAGGAAACTCAGGGGAAGTGTCAATGACTCCCGAGTTTAGCTTGCTAACGCGCTTGCTGTCCTTCACGTTAATTGTGTATCGTCGGCTCAAATGGTTTATCATGTTTGCGGTGTTGCCTGTGTATCTGATTTCTACTTGGCAGATCTTGCATATTGCAGCGGTTTTGTCAAGTACACCCTCCTTCTTTCTAAACCCGAAATGCTTCCATACCACTGATTTTCTGTTCGGAACATCGCAAGTTCTGTAAGTTTCTGTCTCTTTTGTCGCACTCAGCGAGCACGCAGCTAGCCATTTCGCTCAGATCTGTCCGTCTCATTGTCGCTACTTTCAACGCACGCTTACGTTGGGGTTGGAGCAGAAACATGGATTGAAGCTGGTCAAAACAGTTTTAAAAGTAGTCGTGTCTTAGAAATATATATTTAAAATAATTTTTGAATAAATGAATACATGTGCACATTCATTTAAAATGCGATATTAATCGATGCTTATCGATTCGAATCTTACAGATCGATGCAGTTGTATTTACACATTCGGATCGATGCACCGCGATGCACCGGTGCATTGTCCCACCCCTAATAGCTAGCTGTTTAGCTAGAGGTAACCATACTTACAGGTCCAACAGAAAACACCGCAACTCCGCCTCGCTTTTCATCCCATTGGTGACCTTCAGCTGTCGCCATCGAGGAGAAGCAATTCCAAGGTTGTCTGGTTTTTGAACTAGCCCTTTCGGCTTGTCATTCACTTCGCTGTACTTCTTCACCTCCGCAATTGCAGTAGCTAGCTAGCTGCAAACGCTCTGCTGAAACCTGATCCAATCATTTTTTTGTCACCACACCCACCTCTCCCCACACAGAAAAGAGTGTTACACCCAGAAACGTCGCGAACACATCTTAGAAGAAGAAATACAGGCAGAGGATCACAGATTTGGCAAATGTGCGCAAAGACAGAGATTTCCAGTGCATCATCGATCTGACTGAGCATGGTTATTTTATGATATTTTCAAAGTAGAAATCACGCATAGTATGCATTTAAATTAAGAACATGGGAACTACCTTCCACACCTATCAAACACAAATCTGGAGTTTTTGGCAGCATCTGTAAGCACTGTGTCTGTTTCTGTTTCACTTGCACCTTTTACGCACTAAATGGTTTGGTTTGGGTTTGTCTAGAGTTAACTTATCCTCAATCAGTGCTTGGAGGTGTTGTCTGTGCTGACAGGAAATAGGTGGGAGGTGCTATCCATGCTGACAGGAAATAGGTGGGGAAAGGGTTTCAATGTGTTTCAGTGTGTGGGCCAGGTTCTCATTGGTAACAGGAGTTTCCAGTTCAGACCATCTATTGTTTCAGTTTGTCCTTGGCCAGGTCCTCTTAAATACATTTTCAGAAGATACATCAAATTGAAATGTTTTGGCTTCAATGGTAGGGAGACAGAAATTCAGTGTTAAGGATGCAGAACTGCTGTTCTCTAGTGTGCGAATGGGTCCCACGGTCTGGCATACAATCCGGTCCTTGTCATTGCTGACTTTGCAATGAAAAGCATTAAATTCAGAGCAGAGTATCTGGTGAGTTTCAAGAATCTGTGGCATGGGGTCACCTGAGTTCAGGGTCGCACTGTGAGACCCCAATGCCCATTAGGCCTGCAGACAACATTCCACTAAACAGCAGTGCTTGTATGTCTGTGGGGCATAGTGATATCACAATGAGCTGACATCACAGAAATGACAGGTATTATGTGTCATTCTCAAGGAGCTGATATTACTTTACAGGATTACAGTAATTTAGTTTAGTAAGTAAAGAAAATGACCTTTGAGTCACTGGTTAAATTGCATCGCATTTTCAGCGTGCAGGTTTTTGAATGCAGTGTTTATGAGTTAATAAGCAAAAAGACCTTTGGCCAACAAAATCACATTGTGTACGTCTGCTTTTGTACCCCACTGCCTTGATGTTGTGCATGCTGTTCTTGATGAGAATATATTTTTCTGTGTTTTACAAGTATTTTCTTGCTCTTTCTTCTCCTGTATATTTACCTTGACACTGGAGACAGCAATGTCTCATGCTGGCAAACACATAGACAAATGCTGTTCCATGGAGACAATTCTCCCATCAATGTTTTGCATTGTTTGAAGGCATTTATTTTTCTTCTTAAGAAGGCACCCGATAGCAGACAGAATGACAGTAGTCCCCATCCATTTCTAATGTCTTTTGTAGCATTAGCCACGCACAACATGCGCTTAGCTGTGTGGTAGCACGTCCGCCTGTGGAGGGTGTGAGTCTAGCTCTCGACCCCCCCCCCCATCCGTTCAGCCCTATATGTGGCAAAACGGCGTAGCTACAGTTGGAGAATGGAGAAAATGCCGTTCCTGTGAAAGGGGTGAGGTCCAGCCATAGTATGTGTGTGTCTCTGTGTCTGTGTACTTCTGTGTGTGTGTGTGTGTGTGTGTGTGTGTGTGTGTGTGTGTGTGTGCTTGTGTGTGTGTGTTTGTGTTTGTGTGTGCTTGTGCGTGGCCCCAGGAAAATAAATGCATAAATAACCAAGTTAGTTATTTAATCAAGCAGTTAAACAATTTCAGCCATGTAAGTTATACTCAGTATGGTCAGCTTTGACTGGATTTTACAACCAGTTTATACGAAACAGTATTTACAGCCATAACACGGTAAAGATTGCCAGTCTGATTATTAGTAGTTTGTTTACATCTGTGAATTGCACCGTCCACAGCGCGATTTGCTCTGTCTTTTTTTTCTGCTTTATTTTAATTTTTTACTTCAAACCTCATTTTTGTAAACCAAAAAAAGAAAAGGAGCAGAAAAAAAACTAATTGCGTGGTTCACTGGCCTCTCATTTGCATTTTACTCGGTGTGCCATCTTTTTGCGGTTCGGGCGCAATTTGACCTTTGACCCTCGACATGCCGAACGAGAGGCAGCGCTCCGTTATTGATGTGATCCGGCAGGCGCCGGCCAGAGCCGGAAACAACCGGGGGAAGTTAGCAGCGGGTGCCGCTCCGCACCCTCCACGTAGCTGTCCAATGAGAGGAAGGCGTGGGGAACAGACAGGATGCATTGATGTGCCGTGCTGATTGCCCCCCCCCCTCCCCTCCCCTCCCCTCCCTCTGTCCTTCTGCGCAGTCAGGGCCCTCATAAGTCATTCTGCGCTCCATCTCCCGGATCACACTCTTCCCCGAGGCGCGCTCTGAATAAATACCATATTTATGAAGAACCCGTCCCTTATCTCTCCTCCGATACGGGCCGTCTCACATGAAAGAATTTCAAAAGCATTCGAGAGAAAGAGATCTGAGGTGGGGGGTAGCACAGATTGAGAAGCGGGGGGTTAACCTGAAAAAAAAAAAACACAATAAGAACCCTTCTTCGCATTCTCCCCGGCGTCCGTCAACGGCCTCGCGCCGGGTCTGTTTTGTAGCGGACACCTGGAGCAGCAGGTGTGACTGAGCAGGTGCGAAGCCACGCCTCCGTCAACCTGTGGAGTCCTGTTACTGCTGCTCTCCCCCGGGGACTTTGACCCCTCTCCCTTCCTCCCCACCCTTGCCTCTAAGAGAAACGGAATACAACGCAATGTATTGCATACGTTTTTACAATATATTGTAATATTTATAATGCACAATTACAATATATTTATGAATGTACAGTACTGTAATATATTGGAAAGTGCTGTTTAAAGTTGTTATTTTACAGCAGTGTATGTTTCCAATAAAATATATTACAGTGTTTGGATATTTGGACGTATAAATGTTTTAGTATCTTGATATATTGTGTCGCAATATATCTTGTCTGTTTTCCATATCCGTAAGGGACTGGCAGCTGTCTGCCTTCTCCTCCTTCTCCGCGGCATTCCGCTTCAGAAGGAACCCACAGACTGTGTGCTTTGGCCCCATTTTTAACCTCCCGTTGGCTTGTTTGGATACCGATCGGCCCCCGCACATTACCTCCGACAGCGCCGCGGAGCCGAACCCCGGAGCAGCCTCCCGCCTCTTTAACGAATTCACAGGAAGATCGGAGCGGAGCGCAGGCTGCGGGAAACCATGGTAACAGCGAGTCGAAGTGGATGTATGGTCACATACCGCGGAGCGCTCAGGGAGGAGAAGGGAAGGATCCGGCGCAACTGAATGAACGGACCCCCCCCCCCTGGTTGCTGTCCGCTGAGAACCGGCTCGTCTTTGCCTGGCGGTAATTTGGCGTTCGATTGCGGGGGTGATTTCAGGCGCTGTTAAAGAGCAGCCCCTTGCCTCTCCTTGGCGTGTCTCTGATCGTTTGAGTAGAAGGTAATCATGCGCAGCGGAGTGGGGGGTGGGGCGAGGGTGGGGTCCGGATCCCGCGTTAATTAGCAAGTGCCGATTATGCTCCCCGACGCCACTCGCCTGCGATCTGTTCCTCTCCCCTGGTTTGATTGGCAGATGGCAATAAAACCACTTATTTTACATGAGAACTGATACATCAGTATTACTGATTGATCCTGGTCCAAATCTTGACAAATTACTGCAGTCAGCAGAAAAAAGGCATAAACTTTAAAAATCTGGCTCAAAAGTGTCTCTAGTGGTAAAACGTTAGGTACTGCACGTTCAATCTGTGATTGACCAGAAATATCCTCCTGTGACGTATTCCCCTCGATGACGAAATAGAAACCTGTACAGCTACGCCCACCGATAGTTCGGTGGCTACGCCCTGAAGTTTTGGAGCGAGGGCAGCCTACGCCGCAGCTATAAAAGCGAATCTCAGCGGTTGATTTGCCTGGAGAGGAGATATATATTATATATATATTTTTTTATAGCTAGCTTGATAGTCCCTTGTTTTTTGATAGTTCATTTTTCAGTCTAGCTTAGAAAGTAGCTAGCTCATTCTTTTTTAAATTTATAAACACATAGGCTACTTTATTAAAAATAACTATATAGTATAAAGCATATGAATACTGCATATCTGACAGGGACATGGAGAGCTACTCTCTGCGTTGCATGCAAGGTGTGGATATTTGCTGTATTTTTATGTTAAAACAAAACTAAATGTTATGTTCTAAGGTAAGTAAAGTATAAATTTGATTACTTTGTTCACACTGTGTCCTTGCTGGCCTGTTTATGTCAAATACTTTTTGTTAACTCATAAACACTACATTCCAAAACCTGCACACTGAAAATGCGGTGCGATTTAACCAGTGACTCAGAGTTATTACTTGTGCTGCATGACACCGTTCAGTGTGAGCTGCAGCGCTCGCTGTGGATGAGCAGTTATTTACATTTTGTTGGTTAATGAAGTCACTTTTTAAAAAATATTGTTGAATTTATGTTTTATGGTATATTATTGCTAATTATATGTGGTATGTCCTGCAGAAAAGGGGGATTTGGGTCAAATAGTTGAGCCAGGAGTTGTAGTAGCTTATAGCCTATTCATGCTACACGTTTACACGTTTACTTTTGCAATGTACGTCCCTACAACAGACATTCTCTCTTGGGCATTGTACACACTGGGGTTTTAGTTTCGAAACGTTTCTGAAACGTTTTAGTTTTGAGGTTTTCGCTACCTTGACCTGTCGTACACATTACTTGCAGGCATTCTGTGGTTTTAGAATTCTCTGCGATGCAAGTTTTCTTGACAACCGATTTGATATTTTGCATTTCTTGGTGTCCATATCGACAAAATAAACAACATGGATCATTTGTCGTGATCAAGTGGTGTAAGTGCGTCTCCGCCTCCTTTCAAATTGAACCACGATCAACCACACAAATGTTCAACTGTCAAATTAACTTTGTGAAGATGTTTGAAATTCCCACAGAATTCGCGAGTACCACCAATGGAACTGTAGGTTACTTTATGACGCAAGCAAAATGATTCTAAAGGTTGGTTTCGACAACCGATCCTGTACACACTGATGGCTAAAACGGTAAAAATGAGTAGCCTACATGGCATGGGTAACTATTTGGACAGCGTGTGATTTTCTGTTTGCTGGCCGCATCATTATAAGCTCAAATGGGGGCTTGGCAGCAGCTTGAGCTACCGTGTTTTGTGTGTATGAGTGAGAGGTAGCGAGAGAGAGAGAAACAAAGCAGCCGCTGTGAGTGCTGTCCAGAGTAGAAATTAGCTTTTTGCTACTCGTGAAAAAAAATGGCTGGGGCATGGTTTGATACCTGGAGCTCAGCCCCTGTACCTTATCACGCCCAGATTTAGGCATTTTTCAAATTTAGATAGGGGGCGGGGTCTAACTACAAAAACGGGTTTTGTTACCCTTGAAGGGAGCCTGCCTCTGTCCAATGCCTCCCGTCTGGCTGTGCATTTTGGTTGTTATAATAATAGATTGCTGCGGGTTATGTAAACCTGCCTGTCCAGCCTTTAGGCCCATCTGACTAATTGCCGCCTCTTCTTACAGGCAGTGTGTGGAAGTCTGCTGCCCCTTTCCCCCAGCATGCACTACAATCCCCCCCCACCCTCCGTCTGGTCTTGTATTTTCCAGAGGCACACTCAGGTTGGGGTGGCGGCATGGATTGTCAGGCGAGCTCAGGTCAAATATCCACATATCCCAGCGCTCCCTGTTCTGGCCTCTGAGACCACCCCCGAGCCCCCTGTCCACGTTCCGCAAGAGCGTGCGATTAGACGGGATTCTGCACCGCTGCGCTTCCCCGTAGATCCCGAGCCGAGCGGCGCGTTTCCCTCTGAGACGCGGCACGATTGCATTCCATTTCGAATGCGTCAGTATCTCAGCTCTGCTGTCTCACTTCTAAGCCCTGAGGATCTTCAAACCTTTTTTTTTTTTTAACTGGAACTGTGTTTACAAACCTTGTCATGCTCATTTTAATCAATTTAAAATTACTTTCAATATGAATTAATTTGCCTGTCATTCATTTCTGAGAGACCACAAACTCGCACAGACTGGTTTATTGCGTTGCGTTATGACAGCGTTATGTACCATTTTCAGTGGTACATAAAAACAATGGCTTTCATTTTTGAAAGATTCTGTCACAAATTGGCCATCGCCTTGATGTTCTAATCAAGATCTAAACTGTGCCAAGAACTTACTGCACCGATGGCCTTCTTTTTATGACGTTTGAAAACAATAAGATATAGCAGCGTAATGAGCCATCCTGTAGATTTTTGCACATTCTGTGGGATGCTGTGTTTTTGTCCTTCTTTGGAAGGGGCCTGAATTTCTGATTTAAAGCAGAGTACACGAAAAACTTTAAACTTTCAACATTTTCCTTCCTGCAGGCCACATTCATCATCCGCGGGGTCTTCATAGTTGGGAGTACATTTCGCAGAACGTAATTCTGATTCACAGTCACAGATATGGCGGCGCAGTTTAGCGTAATTACGTCTCGTGGCGGATCGCGGGTCGACACGGACACAAATGTTTATACTGCTTTAGGGAGGGGGAAATTATGTATATCCCTGTCGTGCCGTGGAACATATCGGACCGATTCTCCGTCGAGTAAGATATCAGTGTGATTAGTGTGGAATGGGGGGAGCTATTCCTCTGAGAGTGGTAGAGGATTGCAGGAGGGAGCAAGGGAGAGAGAGGGGAGGAAGAGAGAGAAAGTGAGGGACACTGGTTAAACACAAAAAATATATTAATTAAATGTTTTTCCTATTTTTTGCAGCAGTACTATTATTAATGCTATTGTTATTAATAATAGTATAATACTATTGTTTTTACTGCTGTTATACTGTAGTGGTGGCTGTTACCGTTACCATAGTGAGGTATAGCAATTCTAATTGATCTGCATTCATGTTGCAGTGTCTAGCGCATTTCTGTATGTACGCTTTGGCAATATTTACAAGAGTATTTCATGCCAATAGAGCATTTTGAATTTGAGAGGGAGAGTGAGAGATGTAAAGAGTGAGAAAAAAGAGGAAGGAGGGAGAGAGAGAGAGAGGGGGAGAGGGAAAAGAAAGAGGGAGAGAGAAAAAGAGGGAGAGAGAAAAAGAGGGAGAGGCTCTGGGCCGTCGGTCCTGCGCTGCTCATGACTAATGAAACACGCGCACGGCAGGCAGCCCCAATTAGTGCAGCGCAGCGGGGCCGGCCGGCGAGCTCGGCGGGATGGAACAGCCTGGGTGTTAATAATGTCCAGGAGCAGAGCTGGGCGCGCAGAGATGGGAGATTAACTGCTCCTCCGCAGCACGAGAATGCTTTTATCTGAATGCGAAATTAGTCCGGTGTCAGGAGAGACCGAGGCCAGAGCACAAAAGGTGTTGAAAAAAACTCTCTCCTCTGCACTCATGTGTGTGTGAGAAAAAGGCAAGAGAGGGCCTGTGTGTGTGTGTGTGTGTGTTTGTGCGAGTGTGCGTGTGTGAGAGAGAGCTAGAGAGGGGGGGGCGGGGGGCACAACGTGTTTGAGAGAGACTGAGAGAACGAAAACAAAAGGGTATGCGTTTATTTTTGTGTTCATAGACGTATTGACAAATGAGCGTGTAGGTGGGTGAGGAATTTAACGCTGTGTGTGAGTGAGAAAAAGAAGTCGCTAGAGATGGCTTATGGGTGCATTTGTACAAGAGTCCACAGGCATTGGACAAAATAACGGAAATGCCTAACAATATGTGAATATCAAGTTAAGGAGCAGGGCCAACTTTTGCCTACAGAACGGCTGCAGCCCTTTTTAGAATGCTGTCATCCAACTTCTGAGCTCTGTGTAGTGGGATACTGGACCTTTCTTCAAAAGGAAAGCCTCGAGTATATGAGGGATGAAGGAAGCGGAAATCTACTTTGCGCTCTGCGCTCCAGAATTTCCCATAAAGGTTAAACGATGCTGATCAGGTGATCGTGGAGGCCGTGAAATCATTTGGCTTTATCTCGGCGCTCTTCAAATTGTTTAGCGGCGCGTTAGCATCTCGGAAAATGGGGACATCATGGGGGAACGGCACCGTCGGATGCACTCGGCCTTGTAAAATGGCTTCGTATTCCTTGGCCGTGATATGAGTATGCAGAGCAGTCGTCGGATCGGATGACTCCCATGAGATGGCAGCCCATACCATTACAGGTCCAGCACCATATTTCAGTTGGTAACAGGCATGGTGGGTTGAAGGCTTCTTTACAGGTAGCCTATAGGAAAGAGACTCCTCAGACTCCAGTGCTTCTTTGCATTGCTCCGAGGTCCAGGTTTTGTCCTTGGTACACCAGGTTATGTGTTTGTGCATTGGCCTTGGATGCAAGTGGTTTGTGAATGGCGGCCCTGCCATAAGTACCAGCTTTGTGAAGCTTGCGATGTACAGATTTCTCGAGACTGGGTCACAGAGGTGTCGATTGAAGTCTGTGGTCATTTTTGAAGCCATCGTTTTGGGGTGTTCTGTTTAGCAACTATCCCGTTAAGTAATTTAGTTCTTTTTAATTGTGATTTAGTCCTTTTTCGTGTCGTGTTTCCTTAATTTGTCCAACCCCAGTATGTATTATACACTGCGTTTAGTTTCAATGTGTGTGTGCATGTGCATGTGTGTGTGTGTGTGTGTGTGTGTGTAGCACAGTCTCCACTCTGTCCCTCAGGGAGCTCGCTGGCTCAGATATTCTTAGTTCTCCTCCAACCGACTGCCTGGCTCTCATCAGAAGCGTGTGTTTGGACTGAGTGCAGTGCTAAATCTATAAAGGCGCAAGCACGCACGCACACACACACACACACACCCGCGTACGCGCACACACACACACACACACGAGCGGTGTTTCATCAGGAGGAACGGCCGGAGGTGGAGAGCTCTTTGGCCAGTCGGCTGTGCTGAATCCCTCTCTGTGGGCGCATTAGGCACTGTGGTAGCGTGAGCTGATTGTGAAATAGTAGATTAGAGTAGATACAGTACATAATGGCCTGAAAGCCCCATTTCCTGTGCAGATAGAGTCCGTCTGCGCCACAGCACGGCCGCCTCCACAGTGTCTCCAGAGCGCTTCTCAAAGATTAAAAGCAGACCGGCCTTGGTCGGGGCTTTACATACGAGTCCGTGCTGTGCGCGCCTTTTCTAAGCACCTGCGGTTCGTCCGCTGTACTCTGCAGACAACTTATCAGTGTATTTCATTTAGCTGGCCTCTATTTTTGAACGAATTACCACTCATAACGGTTTGTGTCGTTCTAATTTGCTTTAATTTAGTTTTTCGTTTTCAAGGCTATAGCCTACGCTCCCAGGGCTTCATCACTCTTTCCATCCCCTCAGTCCGTGCAGAATTTGGTAAAAAGGCCTTCTCCTACTCTGCCCCCTCGACCTGGAACATGCTGCAGCAGGAACTGAAGCTGTCCAGCATGATTTCCCTAGGGGATTTTAAACTACTTTTACGTAATCTGGAGAGGGCGTAATCTGTCATTTCCGTTAAGTATAAGCAATATCAAGGGTTTATCGAAATGTAGTTTGTTGATTTGCGAGATTATGCGTGACGTTAGGCTAGCAACATTTTTGCTGTCCTGTTGTATCTGGTCACTTACTAGGACAGGTAATTGTGTTGCTGATAGCTGCCTGTGGCTTAATGGGGTCAGTCAGTACGATGAAGGCAGTCAGGGCCTGTTCTCCTGGTCCCTCTGCTTCCATAATAAGAGTGTGTTTGGAAGAACAATGTGACGCGTGGTGGTGACGCTGCTTTAATGTGGGGAGGGGGGTGTCTAGTCCAGGGTGCGATTCTGGACGATCAGTTCTGGCTGCCGCAGGAAAAGCAGAACGGAAGGAAAACTTCACTCTAGGAGGGTTGCAGTCTCTTTTCTATCCATGTTTGACTCGATCCCATCAGTACACAATGCAGCTGGTGCCATCCTTCCCCAGATACCCAGTTCTCTCCTATTCACATTGCTGTGTGTGTGTGTGTGTCACATTCCTATTGACAGTCCTGACTCTGTCCCGGCCTTTCTCTCCATCTGTCTCTGAAGGGAAGAATGACAGAGCATCTTTCCACATTGATCCTCTATCGCTCTCCCTAGAGGTGCTTTCTCTGTTCTATCTCTGAGGGGGGGGGTGGTAGTAATGTCTCTTTTCCTATCCATTTAATTTGTCCAACCAGAGTGCATTTGCCAATAGTGTTAGTTTTTGTTCCATTGTTGCTCTTTCGGTTTGACACAATATAAATTCTGCCACTTAGCTTCGGTTTACGCATTACTTTTTACGTCATCAACGTCAGGTTTCGAAAAACCCTTCCAACGAACCAATTCTGAAAGGCATTTAAGATTATAGGAAGGAAGTGCCATCACAGTCCACAGCTACAGCTACAGCCACATGTAGACCGAAATTAGAGACGTGCTCGTTAAATCTGGAAGCTACTGCATAGCAGGCGGCGCTCCTGGAGAAGACGAAAGAAGGGATGTGTGACTTTCTCCTCCCGCTCGGAAGAGGCTGCACAATTGCGCGAGGAGAATCGCAGCGGCCACTCTGCCGTCTCCCGCTGATTACAGATTGCGTAATTAAATTACTGTGCTCTGCTGGGGGGTCTCGCTTCTTAACGGCTCTGCGGAGCTCATTAAAGGATCGCTCGGCGAGGGGTCGGACGCGCTTTCAAACTACAGGGGAACTTACTCCGCTCGTTTTACTGCGTGGTCTGCCGTTCTGAGCCCTGATCCAATGTGTCATCTTATACTGATCCGCCTGCTGGGTCAACTCAGATCTGACATCAATGTACTTTCTTACGTCGTCATTATACTTTTTGATCCTCTTTTTGCAAGGATCTTGTTTGATGGAGCAGTCTTCCTGGAGACGACATAGTAACAGTCGAGGGAATTTTCTGCACCTCGGTGGAATATTATATTTCCCTTTGTTGCAGTGTAACACAGTGGCGTTTGAAACAATTGCCGGATTACTAGTTATGGACCGGTTCTGGTTCTGAGTTGACACATAAGGCTTGTTTTTTCTTTCTATTTTCTGTGCGGTTTACTTTTTAAAAATCTTATTTTTTAATTATTTTGTTGTATCTTTTTATTGTAATTTAATATATTTACCTTATCGTGTTTTTTTGTACGTTCCATTGCAGTTGTATTCTGTCTGATGCTGTTGGTCATTATTATTATTATTGCACATAGTCGTTAGAAAAGACACAACGTTTAGCACAGGCACAGCAGTTCACTGGACAGATGACAGATGCATTCTCTCGCACCAGCAATACAAACCAGACCGCAAGTAGGCCATACCTCCAAGATTTTGAGAGTAACATAGCCATCAAGTTTCTCTGATCAAGGGAGTTTAATGTAATCCCGGGTGTGACTTCACAGTGAAGATTAAGAAAATTAGTTGCAAGTAAAAAATGCTAAATTGATAACCAGACCCGAATTTCAGAGTGCTGAATCCAAGTAGCATACAAATCAACTGAAAGAGACAGCACTCGCTAAAATATTTTAACTTGGCCTACTGATTTGACATAGCCAAACTAGCATTTCGGCGATTGCCGCCTTTATTTGTTGCCTCATTTTTTGGCACGGTCAATAGCACTCTGAAGAAGTGAGTTGCCCAAATGCAACTTGTGCATGACTGAAATTAATTAATTTGAAATATTTCAGCGAGTCCGTTTTTCCATTCATAATAAAGATTATGACTGAAGGAACATTATAAACAGACCGTCGAGGTGATAATATTTTTTCTTTCTGAAATTATACAGAGGACTCAGATTCAATTTAACCGCGATGGCTTCAGACGTATTGAGTAACACTGTTTAGCGTTCGGTAGGCTTTTGTCATCTCTCACATAACGTCGAACTGCCGGCTCCAACTGAAACGTACGAGGAAAGCGATGTGAGAAATGGAAGGCTTGCTTTCGTGTCTGTGTGCTGCTCACATTAAGCACGCGCTTTGGGCTCGGTCTGAAACGGCCCCTCTCCTCTAATAAAGCCATTTGCCTCGAATTGGCCGCGCAGTTTGGTGTTCATCTCGTCTTTGTGCAGAAGGAAGAGGGCTGGATATTGTCCAAAGAAAACACAGCGTGTCCTTTCACTTATGAATCATGGCTAATAAACCTGGACTGCGTGTGGAAGGCAAGACGGAGCTTCCTGGCGCGTCCGCACCCGGATTCCATCCTGATTGACGCGTGATATTCACAGGTCTTCCTGAGGGGGTTGTTGTGATCCTGCACAAATAGCAATTTTAGAGAAGTCTGTTTACCCTCGTATAAGAGTGGGCGATATGTCCACAAATCATATCACGATTTTTTCAGATGTTGGGCGGTTGCCTACACGATGCATAGTAGGTATTTTGTGCAGATGTGGTTAATAAACAAAGTAATTAAAATAACACTTTTAATAAATAAAGGATTTTTGCTCGTTCGTTTAATAACTCGTAGGCCTACATTGGCGTTAATGTTTCAGATTCTGTAAAGTCCTTAGCCTGACGAACATGAATTACTTACCTAATCAGCAAACAAAAGAGCAGATGATTTCAAAGATGGGGTGTGTAGGCTATACGCCAATATTAATTAATTATGTTCATTAATAGCGTTGCATTTATATTAAAAACCGATCTCGTGACATGCCCTGCAGCGAGCGACCATTTTGGGAAATACTATGCCGTTTTACTGTAGTTCTACTTTAGTATAATGAATAAACCCGTCACCGTTGGTTGAGATATTACGTTAACCAGCGTTGCTTGCTTTGAAAAGCCTCGGTTAGCTGTAATGCTATTTCAACCATTAGCAATCGTAGCCTACTCGGGAGTAGGCTAGCTGTCATAAAAGATCATGAAGGATGATACATTTGCATAAAAAGGCGAATCATGGATTAAATCATAAAGGTTATGATATAAAATCATAATATATAATATAGCTCCCGTGACTAGAAATTGTGCACTCTCCACCCTTTCCAGCTTCTCTAACGAAAAACATTGACATCAAAGAAAGTATGTCTTAAAGGGTAATTCCACCCAAAAATGATGTTTGAGCTCTCAGCCAACGTTCTACCGGTAGTGAGAGCAGAGATATAGCCCCAAACTACTGCGCATGTACCAGGTACTTGGTTTACTCTGAACTACAGCCAAGGCTGTGTCCGAATACGACCCTTGTTCCCTGTCCACTGTCCCCCGTCCACTCAGACCCCAGTCTACTGTGTGCCCTGTCCCCTCACTTTGCACTTGGGCGTGACATGCAATAAACCAATCAATATATGGATCAATAGTATTAAAATTTTGTCAAAAGCACCTGCAATAGCTGAGAATAAGCTACCAATGCTTCTGTCTCACCTTAGAAAATGCCAAATTAGCCTGCTTGTTTAATTAATTTTGTTTGACTATGTAATGAAACATTGTCAAACATCAATTCCATGAGGCTGTTTTCATGGAGTTCTCGAAGTTCAAGCTTCATCCATACCGTTTTTTTTGCCTTAATGATGACACTAAATACAATAAAGCTGTCAGGTTGGCAACCCAGAAGTCCACGCATATTTTGTTTATGTTTTATAATGTTCTGCTTATGGAAATGTGACCAACGCGTTTTACTAGCAGCTTAATGCTTTAAAAACAAGTCTACTTTCCCGGGAAGACCGTGAAAGGTGCAATTTAAAGCAGGTGAAACAGACCTGCTCCAGCAGGAAGTTAACGCGCGTGCACATGCAGAGAATGGCATTAAAAATGAATTGTGAATTAATTTTTGTTTTGTTTAGTTATGGTGTAACAGGTGAAATCAGCGGGGTTTTAATAAGCTGAGAAGGATGAAGAATAAGGCTAAAATGTTGAAATTTATCTCCATTTTTTTACCGTAGGCTATCGAAAAAACCTTATGCACAGCGAATCCCGGGGACTGTAGCCTAGGCTATTTGAAAAACAATAAATGCAATATTCACCGGACAAGGTTTTTAAAAAAAAACTTTTTTCAGTCAAAACCATTCTATTTACTTACAGGCTGTTGGTATAGATGAACAGAGCTGTATTGTTATGACATCTGAAGCGCATTTTCAGAACTCAAATGTCGGTCTATTGCAGTGCGCCTGTTTTCCATTGAATGACAATTCACGCATTAGGTGTAAATGACAATTTATTAGGCTTGATATAGGTGTTATCAGCTCCTTTTTACTGGATAGCTATTGTCCCATAACAGAAGATTGTCCCCCCAGAAGATTACAGGAATTATTGGCAAATATAGGTTTGATCCAGGATAATTGCGAATAGTCTATACATGTAACCTTACACGTACCATCGCACATTGCCTGGATGTTGATGGAGTGGGCTGAAAGCAATTTAATGCGGCATTCCAATTCGCTGAGGGATAGGTATGTGGTCTTTGACCTATGGTCCCTTTTATTATTATGTATTTTTTTATATAGCCTACACAATAATAATATTTCACATTGTAATCTTGATATTTTTAGTCATGCTTGTGTGCGCCCATGTGTGTAACAGACAAGAGGGTGTACGCGCGTTGTGCACACGCCAATGTGGGCGCACTTATATGCGCCGTTAAAGTAAACAACTGCGACATGACTTTAGACCAGGTTTCTGGTGGTTTTAACGCAAGCGCTTTCTGATGGCTCAAGATAGCAATACGTCAAAAATAATCCTGGCCACACCTCGTCTTAAGACCAACACGCCCAGTTCACTTGCTTTGGGCGCAACATCACTCTGCATTTAACCGAGGTGAGCGCTAGGGGCTATAATGAACCCCTGCGCCGTGTGTAAGGTAGCAAAGACACTTGCGTTTGGGTTAGCACCGGGTGTAAGATAGGGCCCTATGTATTTGACGTTTTTACTTCCGTGTTTGCATTTTTATTTCCGGGTTTCTTACGGAAATTGTCGGATGAGTGCACCGTTCTGCAGATGAGTGTGCTCCTGAATGCCCTCAACAAAGCCAAGGAAATAAGGGTTTCATCCTGGGATTTTAAATGCCCCCATTGTGAGAAAAGTCACCCACTCAAAAGCTTTTTGATGAAGTTGACTCAAATATGCGCCCTCAAAGGGGTGAAGGGATCATATTCGGTCACGGCACAAGACTCTTGGCAAGATCGCTTATAGTTTATGGGCGGTGTCAGACAACGGCAGTCACTGAATAACGTTACGACCGGAGCGAGGGGACTGGGAATTTTACTGCTCGTCTTGCACATACTAGTTCAAACAAAGCAAATTCAAACACTTTTTAATTTCTTATCCCTGTCCTCTAACGTTAACCTTTAACGTTTAACCGAGGGAAACGAGTGGTGTAGCTAGCCTACATGTGGTAACTACCGCAATTCCAACTGAAATGGAAATGTTTGTTACCGGGCAATTTCATGTCGAAGCAGTTCTAATTGGCAGCGCGTTCAGTGCAGGATCCAGCCATGTAGATTTATTTGGGCTCAAAACAGAAGCTTTCCACCTACAACAAAATCTAGTAATAGGCTATATTTAAAATGCCAAAAAGCTGATGTGTGTCTTAGCTACTGCATGGCAAACAGATAAAAAAATGCGGATTTGCACCTTTGTTTAATGCAGTTAACTTTGCATCTGTAATCGTATGTTCAAAGTGAAACCGTTCGATTACAGTCAGCTCGCTAATGTTAGTCTACTTTTCAGGGTCATTGATCATAATGTAGTTGGCATGGTTCCTTACCAGGTGATTCAATAAGGCAGACGATGTCAGGGAATGACATCGTCATTCGAGTGAGTCCACTCGGTAACCGACAGCAGTCCTGTTTGGTTTACTTTCCCAAAACATCTTTAGGAAATAACGTAGCCTATCAATGTCATTTTCTGGAATTATAATAAAATGGCAATGATAGCTAGCCTGATCTACTATGTGTCTCTACCACGGTACTCAGAACAGTGACAGACAGTCATGGAGCATTTGTTCCCTGCTGGCTCCGCCTACGTGCCTATGTCATTTACAGACCCACTTGACAAACTAGTCTTTCAAAAACGAGAAAGGGGTAGAGGTATACGTCAAAATGATGTATACCTCTACCGAATTTTCAACTTTATATTCAAATATGTCCGTTTTTGGCCAGCCAAAAAAAGAGACTGAATTAGTTGCGCCTTGATCTGTTAAATAAGGTTAATGTTGTTTTTGGGTGGAATTATCCTTTAAAAAGGGATTATGATAATGATTACTCATGGATTGATGAGCTTAGCTATTCGTTTAATACTGGATATGTCGACAGAGTAGCTGCGTACATCTGTAGTCGACTGTCACGCTTCTCTCTCGTTTGTACTGTTACTGTAAGTGTGTTAACCAACCTTTTCCCAAGGCCGCTCTTAAACCTGTTGAATGCACTTACGTGTTTAGTTTCGTAAGTCACTCTGGGAAAGAGCATTTATGAAATGGGCGTCATGTAACAAAATGGCTGCTTCTTTTTTAAAATATATATACAGAGTATACATATCTTATTTTACAGTTTTGTACATCTTGGTATCGTTGGTTGTTATTAGTTTGTAATGTAATGCTCTTATGTACCTTACCCCAAATCTGCTTTGATACCCTCTCAGATGCAGTCCTGGTTTGGAACATTCAACCCGGAGAGGGAGAGAAGGAAGGTAAGAGCTGGTTTGTTCCATTACTGCTGGAGAGAGAGAGAGAGAGAGAGAGAGAGAGAGAGAGAGAGAGAGAGAGAGAGAGAGAGAGAGAGAGAGAGAGAGAGAGAGAGAGAGAGAGAGAGAGAGAGAGAGAGAGAGAGAGAGAGAGAGAGAGACTGGTTTGTTCCATTACTGCTGAAGAGAGAGAACGATGAGGGGGGCGGTAGCAAAGGTGGTTCCCCAGTCAAGGGCAACATGACAGCCATCGGTTTCAAATCCCAAAACTAAGCCCTGACAATTCACACAGGAAATCCAATACACTTCCAAAGAAAACAACCCCCCCCCCAGTGCTTTCTTAACCAAACAAAAACACATCTGTTTTCCGCCGTCTCGTCATATTGTTTCTCATAGCCAGCATGTTACCGGCCTGGCGTTTCTCTCCGCGGCCGTACGGAAAAGCTGGCGGACACGCGCTTGCGGCGCTGAAGGGGCCTGCTGGGAGCTGGAGCTGGAAGCCTTCCGGGCGTTCTCTGTCGACGAGCCGCATTGACCATTAAACCAGCGCAAGAGCGCGTCGTTAGCTTTATATCAGCGGGCGAATCGACGTGTTGCCACCAGCGGGCGGAGGAAAGGCTGTGAGTGACGTGAGACTGATGGCGAAAGGAATGTTCACGTTGGCTTAAGGCAGGCGGACAGATGTACAATAGTGTGTGTACACTACTTAGTGTTATTTCAAGTCCAATAGAGGACTTGAAATAAAAGTTATTTACAGGTAGGGGGCATTGAGACTGCTGCCCTGAATTTGGAGGTCCTGGTGAAGTCTGAAGTGATTCAGTCATATCATACAGATGTGGTGTAGTGTGTGTGTGTGATTGTATGTATGTATGTGCGGTGTGTGTGTCTGTACGCATGTGTGATGTTTGTGAGTGTGTCTGTGTCTGTATGCATGTGTGTGCGTGTGTGTGCGTGCGTGTGTGCGTGCGTGTGTGTGTATTTGTGAGTGTGTGCGCGTGAGAGAGTGTAAATTCACAGCGAGTTGGGTCTGGTTGACTGGGAAGTCAGGCCGTTTGATGTGCGGATCCAATCACTGGCCTTTCATGTGTTCTGAGGGACATCTGGCTATTGTCCATGGGACTGCTGTGCCTTTGAAGGGAACAGGTGCAGGGTGCTGTGTGGGAGTTTGGCCACTGTCCTTATTTCTTCTGTCACACAGGCCTGTCCCCTCTCATTGGTCCTCTATCATTCTGGGCCCACCCCTTCACTGGTCCCCCATCACACAAGCCCCTCCCCATCACTTGTTCTTTTAGTTGTTGGCCGTTTTATTTATGAAGGGTAAAATTATATATATAATAATAATTGTGAAAACCCAGTTGGGAAATAAGACAAAAAGTTAAACCCGGGGATTTCAAGGGAGGATTATTATGTGGACTTAAAGTGGAAAATAGAGGGGGTGAAAAAAAACACGGCAAAGGTTTTGGCCACTATATTCTGTTCTCCTGACGGCGTGCCCACTTAACCTGAGATCACAGTGTCTCATTGCCCAGCCGCTAAAGACAGAAGACGGTCGGGAGAAATCGATTCACCTGCAGAGCGCAGTTTGACTCCTTCTGGCCCAGCCGCCACATCTCAGCCCTCCCTCTCGATCGCGGGACTGGCTGGGTTTGGGGCGGGGGGTCGATGGGCCGGACAAGCGCTCGTTATCGGAGCGTCGCTTTTGTAAAAGAGGAAATTAGCGGAAGCGAGTTTACGGGTGTCGGCGGTGCGCGGGGCCCCGGCCCCTCGGCGACAGCGGCTCTCCCCATGCAGAGGCGGATCGATGCGGAGGCCGACCGTGTCAGACAGACAGAGGCGTAATAAAGCACCGCCGCCCCGGGGGGAGGGATATTGAATTGGGACCGAACCCAGGCCGGAGGTGTCGGGTAAATGCCTCGCAGTCAATGTTCCGGTGTGACCTCTCCGAGAGCCCGCCCCCCCTGTCTGCACGCCGACAGCCCCCGCCTCAGCCTGTCACCGCCTCATGCGTCTCGCCCCCCCTTCCCCCCCCCCGTGGTTCCCCTTTCCCGCTCCGCGGAGAATTAAATCCTGCTCTCGTTTAAGGCCCTTCGGTTTGGAGTGGGCTGCTGGGACCAGCGCACAGCCGGCGTGGTGCTGGAGCGGAAAATCCCAGCGCGTGCCGCCGTGCTCTTTCTCTCTCTCTTACACATGCTTCTCTCTCTCTCTCTCTCTCTCTCTCTCTCTCTTGCGCACACGCTTGCTTTCTCTCTCTTTCTCTCGTTCACACACTTGCTTTCTCTCTCTCTTGCACATGCTTTTCTCTCTCTCTTGCACATGCTTTTCTCTCTCTCTTACGCATGCTTTTCTTTCTCTCTCTCGCGCACACACGCTTTCTCTCTTGCACATGCTTTTCTCTCTCTCTCTCTTGCACATGCTTTTCTCTCTCTCTTACACATGCTTTTCTTTCTCTCTCCCTTGCGCACACACTTGCTTTCTCTCTCTCTTGGACATGCTTTTCTCTCTTTCTCTCTCTTACACATGCTTTTCTCTCTTTCTATCTCTCTCTCGTGCACACACTTGCTTTCTCTCTCTCTCTCTCTTTCTCTTACACATGCTTTTCTCTCTCTTGCACACACTTTCTCTCTCTAGCTGTCTCTCACACACACACTTTCGCTCTTTCTCACACACACTTTCTCTCTCTCTCACACACACTTTCTCTCTCACTCACACACACTTTCTCTCTCACTCACTCACACACACACGCTCTCTTTCTCTGAAATGCTTTCTCTTTCTCTCACACACACACTCTTTCACATGCCCACACGTGTCCATTTTGCAGTGCATTTGAGACACTCAGCTATCTTTTTTGTAGTGTTAAAGGCTCAGTGCCCTCTTTAGACTGGTTAAATCATAGGTTGAAGCACTGGGGTTTTCATTGGGGGACCAAAATACAGTGTTCAACTAAAGAAGCAGGTTAATTTGATAAATTATTTATCTGGACAAACAAAACTAGCAATTTGCAAAACTAAAAAAAAAAAAAAGTTGGGAGCTGGGGGTGTAAATCCTTGTTAAGGGGATTTGTGGCTGCACGCAGGAAGGTTGAGCATGCATATTACAAATCTGTAAATGACGTACCCAGTTTCAGTGAAACTTAAACTGGGCGGATTATTTTTAAGTGTTCGTTTTTACCTGACAATGAGAACAGTTGTTGCGATGGTTTATATGCGATTTCTCTTGTACACATGCTGTTATGCACTGAATTATATTGCAAAAAAAGGTAAATAAAGGTATTTTTAAATCTCAACAATCTCTCACACACGCTTTCTCTCTTGCACACACGCACACGTTTTCTCTCTCGCTCTCTTACACACAGTTTTACTCTAGCTTTTTTCCACACACAAACACACACACTTTTCCTCTCTCACGCACTTTCTCTCTCACTCACACACAATTTCTCTCGCACAAGCTTTCTTTCTCTGAAATGCCTTGTTACACACACACACACACACACACACACACACACACATGCGCTTTGTCTCTCACACACGCTCTCTCACATGCTCGCACGTTATCTCTCCCAACCCCTCCTCTCTCTCTCTCAATTCCTTGTTCTCTCCACTGGGGAGAGGAGGAATAAAAGAGAAAGCGGAAAGCTCCTCCGTCGGCGGCGTCTGTCAGCTAGCCCCCGCGCACACGGCGCGTCGATTCACCTTTAATTCAGACGAAAGCGGCGAGGGGACGGGACGGACGGGCAAATAAGAGGAGCGTCGCGTGGGCGGAGCCTGGCAGCGCGCGGGACACGAGCCGGTTTAGGGAACAGGGACGGTAACGAGAGCTGACAGGGGAGCCGGCTCGTAATTGGGCGGCTGCGTTTGCTGGCAGGCAGAAGAGGAGAGAGAGAGAGAGAGCGGGGGAGAGAGAGAGAGAGAGAGAGAGAGGAGCGCATCTGGCTCCTGCTCGATAAACGAGGCGAGCGAAAGCACAGCTCCCGTCCTCTGCGCTGATTTGAATAATGAGGGACTTTAATTTGCCCGTGCCCCCCTCCCCCGCACTGCCCCCCCCTCTCGTGCAGCACTCACGGTGGGACTCTAATTGCTTTCCTGTGCGTGGAGTGCGCAGGATCTGCCTGAGTGTTCGCGCTCGCTCGCTACCTCCTTCCTTCTCTCTCTCCCCCTCTCTTTCTCTCTCTCCCTCCTTCTTTCCCTCTTTCCCCCTCTCTCTCCTTCTCTCTCATATTTTTCCTCTCTCACACAATCCCATCCTGTTACTCTACATATTGCCGTGCTCATGCTCTGCTGGCTCTTTCTTCTTTTCGGCAGCGACCTCCCTCAGTCATGCTCCCCCCCTCCCAGAGAAATGGCGCTACGCAGCCTCTGTGCCGATCTCCCCCTCCCAGAGAAATGGCGCTACGCAGCCTCTGTGCCGATCTCCCCCTCCCAGAGAAATGGCGCTACGCAGCCTCTGTGCCGATCTCCCCCCTCCCATAGAAATGGCGCTAAACAGCCTCTGTGCTAATCTCCCCCCTCCCAGAGAAATGGCGCTACGCAGCCTCTGTGCCGATCTCCCCCCTCCCAGAGAAATGGCGCTAAACAGCCTCTGTGCCGATCTCCCCCTCCCAGAGAAATGGCGCTAAACAGCCTCTGTGCCGATCTCCCCCTCCCAGAGAAATGGCGCTAAACAGCCTCTGTGCCGATCTCCCCCTCCCAGAGAAATGGCGCTAAACAGCCTCTGTGCCGATCTCCCCCTCCCAGAGAAATGGCGCTACGCAACCTCTGTGCCGATCTTCCCCTCCCAGAGAAATGGCGCTAAACAGCCTCTGTGCCGATCTCCCCCTCCCAGAGAAATGGCGCTACGCAGCCTCTGTGCCGATCTCCCCCCTCCCAGAGAAATGGCGCTACGCAGCCTCTGTGCCGATCTCCCCCCTCCCAGAGAAATGGCGCTAAACAGCCTCTGTGCCGATCTTCCCCTCCCAGAGAAATGACGCTACGCAGCCTCTGTGCCGATCTCCCCCTCCCAGAGAAATGGCGCTAAACAGCCTATGTGCCGATCTCCCCTCCCAGAGAAATGGCGCTATGCAGCCTCTGTGCCGATCTCTCCCCTCCCAGAGAAATGGCGCTAAACAGCCTCTCCTCTGATCTTCTCCTGGAGAAACAAGGCTAAACGGCTTCTCTGCTGGCCACCAGCCATGATTTTTTTCCCCTTTAGCACTTTTGCTTTTAAAAGGCAGTTTATTACTGTCTGTGAAATGCATCAGTTTAAATCCACAGCGAGAGTAATGGCTTTCCATTCATTCAGAAGTGCCGATAAAGGGCGGCCTGCATGTGTGTGTGCTTGACTGTGTGTGTGTGCGCGCGCACGTGTGTGTGTGTGTGCGTGCGCGCGCATGTGTGTGTGCTTGACTGTGTGTGTGTGCGCGTGCGCATGTGTGTGCTTGACTGTGTGTGTGTGTGTGTGTGTGTGCGTGCGCATGTGTGTGTGCTTGACTGTGTGTGTGTGTGCGCGCACGTGTGTGTGTGTGCGTGCGCATGTGTGTGTGCTTGACTGTGTGTGTGTGCGCGCATATATGTGGGTGAGTGAGTGTGTTTATTTATGTGATTGTGTGTGTGTGTGTCACTCGTACGCTGATGACAGCGCCATCGTAGGACATTATGAGCAAGCCGAAGCAGTGCATTATGGATGCCTTTGTCAAGGCTTACAAGCTCTTGGGCCTCCCATATCCTCCAACCACCACCAAGCACATCCTATGCACCGCCCGCAATACGAGATGACAGCCACTCCCTTGAAAACCTGGATCAATTTCCACACCTCGGAAGGCTTCTCTCCACCAAGGCCAACGTCGATGCTGAAATACAGCTCCTTCTCAGCCGCACCAGCAGAGTCTGCTCCACACTCAGAAGAAGGGCCTTCAAAGACAACGACCTACAAATCCTAACCCAACGTCTTGTCTAAAAGGTTGCGGCCCTTCCCACTCATTTGAATGGCGGCACTTATAGCAGGCACCTAAAGGCACTAGAGCAATACCAGCAGCGGTACCTACGTAAAATCCCGAGGATAACTTTGCGGCTGTAAGTGCACTAATACCAGCGTCTCGGAGGAAGCCAGCATTAACAGCGTGACTACCACAATAATCCAGCAGCTTAGATGGAGCAGCAATACCCAACTCATGACTCCCCATGCAGATCATGTACTGTGTGCCCCTGGTGGAAGCACTACAAAGATCATACAGGCAGTGTTGTAGTACTCGAGTCCTGGACTTGTGACTCGAATCAAACTGGAGCACTGACACTTACTTGGACTCAGACACTGATAACTCGAGTTGTCCATTAATCACTGTGGACATTTTCAGATTGGTCACACTGGGAAATCTCTTCCCAAACCTGCCCATTTTGAAAGCTGTTGCGTTTGGTCTCACGACCAAGCGGTTTCTAGCCAATTTTGAATTATGACCAAAAATTCTCTCATAGTTCTTATGAGTAGATAGAGGGTAACTAAGGTAACCCATCATGGAGATGGTTGTTTTTTTCAACTTTGAGTTATGTTATGTTCGAAAAACAGTTAGCCCTTTAACTTTCTGTTATCTCCCCTTTTCAGTGACCTGCTATATTGGCTTTTTTAGTGCATTTTCTGGGGCGAGAGCAGGGTTTAGTTAGCTAGCCAATAAATCTTGACAGTGTGATTTTGGTTTAATTTTTTGACCCTTTAAATAGTTTTCAGTTTGTAAAATGTATTTATTTTATTTTTTTATGCTCGAAAGCACTGGATTTTGGACCGTGCCTTTTTCATTTATTTTTAAGATTTTATTTTGTTACGCCAAGTGAAGCCGCTCAACCCCATAAAAATAAAAAAGGAAAAGAAATAAAAAGGAAAAGAAAAGAAACAAAAAATTGTCCCACAAAAATAGAAAACAAGCAAAGCAAGAATAGGACACACTGTAAATTGGAATCAACCCCCCCCCCCCCCTCGACAAGATAGAAAATAAATCAGACAAACTAACAGACAGGTCCGGTGACATAGACCAAACAAACAGGCATGATGAATGAGAATGTTTAAGCAATATTATGATAATGATAACTGCAATATGATTATTATTATTAACAATAAGCATAATAATAATCTACAGTAATAATAACCAACATAACAACAATAATAATACCAGATATAAATAAATAAATAAATAAATAAATAAATAAATAAAAGAAAAGTAAGAAAATAACAGTCGCAAATATTTGTGGATTAAAAAAAAAAAGAAATTTCTATATATATATTAAAAGGGTTGTAAAATCAAAACTGGTGTTCTATGGGATTATGCATCTGGCAATGGTTCAGTTCGTTCATTTGTGATGGAGTGGAGCACAGGGACTCAAAACAGACTTGATCTTGATGACTCTGATATGGACTCGAGTACGGGGGACTTAGGACTTGACTTTGACTCGACTCTGACTTGGGACATGATTCGGACTGGAGGTTTGATGACTCGACTTTCACGTTAACATCAATAACTGGGAGGAAATGTCTGTGAACCAGTACTGCTGGAAAAGCAGTTCACCAGGGTGTTGCTGGCACACATCATGAAAGGGATCTCCACTGTGCCGCTGAGGCGAAGGAAAGACCAGGCAGTTGACCCCACCGACCACCTCCACCACAGCCACGATGGCCACGCTGCACCAAAGCCTGCGGATCCCAGATCGACCTCTACAGCCATCTGAGGACCCGCAAATAGAAGACCCGACCGACGGCAATCATACTCGACCCCTAGTGAATGCTGATGAAGATATGTGTGTGTGTAAGGTGTGTGTGTCTGTGTGTGTATATGCATGTGTTTGCGTGTGTGTATATGCATGTGTGTGTGTATGTGTGTGCGTGTGTGTCTGTGTGTGTGTGTGTGTGTGTGTGTGTGTGTGTGTGTGTGTATGTATGTGTGTGTGTGTGTGTGCGTCTCTGGGTGTGTGTATGTGTGTGTACGTATGTGTGCGTGTGTGTGTATGTGTGTGTATGTGTGCGTGTGTGTGTGGGTGCATCTCCGTGTGTGTATGTGCGTTTCCGGGTGTGTGTGTGTGGGTGTGGCTGAGGGAGGAGGGAAAGCAGGAGAGGTCCCAGAGGGACGGCGTGTTGTTGTATTTACCCTGCTGTGTTATTGTTGGGATGCCTCCTCTCCCTGTGGCAGCTGTTCTGGAATGGAAATACATGTGGGCTGCTCTCATTAGACCAATCCCGTTTAGCATTCCTTAAAACACAGATGGGGGTTTTCATGTGGGAGCCGCGTGCGTGTGTGCGTGTGTGTGTGTGTGTGTGTGTATTTGTGGTGTGTGGGTTTTATACGCTTTTGTGTGTGTGGTGTATGTGTCTGGTGTATATATTTTGCGGTGTGTGGGATTTATACCCGTTTGTGTGTATGCTTGTCTGTGTGTCTGCTCTCCTGGTGTGGCAGTGTGCATGGGCGCATGTGTACATGCGTGTTTGTTTGTGAATACACGTGTTTGTTTGTTTGTTTGTCTGTGCCTCAGTTTACTATGTACTTTTGTGGTATGTGCATGTATTGGAGTGCTGTAGCTGTGGTTGTCTGTGTGTGTGTGTGTGTGTGTGTGTGTTCCAGCCGATCCCTCCAGCGGGCTTTTCTTTTTGCGTTCGGCATGTTTAAAGCTGCAGCTCACCAGGCTAGAGTACACACTGCTAGAGCACAGTGGACTCCTCTCACACACAGCACACACCCTGTATACACACACACACACACACACACATACAACACACGCATGCACACAGCACACTCACAACACACGTGCACACACATGCACGCTCACACAGCACACACCCTGCACACACGCGCACTCATACAACACACGCACGCATGCGCACAGCACACGCACGCACACACACGCAAAACACACACAGCAAACACACACAGCAAACACACACACTCACACAGCACAAACACAGATATACACGCAGCATAGACACGCACACATAGAACATACGCACACAGCCCACACATGCAGACACAGCACACACACATGCAGCACAGACACGCACACACAGCACTGACACGCACACACACAGAACATACGCACACACGCAGTCACAGCACACACACATGCAGCACAGACACGCACACACAGACACACGCAGCACTGACATGCACACACACAGAACATACGCACACACGCAGACACAGCACACACACATGCAGCACAGACACGCACACACAGACACACACACACAAAACATACGCACACAGCACACACACAGCGCTCCCGGCAGCGTCTCCTCTGATTACATGTCAGAACAGCGGTATGGCCGCGCTCAGCTCCTGCACCTGTTACCATGTTTATGTTAATGCTGCCCCTAAGTGGCAAATGCAATTACTGCACATGGTCGCGCACTGCAGCCACGCACGAAAAACACTAATGAAGAAATTAATCGCCAGTTTTAGAGAGCTTAAGTTAGCCCGTTTCCCTTCCTCACTCACACACGCGCACACACACACATACAACACACATGCATGCGCACACATTCTCAGGCTTATGTGCATGCACACACACACGCATGCACACACACATGCACACACACATGCACGCATGCACACACACACGCACACATTTGTATACACACAGACACGCACACACGCTCCCCTTCCTGCTTGGCTGCTTTCCTGGCCCGCTCTCCTGTGAGCTTTCCGCGCGTTTGATCAGATGAGGTGTTTGTGTGAGATAAAAGGGCTCTCTCACTCACTGTGCCGCCCCAGTCCTGCAGGAGAGCCAGCTGTGTAGAGTCTGGCCTGGGAGCGCAGCCACACGCCCTGTATACACACACACACACACACATACGCCCTGCACACACACACACACACACACACACATACGCCCTACACACACACACACACACACACCCTGTGCACACACACACGCACACACACACACCTTGTGCACACACACACATGCCCACACATGCACGCACACACACGCCCTGTGCACGCACACACACATCCACACACACAAACTCCTGCAGGCCTGACACCTGCTGCCAGCACGCTAACATCAGGGGGGAGGGGCGTTTGTCAGTCAGTCGGGTTACTGTTTTGGGTTATTACCTTTGTGTTAGTTTGCAGTGTTTCGTCTTCACACCGCGTCTGAAAACCTTATCAGCGTTGGTGGCGGCGGAGTGGGGGGGTTCATGGACGGACAGTTGGCGGGGGTGGGGGGGTTCTTCTCAAATGGAGGCTTTTCTCAAACCCCTCGAGGTCAGTCAAGATCGGTCAAATTCCTTCATTTGCCGACCGAAGCGGTCTCCAACCTCCAGAGCCACGCGCCTCTCTCTCTCAGCGCGCTGCAGCTGTGAGGAATGCTTCTTTCAGTCTCCCGGCAACTCGGCGGCAAGGCAAGCGGTCCTCTTAAGTGGCGCCGCTGACACGCCGTTCTCCGGCTCTCAGTCACTGTCAGCCCCCAGCCAGCTGATAAACACGCTCTCAGTCTTCAGTGACTGTGGGCTTTGCATTTTGGGGTGTTATTTGCATTCTGAATTGCTCTGACAGGACAACACAACCTTGCGTGTCTGCATGCGTTCAGCTCTGTATGAGACCACGTTTGCAGTCCGCTTAGTCTCTCGGGGTCTGTGTGGCATTTTGTTGGACTTTTTTTGGCAGATTTCCTGCGATTTTCTGATGGTGACACACACACACACACACACACACACACACACTGATTCACACAGACCAAGACAGACACGCACACACACACACACACACACACACACACACACACACACATTTAGCCCCTTTATTTGCCGCCTGTTTGTTTCTGTGCCGTTTTCCTCGCCTCCGTAACGGCGCAGACAGCGGCGTGCTGGCGGCCGAGCCGTTTAATTACCGCGCGGGGTTCAGAGCCCTGTGGGGCGGCGCTAATAGGAGGGTTTTTACAGCCCACGAGCCAGGCTTTGATTGGCAGCGTGACTCCCCTCCCCTCCACACAGCCTCTGTTCTCAGGCTCCTGCCTTTGAGTGCTGATCTGTGGGAAACCTGCACAGCCCCGCTCCCCCCACCACAGCCTCGGCGCCTTTGTAATTCTCCGCTTTCATCTTCCCGCGCGGAGCGGAGCTCCCAAGCGCGGGGCCGATGTTGTCGGAGCGCCGGAGGCCTCCCCTCCCCTCCCCTCTCCCCTCCCCTTCCCCCACCCCCCACCCCCAAACGATAATCCGGGGGAGAGGCGGAGCAGCGTTTTGCGGGAGACATGCTCGCATCTAAACACGCCGCTCGACTAAGCGGTCGGGGCAGAAAGGAGCCCGGGCACCCAAGCGCTCGGAGACGCGGCGGTCCTTGGCGGCGGGGGGTGAAATGTTCCGTCCTTCGCAGCCTAGAGGAACGGGAAGGATGAGCAGAATTTACGGCTGAAGCTTCTCGCCTCTTTTCTATCCCCCCCTCCCCCACCCCCGACTCGATCCGACCAGCTGGAAGCCTCGCCAAAATAACAAACGCAGACGACGGCAGCACCGCGTGGTTAGCTCTTCGCGGAAAAAGCTCCCTTCGCCTCTCCGGCAGCAGCCGCTCGGTCCTGGCAGATAAACGTATCGCGCCGGAGTAAACAATTAGATAAAGCCGGGGGCTCTTCACAAGCGCGCTCTCACTTGGCCGCGTCCCTGTCGCGCTTAAATGCGGAGCGGCCTTTCCCGCACGCGCCCAAATCGATCGATTAATTAAGCGCCATTCTGGCAGATCCGTCGGAGGTCTTCAATCACGGGGAGCTATGACAGCCCCCCCCCCCTCCGCATTCTCCTGTCTCCCTCTCCAGCCCGCATGAATAATGCACTGTCCGGAGGGCTTCCGAAACGGGCAGGCGGGGGAGGCAATAAAAGCGTTCGTTCTTCAGCAATACAGCGGGGCCAATAACGCAGTCAGGCCGCGGGCGGGAGCCACGCTGACTCAGGTATCGCATACATCAACATCAAAATGAGAAGAAGAACGGCCCCCGGATCCCGCGCACGCACCCCCCTGAATACAGATCGGGGGGGGGGGGTAGCGGCGCGGCAATTGTTTGGATACTCGGGGTGGCAGGCCGTGTTTGGAGGGCGTGGGGGCGGGCAGGTGGGGGGTGGTAGAGGTCGACCGGTGAAATACGAGCGTATGCCGCCAAATGTGAGAGCCCCGCTCGGCGGCGCCTGTAGTATCGCGCGGGAGGAGGAAAGGAGATGGCGCTAAGCTTGGGCAGCCTCCCTGCGAGGGGACGTGTGTAAATAAGCACGCTCGTCGCGCGTGGAGCAGAGGCTGTATAAATATCATCAGACCGTAATAAGAGTCATAATAATCCCCAGGAATATTTGCCTGGAGGAAAATTAGCATTTGGCTTCGGAGCAAGAGACACGGCGGGGAGAGATAAGGTTATTCAGCACATACACCCGCGTGCACGCGCGCACACACTTACATACACACACATGCAAATACAGGCAAGCACACATGAATGAGCGCTCACACACATACACGAACACGTACATACACACACGCAAATACAGGCTCACACACATGCACGCGATCAACGTATGCACAAACAAGCACACATACGCACAATCTCGATAACACACACTGCACTGACACACGCACGCACACACACGCACACACACAGGCACATGCATACATGCACGCACGGGATGGGCACAAGTACTAGAATTCTGCTCAAGCACGAGATAGTACTAAAAAAAAATTACTTGTAAAATAACTGCGAGTGAATTAACGGTTTAGTTTCATCATTTGCATAGCACCTTTAGTAGTTTGTTGTTTTATGGGTCATAATATTTGCTTCTAGAATCCTTGCTCTGCTGTCCGTATTTGGGCAGCAGTTGTGACTCTAAAGCGGTGGGGTTTTCGACATTGTTGTCGCCCTCAAGGATACAGGCAATGACTTGCAAGTTAAAGGCATAGTTCACTTTCCGGAGTTTTTTTGCCCGGACAGTGTTTGTGCGCGACGTAGGATATTTTAGATACAGAAGTTTCCGATGACCTTCCAGCTTTATAATGGCTGGTGTTGCGGCCTTTGAGGCTTCATTGTTTAAAGCAGGAAAATACACTCCAAATAACTGCTTGTACAGCAACGTTATGCCTTATGGGGTTATACACTTTGTTGGTTGAACAGATAGTTTGTTATGTCTGCGCTAGCAACAACAAGGAACACGTTACATTCCAAACGCAAATGAGTGCTCAATACTCAATTTCCTCAGGTACTCGAGCACTGAAAACCATCAAAATTCTCATCCCTAATACACATGCAGAGACACACAAGCTTTCTCATGCACATACACACATGCTCACCCAGACACAGACATATGCCCATACACGCACATGCATTCACATATACGCGCACACACACTCACTCAGACACACACACGCTCATCCAGTGAAACACAGACAGATACACACACATGCATTCACATATACACACACACACACCCACACACGCTCAGAACCACGCACTCAAACACACACACATACACGCTTGCACGCGACCACGCCGTCTCACGCGGTGTGAAATGGATTCAGGCTCAGCGGAGGGAGAGCCCTGCGCGGGAATACTAACGTCAGACCGTCCTAGGACCGGAGTCTGCCTCCACCGTCCTCCCTCAGCCACTCTCTCCCAGGAGGCGGGGCGGGGGGAGCGTTTAACTGCTGCTTAATAACCTCCAGCGCCGCTCACATTAACGAGCCGCTAACGACAGGCGCGCCATTATCACAGCCTTCCTCTTCCGCCGCGCTCCTCTCTCGCCTCATTCATCAGCCCCCCCCCCCCCCAGCGGCCTCCATTTTACCACAGAAGAGAGAGGATGCACGCTAAAGGTCGCACGCCCCCCACCCCCCTCCGCGCACATCGTGCCGCGATGGTGGGCATCGGGCGGGACGCAAGCTTTTTTAATCCTGTATCTGTCGCGCTGGGAAATGTGGCGCGCAGGGAACCGTTTTTTATCCGTTTTACCGAAGAAATCTGATTGGATTGAGCTCAGGAGGCTCCCCCTGGGACGGGGAGAGATTTCGCGAAGCGCGACCGGCAGCCGGCGTGGACTCCAGCGAGCGGGGGTGGGGGGACAAGGGCAGGCTGATAGATCGCGCTGCCACGGCGACGGGCGCCCGTGACAAACGACAGGCTAGCTCTTGGCGACAGGTGGAGCCGCCGCCCCTGTCCCAGCCTGCCGTGCCAGGCAGTCTTCTCCCTCGCCGGTCCGAAGCGCGTTACTGTTGCATAACCCAGACTCTGCCCTGTGCCTGTCCGAACGCCAGCCCCATGTGAACGGGCCGCCAACCGGCTGCTGCTGCCACGGCAACGGGGACAGACTTTGCTCCGCTGCCTGCAAACCAGCTGCTTGGACATGATCTCAAACACACACACACACAAACCCACACATGCACACACATAAACACTCATGCACTCACACACACACAAACCCACACATGTACACACATGAAAATGCTCACACACATAAACACTCAAGCACTCACACACACACACACACACAAACCCACACATGTACACACATGAAAATGCTCACACACATAAACACTCATGCACTCACACACACACACACAGACAGTTTCAGACGCGGCAATATATTGAAAACTTATGCACAAATACACCCGCGCTGTTCCTTTCACACTTTGTGGCTCTTGGCTCACACACTTCCACAGGAAGTCAATACTGCACGGGGGTCATGTAAAATTCCAACTCATTTAATTTTTTCCTCTTTTTTCTTTTTCACAATTAATTCTAACAGCATTGATGTCAGGCTGGAAGTTGCCAGGTTGAATATTGACTGCCAGCCATTGATTCTACGCAGGCAGGCAGGCTGGCCACACCCCTGTCCCAGCTCCTCTCCGGTGTTAATGGCATTAAGACGATGCGTTTGATTTGGCAGGGACAGCAGGAAACACACCCACCCCCCACACCCCACTTCCTCCCCTCCCCCCATCTTCCCCAAAAGCTCTAGTCCTTGCTGGCTATGCCACGCGTCGTGTAACGTAGCCCCACGCTCGTTCGTATCTTCGTGTATTGTGGGGATGCGTGTGCGTAGCAGGGGGCCGCTAAGCCTGCAGCCTGTCTGGAGCACAGGTGGTTAAACGCTGGCGCTCGGCGCAGTCGCTGGCTCCGATATCTACAGAGCCGGCAGTTTGCAGGCATTGAATCTTAATTATTGTGATTTGGTTGCCAGGCATCGGTGATGTATTCATCAGAAGCGGGTCACACACTTTTTTTTTTTTTTCCTCCCCTCGGGGAGTGTGTGTGTGTGTGTGTGTGCGCGTGTGTGTGTGTGCGCGCGCGCGTGTGTCTGTGTGTTTTGCTGAAGAAAGGATTTAATTTCCTTTCCTCTGTTATATTAAATGCGAGCTTCACGTACACAGACATATTTTTTTCCAGAGGGTTTGCAAAGGTGTGGTGTTATAACGGCTGGGCTGTGTCTGAGCCCCAACGCGGCAGAACAGCCACACACAGGCCCGATCCGCAGGGGCAGCGTGTGGGGTACTGCAGGGGAACCCTGTTGGAACCCCAAAACTGTCCTTACACCACGCGCCCCTCGAGGACAATGGCCTCACCCTTCGTCTCCTACTTTAAGAATCGTAAAAACAACTCTTTACTTTGCCCTCTGACACCATTTAATTTTATGTCCAATTTGCCGTTTAACACTGTAACTGCACCTAATTTAAATCGACAAAATCTGAAAGCCATGTGGTGCAGCCTTGTAATATTTTCAAACATTTCTGCCTTCAGTCTGAGATTCTTGTTTCTTTGATATTAAGGGTAGAAAATATTGTTCTTTGTGGTATTAATAATGGTGTTTTATTTAGATGAACATAATCACAAGCTGGTTGCGTCTTAATGTTTGATACTGTGAACTGCCTGCAGACTAGGAAAGAGATAAAATCAGCTCTTTTCACCCCAAAATGCACATTCATATGGTTTAGTGCAGTATTTTATTTATTTTACATGGGATTTGGCCTTTTTAGGGAAGACTTGGAAATCCACACTTTTTTTTTTCCTTTCTGGCAGTCAGATACCTCTGAACCTTACGGCACTCTGTGTTATACGCCGGCGAGACTCGTTCTCGGTTTGTTTTTAAACACCCGCTGTAAACTTACGAGCTCTCCCCGTCAGCTGTTTATCCGCGGAGCTTTGCGAGAATCCGAGCCGGCGCGCTAACGCGGCGCGGCGGTTCCCGCTGTAATTAAAGCTCCGCTTCGGCCCGAGATGCAGAGTGGATAATTAAAGGAAGCAGCGATACCGGGGCCGCGGGCCGAGGGTATCGGATGCGTCGCTAGCACGGGAGACGGGGCGGAGGGGGGGTGCGGGGATCAGCGGGAAACCATCCGATCCGCCGTCACGCTCCGGTCCCTGACTCCAGGCGCCTGGTACACACCCCCTGCCCCCCCCTGCCTGCTTCCCATCCAGCGGCAGATGAGGAGGAATTATGGCATCTCAAACCGTTTTAAAGAAAATGAGAACAGGAGATGAGAGTGTGGAGCAGGCGACCCCCCCGTGCGCTTGCCAGCCGGGGTCGCCTGAAAACCCCCGACATTAGCGCAGCACTGCGTCGGCCTTGCCCGCACAGCTGAAGGGATAGACAGCTTTGATAGATAGTAATCTAGCGCCTGCCTTTACGGCCGGGGTTATTAAAGGGCGTCAGCGGCAAACGGCTTTAATTGATTACCTCATTTCCTCCTGAAGGGGAGCGCGCTCACCAAGACCTTGAAATGCGACACCAGCGCATGCAGCACATGTCGGAATCGGGTAGTTGTGACGACCAGGAAGTTGCACAGGAGGTACCCTGATTGGGCCAAGGGTAATCCGCCTACCCCCTCCACACTCACCCCCACGCTGTCCTGCTACAGCACACTTAACCTCAAATCCCGCCCATATACGATGTCCTCTGAATAATGCAACACACAGCCTTCAAACGCCGAATAACGTAACAGCGGGAAAGCTCATGAATATTGATGAGCCTGCGCGGCGGTGTACAAAAAGCATTCCGGTTCCTGTCGCTGTTTGGAACGAGGCTGCCACAACCAAACCTAGAGCTCTAATATTAGAAGATTCCCGTTTTGGAGCCTTTTTAAATGCATTGATTTTGCTGTTGCTTTTAAAAAATAAAAAAAAAATTCAAATTCTCCAGAGCTTTAGCGTCTGCTGGTGAAAACTGCACACGTAGGTTGTGGTCCCAGTGGTGTTGGAGCGAGCTACGTGTGTTACACTTTACTGAGGGCTGGCGGTAAGCAGTGCGGCTGAGAGAGGGTGAAGCCAGGGCAGCGCTTTGTCTGTGGCTTCCCATGGGTTCTATCCTAAGGCTTTGAGACGTGGCGGGAAACACTCCGGCCTGCCAGGGTCAGAAATCGTGGATTCCACACTTAAAATGCCAAGGGAAAATGCAAGGGATCCCCGTAGAGGACGCAGGTGTAATCGACCGTTAATATTTGTAGCCGTAATTAACCCATTATATCTCATCAAAGGTGGGCGTGTAGGTAAATTAAATCTTTGGGAAAATAAAACGCAAATAATTTGACTGACCAGCGCCCCGGGCCTAAGCCTTTCTGTAGGGAGGGAGAAAGACGGTGAGACGAGGAGATGAGAGGGAGGAGCGAAAGAGACGAGAGGAAACGAGAGAGAAAGGGACGCCGTGATTTTGAATTTGAAAGACCAGGGAGAATATGAGAGAGGAGGAGAGAGAGGAACAGAGAGAAAGAGTGAGAGAGGGATAGAGAGTGGGGGAGAGGGAAAGAAAAAGACAAAGAAAGGGAGAGATAAGGAGGGAGGGGGGGAGCACACGGCGTCTGTGTCCGTGTGCCCAGAGGCCTGCGCCGTGTGAAGATGACTCACTCAGGAAACAAGCAGCCGCCCACTCAGGAGAAACATCTTCCCGCCTGCACCAGCAGGTGTAAACGGGAGAAAAATCCTGCTGGGTGCGTCTGTAACCACTGCCGGTAGTGTTTTCTCTTCCTCCCCCTCTCCCTGTCTCTCTCTCTCTCTCTCTTTCTCTCCACGGAGTGCGAGGCGAGCGAGTCTCGCGGGCGCTCTGACGCACGTTGGCAGCGTTCACAGCCTGCCACATCAGTTATCGGGGCCGTCAATCGCGGGGCTGTGACACCGCGCGCCTGACTGCTCTGCAGGGGGGCTGCGTCTGCTCTGCTCTCAGCTGATCGGGCGCATTTAGGGCACGGCTCCCCTGGGGCCTACCTACACACATGCAGGCACACGCGCGCAGGAAGGTATGGGTGTGGGACAGACAGACACGCACACACGCGCAGACGCGCACACACACGCGGGCACTTTCTTGCCATTTTTTTACACACGCAAGTGCAGGAAAAAGTGATTTCCATACCTTTTGTGGTCTGACCTCGGTCTCTAATCTCCTGATACTAATTTCACGTTCAAGATAAAAGGATTCTTGTGCTGCGGAGAACTGGGAGTATTAGGAGAATTTAAGTGCATTTATGAGTAAAAGTGCTAGACTGGCAAACGACATTTACATACCAGCACGTATATGCATTAATAACGCACTAATGAAAATATAAAACCTGAACACGTACAGATTACATGCATGACACACCATTGTGGAAAATTTGCCCCACACACACAAAACACACACACTGAAATACGCAAACACTCAAAATACGTACACACGTACTTACACACACACACACACACCACTTACTTACACACACACATACACAGAACAAAACACACTTTAGTCCGTATAATGAGGCACCGATACAGACGCTCATCTGTACACACACTAATGAAGGCAGAACAGAGCACTGACTGACAGTGATAAGCACCGCACGCAGTCAAATCTGTACTGTTACACAGCCCCACAAGTCACACGCACAAACCACACCAAAGCCCCGTGTAGAAACATGCGTAGAAACATGGACATTTCCTCAAAACATTAGGAGAAGCCAGGCATGTTGCAGTCACACATTCGCACGCATGCACACAGGTCAGGCAGGCTATGGAAAACAGACTTACTGTGATGGCTGTAGCAAGTAACCAATTGTGTGGAAAATGCCGGTGTAAATCTAACACTATTTGTGTACATTGCACACCCTAGGGTGTTTGAGAGACGTTCTTGCTGTGTGGAATGCTGGTGGGTTTGGTGTTTGCTGTTCAGCCATATTAGGGGTTCACGAAAAGGTTCGGCTGGTCGGTGTATGAAAGAGACGCGCTGCTAAGAAAGGTGCGCTGCTCATTTGTGAATGTCACGTGGATATTCTTTACGGTTTAGTTATGGAGGGGCAGATCGGGGTTATTTAATAACGCAGCACGATGTGGTGTAATGAATGCGTTATTTTAGCCCCTGGAGTGACGGAGAAAGTAGTAATACCGAATAATCCCGTTGTGATTGGTTAAGGTTGTTAGTGCCGTGCGCTGCCTTATTATAATACTTCCCGCGTTCAATGATTATCGTGCCTGTGCGTCTGTAGGTATAATCGTTATTTATGTCGCGGGGTGGGTTGACCCCCTGGTATTTTCTGCTTGGAAATGTCTTGCGGTGACTGCGAAATCAGTCCCTGCGATGCATCACTTCGTAGCGTTTAAATATTAAATCGTCATTTTGATTCTCGAAACCGTGTTGGTGTTTCCAAACATACGTTTGCACAGTTCCCGTGCAAAGTAATTACCGTTACGAAAGGTAAAAAGCTATGAGAGTGGCGACACTTGACGGCCCAGTTCTGTAAATGCGAATGCAGCTGCAGGGGAAGGTAACCTAGCATCAGAACGTGGCGTGGTGTAGACTACATCGCGGATCCCCGGTCACTCGCCCTAGCATCAGAACGTGGCGTGGTGTAGACTACATCGCGGATCCCCGGTCACTCGCCCTAGCATCAGAACGTGACGTGGTGTACACTACATCGCACATGGAAGGCAGTATGCGCTGAACTTTCCAGGAGCTTAGCCGCCTCCCGCCGTGCCTAGAACAGCAAGGCGACAGTGCCATCGACTCTTAAAACATGGTGTTTGCTGTGGTGGTAACAGGCAACAACATTGTGCTATGATTAGCATTGTTAAATACAACTTTATTTGTCATTTATTTCTTTTTAACTGAAGCTATTAAGTGGATGTAATTATGGTTCCAAGTAATGCACGTTGTCTGTTTGATCAAAATATTAGTTCAGTTACGATAATATACAGAATGCACTCTGTCTATCTATTCACAGACATTGCCGTTTTCATGCTGTAGCCTACAGGACTACACAATCAGTGCCCTATAACCATAACCCAGGGATCTCAAATTTCAGTCCAGAGGGCAGTCTCTGCTGGTTTTTGTGATTTCCTTTTAATCAGCTGTCAATGTAGGCAGGCTCTTTAGCCAATCAATTACTTAAATTAAGCGTTTCAAAAACCAGGAGACACAGTGACAGGGTATGAAATTAACTTTTTCACTCACTGGTCAGAGTGGCTTGTGGATTCTAAAAATAACAAGCCATTTTCAACTTTTTACCATGCTGCCCACACATACCTTTTACAATAGCCTGTAACATAACCTGTTTGGTTACCTGCCAAAGTGGCTGCTAGAGTAAAAATCTTACCAGCCATAATCAATATTTTACCAGCATTTGGCAGGTGGCTGGTGTTGATTTCACACCCTGCAGTGGACCTCCAGGATTTGAGTTTGAGATTCCTGACCTAACCATGAACTTTTATGGTTAGCAGTCCCACTGTCAGGAGGAATCCCAAAGAAAATAGATCTTTTTTTCTTAGATGGCTTTTGATTGGCTGTCTGCTTCATGTCTATTGGCTGTCTATTTTCATGATACCGTGGATGTCACTGTCCCTTCTGAAAAGATCTCTATCTCTAGCGCTGTGTTCTGCCAAGCGGTCTTATTTCGGTAGAGGACAATCGCCAGGCGCACCGCTAGCTACACAGCTTGCGTTTTGTCACCTTGCGCCTCTGTCCCATTGAAAATGAATTGTAAACTAGCGCCTACCACGTGCACAGCCCATAACTCTTTGTCGTGGCGCACTGCATGCAGAAAAGAAATCCAGCCTTGAAAGGCCCATCCCTTGAGCGTTGGCATATAGGCATGGGTGGGTCATGGCCTGTGGGCCTCCTAAATACACTGCCTGGCCAAAAAGAAAGTCGCACACTCTTAATATTTAGTTGGACCGCCTTTAGCTTTGATTACGGCACACGTTCGTCGTGTCTTTGTTTCGACAACCTTATGCAACGACACAACATTTATTTCCGTCCGGAGTTGCATTCATTTTTGGCCGAGATCTTGTATTGATGACGGGAGAGTCGAATCACTCCGTAAAGTCTTCTCCAGCACATCCCAAAGTCTTTCAATGGGGTTAAGGTCAGGACTCTGGTGGCCAATTCATGCGTGAAAATGATTCCTCATGCTCCCTGAACCACTGTTTTACAATTTGAGCCCAATGAATCTTGGCATTATCATCCTGGAATATGCCCATTGATGGGATAACCTGGTCATTCAGTACATTCAGGTACTCAGCTGACTTCATTTTATTGCTGCATAACGTTGCTGAGCCTAGATCTGACCAATTGAAGCAACCCCAGATCATAACACTGCCTCCAGAGGCTTGTACAGTGGCCCACCCATTTATTTTGGCTGAACCACCACACCCAATTGCGAATGCCCGCCTAGGTAGTTCTGGCTCATCTAGTTTTACATAGGCCCAACTATATGAATATTTATGTATGCGCTGCTGCTCTTGAGCAGGAGGGGACTCTGGGCAGAAGCAGTCCCGGAGGCACCTCTTCCGAAAGCACAGCTGCGTGGACTGTACGTTGTCGGATCTCTCTTATCGCGCTTTTGTGAGAGGTTACTGAAGTCCCAAAAAATTTGATTGGAAAAGGTTCTTTTGCATTCAGGCACCAGCTTTTTGAAATGCGTCCGACCTTTAACTGTGTGGCGGAAAGTGGTGACCCAGGGGATGCCTAAATAAGTGAAGAGCGTTTAGTGTCTCCAAAAACGGCAGCGGAAAATGTGGGGGGGTGGGGGAGAACATAAAGCTTGTCCCTCCTTTGATGCGTGATCACCTAAGACCAGCGCGATATATTTGAGCATCTTCCGTTATATCAGCAACCATTCGGGAGTTTGCAGTCTATAATGGGTTCGTAAACAATGAGGGGACAAAAAAAAAAAATCAGATTCTGATTTAGTATTCGAGCCGGATGTTCAACAACCCACGAGCAATCCAAGGATTGTCCTTATTTCCATATTGTACTGATAGCGACCCGAGAGCTGTTTTGCTGCTGCTGTGCTGCAGAGCAGTGGAAGCACGGAAGAAAAATAACGCATTAACCCTTTTCGGTGCGTCACTACGTGATTTGTCTAGGGACACCCATATCCGTTTCAAGCTACATTTATTTTCTTTTTGACTCAAATTTATTTCTATATGTCTGGTATTAGTAAAATAAATAGGCTACTATTAAACGCATTCCCGGTTAAAAAATGCAGACGTGACCATTCATAAAACATATTACATGGTTTCAAAGAAGGATTAGCCTAAATGCAAAGTTTAATTTACAGCGTGTTTTTCTAAAACGACTTTAGAACACTGCAGTGATTCTGGCATTGTCGCGCGTGCATTGTTCGCTGCTGGTTGTTCACATAAACTGTTTTTTTAAATTCTGATTACACTGAATGACGTCATACCATTGTATATTACAAAAAACATTTGTCATGTCTGATAACCCATGGCAGATGATCATACATAGGCCTACACTGAGGGTCAATATATAGTGGCCAACAGATCTATGTTAAAACTTGGTGGTAGCAAGAGGGGATTATTTGTAGTCCCGCAGTTTATTGTCACACGTTATACCTGGCCTATGACTGTAACTGGCGTGAGGATCATGCGCAGAACCACGCTAGCATCTGGCCACGGTACTGTCGGTGGAAAATATGTGTTTTGTTTATTAATATGTTAATTGTGTATTATTTTCAGACCTACCTTGTAATTCCAATCTCTTTACTTTTTGCCAAAAAGCGCAGGATCTTTGACAGGAGCTGTCACCCTCGCGCTTTCTCGCGAGCATTGGACAGTGGAGATTTATGTAATGTAATGGAATGCGCGGAAATTCTTACTTAAGCCAATGACGCAAACGAGACTTTATAAATTGGTCAAACCTCAGTTCAATGTATAATCGCAAGTGTATTCTGAACTGAAATATATAATTTAAAAAAATATATGCATCATTATTTAAAGATTTCTGATTTTAATTCGCGTCAGATTCCAGCATTAATTTTAAAATTATGATTTTTCCCCCCAGCCCTCCGTACTGCAGGCTACCCCGTGTCCCGCGCACACTACCTGCTCACAGTCAGTTTAATTACAGAAACCGAGTAGGTCAGCAGGACAGCGCATAGCCTGCGTCACAGGGGATCTTTCGTAAGAGCTTCGCGAGCGCAAATCTGGCTCGTGTCGGGTTTCTTTCGCTCTTCATCGCGTGCTGACTGTTATTTTGCTGAGGACACACTTCCAGTTGGACTTGTGCAGTCTACATGTGCAGTCACTGTTTTCCTTCATACACGGGCTAATGTAGCAGGTAGCAGGTCCAGGAGGCAGCCTGTCAATCGATATCGCTATTCATAGCAAGTTGTTATTTTATAATGTTGGTCTTTGCTAATATCCAACGGAGGAAGTAGCTATAGGCTAAGCCCTACAATGTGAAATAAAATCATCAGATAATGCCTTTGGTTTCTGCCTCCAATACCACCCGCAACCCTTGATTTGTTTATTTGAATTCGTTGCCGGCGGAACGGTGCCGTGCAGCTTGTTTTCATTATTGTATAGTCGTCACTGCACGGTCACACATCGGCTGTGTCCCAAATCGCATACTCCCGTGCTCCGCAATACCGTACTTCGCTATGGACTCACATGGATGCGCGTGCTCGCTATGCGTGCTCGGAGCATGGAAGCATGCGATTTGGGACACAGCCATCGACTGCCGCCCCGCCCCACACTTTTAAAACTGTTCCCCGTTTGTTTCCATGAGGACGACCCTTAGGCTAGCTTTAAGGGAACGCCCTCCTCGACACAAATCTCCCACCCCCGGCAGACAAAAAGGCAAGTTGAATCAGAAACGTCCTTTTTGGGGTTTTTTGCCTTCTTGATTTGATCATCGTCTGATATCGTTGTAGCGCATTGTTGGTCGCCTCTTCACGACATGTGAAAAGTCGGCGGCAGCGCTGATAATGTCGCTGCGAGGAAGCTTCGTTCGATTGACCGTTTTTGTGCATGCCTTGCTGAGCTCACTTTGCCACTGATTCGAACGCTGCCTGTGTTTTATGGTACCGCGCCGAGGGAGCGGCGGGCGGCCAAAGCATTTGGGACACGTCCAGGCTTTCTTTAAATGGGCCGTAGTTACAATCCAACAGAAATAGCGTCACACAACCAGACGTCAAACTAAAGGTTTTCAGTTTCTAAGTCGTACATTTCTGCTGACTGTCATTGCCACTTTAACCTTTCGTCAGTCTCCTAAACACTGGACATTTAAATGTAGCCTACGTTTTCTAATTAAGCGCCTGGCGGGGAATTGTGCAGGAAACCTTGTTCTGGGCCATTCCATATTATTTCGTCTGTTGCAGAGACTATTCTATATCTAGAAATCCAGACTTGCTAGCAAATCCATTCTACCTGGTAGATGTCCATTAGAGCTATGCACAATAGTATTGTAATTCACCCTGAATGAAAAAGCAGGCCACAAATGCCTGTTGCGGAGACTAAATGGAAAACCCTCAATTTTTCATCCATCAAATTAAAGTGAGAATTTCTAACATTTTTGTTGAATTATAATCATATCATAATTTCTAATGATGGTGCTGTTGCAGAGACTACATTGTGGAGACTCTATTTGGTACTTCCAATAAAACTGCGACAAGGACAAGAGAACGAGTATGAGAACAAATGGTGAACTTTGATTAGCATTTTAATCTCACGTGATCTCCACTTTCTAGGCACGCATTTCACTTCTTGAGGACTGTCTCAATTACGGACATTTCAAAAAGTAATTTAGAGGTACAAAATACTGTGGAATGAGCCTTCAACAGATGTTCCCCAGCAATGCTTATCAATTCCATAATTGAAAGAATCAGAAATGAGTTTGCAAGTTTATTACCTATTTATTCAGAGGTCATTTTTCATTTGTATAATAAATACTAATAACATTCATTTCATTGCTCGTATTGTGCGTTTTTATGGAGGAAAATTTGGGGCCATATTAATGTATTAAATAAATAAATATAAACATAATTAAATGTAAAACTTGTTTCCACATTGAATTATTTGTGTCTTCATTTCATTATTTATTTTCATATTTAATAATTGAATAATCTATTTCCACATTTAATTATTTCAGGATTGTTGGTGTATGTGTGCACTGAGAAATAATTAAAACTGTCAACATCACCCATCAAAGCCGGTGGGCAGAGTCTAATATCTGATTGGTTGGTCGATTGCTTTTTCTGGTGAATTTTGAATTGCGGCACCAGCGACTGACCCAGCTATGGATGTTGACGTGATTAATGACGTTTCTCGCTCCATAGCGAGAGATCTTTTATAATTAGCAGATCAAATGGACGCTAATGCTACAAACCCTGAATCAGTTACCAGTATCAAGCGAATCTAGACAGAGCCGTTGATTAGAGAGAATGGCACCAAACGGTATTCTTTGCCTGACAGCGCCACCGAAGGGTCCAAATTCTCACGCAGTTACGTGGTTCACGGAAGCTCAATTAGTTCCTTGGAGGTTGTACAGTTTTCCATTGGGAAATGTTTGAGCAACCCTAAAGTAGGTAATTTATGTTACTTGATAGCTATGATATATAATTGTGATTTAGACAGCCAAGATATACCTATATAAATTGGTATCTCTTGGCTGTCTGTGCCAGTAGCACAGCCATCTTTTGCTCACAAATAAAATGCGCAGCCGGTTGCCAGATAGATTTTGGATAAGGATTCTCCAAGCTGCATAAACAATAAAAAATGCTAACGTTAGCGGTCTAGCTATCGTTCTGTTATAGCTAACGTTATGCATATCGAACAACACCATACACAGCTAGCCGACATGAGACAAATCACGTCACCCAGTGAGCTAAAGTCGGAATCTAGATGTCGAGGGGGGTGGAAATCTAGGTTGAGAGATGTTACGATATAAACACAAAGTTAATCCCAATGTAGCTCAGGTTACATTTACATTACATTTATTTGGCAGACGCTTTTATCCAAAGCGACGAGGTTACAAGGTTGTATCTGTATATAGCCTGGCTACGTCCTAGTCGGCTCGAAAACTTTAACTTTAACCAAATGTAGCCAGGTGTTTTTCACTTGAAGGCTTAAGCCTTTCACCGACTTCAACACAAAAATAATCACTGGGCACTAGCAATCTGTGTAGTCAATGCATTGCTATAAATATTGAAAAGCTGCTTTATACGGTAAATATATTGTTCATTACTTGCCCGACGTAAGACTTATACAATAGCTAGCTTCCCGTCGCACTACGTTCTACGCACTACGATGGTACGCAATGTACCATCACCGCGCACAAAAACGCAGGCTGTGATGGAATCTGGCAACCACTTGCGGAGGAAGAGTTTTGATCTAGAGAAACTAACAAGGCGGTGTCATGCTTTGGGTTGGGATTGAAATTCTCCCTTGTGGACACTAGATGGGGTTTCAAAAGATATATTGCACCTTTAAATAACATTATTTAATATTCACCATTATATATTTACCTGTGACAACTGTGCAATGGCTGTGAATTGCGTGAATCTAGCTGTGAATCTAGCTAGTGAAAATGAAGTTGATTCCTGAGTTGTTCTGTTTGAGTGTACACTTACATTAATATGGCTTCCATAATTTATATAAAGGTTTTAGAACACAGTTTCTGCCTGAGGGAAGTTGTAAGACTTGGGAGCACCGATTCAGGAAATTTTGGTCAGTTAAACACATGACAAGATCGGGTATCGGTCAGCTAACCATGCTGCTTAGAGTAGCTGGTGTCCCCCCTTTCGTGCCGAGCCGTGTCAAACCCGTGTAAAACCCAGGTCGTGACCAGGGTCGTAGACCCGGTTCTGATAACGAGGGTTGACCCATTCACATCAATGGAAAACACGGGATTTAGCCAGGTCGTTGCTTTGGTATGAAAGCGGTATGAGTGGCTGTCGATAGTTTATAACTAACGTTAGCTAACATTAGCTGGCCAGCTAACGTTATGGCTATGGTATGGGTTGACTAACGATAGTTAGCATTGATAAATGTCAGACATAATCTAGTTAGCTAAAACATATTTGACATTATGTTCTAATGTGTTTCTGTTTTTCCACTTGGGTAGTTTACTACGTTGGCAGTCCTCTTAATTAACAAGCTCATGTTTTCTCTAATCAACGGTTCTAAATATAGGTAGTCGACTGATCCAGACTGAAGGGGTTTTCAAGGGTGGGTCTATAAAATATTAAACTGTCCACTGGCTTTGACAGATTTACTCATTTCACTGTACGCACATAATAATCCTGAAATTAAATAATATGGAAATAAATAATTAAATGAAGACATAAATAATTAAATGTGGAAACAAATTTTTATTTGAACTATTTATGTTGACATTTCACTTATTTATTTATTTAATCAATATTGGAACATGCAAGTTATTCAAGTGATATTTGAACCCACTAATGGTTTCAAGACAAATTATTTTAAAACCTGTTGTAATTTTTAACATTCATGATTTTACTGTTAACATATGCTGCGCTTTTATTAATTGCTTAGCATTGCTCTGTGTGGTTTACATAATTTACATTTAACAGCCATTATCTGCATTACCAATGCATACAGCTTTACTCTCACTGAGACAAGCTAAGTAACTTGCACAAGGTTACATCAGTAGTTTCCCTCTTGGGATTTGAGCCTGTTAAATCTGCAATCTGTAGTTCCGCTAACACATACTACCACACAAAACCCATGACAGTATAGTAGAACTCAAAGGCGTCAACTACTCTGTTACCGCACATTTTAGCTGTGTAACTTTGAAATGTCTCACATCTCACAGTCATTTTAAAATGTCATACTTGAGAGGGGGTTGCTTTGAGATGTTTATTCATTTAAATGAAGGCAAGTTATTTTTTTTATTTACACTCCTCTGATAAGAATGAGCATGCTGCTTGTGACTGCAGCTGGAAGTAGAGAGAGAGAGAGAGAGAGAGAGAGAGGTGCATTGAGTGCAATCAATATTTCAGACCTGCCTGGTTCTCCGCTCACATAAGCGTTCCTCAGACGTATGTAAACTGAGACCCATCTCCTCCGGCAAAGTCGGCACGAAACACACCGCATCTGAATCCTAGAAATTGTTCTTCTGGTACGAGTGGCCTCGGCCGGTTTGGCCTGAGGGGAATGAAAATCGCAATGGCATGGGATTAAAATTCCCAGGTCATGCCGCCTCTTTGCAGTCCTCTCTCTCCTCTCCCTTGAAAAAGCACAATTGGTAGTGAAGGTGTGATGCCGCTAGCTAAAGGCTAACTGTCCACATTGGCAGCGAAGGTGTGATGCAGCTAGCTAATCTAGCTAAAGGCTAAAAGGCTTTTGTGGTCAAAGACACCTGCTTTGGAGCTCAACTACACAGCATCAGCTCTGTTTTTTTTGTGTTAGGTGGGATTGTTATACTGTCCTCTTTTGGGCCCAGTATGTCATTGCGAACCTGCTCTTAGAACAGGGACATCATCTGGGACTTTAACCTTGTCATTTTAACCTTGATTTGAACCTAATTCTTTTAGTTTAGGATGCAGCGGGTCTCTTTCCCTTGTTCACATTATCGTTATGTAAAGATGCCAACACCATCCCTTCATTTGATTGGGGCTGAATATTCTATTCCTAATGTGAGTGAAAGCCTGAGAATAATAATGAACAGTAGTAGAGACGTAATCGCCATGTTGGTCAGTGTCTCATTCGTGATTTGGGAGGTTGGGAGCTGTGGGTGACATGATGCATGGCATTGAAAGAGTGTTCCACAAGCAAGCAAGCTTTGAAAAGAAGAGGCATCAGCACACGTGTAATGGCCCTAAATGCCCGCCTGCCTCCCCCGACGATTGTCCCCAGACAGCACAGCCATTACCGCTACCATTACCGGGCTAATGCAAAGCTGTTTGCTCTTGCCAAAACATAAAACAAAAACGAACAAAAAGTTCAGTTTTTTACCCTGACAGCCACCATGTTGCTTCTCTGGTTCATATTAATGCTAATACCCGCTTCCCAGAATGCCCAGAGGGCACAGCAGAATCCGTCCTTGTTGTACTTGAGTTCACCCAGGGCCAGCAAACTCCTGACCCCTATTCACATTAGACACAGCCCACTCCGCTTGCAGCAATGCTCAGATCATTACACCTCCATTTTTATTGCGCCACTAGAAGAAATGAGAGAAGGAATTATAGATTTTTTTTAATACTCAGTCATTCAGATTAAGTGCCATAGACTTGTCAGTGTTTTAAATGGTGACTAGAGGTGAAAACGATGTGGTATTAAGTGGGTCGAGGGGAATCTCTCACGAAGCATTCCTGCTCCACACTTTCTCCAAACACTGCAGATGAATCCAGCCGCCAGGACGGGTGAGCTGAGGCGAAATGCGCTCGCGCCCGTGTAGAACAGCACGCTGCGTACGCGAGACCGGCCTGCTATTCACAGCGAGTCCTGACCGAACTCAAGGCCGCGCTGAAGCTTCGCTATCGCAAGGCCGACGCCCATCAGCTGTAGGCCTGAGTCAACGAGCGTATTTGAATAGAAAGGCCAAGCTTATACAAGGGCTCAGCAGGCCAGATACAGGGTGGCAGAGATTAAAGGCTGCAGAAAAGATTCATTGTTCCCTTCGCACAATCAAGCCGCGCAGCGCCTGTTTTTTTTTCTCCCTTTTCATTAAAAAAAGTCTGTCTTTTTTTTGTTTTTTTGTTTGATCTCGCCGAAGCCCGAGCTGCGGAATGGCCTGTTGTAAATAAAGTGGAATCCTGTAAAAGTAGTGGGGCTGGGACTTTATTGCATTTGATCCGGAGCGGAGAGCCGGCTTGTGTTTAAGAGCCGTCTCCTCCGGACTGAGACGCACTGCTTCTTTCTTCTCCCCGGCTGCCTCCGGGATGGCGGCACGGTTTACTTTTCATTACCACTCCTTTTGAGGCTGGAAAACGGCAGCGGACGCACCCAGCGCTGAGGAGCATTTGATGTGTTACTACCCCTCCACGCAGTGCTCTCTCGCTCTCTCTCTCCCTCCTTTTCTCCCTCTGCCTCCTTTTCTCCCTCTGTCTCTTCCTCTTACTCGTCCCCATCGCTCCCGCTCTCTGTTTCTGTCTCTCTTGCTCTTTTCCTCTCTCTGAGGAAGCGGTCGGTCTCCTTCATGCTCTGTCCTATTGAATTTTTTTCACCTTGACACCGCTATCTCTCTCTCCCTCTCTCTTTCACACTTTCAGTTCAGTTGAAATGGCTTGTTTCGCCAGTGGACGGTAACATTTCTGACAAAAATACTAAAAGCTGATTTAATGGTACCATTAACATGCAAGTTACAAATTTTCACATTAAAATGAAGGCCCTTCTGTTTATAGCTCTCTCTCTCTTTATGGTGGTGTGACTGTGAGAGAGATGGGTGTGGTTCTGTGTGTTGAGGAAACGGGGCCAGGTTTTGACAGGGTGCTCTCCTGTGTCCACAGGTGTCCCTGGCAGAGGAGATCAGGCCGCTGAAGTGGTATCCTTCAGTGTACCTGCTGGTATCCCTCTTCCCACTCATAAACAGGTAAAACCCCAAAATCTCCCCTGTGTTTGCACAGCAGAGCGATGTTTTAATGTACACTGTACGAAATTGACTTGACACAAAGCTTAGATATGCAGCGTCACTTGGGTTTTGAGTTGAACCAGTTACGAGAAAAGGTTTCAGCCCACAATGCACTGCTTTTTCACACTGTGCTCTCATCGCGGGTGTAAATAACTACAGGCTGTATGTCAACAAAGGCAAGTAAAAGCTAAAATCGCCTTCCATGAGCACATAACTTGTGCTAGTGGTTAGCTTCAGAAAAATCGGGAGCGTCTGATTGGTAGGTAGGTGGATGTATTGTGGTTTTCATTAAAAGGAGGGTCTGGTCTGTGAAACTACTGGCTGTGGGACCATTAAGGGTCTCTTGTTTTTGTGTGGCTGCTGGCATTCAGGTTGCTTTCTTCCCGTTTCCTCGTGTGAGTTTATTTCCGGATATGCCCAGGGCCTGGTTTCTCTCCCTTGCTCTCTCTCTCTCCCTCTCTCGCTCTGTCTTTCTTTCTCTCGCTTTCGCTCTTTCTCTCGCTCTGTCTCTCGCTCTCTCTCTCCCTCTCCCGCCCTCCCTCCCCTCAGGCACTGTGCGTGATTATAAATAGTCTCTCTGCCATGGCACGGACAGCGTGTTGGATTCACAGTTTCCAGAGGAGCAGGGAGAAGCTTGGCTCCCTGCGCCAGTCGGGGGTGTTTCCTAATACAGGAGCCCAGCCAAGCGGCGCCATCCCTGGCCAGGCCGCCGCGCTGATGTCATCCTTTCCTTGGCTTGGGAGCTCCTCGTGCGCGTGTCTGTCCATGCCACTCATCACCGTCCCCCCAGGCCCAGCCTGTGGGAAGGGCTGGGTTTTATTTAGCATTTTTGTTATTTTTGCTGTCGTCGTTTGTACGGACCGGGCGCGGTTTTTTCCCTGGGTCCGTCCCGCCCACACCGCCGCAGCCTCGCAGCTCCCGAGCGGCGTCTGTCGTGGGGAGGGGAGGCTAATTCGCGGGGCTGACGGAGGCTCTCTGCGGGCCGCCACGGCACTCTTGCGGTGATTGCAGCGGTGAGTGGCTGGCCCAGGGGCAGGCACACCCCGCTCCCCTCCCCGCTCATGAATATTAATGGTGCCGCAAGGCCTGGGGCCCCTGGGGAGGTTGAGTGACAGGCAGAAGGGTAACTAAGTGATTAGCTCCGGTGGCTCGCAGTGGAGAGGCGAGTGTTCATGGAGATGCAGGTCAATAACAGGGGTCAGTGTATCCCAAAGGCCCCTGGAGACCGACCCGCCCCACCCCGCCCCCTCACCTCCTACCCCGCCCCTCCCCCAGTTCCCCTTCGCGGCTCCCCGTGCTGGCCTGCTGATAAAGACGGCAAATCGAATGACCTCTTCCCCACCCCCCACCCCACCCCGTACGGCCAAATAGATTTAATGAATTATGTATTGTGTAATCAGCGCAGAGAGATTAGCAGGCTCTGTCCATGTTTTAGGTTTTAAGGCCTTGCTCCACCGCATCCACGTGGAACCAATTGCATTGTTTTTCCTTTGGGCCTGTGGTGATTTATACTCGAGTTGTGGGGCAGTTTGCACGCTTCAGTCACCTGCTTCTCATTGCCCTGGAAACTGATGACGTGGGACTGCGCACTCCACAGGCACACAAGAAGAAAGCTCCTTTATGCAAGTGGTACAACCCCACAGTTCAGGGACAGCTGTGACATTTTACTATTTTTATGGCGTAGAAAATGGAAAGAGAAATACACGCTAAAAAATATGAAGAGCACGTATGGATTGTCCTGTGGAGGAAAATATGAAAATATATGTCAGCCGGCAAGGACATTCATTTTAAAAGAACATAAGAATGCATAATGACAAGCACAGGACATTCAGCCCGTCTAGCCTTGTCATTGGCTTGTCATTTGTCCTTCACACACACACACACACACACGCACCATAAGGACAATCTTCTTGAACCAGAACAGTTTCTCCGCAGCTCCAAGGTTTCATCAGTAAGTGTGATCTTAATGGGGTTTCTCTTTGATTATATCAGTAATCTGCTTTTCATAGAAGTTTGAGCTAAATTTGTGAGCAATAATACAAAAACTAAAATTCAGGAAGGTACCTGTATCCACTTTTGTTTTCAACTGAAATGCTATTATAATTTTTTTCAGCAAAACTGCTCCAAAAAACATTTACCGGGCTAATAGCTCATGCATTTCAATTAAATTTCTGGTACCAGAGAAGGTTTATTAACAAGGTAGAAAAATCAGATAAGGCTACACCTTTTACCAGTTTTACACTTTCTATTTTGCTTGGGTAGCAAATTCTGAACAAAAATAAAAGAACACCACACTGCCAATGGAAAAGGGCCATCTGTACCTCTCCCTATCTCACTTTCTTTTGCTCTCTCTCTTTCTTTCTCTCCTCTTTATCACTCCCTCTCCCTCATTCTCTCTCTCCCTCTCCTTCTCTCGCTCAACCCCCCCCTCTCCCCTCAGGCCCCGGAGCATGTAAAGCTGTTGTCACGGTGCTGCGGTTGTGTTTACGTGCCGGTCTGGTGCGCTACAGGTCAACAGCAGCGCCTGCACTCGGAGGCCTTGGGGTGGGGGGGGGTTATTTTCACAGTAATTTAGATGCAGAATCCCCTGCCCCAGCAACAGACACTCCCTCCCCTCTCTTTCTTCCTCTCTCCCTCTTTCTCCCTCCCTCTCTCGTTTTCTCTCTCCCTCTTCCTCCCTCACTAATCCCTCTCTCTGTCTTTCATATTCACCGACTTACACTCTCCTTTACACACACACACACACACACACAGACATGCCCCCACACACACGCACACAAATGCCCCCACACACGCTAACTCAACCTCTTATTGACAAACACATGATAGTTCTGTGCCAGCTGTTGGTTGTATGGCCAGGAAGCCTCTTTTTTTGAGGGGGGGGTCATCTACAGCATTGCCCTCCTCTGTCCCCCCGCCTTTGTGACAGCTGCTGGCCCTGTTGTCTCCATATGTCAGGAGCTTTTAGGTTAACCCCCTCAGCAGACCTCGCGCCCTTCTGCACAGACTCAGATCCGCCGCTGGCCCCCAGCCCAGTGCGTGGCTTTTGGGGGCGTGACAGGGCCGGCCTCCATCAGGCCAGGGTAGGGCAGGGCCCAGCGGAGACTACACTGTAGTCTGTGTTCATGGTAAAAGCGCAGGAGATTAAAAACCCACCTCTCTCTCTCCCTCTGTCTCTCTCTCTTTCTCACCCTTTATCTCTCCCACTCTCTCTGTAGTGCGCTTTCTCTCACCGTCTCACTCAATTCATTTTCAATTCCATCGCTTTATTGGCACAACACATTTGAAAATACATATTTCCAAGGTGAATTGTTTGTACTACAGTTAACAGAGAGCATTGATGATATTAAAAATGATCTCTCGCTCGCTATCTCTCTGCCTCACTTTTTGGCTCTCTCTGTCCCTGTGTCCTTTTCCAGTTGTCTCTCCATTCTGCCTTTTCACATTCTCTGCCCCTTTCTCTTTCTCTCTTTATCTTTCTTTCTCTTTCCCACATCACAGTTAATACTATAGGTGCCTAAGTGTTGATAACATAGGAGTTTAAGGAGTTTCTCACTGCAGTCTTCCCCTTGAGACGGAACTGCCTTTATTCTTTATGTCAAAACTTCTATATTAAGTCAGAGATGTTTTTCCATTCAGGGGGAAAAAAACAACGTCTTTGAAGTGAAATACTTAGAATTTCTCCTTCATGTGGTGAGAAATGTTTTAATGCCTGTTCTATTCCCTTTGTTTTCTAAAAATCTGTTTTTAAGTCATATTGTCTCAGTAGAATAGCGCTATTCCGGAAGGATGCATTCCATCCAGTGGCTAAAACTGATTGTGTGTGTGTGTGAGAGAGTGTTTGTGTGTACGCATGCTTATGTGTGTATGCATGTGCATGTATGTGTTCATCCATCTGCCTGCGTGTGTGCACGAGTCTGTGTGTGCGTGCGTGCGTGTGTGTGGCGTGGGTACGTACGTGTGCGTGTCTGTGTGTGTGTGTGCGTGCGTGCGTGTGGCGTGGGTACGTACGTGTGTGTGCGTGCGTGTGTGTGCGTGTCTGTGTGTGTGCGTGCGTATGTATGCGTGCGTGTGTGTCTGTGTGTGTGTCAATGTCACAGCGTGTCAGCATGGGTCATGCCCTTCTGCCCTCTGTCCAGGAGCTCTGTGTGATGTGATGTGGGATCGAGGGCCTGAGCCTCTCGAAGGTTTTCAGGCCAGTCTGCTAGCTTCCTCTTCAGATATTTAATTTTTTCATCCTACTGCTTATTCTTTCCCTCTCCCTCTCTCTTTTTCTCTCCCTCCCTTTCTCTCTCTCTTTCCCCCCCTCTCTCTCTCTCTCTTTCTTTTTCCCCCCTCTCTCTCTCCCCCTGGAAACCTCAGGCGCAGTCAGTGGCGGAGATCGTACGCCTCTCAGAAAATAATTTCTCGGCAGGGCTTTGAAAAATGAGGAAGGAAAGCTCAGAGTGCTGGTAATTATTCATCTCACAAAGCGAGAGAGGGACGGCAAACAGGTTGGGGGGCGGGGGCTGGGGCTGGGGGGGGGTAGCGGCTCCGCATTAACTCTTTGCTCACTGGTATCGCTACGCTCACTGCGCCTCTGCACATTCTCTCTCTCTCGTGCTCTCCTTTTCTCACTCGCTGGTTTACCGTCACTCTTTCACTCTCTCGTCCCCTCTCTCCCTTCAGCTACTCCGTCGCTTTTCTTCTCTCTTTTTCACACGCCCCCCCCCCCCGCTCTCGTATTTTGCGCTCTCTTGCTCATTCGCTCTTTTTTTCCCCTTCGTCCTCACTTTCCATTCTGTTCCTCCCCGTCTCTGCGCTCGGCTCTCTCAGCCTTTCAGCCTTCTTCTTCTGGCTCATTACGATAAGGCTCCTCTCGCAGCCTCGGTCCTCACTTTGTATTGTAAGTGTGTGTGTCGGGGAGAGGGAGTCAGGGAGGGAGGGAGAGAGAGAGAGATTTCACTCAGCTGCGATACCTGTAGTTTTTTAGACTGATTAAAGTTATTTCCTTTTCCCAATGCAGGCTCCCAGTGTGGCGCGCATTCACTTTATGAGAATTTTGTCGGAGCTTTGAGAAAATAACAGCTGCCCGGGAATGGCACTCCGCTTACAGGCATCTCCCCCTCCTCGCGAGCTTTAAAAAGCGTCCGTCGTGGCATTTATGGGCTCTTAAAAATGCGGCTGCGTTTCTCCTTGACTGTTTTTAATGCTCATAATGTCCCTTCGCCCCTTTTTTATGGATGGATTGTCCAACCGCTGTGGTCACTTGCCTCTTGCTTTTCTGTCGTACGCGAGCCACTTCGGGCCTGCAAAGGGACGTTTAGTGGAGCTAATGTTTACGGCGCCAGTAGGATTCGCTATGTAAATGACAGATCTGTAAATCGCACTGTGGTAAAACAGGTCTGATGAGACCAACAGTGTGAGCCGACGTGCCGTTATAGCAGTGCCGTGTGTGTGTGTGTGTGTGTGTGTGTGTGTGTGCTGGTGTGTGTGAGTGTGAGAGAGAGACCTTAGGTACGTTGTATTATTAGTTTTTCTCTTTGATCAGAGTGCAGCACTGATTTGTACAGATGAGGGCTGGGGTTCAGGTGATGATTCAGTGCTGAGTCACAGACAGTTTTGAACTTGTGTAAATGCTTATGTACGTTTGTGTGTCAGCACTAAAGCTGAACAATAACCATGCTTGTGCAAAAAATAACGTCCATTTACGTATTTAACATGGGTTGTATTATACATGGCCTATGTGCACGTTTACATGCGCCTTGCTTCTGCAACCGTGTAAAATTGTTATGTAAATGGTAAATTAATTGAGTGCTTATGTGTGAATGCAGCAAAATGAGTGAGCACATGTACAGGATTACGAGGGTGTGAGTCTAAACGGCAAACATGTGGTTGGTGTGTGTGTGCATGTGGTTGGTGTGTATGTATGGGGATGCATGTAGGGTGTGAATGTGTGTCTGTGTTTGTGTGTGTATGTATGGGGAAAGCACATTGTGTGTGTGTGTGTGTGTGTGTGTGTGTGTGTGTGTGTGAGTGAGTGAGTGAAAGTGTGAGTACGCGCGTTGGGTGTGAATGTGTGATCAGAGCTGCGTAGCCCATGTCCTGTGGCGGTCTGGCAGCACTGCGCGATACTGCTGCAGGGCCTGTGTTAAATAATGCTAGAGAGAGAGAGAGGGAGAGAGAGAGAGAAGGGGAGGGAAAGAGAGATCGGGGCAGAGGGAGACCATGGGAGAAAGAGAGGAGAGGAAGAGAGTGCGAAAGAGGGAAACTGAAGCACAAAGGTTGGAAAGAAAAATAAAAAAGAGAGGGGGAAGAGGGAGAGTGAAAGAGAGTGACGGCAAGACAGAAGAGTGAGCGAGAGAGAGGGACAGAGGGAAGGAGAGAGGCTCCCCCTTGCCTCCTTGCTGGACGCTGCGATTAATAATGGATCCTTTGTCTATATTTAGCGGCGTTCTGCCGAGACGCAGCCGGGCTTCCTAAGCGGTGATCTGCCACGCCGAGGCACCGTCCGTCCGGCCGCGACTGCCACCGTCTCCCCCCCCGCACCGCACGCTCTGCCAGTCCCTTTATCTCTCCCACCGCTTGCATCAATAAATGATAGCCGCCTCCCGCCTTTTAAATATTCATCTGTCGGGCTACGCCGTTAGTCTTCGCCCGCGCAGGCGCCGTTTAGCGCATTAGCCACGCAGAAAGCCGCTCTTTCATCTTGGCGCTTCCTGGGAAGCGCAAGAGAAGGCATGCTTCTTTTCCTGATTTAGGGCCTTATTTACTAAGACTTTTAGCATGTGCAAAACCTTTTAACGCACGCCAATGCAATAACATGACCAGTGATTGGTCATGGCATTTGTTTTGCACCAATCATTGGTTGTGTTATTAGTTTTGCTTGTGCTAAAAGTCTTTGCGCATGCTAAAGGTCTTAGTAAATCAGGCCCTACGTGACTGTGTGGGAGATGTTATTTCTATTTTTATTTTTTTAAGTTTGGTGTGTACCTTTATTGTTCCCAACGACATGTGGGAGTTATTACATTATTAGGAAATGTATTTTTTGCCCTAATTCTCCAGCGGCGGGTATGGGGTAACTCATCTAAGAAATGTGTTTTAAATTAGCGGACATTTTCTGCCATATTTCATAATTGTGATGTTTTTCAGAAAATGTTCAGCAGACATGTCAGTTCAATTACTTAATTTTCGTAGTATTTAAAGAAATTCAGACTGAATTTCAGTCAAAATATAATCCTCAAAGCTGTATACAGCGCTAAATAATACAAATATTTATGTATGTCACCTTTGTATTTATTTAGCTTTCTATGTATGTCACATTTGAAATGCAGAAACATTTTCAGCAATTATGGTACACTTATGCCGTTGGCTAAATCTGTTAAATTTAATGTTTGGTTCAGCCTGAGCTAGATTTTGTCACAACGTTTGATTTGACATGCTAAAATCAGAACTTCGGTAAGAAAAGCATGTCAAATTCTTACACACTTCATACAACTGCACATTTTTCTGAATTCTTTTGCCCATTTGTTTTCTTTTAAAAAATTTATTTACATCATATTTACTGCAAATTATATGTATAGTCTAATTATATTGTAGATGTCATTGGTTTGCAGCAGAGCTATAAAAACACATTGCCTATAAATGTTTCCATTGTGCACATTTCATTTGAAGCTGGAGGTTTCAGTAATTTATAGCTGTTCATCTACACAGCTCAGGGCTCAGTGGTGTGTGCGTGTGTGTGTGTGTGTGTGTGTGTGTGTCCAGCCTGTTCGGCAAACAGTGCTGGAGATGCAGAATGAAGCATAGAGTGTGTGGGCGTAAGGATGTTGAGTCTGATTTGATCCTGTTAGTGTAAGGATGATGCAAACTCTGGGGTTGAGTGTGGGTATAAGAATGGGGTAAACTATGGGGCTGGATCTGAGAGTCGGGGTGGTTGTGAGGAATGGGTACTCTTGGGATTGAGCCTGGGTTGTAAAGATGGAGGAAAGGTCTGGGTTTGAGTCTATAGGTATAAGCAGAAGGGATTGGGGTTGAGTACGGGTTTAGTCTGGCTGTACGGATGGGGTAAGCTCTGAGATTGAGTTTGTTGGTGTAAGCATGAGGTAACTTTGGGGTTGAGTACGGGTTTGAGTCTGGCTGTAAGGATAGGATAAGCTCTGGGGTTGAGTCTGTGTAGGCATAAGTGTGAGGTAACTTTGGGGTTGAGTACTGGTTGAGTCTGGTTGTAAGGATGGATTAAGCTCTGGTGTAGCTTGGTGTAGGTCTGTATGGACCTTGCTTTGTGTACAAGGGCTTTGTCATTCTGAAACAGGAAAGGGGCTTCCCCAAACTTTTGCTACGACGTTGGAAGCGCAGAATCATGTAGAATGTAATTTTATGCAGTATTGTGGAGATTTGCCTTCACTAGAACTAAGGGGCCTAGCCGGAACCATGAAAAAGTGCCCCAGACCAGGGGGTGTTTGGATACTTTTGGCCCTGTAGTGTATGTTCTGGAGAGCAGGACGCCGGTTTGTTTGCGTCGGGCTCTGCTGGCGAGTGTTAGCGTGGCCGATAGCGGCGGCACTAATCTCCAGGGCTGAGCGCAGGCTCTGCTCCCCGTAATCCGGCTCTCCCCTTCGCGGATGGGCGATTCTCCCTGGCGCTGTGCATCCCGTTAGCTCGCCGCTGGCAAGCGCTTGTGATCGAACGAGCGGGAGCGTGAATCCTAGCGCTCCCAAATTCGACACCGCGGCAGCTTTCGGAGACTAAAGAGAGAGATGGAGTGCTTCCAGAAGCTTCTAAAATAATTTATGCCACGGTACAATCACACACAGATGTTCCCGGGGAAGTTGGGGGGGGGGGGTGTGAGGGAGAGTGCGGCAGAAAGAAAAACAGAGATGGGCAGATAAAGCGCAGGCTCCGTTGTAAATCTCCCCTGGTCTGTCCTGTCTTGCATAGCCGGCCGTCAGCCCTGACCCTGGCCTGACCCCAGCTTTACTGATCAAAGGGGATTGAGGTGCAGCACAGCCAAGCGCAACTGCTCGCTCAGTCCAGCTGTGACCACGACGGGACTCTGGGCAGTAAAGACAGAGGGGAATTCACACACACACACACACACACACACACACACACTCTCTCTCTTGCGCTCTCTCTGTGACACGGACAGCCTTTCCAAACAAACACTCTCTCACAAACATCCACAATCTCAGGCGCACCATGCATGCGCGCACACACTCTCAGATAGCAATGACCACTCACATACTCCATTATGTGCGTGTGCGCCCGTGCAGAGACGTGCACACACACACACACACACACGCGTGTACACACGTTTTCTTATTCGGAGCAAAGGTACACGGCCACACACAACAGACTCTTTGTCTCTCTCTCCCTTGCTCTCTCTTGCTTTCTCCCGCTTTCTCTCTCCGTCTCTGTCGTTTCATGATTCTCTCCCTCTCTTTTTCTTTCTCCCTCTCGGTCTCACTTTCTCCTGCTCTCTCCTGAAATGCACACAAAAACACACGCACACACACAGCACGGTGTGGTACAGAGGGCAGCGGCTCTGAGGCAGGTAGGGGAGCGGAGGGGCGTGCCGGCAGGGCGTGTGCAGAGATAAGCAACCGGGCGGCGCGTGGGTGTCAGCGGTGACAAGGCGCCGGGGATTAGGCTACGGGAGGGAGAACAAAGAGCCGCGCGATCGCACCGACCCGCAGGAGCTCCTCAGCGCAGAACAGCGCAGCACAACACAGCCTCCTCTCTCTCTCTTTCTGACACTCTCCCGCGCTATTATTCTAACCAAGAAGGAAAAAAGAGAGGGGGAAAAAATCATGTAAAAAGAAGTGTATGTAGGCTAGTACTGGGGGGGGGCAGTTGGGCTGAATGGATTCGTACAAACGAGAGGAAGATAATGAGCAGGAAGTGAAAGTAGATTAGGGACGGAGGGAGGGACGGAGGGAGGGAGGGAGAGAGGGAGGGAGGGAGAGAGGGAGGGAGGGGGTGCAGCTTGAGGCACCCCGATCCCGTGTTCCTGCATATTCTGTCTGTCCCAGCTGGGCTAACTCATCAGGGGGGTGTCTCCCCTGCGTCAGTCCTGCCCCCCTCCCGGGGAATAAATTTTTTGGGGGTATTAATAATAAAACAGATGGCCGCTGCGGAAGGGTCCTGAGCCCTGCGAGAGGCTCGGCGGGGGCGGGAGCTTTTTTTGGGCCCGCGAGTAAATCTAGGCCAGGACCGCAGCGCGGCACGGCCGGACAGAGAGGCAGAGTCCGTCCAGCTAATGAGGAGAATGCTGAGCCCACGGGGCAGGGGGAGCGGGTGGGCGGGGAAAGGGGCTTCGGAGGCAGAAACAAGAGGAGGTCGGGTGGCAAATGAGGTGAAGCGTGTTTTTGCACCTTGGGCTAAAAGCGTCACATTCTGAGAGAGGGAGGGGGAAAGAGAAAGAAGGAGGGAGAAAGAGACAGAGAGGGAATGAGGGGAAAGAGAGAGATTCGGTGGAGAGAGAGAGGTGAGAATCGCTGTAAAGTGTCTGGAGGCTTTCCACCGTTCTCTGCGAGACTGGCGCACAGCCTGGGTGTTTATAGGAAAAGACAGCGCTCTCCAGAGACCGGGAGGCGAAAAACAAAGACGCCAATCGTGTTATCTCCAAATTACCTGCGCAAAGAAGCGTCCTCCCAGGAACGTTTTCTCGGTTGTTTGAGCGCAGCCGCGTTTACGTGAGGCGAGGCGAAAAGCGGCGCACGCCGTAAACTCCCGCCGTCCGTCCCGCTCGCTGGAGCCCCGCCTGCCTCCGCGGTCCGAAATAGAAAGAGGAGGGATTCAAGGGGCCGTTTGGAGCGTCTGCCTCTGCCCTGTCCCGCTCCGGAGGAATGCCCTGGAAGGACGTGTGAACAGTGGGGGAGAGAAAGGTAGAGCTCAGGAAGGGAGGGAGAGATGGATATAGCGAGAGAGAGGGAGTGCTCTCGGCCTAGCTATGATGGACGGGGCTTTGCGGGTGGTGAGATTGTCCCGGCGCGCTGTGGAGATTGAGGCTGATAGAGACTGATTGGGGCCACTGCCGCCACCGCCTCCTCACTTCTACAGGAGTCTGTGTTTGTGCGCATGTGTTTGCGTGTGTGTGGTGTGTATGTGTACGATGAATGAGCATGTGTGTGTATGTGTGTGAGATATGTATGTGTACCATGAATGTGCATGCGTGTGTGTGTGTGTGTGTGTGTGTGTGAGTGAGTGATGTGTGCGTGTGATGTGACAGGTGTGAGGTGCAGAGGAGAGCCAGCGGAAGGCTGGCTGTGAACCAGAGCATTAAATTTCCCTGTTCACTGGGGAAGCGCAACCAAGTGTGGTGTTAAGTGCGTAGACAGGTTGAGGGGCAAGCAAGGTGGAGCAGGAGAGGGAGAAAGAGAGAGAGGAGAGAGACAGAGAGAGTGTGAGAGAAGAGAGAGAACGAAAGACAGAGAGAAAAAGAGAGACAAAGAGCCAGGGAGAGAGAGGGAGAATGGGAGCATGGAAAGAGTGGGACAGAGCAGGGGAAGCTGTGGGCTGGTGGAGGGCTGAGTTGGTGACAGCGCAGGGCCCAGGGGAGCAGTGGTATTAATGGGCATGTGTGTGTGGTGAAAAAGGCCTGTCTGTGGGCTCTGGCCTTGGAGGGGGAGAGGGGGAGGGAGGGGCACGTCGGATAGCCCTGCCGCCGTAACCCGAAACCCCTCCTCACCTCCTGTTTACCGCAGCTTAACCCTGGCGCCCCCACAGAACGAAAGCTGAGCCGCTGCGCCAGCACGCACCCCGCCAGCACGCACCCCCCCACCCCCTCTCCGTCAGCCTGCGCCAGAAACGCGAACCGCCCCGCCCCCCCACCTCCACGCCAGGCCTCCCATTGGCTCATTTATCATTCATTAGCAAGCGCTAACACAGGAAACGCACGCTCTGTATCCTGCCTCTCTCTCGAACTGCCCCCCCCCCCTCTCTCTCTCTCTCTCTCTGATCGAGAGAGGGAAATTTTCTCTTTACTCTAATTGAGGCTGTTCGGTTGCCATGGTGCGCTGAAGCAAAAAAGCCTCTCGTCTCTGCCCTTTGAGATCCGGGACACAATGGGGGGGGTGTGTGTGTGTGAGTGCGTGTGTATATTTCTGGAAGGGGGGGTGCTGTTAATTGTTGAGATCGCGTCTGCCTCCCCTACACCGCGATAGCCGATCGTCACAAGGCTGATCTGCTGCGCCAGAAATAGCCGCCCGCCAGAGAAGGGCTGCGCTTTGAATCAGAGCCCTAATCACAGTACGTGAGGTCATCGCTGTCTCCGTGAGCGGGCGACACCAACAAAGACGTCACCGTCACCGCTGGAGTGGTACCGCCGCCGGATCGGCGCGTTGGCAGGAGAACGCCACGGCTCGCCGCTCCCGTTAACTGGCTTGTGGGTCGTTCTCGCTCACTGACGTTGGCTGCGTCCTCTCCCCCTTCAACGCAAACACCCCCCCCCCTCGCCTTATCACCGTGGCTCCCGGAAGCCCACGTTCTTCAGATTTAAGTGCTAATCCCCCCACATTTGCCGTCTCTCCGCCTGCCAGATATTTTCCGAATTCATAATCTCTCCAGCAGCGGAGGCGCGGCAGACGCGCCGTCCCTGAGCGTGCTCAGTCCGGGGCTGGGCTGGGCTGGGCTGGGCTGGGCTGCAAACGCTCGGTGCTCTGCGCTCCTCCATCAATAATGGATGCTGTTTACCCCGACATTCTACAGAGCGCAGTCATTCCTCATCTCCGTCTCTACCACAGAGCCCCTCCCTCGCCGGCACCTTTTCTATTAGCGGCGGCGTGTAATGGGAGAGCATTTATTTTAAATAGCATTTTTAATCACCCGATATTAGTTTTATTTGTCCGTACCGCCGCTGTTTGTTTTCGACGATTGAACTGCCATGTTTCCTTGATGGCGTCGCCCGCAGCTGGGTCACACAGTTGCCTCATACTGTGTCCTTTTCAGTGTGAGCTGGCGGGAAATTTCGCTGTATTCTCATAAAGAAACAGCCCGTGCTTGTTAGTGCGGTGTGAGGAAACGTGGCGGAATTTGTGGCGGTTGTCTTTCTGCAGTGGACTGAATGAGAAATGGGAGCTCTCCGTTTTTTAAAATTTCATCGCTTGCGTTATCTGTCTGTCTCACGATAAAATAAAATGTATTTAATTTTAAAAGGGGGGTCATCATTGGCCCAAGGTACTTGCCCTCCCTCAGTGACTACTGGAAGGCAGCTGCCACCTCCAAGACTGCAAACAGTAGTAAGGTAGTTCACCAGTAGTTTGCTCATTCTTCGAGGGATTGCCCTTGTGCACATGCTGGTTCTTTGTTTTGTTCAGTTAAAAAGCAGAACTTGTGTACACATGGTGTGGTTTCAGAATGGCATGTGTTTTTCCATATGACTGTACTGCCTTCCAGTAGTCACCGAGCAAAGGAAAGTACCTTGGGCTCACCGTAGATGCAAAATGGCTGCCAACAGAGGTAGATACTACCACAGAAGAGCTGCCTTCTTCTGTTTTGAGGATTGAAGCCGTTTCCTGATCGCAGTGTGGTAGGAAGGCACACAGAACGGTGGCATAGTTTTTCATGTGATGATATACTTCAATTAACATGATGAGGACAGTGGCTGTGGTTGTTTAGATTTGTTGGAAAATGTTTTGTTTTTCTTCCCCTCCTTAAAATCTGCTCAACTGAGTGGTATTTTTATGGGTTTGTTCTTGGCATATCAATTAAAGGATTAAACAGCTATTGCCTGCAAAAAAAGGGACTTGGTGGTAGTCTTGAAATAAGCACAGTATGGCACAGATTGGCATTTAAACCACATGCCGAGCTAAGTGTCCACAGTAAAATGATCAGTATTCATTGAACTCAACAGAGTTTAAGTCTAATAGGGATCGAATATACTTTTATTAGTGTGAAATTTAAGTTAGTTGGAGGTGATTTAACACAACAAAATGTACCGTGATGCTCAAAGCCCCTCATATCAGTACGGTTTCCAGGTTTACTCATGGGGTTTTGCATCAGACGTTTTGAGCAGCTTTCATGATCAGTCACATGAGGATCAGCAGCTTCCATGATCAGTCGCATGAGGAGGAGCAGCTTCCATGATCAGTCACATGAGGAAGGATCAGCAGCTTCCATGATCAGTCACATAAAGAGCAGCAGCTTTGGAACCCCCCAGTCACTCAGGCTGTCTGTTCCCATTTTATTTTTGGCAAGGTGACTCGCTGCTTTAGAAGCAGGTGGTCTAAAGGAGAGAGGCAGGTCCGCGGGTTTGGTGGTGGCGTGCAGAGTGGCGGCTGTCGCGGGCCCGGTGATTTATTTAGCCCATAATGAGCGCTGAAACGCAAGCCACAGCTGGCCTGGTTAATCCTCTCCGAGAGCTCGAAGCAGCGGAGTGCGTTGCTGATCCGCCGGCTCCTCGCCGCTGCCTGGGCCTCAACTCCTGGGCCTGGGACCGGTCCCGAATCAGCTCCTCCGTCAAGCCAAGCGAGGACCCGCTGTCTCCCTGCACCATGAGCCATGTTTAACCAGGAAAGGCTGTCCCGCCCACCTGTGTGTATGTGTGTGAGGGAGAGAGAGAGAGGGAGAAAGAGAGCGCCACAGAACGTAAATGTCAGAGCCACTCTAATGAAATTTCACGGCACTGTGACTGATACTAATCCTACACGGCCCACCCCAGTAGCAGGGAAACAGATTAAACCAAAAAAATAAAAAATAATATTATAATAAAAGGTAAGTTTGCGTGGAATATCAATGTGTGATGTACAAAGGGGAATAAAGGGTGCCCGTGCGGCACTCTTGTTAAGCGTGGAAAGCCTTGTTAGCAGGAGCCGATTTTTAATTTCCACCTGCACCAATAACACAGAGGTATGCAGGCCTGGGGGCCAATCAGAGCCTTGGAAACGCACAGAGCACATCGGATCCTAAGGAGAACACAGATTGGGGGGGGGGGGGGGTTATAACAGAAAGGGAAGGTCTATCTGCGGTTGAAAATAGCCGGTGTGTGCGTTGTGCGTTTACGCCGAACGGCAGGAGGCTTGTTTGTTCTGAGATCTGGGCCAGGGCAGCTGGCCTTGTGCTTCCTTGCTTTGTCCTGTGGGCCTTGACAGCGAGGAACCAGAGAGAACGAGAGAGAGAGTGTGAGAGGGAGAGAGAGAGAGAGGCCAATCACCACACATCCCCCCTTCCTCTCCTCCCCCTTCCCATTAAAAGTGCTGCGTGCTACCGGATCCGCAGCCAAGAAAGTGTGGGCCCAGCCTCCTCCGCGAGCCGTGATGGCCTCTTAAATGGCCGTATAAAGCATCCTTTCACAGCCCAGCCGCGGCGCTCACGGCGGTAAAAGGAGCCGAAAAGCAGCACGTTTAACGGGGCCTCTTCAGGGGTTCCCGCCAACCGTGCTCAACGAGAGGGAGAAGGCAGGGCAGGGGGGTTCCTCTAACCCCCCTCAATCCAAGCCAAACAAGCCCAGCTCCTCCCACCAGGACAGGACGGATTTGTAGCGCATGGGTTCAAAGGCTGTTTTTGTGTGTACGAGCTGCATTTTCGGCACAAGCGTAAGGGTGGTTAACCATGTCTGGCAGCGTGCGAGCGGTGTGCGGCCACGTGAGAGCGGTGCGGGGAGGTTCGGCGGACTCTGGCGCCAGGCAGGTTTTACTGAGCTCCCTCCATCAACACGCCGGCAGCAATCAAAGGGGCAGTGCACGCGTGCGCGTCGCCGTCATCGCCCTTCTCCGCCCTCTCTCGCTAAACATTCCTCTCGCCTTTCTCCACGGCAAGGTCGTTAGATAAATGGTGTCTGTCCCTTTTTTTCTTTTCCTTTTTTTCCCGCTTTCTTTCTGAGCGTGTTTTCTTGGCAAACGCAATTTTCCAATTTTCGAGCGCAATTTTCAGAGCGACGTGAAAATGAACTCCGGCCCACCTTCTGCCACCTCAGTCACGGGGCAATTTTTTTTCCAAGGTAAAAATAAAGGCAAGCCGCGTGCAATGGAGCTAATAAGAAACGTGAATTCCCTCCGTAGGAGGATGGAACAGAAGTGAAGGCAGAACAGAGAGCGGTTTTACCGTTAAACGCATTGTACTGCTCTCCTTACAAAACAGGTCGAGTTACACTGGGCTCCATCTGAGCGACTGTTATTGCGCTCATAAAGGGAAACATACCAGGCCTGCTTCCTTCAGACCGTTTTTGCCTCTCACACCTCTAATTAAACTGGTTTCTTTGTGTTGAAAGCCCAGAAGGCAGTGTGCATTCTTTCAAAACCCAAAGTAGCAGTATTGCTGTGTGTGTATCATTTTGTCAAGTATTTTTAGATGTGTGTGTGTGTGTGTGTGTGTGTGTGTGTGTGTGTGTGTTGCAGGGTGTGAAATTAACACCTGCCACCAGGCAAATGCTGGTAAAATTTTGATTGTCGCTGGTAAGATGTCAACTCTAACATCACTTTGGCAGGTACCCAACCAGGTTGTGTTATATTGTAAAAGGTAAATGTGGCTAGTAGAATGTGGAAAATGGCTGGTGATTTTCAGAAAAAGTAAATTTTATGCCCTGATGTGTGTGTGTGTGTTATCTCTCCTGAAGCTGACACAGCGCCCCTCTGATTGGCCGGGTTTCTCAGTGAACCAGACTTTTAATTAAGCAGTAAGCGGCCCGTAGTGCCCACCGCCTGCCTTTTTAATGATAGGGGCCAAGAGGAAGCAAAACTATGACACTCAGCAGAGACCGTAGCTCTCTCGCTCGCTCGCTCGCTCTCTCTCTCTCTCTTTCTCTCTCTCGCTTCCCTCCCACCGTTGCGCATGTGGGTGCGCTGCTTCGCGTAACGCTCTCTAATGCACGGGGAGGCCGTTTGTTTTGACATTTCACGCTAATTACTAGTTCGGGGACCTGTGTGCAGCGAGCGCAGGCCGGGATTACGAGAATAGGAAGCAAAGTATAAATACTTCTTATTCTCCAGAAGCCCATTCAGAATGCCTACTGGTAACCGCAAGCCTGTCCCGTCCCAGCTTGGCCGGCGCAGGCAAATGGGACAGAGAGAGCTGCTGTTTAGCCGTGAGGCGGGGGAATAGCCCGCCGACCACAATACGGCAGTTATTTCATCACTTAGCTAAGAAGCGTCTTAGCTGGCTATGTCACTCCCAGTGCGTCTTCCATGCTGCTTTCTACTTCTGTCGTGTTTCTGTGGTTTTTATATGAGTATAATAATAATATATTTATACAGCACCTTTTATACAACAAGTGGCAGCCCAGAGTGCGGAATATTATTGTTGTTATTTGGGTGTTCAGTAGTATTACATTATATTTCAGGCATTTAGCTCTTATCCCGACCGACTTGTACAGTCTTATGTGAACAATCTTACTGAATTCTCTCATTTTCCCGTATATATCTGTATCATGCTCAGGTTGCGCAACCCATGTCTATATCAAAATCTCACAGTTGTCTGACAATTTATCTTCTGACTTGAAGGATTGACTATCCTTTGTAATCTGCAGTAGAAAATGCCTTTTAATATTTAAAATGTTGTGTAATAATTATTTAAATGGTAAATGGACTGCACTTATATAGCGCCTTTATCCAAAGCGCTTTACAATGGCCTCTCACTCACCCGTTCACACACCAATGGTGGCAGCTGCCATACAAGGTGCTAGCCTGCTCATTTTGGGGTTCAGTGTCTTGCCCAAGGACACTTTGACATGTGGACAGGAGGAGCCGGGGATCGAACCGCCAACCCTGCGATCAGTGGACGACCCGCTCTACCTCCTGAGCCACAGCCGCCCCCATTTAATCTGTCATCATTTATTAATGGGGTGGGCATGTGTGCCATCTGTATGCATGCTCTTTTTATGTCTGTGTGTTTGTGCTTTTTGTGTGTGTTGTGTGTGTGTGTGTGTGTGTGTGCCAGTGCTGCTGCATATCTGTGTACACCTGTGTTTGTGCCTGTATGCTTGACTGTTTGCTTGTGTGTGTTTGTGCCTCTGTTCCTCTGTGTGTGTGTGTGTTTGTGCCTCTCTTCCTCTGTGTGTGTGTGTGTGTGTTTGTGCCTCTCTTCCTCTGTGTGTGTGTGTGTGTATGCACGTTAGCTGACGTGGCCTCTCCCTTCCGCAGACTGCACAATGCCTCATACCCTCGGGAGCCGCTGTTTTCCCTGACCCTTCTACACGTGCTCTCCGCTCCGCTGCATGGCCTGGCCAACGCCTTCATCTTCGGCCTCGACAGAGACACCTGGGGGCAGCTCAGTCTCAGCGGCATCCAGGTACTGTGCCCTGTGGCCGTGTGATCCGTGTGAAAGCAGGCAGATCTGTGTAAAAGCAGGCAGATCTGTGTAAAAGCAGGCAGATCTGTGTAAAAGCAGGCAGATCTGTGTAAAAGCAGGCAGATCTGTGTAAAAGCAGGCCGATGCGTGTAAAAGCAGAGGGATCCGTGTAAAAGCAGACGGATCCGTGTAAAAGCAGACAGATCTGTGTAAAAGCAGGCGGATGCGTGTAAAAGCAGGCGGATCCGTGTAAAAGCAGACGGATCCGTGTAAAAGCAGACGGATCCGTGTAAAAGCAGACGGATCCGTGTAAAAGCAGACGGATCCGTGTAAAAGCAGACGGATCCGTGTAAAAGCAGGCGGATCTGTGTAAAAGCAGGCAGATCTGTGTAAAAGCAGGCAGATCTGTGTAAAAGCAGGCAGATCTGTGTAAAAGCAGGCAGATGCATGTAAAAGCAGGCAGATCTGTGTAAAAGCAGGCAGATGCATGTAAAAGCAGGCAGATCTGTGTAAAAGCAGGCAGATGCATGTAAAAGCAGGCAGATGCATGTAAAAGCAGGCAGATCTGTGTAAAAGCAGGCCGATGCGTGTAAAAGCAGACGGATCCGTGTAAAAGCAGGCAGATCTGTGTAAAAGCAGACGGATCCGTGTAAAAGCAGGCAGATGCATGTAAAAGCAGGCAGATCTGTGTAAAAGCAGGCAGATCTGTGTAAAAGCAGACGGATCCGTGTAAAAGCAGGCAGATCTGTGTAAAAGCAGGCAGATGCATGTAAAAGCAGGCAGATCCGTGTAAAAGCAGGCAGATCCGTGTAAAAGCAGGCAGATCCGTGTAAAAGCAGGCAGATGCATGTAAAAGCAGGCAGATCTGTGTAAAAGCAGGCCGATGCGTGTAAAAGCAGACGGATCCGTGTAAAAGCAGACGGATCCGTGTAAAAGCAGACAGATCCGTGTAAAAGCAGACAGATCCATACACAGTTGGAGTCTGGCAGGCAGTGTGGTGATAAACCTCTGTAAGACCAGCGATCTGTTGAGAAAACAGTGTGAATCCAGCCAGGCATGCCACACACAGACGCATGCACATACACAACACACACATACATTCACAGACACACTCACACGCACACACAGGCACAAACAAAACACACACACAGAGGCATAAACAAAACACACACACAGGCACAAACAAAACAGACACGCAGTGGCACAAACAAGAGCACACGTGTACGCACACATGCTCATAAACACGCACACGCAAAGACTCACGTGCACACAAACACACACACGGAGCCCTCCACTTCCTCCTCATATCACTCTGGCCTGACTGCCTTATTGATTTTTTCCCTATCTTCCTTTTTTCCTCCCCTACTGTCAGTGGGGGTTGGGTTCCCTCAAAGCAGGGTGAACCACAAAATACATTTCCAAGTCATAACAGCTAATAAAAGTGCAGGGCTCTGAGCACGAAGCGGGGGGAGGGAGGTAACATGCGGTCAGCTGGTCCTCTGCGAGAAGGGGCCTCTCTCTGAGTACAGAGTCTGATTTCACCCTCCCTCCACCTCCATCCCGCTCCCCGACACCTCTCCTTCTCCCCTACGCCCCGAGGGACTCATCAACCCCAGACGCCTGGAAACAGGTCCCACCACCGCCTCCCGAGTCGGGGGAGGGGAGGGGAGGGGGCCGTCTGTTTGGAATTTGTACAGCACGAGCGCACATTAACACGTCCCGCGCCCGGGCAAGTCCGCCCCTTAAGGGGACAAGCCCCGCCCCCCTAGCCACCGTAACCGGAGGAAGCCCTCTCACCGCAAGGCCAATCCGACGTTACAGCAGCCGCGGGGCGGGGGCTGGCGAGCGAGCTGCCGTTAAGCGGCACGGCTTGTTACGCGCCTCGTCGCTCGCAGGGGGAAGGCCCGGGGGAACGGTCTTTGGGAGATTAGCGCAGCGGCGGGGGCTGGGGAATCAGATTAGCTGGAGAGGAGCGGAGCAGGAAAGTGCCCGTTGCTCACAACTCTAATCCCACTCATTTGCTCCGGGGTGTTTTCCTAGATCCACTTCTTTTTAACTCTTTCTCGCTCTTCTCTTCCCTGTCACAAACTCCACTGCAGTAGACTTTGGTTCAAACCGTTATCTGCAGGGCTACAGTTCTCCTTTCCCAGAATCTTCTGGAACAGCACTTTGGGCCCCCTGCGCACGAGCCTGGAGTAGCCCGTTTGTTGTTGCAACACGAGGGGGGAAGGGGCAGCCCCAAATGCCAGACTGACAGGTTGACAGCTGGATTTGATGAAATTCCCCCTCCCTCTCCCCCATTTTTGCTTGCCACAGGAGGGACATGACATGGACCTGGCTTCCTTTACACTAGCCGATTTCATATAAGGAACACAGAACATTGCTGAATTCACCCTAGCGGCTTCTCTTCTACACACAACCAAGGACTAGCCTGTATTTTAAGGGGGTAGATGGCACTCGCACATGACGGTGCCAGTAATTTCTGTCTGAACAAGCAGCCGTCAAATACTCCAAAAGCGCTATGGATGTAGGTCTAGAAAAAAACAAAAACTTATAGGTATGGTCCCAGCTTGGTATGATTCTGTTCATTCTGGCTTACAAGCCAATGAAGCTCGCAAACGTTTGCTAAGTAGTTTGCTAATGAAGAAAAAGTGAATCATAACAGCTAGTGATGTCCTGCTATATTTTACTGTGCATATGCACCTATGGGAACTTTAGAAACTAAGGTAGGCTATCATTTATTTGGTGTATGTGCTATTTTCAGTAGCAATGCAGCTTGTTGGATGTCTTAGCAAAATAAGTTGAGTTCTGCATGTTTGATTCTTTCAAGTTTCAGCTTTGTTCACACAAAAGTCGAAACGGAACATTTCCAAAAATGTTATGAGGTCTCGATCCGGAAAATTGCCAGAGAAACTTTGGCCGGAATGCCGACGCTGGCTCCCATTCCCACGCAGCCCCTGAACAGTGAAGTCCCGGAACATCACTGCATATGGCTGCCCATGTGTAAAGGACGACTGGGAGCAGGCCTTTGTTTATTCTTTAGAGAGTAACCTGTCTTTTGATTGGCTTTTTTTCCATCTGTGCTTTATTCTCTCCTCTCATAAATTTTAATTCAAGGCTTCTTTTTCCTGGTCTACTAGGGGGAAAAAATTAATTACAACATACCAATGGGGCACTTCTTGTTTGAATTTGTCCTTCAGACGTGCTCACGCTGGAAACGTTTTGCAATTCCCGGAAAAAAAAGCCCCCCCTCCCAGCAGTTGGAATGTAAAAAGCCGGAGGGAAAGGTTGGGAGAGAACGGCTCAACTGTTGCGCTGACATTTTGTGCCGTTAAATAGCTGTATTTACCATGTCATTACCGCAGACAGAGCCGGGGTGAGGCGCGGGAAGCCGGTGATTAGATGCGCTGGGCGTTAAATTGCAGGTGTCCCCTCCCACGGCGGCGGCTGAGTGGGTCGTGTTTACCGCACCGAGTCCGGGCTGCGCCGGCGTGCTGCGCCGTGACCTTTAATACAAATGCCAGCGGAGATGTGTGTGATTAATGCATGTTTATGTGACAAGGATGCTTTTGGGGGGGGTGGTGCTCTGTCCCAGTGGGACCCAGGAAAGGCAAGGGTTTGAGGAGGTGGGGTGGGGAGACTTAGATCTTCATGCTCTTCCTTCATGACTGTGTTCGTCCATCTGTCTGTGGCTCAGAAAGCTGGAGACTGGAAGCTCCATTTCCCTTGTCACTGCTATTATGCTGCAGTTAGCAGGGTGCTAAAGGGGGAGTGCTAACGAAGCTCAATTTGACTCCGATCAATTAATCCCTTCAGCCCACCCCTGAATTACTGCTGTGGTTCCGCTGGGAGACAAAGAACGTGGAAGGTCAGCCATGCTTATGTGTCTGCTTCTGTACAGTGCTTTCTGTGTGTGTGTGTGTGTGTGTGTGTGTCTACACTCCTAGGAGGGATGTGTGTGCGAGAGAGAGTGCTGCTTAGTTTATGCACCTAGTACTGTGGTGTGTTTGTGTGTGCGTCTGTGTGTGTGTGTGTGTGTGTGTATATGTGTGTGAGAGCTTCTTGTGCGTGTGTGTGTGTGTGTGAGAGAGAGAGAGAGAGAGAGCTGCTCAGCCTATGCTCCTAGGACCAGAGATAGTGTGTTTTTTGTGTGTTTGTGTGTCACTGAGCAGTGTAGGATATACAGCTGGGGTTGGTCCATTCCTTTATGTTAAATCTCTAAATGTGGATGAATATTTATTGTGAGGCAGTAAATCGCTAAAATACATTAGGCATGGATAGGCGGGGAGGGGAGGGGAGGGGAGGGGAGGGGAGTGGTGGGCGGGGGGGGGGGGGGGGGGTGGTTGACCGCACGCTGACCCTCCTTGTTATCCGTGTGCCCCCCCAGCTGGCCCTGCACTCCAGGCTTTGTGATCGGACGCAGATCCGCGAGTACCACCCGGGGGCCGTCCACTACATGCCTGCGGACGAAGAGGGCTTCACCGACTCGGACGACGACACCAACGTGCTCTTCTTCTCCCCGGACATGGCTCTGAAGGACAGGGGTCCCTGAGGGAACAGAGAGACGTGAGAGAGAGAGAGAGGGGGGGGGGGGGTGCGAGCGAGGCCTGTGCTGAGCAGCGTGCAGGAGGACAGCCAGGCAGACACTGGAGACGAGCTGTCAGCCTCCATTATTAATTCCCGGCTCTTAATATTTAATGTCATAAAACTGCAGCTCCCCGTGCTGCCGTCGAGCCATCAGCCATGCAGAGGACGCTTCATGCAGAGTCCCACAGACAAGAGGTGTGTGGAGGAGGGGGAGGGGGGGGGGGGGGGGGTGCACTATCGAAGATTTTCGTGGCTTGAAAGAACAATTTTGTATTCCTGCAGTATTCTCTTGTTTACACATGGTATATGTTATCTGTTTACTATTGCTGGTTTTTCATTTGCACCTTAAGAGATTCTTTATCTAACGTCATATGTAATATGTTTTTTTTATTATTTGGTCTGCTTACAAAATATAAGCATGCAGTGTTCTCTATATTTGTACATGATAGGTATATTTTTGTATGATTATGACTGCAATGTGCGGCAGGCTACAAGAGCAGCGGGGGGTGTTCGCACGCAAAGCGGGGCGGCAGACGGGGGTTCACCTCGGCTCGTTTTCCCCCTGCGCAGCCACACACAGACCGGCCTGTCGCTTTGATGCGGAGGCTGCCACTGCGCCGGAGACGACCTCGTCAGGAGACACCTTGACAGCCTGTCAGCCACCGTAGCTGCCGCGCGATTGGCAGGCAGTTTAGAGGCAGCGGTAAAACAGACGCTGTTCGAGAGCCGGAACCGGAGCCCGTGGGAGCGACGAGCCCAGCGCAACCCGTGTACAGACCTGCACTGGGGAAATGCGGCTCCCCTCCCAGACACAGGCGTCACCTCGTCACCATCACCTTGCAGCGGGGAAATGGAAGACGGCTCAGAACCCAACGGAGTGTTCCGGGGATTTCACACTCCTGGACTCCTGCCCTGCCTGTGACATGGTCGCCTACTATATACCCTGTGGATGGAAGCGATCTCAACAGCGCTGGGACTGCCTCGCGATTATCTCTGTTTGACTGAATTTAAAATGTTGATCAAATAAACAGAAAAGACAAAAATTGAAACCTGAATCGGAATGTGGTTTGTCAATTAATTGTGTCCTGTCGTGTAGGTTTTTTTTAGGCTACGATGAGTTGATGACATCGCGGAGAAGTGAACAAGTAGCCTAATGCGGGGCTGTGTGTCACTTCGCACGTGCAGGCGTTTTGAGTTTATTCAAGATGTAAAATGGCCTCCAGCGCTGGGACCCTGCCCCCCACCCTCTCTCTCCCCCCCACCCTCTCTCTCCCCCTCCCTTCCTCGCCTTTATTACACTTACGTGCCTAATTTACACGTAACGCTTACACATCGATCTGTTACTCATTCACAGAGAACAGAATGATTCACGGACGGACCATTCCTTCTGAACATTTAAGGGTGTGAGTGGTGCGTGCGCCCTTTGATTACCTGTCTTCTTTAGATGCAATAAAGGATCAGGTTGTAGGCCTGCAGGTTGTTTCTTATCTTTATAAAAATGGTCTGATGGTAAAAAACACCTCGCTCCTATCTCAACCACAAAATTATCAGTTTTATGGCATCGACATCACGTTTGTTTCACACGTGCAAACAGTGTTACCCCAAATTCCACAGAAGTAGCCTATGTATGACCATTTTAAGAGACCTTTTTTTATTGTAAGAGCAGTTTTTAAGTGTAAAAGGAATAAATCACAATAATCCACGGCAGAGAGAACGTGGCAAACCCTGCCTCCTCGCTGCGGCTCCTCTCTCTCATCTAACCCTTTGATGGAGGGGGAAAAAAACGAAATCTGTACCCCTTCCCAATTGCAGGGATTTTCACGGGTTCAAAGATATTAACTTGGTACGAGAGCCTATGTGCGCGTAGAATAATCGAATCTCTCGCTGTCATACGGAAAGAATTATTTCTCCCTTATCGCCGGGCGTGCTGTAATTGGATACAATTTAACATTTGCAGCCCCTGGCATGTCGGCGCGCGATGTGCCTGCCGCAAACTGGCCTCGCCGCTGAATTATTTTTCAGTGCTCATAAAATAGCAGAAGCATGCCCTCCTATGACAAAGGGATTAATATAGGGCCAGGACAGGCTTGAGTCAGTTGTTTGGCTCTTCACATGGCCCTGGTGCAGCACTGGTTAAATGACGGCAACTGACAGCCAAGGCTCAACAGGAAGAAAAAAACTCAATTGAAGCCCACAGCTGGCCCGAAATGAAAGACGTGCAGGCTGAACAGGAAGCATTAAATTTAATGCTTTGAGGGGCTCGGCTGCGATCGTGCAAACCTCTCTGCGCTGGCTGCTGGGAGCTCGTGGGCGACAGCCCGGCCTCGTAAACTTCCTCTTTAACAACAGGAACTGCTCGTTAGCGAGCGCGAGGCTGGGGTGTTTGCGCGAAGGGAGCAGAGCTCGGAAAAACGATGGCAGGCGCCCAGTGCTAGGTTGACACGCTGGCAGTTTCCGCAGGGGGCGAACGCTCCTGGAATTTGCCGAACAAACGGAAGACCCCCCTCCCCCAACATCCCGTTGACTTTAGTTCTGGTTTTCCTACCAACGTGTTTTACTTCTCCGTGTGCGACTGTGCGTACGTGACAAAAGAGACTGTGTTGGCAGAGCTTTGACCGTTGCGTGATTCACCAGAGACACTCAAAAGGGTCAACGAGCTATTTCTATGTATACCAAACAAATAACAGCATATCACCTAAGGTTGACGTTTTAGGTTCGTAGCAATGATTTCAGATTAGTTAAATTCTAGTTTGAGGGAAAAATGCAAACAATTATATTTGTTGTTGAATATGTCATTTTATTATTTTTGCTGCACAGGAACGTCTATTACATTAACACTGGCGATCGAGTTTTGGTAGCCTATATTAGGTTAGATTTGGTAGGCTATACATTATTTATTGATCATATGTAGGCTACATTGTTTTGATTCCATCAACAAAGTGAAAGGACAAATGCGTGCCTTTCATCCTGAATCTGAACATTGTCTTGTCCATGTTTTAAATGTTTCTGGCATTGCCACATCCAGAGGTGGAAATCCAGGGGACATAAAGTAAAAGTCCTACCATGTGTTTCTTCCACCCATAGACTCAGCCAGCTGATTTCACTCATTAGTTCTACCTCCTCGCTGAAGAATTATGTCAATGAGCAAATCCAGGTGATTGGAGCATAATACTGGGAAGGACTTTAACTTTATGTCCCCTGGATTTCCACCTCTGGCCACATCTGACAAAAATACAGCCTAATGATCCCAGCGCAAGATTATGCCCCTGAGCCATATTCCTCGATTACTCAGAGTCTGCATCGCGAAATAAGGAAGGTGTCTTTGTCTGTTGTTCCTGGGAATGCCTCGGCGCTGACTGGAGTGATGAATGTGTTTCGAGTTCATAGCCTACAGGCCGGCCCTGCTGTTTCCCTGGAATAAGAAAAATCGCCCTGGAGCGCGTGGTTCCACATCAGACCATGCGTAGAAAGGAGCGGAGGGAACATTGAGTATGAGAGGTCCGCAGCGTGGTATATCAAAGTTCCCGTGTGAGCTCGCTGGTCTCACGAGCAGCCGCTCGGTAATACAGAAGCACGGGCCCAGCTCATGCATATTTCATTGGTATCCTCGTCATCATGCGTCTCGGCTTTCAATAGATTTTCAGCACTCGTGTCGTTTATATCCGCTAACAGTCTTGAGCGAGCCTGCGCTGTTGTGTGTTTGTGTGTACGTGCGTACGCAGTGGGATTGTCTCTAACTGTCTTGTTAATATATGCGCGTATAAGACAATCCATCACTGCGAGTGACCTTATAATTGTATGTACATGTGGAGGCGAAAAATGTGCGATCGCGTAACACCCCTGCCTCCACATTAAAGGTGGTAAGCACCCACAGGAGAAAGAGAAGGCCTATTTGTGAATGTTTGGCTGTACGATAAACACCAGTAAGAGGAGGCTCGGCGTTTTCTTTAAAAGGGCCACTAACGCCAGTCTGGTCGGTGCGCTTTTCCAGGTAGTGCTTTCTGTTCCCGCATCAAAAGTCCTAATGAATTCACTTGTGGGAAAAAAGAAAAAGGTTTGGCATTCCTCAGAAAAGGGTTAGGGCATTTTCTCCAGAGAGAGTGAGTGTGGTGGGTTATTTGGTACGAAGTACAGTTGCCGGATAAATCGTTTGACAAATACTTTCTTGGTTACGACCGTGCAGATTACTGGTCAAACGAAGAGAAGGACATTTGTTTAGCAGATTATGAATTTGGACTGTAGCCATCGTTGTGATTTTGTGAGTTGGGGCTATAGCAGCTCCAGGGTTATATCGCCACTCTATTATCTTATCATTTCTATTGTGGGACAAATAAAATAGGGGAATTGTGACCAAGATATATAGCCTATTGTATGATATGAATTCGTTTCCTTCTTAATGTCATGCACTCGGTCTCGACTGCTTCAGACGGCAGCTGTAGCCTTTCAAAAACACATTTATTCGCTTCAGCTAAGGAGCCAGAACGGAGACCGACGGAGAGGGGTGGATAGCGCTCTGCGTCAACAGTCTATCACGAGCATAGCCTCTCGCGCTCCGCAGGCCGCAGCCAGTCACAAATAGCGGGAGCGCTTTGGAAACGCTGTTCAGCAGGCTTGAGCAGCAAAAAGATGTTTACGAACGTAGCTTTAAACTCCCACAGCCCACAACACATGCGCCCAGTGGGGGAGGAGACTGCACAGATGGCAAGAACATGCAAGTTGATACATTAAAGGGATAGTTCAATTTCTGGGCTTTAAATATATTTTTCAGATTGAGTTTGTTTTCGATTGGCCCATGTAGTTTTTGTGTGCGATGAAGTTTATTTTAGATATTTCCATGTTTCTGACACCCTCCGGCTTTGGCTGGTATCACGCATTAAGGGTTTGTGGTTTTAAGCAAGAAAATACACTTTAACTCCTAACCAGCATGTACACATACATTAGCCTATGTTTTATGTTTCCAGAGGCATATCCATGTACATAGACATATGAAGCATCCTAATTTTACAGCTTTTATTTACAATGATTAATTTAAATATCCGATAACAACGCAAATCCTATTGCAGGCACTGCAGGGTGAATCGTATTGCAATGAAGTATCGTTTCATGCGATCATGCGGGTCACGGGTGGTTTAATCTGGTTGGATGCACATTGCACACATGAAGCATGTGAAATAAACGTGAAACAAGCTACCAAATAAAAAGAGGTAGGGTAAGCTACATAGCCTACAATAGCCTACCTATCAATAAGACATAGCCTAATTCGCTAGAGATCGACTCCACAAAATGGAAAAATTTGTCATAAAAATTAAACCCGGACAGGATTAAACATCACGCCTGTGTTAAACGATTCTGAGGGAAGTAACAATAGCAGCACTGCTTCAACATCTGCTTGTGACCCGCTAAGTACTTGGATGCCGCCGCGGACGAATTCATCAAGCGCACAGCCTGCGGGAGAAACACTTTCCTCCTCAAATAGTTAATATCAGCACTGGTGAGTGAGCATATATCTATTATTTAGTAGCTCTATTAGTAGGCTGTTTATGTTGGGATCAAATGTGCTTGCTTGTCGATTACTTTATATCGTTGCTGGTTTTAATAGAGTAGCCTATAGGCTACAGATCAGCGCTCCGGCTGGATGCGCGTATGTCGTGTTCGTACTCGTAGCTAGGCTATGTGTTGAACTTCAGGCCCATGTGGGTGTGTGTTTAGATCCAGTTTAGATCCATGTTAATTGTTTTCTAAGGCATTCGTTATTGTTTTACTTGATATTTTGTTGGATGGGTAAATATTTGTTTGTGTGGAATGACAGAGCAGTCTTCCAAAAGTTATGTTGTCGTTGCCGCGCAGTTCGGAGGCTTACCTGTGGCTGAATCTTTTTCTGGCACCCCCTGGTAAAACATAAAACCGCCGCCTATAGCCCACTACTTATTTCCAGTGGAGGGGTCTCACGTTGCATGAGCCACAGGAAAGAGTTCCAACCGTAAACATGATCAAACTATTTTTTGAAAGAATAATGGGGGGGGGGGGGGGTGAAATTTAAATTATATTAAACACGTCCATCCAATTTCACAACAGGTTTCTTTTTTTATCCAGACTCGGCGGTTCTATAAATTCTCGACTCATGCTCCGCTCTAGTCTTCTGTTATGTTGGATGCTGCTGCTGAAGCCATACAGTTAATTTAATGATTTGAATTAATCTAAATTTGAATGAGGAGTAGAGTAGCAGTTTGTTAGCCCTTCAAATTAGTTAGGCTAGGCAAATTAATGACAAATTCTTTCAATTTTATGCTCATAAAATTGAGGCTAGCCTGCTTTTACGAACACTTTACGAAACACGAGCAGAGCAGCCAAGTTGGTACCCTAGGCTACAGACAAACTGAAATAATATAGTGTTAAAAAAATCATAAAGTAAAATATCTATTTAATACCACAGACACGTTTACAATCCACCGTAAGCGTAGACATATCTTATTTAGCTAGAGAAAGTCAAAAAGAAAATCATTACAACCTCATAAACTTGATTAGACACCTTTCCCATATTCGGTTTGCAATGTGGTTGACTAATCTCACTGTGATGGACTTGGAAGTACAGGATTGGTTAGGTTTTTATTAGCCTAATTGTTTTCTTTGCAGGGACACGATAAAAAAGAAAATAGTAGGCTAATTGTTATTAGGCCTACTGTTATTTATTCGTACGCTTTACATACTCAAATCGTTGCATATGTAGTCTACCAGCAAATTATAAACGGGACTGTTTCTGAATTAATATACGAGGTGTTTATGTCGGATTCAAAAGCCACCTCATAACTGAGCAGCACTGGAACACGCCACCCTGAACCCATTGTACGACTACAGAGAACAATGTGGAATTGCGGAGCTTCTTTCGGAGAACCGCGTCGTCAAGGCATGGGGCGGGGGCTGTTTCTGTGAAGATTGTCATAAGCGATGCATAACGATCTGCAGGTGGATCACACTGATTAATAACGGATGTGGAGGCACCGCTGCGTGCAAAGAGCTTCCTGCAATCTGACCCGTCTTGGTTGGTGTAATTCGTGCACTATCTGACAGGCCCCGTCTGTGAGTCCCTCGTTCTAGTTCAAGCTCACAGCCACGCAAGCTTTAAAAGCGGCCACTGCTATTGTGTGATTACTCGAACAGATGGCTGGATCATTGTTATATCCTGGAGAGCGCGACTCCCGCACTAACATGTTTTTGTTAGTCAAATTCAAGTTTTCAGTCTTATCCTTGTCTGTAATAAAACAAAGCGAGGGGTTGTCAATACATTCGTAGGCTGTCCGCATGCCTACCGAATAAAATCTAAAATTGGGTTGATGGCACAGATTTATAATATACGTTTATGTACGTTTTATAAAGAAGGGAACACCTAGCTGAAAATAATGCTGCTGAAAGAATGATTTCCTGCTGCATTATAAGTCTCTGCCCCAGGGATGGATGGAATTCATAATTATTTTGACCATTTTCAGTTCCCTTATTTTAAATTATTTTTTTACTCTCTATAAAATGTATCAAAACCTCACCAAACTTTCTGGGTCCACAGAGGACTTTAACAGTAATTTGGACACACATGACATTGATTGCTCCTTATTGTAGTGCTTGGGCAGTTTGTTTTTACATCTATAAAAACTATCGTAAGCATGAGATATAAAGGGATGCGAGTCAGTGCTTGTATGCGTCTCTTCATGATGAACATTTTTACAATCGACATTTATATGTCGCCTCACAGCAATAAGGTACCAAGTTTGAATTCCGGCCAAAGGCCTTTCTGTGTGGGTTTCCTCCCACAGTCCAAAGACATGCAGGTAAGGCTAATTGGAGACTCTAAATTGCCCATTGGTATGAGTGTGTGAGTGAATGGTGTGTGTGCCCTGCAATGGATTGGCAACCTGTCCAGGGGGTATTCCTGCCTCTTGTCCACTGCATGCTGGGATAGGCTCCATCTCTTCTTTATGTTAAGTCAGTCCTGTATGTGTGGCAGTGTTTGGCTTGTACACCTTAAAACTAATCCTGTTGAAAACATTTCAGTAATGGTGATTTATTGGGTATTCAGCTTTGTAATTTCCACAGTTAATACCACTGGTCTAATCTCTGCCATGTAAGTCCTCAGGGATTCCAGCCCGGGGAGAGACGTGGAGCTCTGGGAGGGGAGGGAACCGCACAACGGCGGGTGTCTCCAGACCTGCCTGCCAGATCCTGTCTACAGCTGGAGCTGCTCAAGACCCCAGAGAGGAGGCCCAGGGGAGAGAGCAGAACCCCCATCACCCCATCTCTCCCTGAGCGACTACTCCCCCCTCCTGCGCCAAGCCTCCACTTAAAGCCTCCCTCTTAAGCAATGATATCGTCACAGAAAGCACAGTCACATTGCTTCTATAGCATGCTGCCTGAAGCCTTGGAGACTGCCATTCTGGCAGAATAATGCAATTTTTTTTTGGGCAGGCTCTCCCAGCTTCCTCTCAAATTGCTTGCAAACACCCCCCCCCACCCCCTCCCCACCCTCGCTCGCCGACACTCTGGAACCACAGAGGCTTGTGCTGTGAAAGGCCTGCTTGGCATTAATTAGTTTAGAGCTTATTTTATCCACCAGAGACAGGTTTTTTCCCTCACCCCAAAAACTGTATTTGTGTCTTTCAGGCAAGCCGCTTCAACGACAGCAAACCCTCCCCCCGCCAACCGCCATCATTGCCTGCTTCAGTGGGCCCAAAACCAGCCCCACACCCACCCGATATCCCTCTGTTCCCCCTCTAAGCCCCATCATCTGCTCCTGCCTGCACCCTGCACCTCTAGCCCTCATTGAAATGTGACACTGTAGTCAATTGCTTTCAATGTCACTGCTAATAGATAAGAGGGGGATTAGGCATCACTACAATGAATCTGACGAGGGGGAGAGTAATCACCCTGGCTACTGTCATCCAATTGTTTTTTTAATTAAGCACTGTTTTTCCCCTCTAACCCCATGGACAAACAAGACCCTGTATGTGTACTTGTGAGTGCCTAATTGTTATTTGTATTTAGAAAACTTTTCTAAAATGCAGACTCCATTCAGATTTGGATGCACACTACATACTGGAACACGCATCGTTTTTTATATCGAAGGCCATCTCAGAAGAGCAACAAATGTAGCCAACAACAAATGTACTATAAATAAAGTTTTACTCCCCTGGGCTTTCCTGAAAAATGCAACATAAAAGAATATTATAGTTGTTCTATAAAACATTCCTTGCACCTAATCACTTTTTTTTATTTTTTTACTGTGGTTAGTGTGAGAACTGGAGGTGACAGAAGATGGGGAAAAAGTAATAGTTTAATCCCTAGAAACCAAGGTAAAATGTATGTAGGATGGGATGTATAAATGTACGTGGAGTTAATTCAATGCCATAGGTTGTGGTACAGACCCAAATGCAGGACTCGGGCAAAACTCTGACAAGAGTGAATTTGGCTGGGTGATGGGCTGGAAGCGGGGTTGGTGAACTAAGGCAGGCAGGTGAGGGACTGGATACAGTGCTGGCAAATACAAGAGGGCAGGACCGGGAACAGGGCAGGAGCGAGCAGGTACAGGGAAGCAGGCTGGACGAGCGAACTGGAAAGGGACAAAGGTTAACAGCACCAAGAATAAACAGACCAAACACGTCGAGCACAAGGCAAACAGACGGAACAAACTGGCGACGAGACGAACAAAAAGTGGAACTTAAATAAAGGGAAAACAGGTGTGAAGCATGAGGATAATTAAAGTGCGTGAGGAATGTATGCGACAGTGAATGAGGTAACGAGGTGAGTGTGGAATGTGAGCAGATAGGTCGAGTGATAATGAGGAACAAATCGGGAAAGCCACGCCCAGCCTGCACAACAAGGAAAAACAGACAAGGTAAACGGAAACATATGACACGGAACAAGAGGAATGGGAAAAACACGGAGAAGGAAAGAAGGGTGGACTGGAGGGAAACAGCGGATGTAACACCATATATTAAATATATATTCTATTAATGAGCCGTTTCCACACTTAGCTAATGAATGTTATGTTGCCAATTGTTAATGACTTGAGAATGAGTTGTGATGATTTAATAACAAAGGCTAAGCTGATCAAGACGAAGATGTAGCCCTCATAAAACGTGTTTCACACTTACCTCTGTAAGCATATTATAAAGTGTGTGGGCGCGCACATGCACTCACATAAATGTACAAGCGTTGGCAAATCTGTATTTTATGTGGTCAGCTTATCATACAGTATTGTAATACAATGGGCATTGAGGGAGTTATAGACTTACTTTACATTACAGTAATTTAGCAAACGCTTTTATCCAAAGCGACATACAATAAGTGCATACAGAAACGTCATCAAAGTAACTACATAACAAATGACAAGGCACATCCTTCCCATAACGTGGCAGCTAATGAATATGTGTAATGTGTAATGAACATTGAATGTAGTTCACAGTAAGCACTTGAATCTGACATATCCATGGTGGAAAGTTAAATGTGCAGCCTATGCAGGTGCAAAACCTGGCTCTTGTGGTACTTTCTGGCAGAGTTAATGAACATAAGACAGTGACCAATCAGATTAATGTTTTTTTATTTTTCACTTTTTTTGTATTAGATGATATATCCCTGGCATACCTCTTTTTTTCCCATTAACTTTGTATCTTCTCTGATCATAACTTACAACTTCAGTGAGCAGCGACATTTTTTGTTATTTTGGTTCTGTACTCTAGCACTTTGAGAGGATACAATGACAATGAGGTTGAAGTGCAGCTTTAACTTGAGGGTATTTTCATCCATATCAGACAAACCGTTTAGAAATTATAAAACCTTTTGTACATAGCCGTGCCGCCCCCCAATCAACCCCCCCCCATTTTCGGGAATCAAAAAATATTGGACAGTTTCACATAATGTAGAATAAAGTCATCGTTTTTAATATTTGGTCGCATATCCTTTGCATGCCATGACTTCCTGATGTCTGTGACCCAACAATATCAAAAGACTCTTGATATCTTATTTTCTGGTACTCCTACAAGCGATACTATAACCTCTCTGCATTTGAATGGATCTCTATGGGAATTGGGGGGGGGGGGAACTAGATTTAGCTGTAAATTACACTGGAACAGTATGGAACACATGGTTGGCTAAATGGCTCTAAGTCATCAAGGGCCTGACATATCAAACAAGCCTTAAACCATCACTCTGCTGCTAGATATGCATATATGGATGGATCACTTTAAGGGTTTCTCCTGACTCATTTTACTATTGAACTCTGGAAAAATAAGCCAGGAGAAGAAACACTTTAGTGATATATCCAGACGAGAGGTCTTCACAGGTCCACCCAAACCCGAATACCCAAGACCCGAGTGCTCACGGGTGCAAAATGATCACTCGTCTCACTTGTTTCATCTTAGTTTTTAGCCCATGGTTTTCGATTTCAGGCTATTTTGTAGGCTATAGCTACAATTTGCCGTGTGTAGGCTAATTTACGATCTGTAGCCCCATTTTTTCATTATTATTATTATTAGGCTATCATCATTATATTACTATTATTGCCCAAGAATGCAAGTGTTATGTTGCACGTTAACTGTTGATCCATCGTTGGATAAATAAAGTTGTAGGCTAGCTTTCTTGTTGCTTTTCATTAAAGTTATTACTAGGCCTACCCTATATACAAGTTATGTTGTAATCAGACTAACATGAGCATCACCGTGTTGTGTTTATTAGTCTAATATAAGCTACAGATGTAGTTTTTAGGCCTTTTTGTCTGTAATATAATATTTCAGTGCATTCGTCTATTGTGGGTTATTTTATAACTGATTTCTTCCATTCTTTCTCGGGTATGAAACGCTATATATTTGGATGACTTAAGTTATGTTTCGTTTTGAAAACATCATTATATTTCCCTGCCATGATTTCTGATGATTTTGGACTGTCTAGAATTGTTTTACTAGGCCTAACAGCTAAAAACATAAGACAAAATAAATATTTCCATTTACGAAATATGCACTGAACCGTAACAAATTACTTATTAAATTGATGGTTACATTATCGCTCGTTTGCTATAGCCGTTTGTCGGCGCATGTTGCCGCCGAAAAGTCTCTCTCTGTCTCCGTCTCTCGTCGGGTCCAGTCGGATCTCTAGACCCGGTAAGATTCGGAAAGGGTCTGATTTCCCTCTGGTCCGATTTGGACCGTGTGTGGTTTTCGTCGGTTCCAATTCGGACCGGGTTTCTGTATTTTGAAAATGAATTTATGCACGTCGGGTTGAGGTAAGACATCCACGGGTCCGTACTGTCCCACCATAATTTACAGCTAAATCCAACCCACGCAATTCCCACATAGATTAATTCAAATGCAGAGAGGTTATAGTATTGCTTGTAAAAGTACCTGCAAATAAGATATCAAGAGTATTTTGATGTTGTTGGGTCACAGACATCATGGCATTAAAGCTGAAAGTCTGGACTTTCACGTCATAGTCACTGTTCCATTTCAAATCTAATATGCTGTACAGAGTACAGAGCCAAAACAACAAAAAATACCGTTGGACTGCATAAAAAATGCAAACATGACAATGGTCATTTTTGTGAAGAATCAATGTGACACTATCGCCGTTCTGCACAATACTACCTCATGCATATTTATGAAGTAGGTTTGACATTTGGTCAGAAAGTTTACCTTGGGTCCAGGTTTGGATAACTTAATTAATTCGTTCATACAGCCATGCAATCTTAGATGACCAACATAGCCCTGGGAATGCTGCTTGAATATTCATATTAATATAAGTTCAGTCTCAACGCATGTCCATTCCCGGCGATAGCCTCCAATCTTCCTAAAACTTACGGACGCTTTTTCAGTCACTTGCAAAATGACATTTCCATCTTGTCATTTGCTTTGTAGAAGATATTAAAGCTTATAAGCCTCTATCAATAGGGTCTTGATATTTTCCTAACAACATCCGTCGCCATCCTCCTACAGGCTCGCAGATACCTTGGCATCGCTTGAAATGCAAATGATAGATGTGTGCCAACAGACTATTGAGACCACAGTGGCACTTGTGATGTCGTAACGGGGGAAGGGGTGTTTTTTTTCCTTTCTCTTTGGGGCGGGTTTTTTTTCCCTCTGTCACTCTGCTCACCGTTTATTTTTGATTCATGTGAAAAGTGGACATTTTTGTGTTGAAAAGACTGAAAAGTCAATGAAACGCCGTCTCGCGTTCAGGTGAAAAACCGGTTAAATTTGGTTGAAAAGTGAAAGTTTTTTAACAGGCTAAGATGTAGCTAGGCTATATTCGGGTAAACCCTTGCCTAAATGAGGGATAAATTGACGCGTTTATTTCAAAACGTGTGACACGCCTCTCAATCGGAGATTTCAACCCCTCTAGACGTCTAGATTCCGGCTTTTGCTCACTGAGTAGCTTTCAATACTAAAAAGTAGCCTATCCGGAGTCCAGCGCGTTACGGGTTGTGTAAACTGGCTGCCAGTATTTGTTTTGGTTGCCCGTGTGTATAAGAACACATTGATCTGGTTATGTAAACAACAGATCCCGGGATGCACACTGGCGCAGTGTCCCGATGCCCGCCGAGAGCGGATGGAAAGACTCTGGTAAACAGGGAGTTTTCAAGAAGCGCAGAGCACGAGACCGGTTGTGTGAGACAGGCTTCATCAAGTAGCCTAACTTGTCATATAAATGGGTAATCCTCTAAAAGTTTCCAATAAGAGTGACTTTTAATAAAATAATTAATTGTATGCATCATATAGCTAGATGTATATTTTCTGCCTGTCGGTTGTCAGGATAGGTGCAGCTGGAATATAGGCTAGGCTACTAGTCATAGATGGTTTCATATAGGCCTAAGCAAACACACAAAACCTCAAAGACATCAATCCTGCTGCTTTGTTTTGACAGCAACGCTGACAAAATAAATAAATACCACACAAATCCTACAGCAGACGAGGAGAATGAGCTCCTGCAAGCCATGGTTACCCAGCTATCCTCGTATATAGAGCGGAGTTTTTAAACACTGTTAGAAATGATCTTGATGGTGCCTAAGAGATGAGTTTGTGTAGGACTATCTTTGCCCTACATCCGTTTTTTTAAGTCAGAACGTGAGATTAACGTCAGATTACAGTGGATAGGTGGTAAATGTCTTAAAGTATTTTTCGTGGTGTGGGTAGACGTTAAAGTTTTTTTTTTCTGGTAGATTCCGTTTTGTTGGCTCTTGAAGTGAACTCATTTTGACCGCATGAGTTTTCATTTCGGGTCAGTCGGAACACTCAGCGGTTTCTAAGATCTCACCCGACCAGCGGTTCTCACCAAACAGCACAGCGTTGTGTTTGAACAGCGGAGAGATAAAGAGAACTATTGTTTTGTTTTTCCTGGAATTTGGTTTACCTTGGCCTTGAGCCAATCCCTCTCGATCATAACATCACAGGCTTGGTTATAACGTCACGAACAAGTTTGACTATTCATGAAATACGGCTGTAGCTATAGCCTATCGTTCAGTTACTCTTTACAGTCATATTGAAATTCTCTCCAACCGCTTTCACAGAAACACTTATATAACAGAAAAGTAATTACATTTTTATAAAAACGGTTGCTAGTCTTCCAAACATATAGCCTGCTTTGCACCAATCACTATAAGCCTATAGCTTGACATTTTCCCACAAAAAAATGTAACCTCATGCGAACATATTAGTCTAAACGTTATTCAGTAAGAAGCAAACATCTATATAAAATGTAGCCTAAGAAGGCAACGGTATAGCAGACCCATGACATGGCCTACAGCGTAGCCTTATCATTCACTGTTATTCTCCACATGCACGCAGACCGTCCTTGAACCCTGCTGCAGCTGCCTTTAGCCGTCGTGTTCGTTCAAGGGAGCAAAAATGTAACATTTCATTTTAGTTGACGGAACAAAACAATAGCCTATGCATTGCTGCCATCACTTTTGGAGCTGCAGTAGCTAGGCTAGCCTACACAATTCGGCTAGCGCCAGGTCTTCAAAATATTTAATTTGCATTATGATGGTCAACAACATCACCACAGGTGGAGCCCTATGACAACTCTGACGATAGAATATCATCTGTCCTTAGAACTTGGGCAATTCTCAAGCCGCATCCCCACACTTAATACACCCTAATTACTTTGTAGCCTATTCGGACGTTCTTTGTGGATTTTGTCACTTGATTTTATAGTTGTGAGGACCCTCTCCAAAACAAGAACTAATTACAAAACATTAAAATACAATAAAACACTGAAACCCATAATAGTTAGCCGTCTATCCTAAATAACTGGACTTGAACCTAAATCCAAAAAAAAAATTTCTTCTGGATCTTCAATTTCCACAACCAATTTTAGAAACTCAGGCTGAAACCTGAATCTCAGGGTAGCTAAAACAGACACATACAGAACCATGGTTGTAGGCCTATATGGCGTTATTAATATATCTGTAACGTTTTATATAAGCGTCTGTAAAAATGAGCCTAAATGTTTAATCGAGTGGAATTCTCCTGATAAAACTGATGAGGAAAAACAAGATTTTACCACTTGTGAATCTAACGCTGTGAAAGCACGCGATGCTCAACGTGCACAACTTCTGAACTAGCCTACTGCAAAAACCAAAAATACACGCAACAATGGTTAATGGCGCACGCGACAGTAGGCTATGCTTATAAGGCTACTCAAGTAGGATTATGCCGTTTCTCGGAGTCATTTCTGCACACTCAAGGTTTGTCCCGTCTCGTTAGTGTGGATCAACTTTGGGCTCCTAAAAAAGGGGTTTTCTAGTTCTCAGGTCTTATTTTTCCTCCGGCCATAAATACTATCCGGCAACCATAGTCAATGGAACCACAGGCAGCGAGATGAACAGGCTAGCTAGCCTATCGTGTACGTGAACGCACTACATTTAAGCATTAGACAAACACTAACATTGACACACTTTTTGAATTGTTTTATAATTATGTGCAAACAACGAAACACAAACATTATAGGCCTAGGTTATTTACATTGCACTTTATTTAAACATTTTATCTGACCTCAAAAACACACTGAACTGTTCGCAACATAATTTGCAGTTGTGGAAAACGGCAAGGAAGTAACCAACCATTTCTCATCGTAGCCGTTTCCCTGACACACGCGCCATCTGACACTTCGCAACAGAGGCTCAAGAGAAGAGCTGGAGGATATTGATACTTAACAGCCTAATGCCCCTCGCTATAGCTTCCACTTAATGGGATACAGATTCTCTGTCGAGATTAGCCTCGCCTTGTTAAAGACCATCAGAAAAAAGCATTCTGACCAGGCCTCATTCCAGATGCTCGAGTGATTTCAAGGTTGGTGTGTATACTAGCCTATTGGACATGATTCATTCGATCTGAGGCACGGTGCACCCTCATAACTACTTCATAAGTTGGAGCATTACAGACAGGCATCATTCTTGCCCATAGTTTTCAAAGTAGAATTTTAGCAATGAGCCTACTGGTTGTAGCAATGCCGCCAATGAGGAACAACCATTTTCTGTTTAATGCAAAAATGCAGTTCGTTATTAACACATTCCATTATGTAGGCTACACTTTAGCACTAAAAACACTCGAACAACGTTGGGCACACCTCTTGTACACACAGACACACTCAATATTTTCATAATATTCATAATATTATTAGGCCTAGGCTATTACATCTGAAAGGAAACTAGGCCTACCTTCCATGTGGTGCGTGAAAATAAGTTTCCAAACAGTTCCGAGCACCCCCTGGGTTTGTATTGTTTAGGAAAGAACCAAGTTTTCTTCCTCCTTGTTGACGAATTTACCATGTTGTGTAAGGCAGGAGTTTTTCTACACTTCCCAATCCATTCACCTCGTTGAAATGGCAGAAAGTCTAAGGGCCGAAACATACCTTACGCAAACGTAATACCAAGCTACGCAATGTCGATTTCGTTCTAAAATGTGTCACCTGAAATTCTTGCTATAGCGTTGCAGCGAGAGAAGCTATAGCAGGCAACAATAGTAGGCTAGGCTAAACAACGTTCTTGTTCGATCTGTGCTTTCCTCTGGTTTGTCTTTCACAAATTAATGTAATCGCAAAAGAAAAGCTGTTTGCGTAGCTCGAAGCGTCCACGTTCGTATAAGGTAGCCTATGTTTCCGCCCTAACCCTCGCATTTCAAATATGGGTCGAGAGTCAGGTGCCCTACGGACTGCCTTACAGTCTCTCCGTCTTCCTCCTTTAAAATAAATATTGTTATGACAGGCCATTTTTTCAGTTTTATTTGGACAGCTAAGAATCATTTAATTTGCAACTTTTGAACCACGTTTTTTATGGCCGTATGATGATTATCAGAGTTCTAAATAAAAGCCATGTAAGGTCCGGACAAAAATCTGAAAATTAATCATTGGTAATGATGACAAAAAAGGTTTTTAATAGTTAAAGAGATTAGTTTAATACTGGGACAGTAACTAAGAGCCTGACACACAGTTGAATTTTCTCTTTTATTGCCATTTATTTTTAAAGGATTTTTTTTTGTAAAATATAAATACAAATGGGGTATTCTTTAATTACAAAGTTTAAACACATCTGCATAAACGATAAACACACCAATCAGAAACAGTTACTGCAAATAACACCCCCTTATTTACAAGTTCAAGCACGTTTTCCACCAAACGGCTTATATCGTTTTAGTATCTTAAAACCTTTTTATTTTACAAAAACACATGAAAATATCTTAAATTTCTCATCTTAAATAAGAGAAAAGAAAAACGCCAAGTTTGAACAAAAGCAGAAAACAGCTCCTGAAGTTTGAGCTTTGTGAGGAACAAACTTAGAGGGGCATCTCCAATGAATGAATGAATGCAAACACAGCGTTCAAAAACAACTCCCAACTTCTAAACCATATTCATTCACCTGCCCAAGGTAGGTAGATCATTAAACTAAAACGGAGGTGCACAGTGAAAATTAGAGTACTGTATGTAAAAGCCTAATCACTGCCATTTTAAAGCCTGTTTGTTTCTGACCAATTCCCAAGCTCTCCAATTAGGCATGGAAAACGCTGACTTTTTCATGTGAGGGGAAAGGAAAAATAGGACCATATATAAAATAAAACCAAAAATTGGAAGAAATTTATTCATATATTTATATTTATAAAAATAAGATGGATGTTAAATTAAAGAGTCCGTCCTGAACAGAGCTGGAACCTGTCGTCCAGTCCGCAACATCAATCGGCTATGTACACTATGTACACGTCCGCGACTGTGGCCCGGGCCATCACCTCGCTGTGGCGACGGGACCCCAGCTGCCGTCCAGGCACTCCAGGGAGGAGCCCAGCAGGGCGGTGAGCTCCGCGCTGATCTCAACCAGGTCCAGCAGCTCTTTGCTGTCTGGCAGGAAGCCCTCCAGCTCATCGGGGCAGGAGAAGAGCTGGCTGAGTGACGCCTGCTTGTAGAACTCGGCCTCGGCGATGGTAGCCACCTCGATGTGCGTGAACGCGGCTCGGAAAGCCCGCGCCGACATCTTCAGCCTCTTCAGCACATCAGACAACAGCAACCAGTTCCGAGGGCTGGGGGTTGAGAGGGGTGTGTGTCAGAATGCAAGTATGTGCATGGGTTGCTTTACTCTGTCTTACAGCACTGCTGTGTGTCTCCACAGCACACACCGAACAAAAGCTTTACAAAGTAGTGCAGATAATGCATGAGTGTCCTGGCTGTTGCATGCACGCACTCGGGGACACACACACACACACACACACATGGACACACAGGGCCAGAGAGGAGTAAAAGACACTACCCAATCGATTGGCACTTGAAAAGGTTTTGAAGACGAGGCCTTTTGGCGGACGGCTGAGTAGAGTGGGGGAGTGCAGCGGAAATGTAAGGAGGGCTGAGCGCGCGTCAGGTAGCGCAGGAGAGTCATTAATACTGCATCAGCACGGGGAGCGGGGGGAGGGGAGCGAGAGAAAACCAGCACAGCTGGAAGATAAAACGGTGCGCGGAGCGAGAGCACGAAACTGCGAGAGAGAACACGCAAGAGAGCCAGAGTGTGACTGAGCGAGCGAGATGGAGAGTTAGCGGGAGCGAGAGAGAGAGAGGGAGTGAGAGAAAGAGATAGGCAGAGAGATGGCGAGAAATAGCAACAGAGAGATAGCAAGAGGTAGAGAAAGTGTGCGACTGAGATGGCAAGAGAGAAAGTGAGAGAGACAGAGAGAGAGAAAGCGAGAGAGAGAGCGTACAGAGCCTGTGAGTAAAACGCTGCGGGAGACGGTTAGCTGTGTGTTTTGGCCACATGGCTATAGGCGATGCTGCGGGTCCTCACTCACAGCGTCAGGCTTGCTTGCACTTCAGAGCAATCAACCGACACCCCCCCCCCCCCGAAACAACATAAATCACTTCTTCCCAGACAGCGTCTGTGACAAATCCCAGCAGGGAGCTGGCTAACAACCCCCCAGCCCCAGGTGAGACTTATTACTTTATCAATACTCCAGTAATAACCGGCCTGGGCTCGGCCACTTAATTAAAAGCCCTAAATGAGGGAAGTTATGAAAGCGGGTGTGGAAATCTGGGTGACTGCTATGGTAATTACCAGCCTTTCAACAGAATGCTTAATAAAAACGTAGGATTTACAATTTCTCCTTCCACTACAACAGACGAACGGCACTGTGTAGAACGGCACAAACCTTAAAAAAACGAGGTCTGCGGAAGATTAACAGAAAAAACTAAATTACTCCTGATTCAGTATTTACGGGACCAAAATGTTAACTTATATCCTCAGCAAGACCTGGGAAATAAGTATATCATCTGGGGATTTTAAGACGCTACAATTAGAGAATATTTCACCTACTTAACAACTTTCTGTCAGTGTACTCAACAAGCATTCTCCATTGTATGGAAGGGCACCGATTCAGACACAGCCGTGGTCTTCACTAACGCAAGCTCAGATCAAAAAGACTTCTCTGGTTATGAATCCGATACTCATTTGTACCTGACTGGGCGCCGAATGTTCTGCGTATCGTCGGGATTAGCTGTCAAGGGCTTGCCGGTTCTCGGGCCTTTGTCTGAAAGGACCCCACATTAAAATCTGATGCACCCCCCGTGTCGGCGCGCCCACATGAAAGGCTGAATGAACAGTGTGGGAAACGATGCTGGAACACGACAGTGATGAATGTCCTCATTAGACGCAGTAAAGTGGCTGCTCACCCTTGGGACAGGGACACCTGGATGTTGTAGCAGGGCAGAAGCGGCCGGTCGGAGAACTCAAACTCAAACACCTCCCGCTGCTCCTCCTCGCCCTCCGCCGGCGCCGGGGGGTTCGCCAGGACGTCAAAGGCGGAAAGGTCGTCTGCCGGCTCTGCGGACACACGAAGCGCACGGAGTTGAAGACAAAAGAAAACAAACAAAAAAACACGCGCAACACGGGTGAATGACAGACAACTTCTACTGTGCAGGCATACGTGTGCAAATACACCTATGCGCACGCACACATACACATACACGCGCACACGCACACACACACACACACATGCTTTACAGCGTTTTGGCTGCCCAAGCCGCGTTGGGTTTAAGGGAATTTATGTGCGACCGTGTGTGCCTGTCTCACAGTGATTTGCGTCAAGCCTTGCTACACAAACAGAGTGTGGCGTCACTCCTGGCGCTGGCCTGATCCTGCCCTGCCAGGTGTTTCCCTGGAGCCGGGTTCTCCGCTCCGCATCGCGAGGCAGCGCTAAGCCGGCCCCTGGACATTCCTCAATTATTTAGACACAAGCTCACCTCACAGCTTCCAGCTGCTGGGAAAGGCTAATGAGTCACATTCTCATTGCTTTCCTCAATATGTTTACTTAAAATCTAATTTCAGTCTTTACACACACACATGCGCGCATAGCACACTGACACACACACGCACACACACACACACTTTTGAGTATGTGAGGTTTTTGAACTTTTGTAGTACTCAAAATTGAGTTAACTTTAAGTACCCAGATAGCATACACTAACTTGTGCAAAATTAATAGTACATATTCATTGCACACTACTAAGATCCCACAATGCTTTGAGCTGGGCTGTTTCCATGGGAACACTAGTGGTTTCCGGTTAACCTTGAATCTTGAATAAATACGGTGGGCAATTCTGTGGCCACTGAATTTGTCGTGTTTAAATTCTAGTTTGTTTTTCTAGTATTGCTTAAATGCATCTAAACTGCATTAAACAAGAAATATAATCCTAATAACCCATGTAATTAATTTATAAACTGCTATTACCTACAGGAGTTGGACAAAATAACGTAAACAGCACATTAAAAGACGTGTTGTATGTAATTAAATTGCAAATACAAAGGCAGTTACACACGTGAGTCCTATTAATTTGAATGCCAATTGGCTGTTTGTGTCAGCTATAAAAGAGGTGTGACAATCAGCACTTTGATATGTAAGTTTCCAAAGCAACATGACTCAACTAACAAAGTTCCAAATAGGCCAAACAGTCTGGGCCAGAATTGCAGGTGCATCAGTTGCAAAAACTGCCAAATTATTTAATGTGGTAAGGGGAGTAGTGTTGAACATTATGACAACTTATGTCAAACGTGAAAAAACTGCAACGAGAAACAGCGGTCGCAAGTTTCTCGTTGCTCACTGACAGACGGACACTTAACAGAAACTACAGTCTCAATAAGGACCACAGAACTGAATCAACACCTCTGTGGCTCAGTCTCAACAAAAACTATGTAGTGAGCTTTACAAAACTCTTATTTATAATAATGTCAGTTGGCTATCTAGATACCTAGCCAATCAACAGCTAGCCTGTCGCTAGCAAAAGCAGTCGGTGTTAGCAAGATGGCAAACAAGTAAATAGTTAGTAAAATAACTAAAAAAAGAAGAAAGTATCCATACATTTCCAGCATACTACATACTCGCATATACATATGCATTAAGTAATAAGCAGTCCTGTTAGTACGCAGCACACACTAAGTACACAGCATGTACAATGCGGTTTGGGACTAGGCCAGGGATTTCACAGTGATGACCGAATGAGGAGGAAGAGGGGAGTGTCCCTAAGGGGGGCGGGAGAGAGAGAGAGAGAGAGGGAAACAAAAAGAGGGTGGGCGGTGAGAGCAAAACAGAGAGCGAAAGTGATAGGTAGCAAGAGTGAAAGAGGGACACACAAAAAGGGAAAGAGAAGCAGTGTGAGTGTGAAAGAAAGAGCGAGGGAGAGAGCACACTGGCGCTTAGACAGAGCCTCTCTCTAAGGGGCCGCTTTACACGCAAACGCGCTTTTTTCTTTTTCCTTCTTTCCGAAGCAGCACTCAGAGAATCCAAAAATAAACGGCAATCCGGCGAGGGCAGCATCACGGCTGTGCAGTAATTCCAGGAATTTGGGGGAAATGCGCGACGGCAGAGAGCCCATTTAAGCGCCGGAGCGTCGTGTTTTCCGGGCCCTCTGCTGATACTCATCAATTCAGCCGCATTAACGCACTCCTAACGCCCAAAACCAATCACCGCCGGTTCATCTCTGGAAGTCTCTCTCACATTAGGAGTCAGAAAGAGGGCTAATGCATTTTATCCCAAGCTACGGAGGGGGGGGGGGGGGGTGTCTCGGGAGGCATATGGACAGGGAAAGCAGGAGCATTCACTCGAGGCTGCGGTTCGCCTGAATGTCTGCGGCTCGGTGTCGCCCCCCTGCAGCGAGGGTCTTTGGCTCTTGACCCCGGGTCCGCTCTTGGGGAGAAACTCACCGCACACGGAGCTGCCGTAGAACTCCCAGCAGAGCCCCGGTTCCTCGTCGGCACGGCCCTGCAGGTCGGCGAAGTAGTCTGTGGAGAGGGAGAATGCAGCGCGTCAGGGGACAAGCTGAGCCCACTGCCACTTTAACTTCCCCTCCCCCTCCTGCCACCCGCAGCAGGGAAGCACACGCACACACATACACACACGCACACACACGCGTACACATACACACACAGAGTGGTGAGAGGCAGCAGACTAGGGGAGGGTGTGTGTGCATGTGCATGAGTGTGTGTGTGCGTGCTGAGAGGCAGCAGATTGGGAAGGGTGTGTGTGCATGTGTGTGAGTGTGTGTGTGCGTGCTGAGAGGCAGCAGATTGGGGAGGGTGTGTGTGCATGTGCGTGAGTATGTGTGTGCGTGGTGAGAGGCAGCAGATTGGGGAGGGTGTGTGTGCATGTGCGTGAGTGTGTGTGTGCGTGCTGAGAGGCAGCAGATTGGGGAGGGGTGTGTGCATGTGCGTGAGTGTGTGTGTGTGTGGTGAGAGGCAGCAGATTGAGGAGGGTGTGTGTGCATATACGTGAGTGTGTGTGTGTGTGGTGAGAGGCAGCAGATTGGGGAGGGGTGTGTATATCAGCAGGGTGGACAGCGCGGCAGGACGGGAGGGTGGGGGGGGTGATTTACAGGAGCGCTTTCTGTGTTGGGCCGTGCCAAAACTACAGGATGATGAATCAAGCGCGACGCGTTATCTCCTCTGGCCTGGGGGGCTTCCCGGCCCGGTCCAGCTCAGAGATCGCTGCTCAGGGCCAGCTAGCCCCGCTGCACCCATAAACAGGAAGTCCCCAAAAATCAGACCAGACCATACTGATGGAAATAATCTTTTTTTTTTGCTTGAAAATGGCACCAGATACATAGTAGCTGTACGGTGCATTTGTAACAACAGAATGAGATTTCCAGAACGTTCTCATTCCAAGACCAGTGAACTAATCGCAAGCCGTGCTGATCACAGTTTGGTGGGCTTTGCAAATCCTGGCAAAAATTTTCACCATTCCAAAATGGAGATAACCCTCTCATTTTCTTGATTACTGATTTTCCTACCACCTCAAAAACAAACCTGATCTACACAATGGAGGTGACAATCCCCTTAGCGGCTTCACTCACTGTTACAACTAGACTGGTTTGTATCAATCTGTATTATTTAACAAAAGGATCTATGTTTTTACAAGCTCTGTTACAATTACAATTTTCTGTATTGGAATTAGGTCAGGTTTGATACAGAATGGCAGCTTGTACTACTGCTGGTTTCTTGTTTCTGTCATAGAAATCTTTAAACGCGGTGGAAACATTTCCAACCGTGTGAAGCGAGAAAATGTTAAACTATATCCTGCCTTCTCTCAAAGGACTTGGGCTGTTTTGAAATGACAGGAAAATACGACCATCTGTAGTGCTCTGGTGCAGTTCTCTGGGTCTGGGTAAGACGGTCGGTGTCAAACGCAACAAACCCAAATTCCTAAACTGTACTTGTCAGCGGTGCCCATGAAATGCTGTGGATTTCTTAAATGGATCAACAAGCTTTTAAAAGAAAATGACTGAAAATGAGGTCAGGGGTTCAGCTTGTAGTATTTTTAAACTAATAAAATGGGTGAAGCTAATTGGAGATCATGAGAGTCTGGCAGGACACGGCAGCAGTGACTAACTGCAGAGGTGCCGTACGGAAGGCCTGCGGAGCACTGCTATTACGGAAAATGAGGAGGACTTGGAGAGCCACTCTTTACAATGAGCCGAACCCTGGAGAACATTAACTACAGAAGAGGACCTTCTCATCAAGCAGGAGTGCACACTGCAGGCCTCAGCCCTCAAAGAAGCTTTCAATAAAAACAAACCGACATACAAACAAAAGAAATGCCGCTATGCGCTCAGTGTCAAACACGGTTTCTTGTTTAACTCCGCTAGCTGAACTTGGCTTCTCTAATATTGTAAATTGCTCTGGATAAGAGCGTCCGCTAAATGTATGCAATGTGATGTTAATTTAGCCACTGTGGATGCAGGCTTTTCCATTTTCTGTAGCGTACGAGAACCAATGGATTCCACATTTCCTTTGCTCAGCGTTTGTTTCCATTACGGAAGCGTTACGGATTCTTCGCTACCGTATATTGGCACAGGTAAAGTTTTGTTTTGTACGCAGTGGAAATATGGGAATCTTCAGACTAATTTCTTCTCTACAAATGGAAGAAAGAAGGCAGAAATGCGATGCTAATGAAAAACCTAGTGGGGGGAAAAGGGGAGGGGGTGGGGTTGGTGTAGATCAAGCCTGTTCCTGTAGCTACTGGCATCAAGGAGAGAGAGTGGGATGAAGGCATTTAAAATGCTGAGCAGGTGCTAGTGATTAGCAGGGGAATGGGGGAGGGGCCATGCTGTGAGATCACAGGTCGCTGCTCACCTGACCTCACTGTGTGTGTACCGCTCTCTGGAGCCACGCCCCCTGCTCTGCACAGTCTAATGGAGCTCACATAGCTGTCCTGTCTGTCTACAGCAATGAGGTGCCGCTTCTACAGAGCCCTCTGAGCCACATGCATGGACACACTTAAAGTGGTAATCTGTGATTTTTCAGTTTTGGTGGATTTGGTGACATCTGTGGTGACTCCAAATCCCACAGTTCCATTTGAAACGAAGCTACAACCCCAAACAAAGCGGCATGGTTTGCTTGAGCGTGTAGCACCCAAGAGTGCATCGAGTGTTTCATTTTCTTAGAAGAAAATCCAGCGGTAGCGTATTTTGGAGAAAGACGACTGTCTAGAGACCATCAACAATGTCGTCCGACACGGTAATATTGAGCAACACATCAAACCTAATTTTAGGCGCTTGCTCTGTCACATTCGACATGCAAGTTCCTGTGTGTGCATCATCACATTTGAATACATGGCGGGATTGTCGCACCCAATGGCACCAATGGAAAATAGTATATAGTGCAGCAATTATAGAACGCAAATACATTGAATGGATATTGCTACAAAAATGCCAACATGAAAAGGTATCAAATATGGCCTTTTTTTATGTGAAAAAACATGCATAGGGGGACTCGATTCATTGAATGTATTCGTTTCAGTCTTGTTCATTTAAAGCTAGCTAACTAGAGACATGTTGAGTCTGTAAAATCTAGTTTTACTAAGTATGACTGTTATAAGAAAAATAAGATAAAACATGCAATCAACCGTTCATACGTGCTTTTGTTATTTTCTTGGCCTAAAATTAAATACTGTTTTTGCATTTACTGCTGTAATGAGCATTCATTTAAAAGCGCTCAAATCTAATGTTTAAGAGTTTTTCATATGATTAATAAATATATTTTCTCTTTTAAAGCAGCTGCCTTGAAGATTACCAAGGCAAACGCAGTCTAGGCTAACTATCTTTAAGTAAAATCGGCCTTACATTAACACGCCGCTGTTTATTCTAGGCTATTCAAGAGGTAGGCTTATAGTCGTGAAAGTAGTTAAAAAATGTCACATTGATGCAAGAATATGATAATCATCAATAGCAGCACAAGTTGCATATGCAGGCGTAGCTGACGAGATGAGATCGTGCACAGTCCAGGAGTCTCACACGTTTTCTCATGGGAGCATCACACATTTGTGTCCTTAATTGTCGCCGTCTTTTTAAATTGCACCTTGAGTGCAGTTGCACACAAGAGACACAAAACTGTAGGCTAAATGTTTTGAAATCGCAGGCCAAGTTGTAGCATAGCTTCGTCTAAGTTTTCCAGAATAGCTAAATAAAACGTCTGTCAAACGATGTCTGTAGCCTATGAGTCTACTAAATTATAATAATTAGAAAGGAGACGGACAGCTATCTAGTGCTTATTCACTTATTCCTGTCCTGTGTGAAGTGAAGTCGGAGAAAATGTTCTGCAATGCCTTTAAGTGGGTCTGCTGCTGTGAAACAGGCTTTTAGGCACCCAAAAAAAGTTGACAGTTTACCAGGTCACATGTCCACAGAATACACAAAGCACGAAAGAGTTGAACAGTAACTGCTTTTCTTTAATCCCAGTAAAGTTTTTAATTAGCTACCAAATTAATTTAGCACCTCAATTAGTTGCAATTGCAGAGAAAATATTGTAGTTAGACAGCACTGAATTGCATATTTTTTCTGCTTGTTTTTTTGTGACTTTCATGAGGTTGAAAAATTGCATAAAAAAAAACAGAGCTGCCAACCAAGTGCTTCAATCCCATAGGGTAAGATTATGAAAACGGCAGAAGCAACAATCCCATAAACGGTGCTGTGGATTCACGTGGACCTCAGAACGATCCATTCCAGCAGCTCAGAAACTCCACGGCAGCTGCAGTGCGATGAAGATGGCCTGAACCCCCACTGTCGAATCAGTAAATATGAGCGCCTCTCATTTTTAACAGGAATGCACATCAAAGGTACCCACGGTGCATCAGGGCGTTTTCCAATAACAGCACACACATATAAACGCAGGTGCACACACACACACACACACACACACACAAGCAGGCGCATACACACAGACACACACGGGCATACGCACACTGAAACACTAGGCAGGGCAGCTGGCAGCGCTGGGTAGCTGCCGTTTCTTGGGCAGGATTAATGTCTGTCTCACTAGCTTGTCCCCGCCCCCCCCCATGCTCAGTCACGCTGGGTCCCCTGGCTCTGCTGTCAGTCTGGAAGCTAACTGCTTTCTGCCTGGGAGAGAAACGTGCCTTGCCCCAGGAAACACACTCTCAGCCCTCATGAGCAGGTGTGTGTGTGTGTGTGTGTGTGAGGTGGGCACACACTCCCACGGCGGGGCCGTGCTGATTAATAAAGCTCGGAGCTAACACACGACTCGAGGGGGAGGGGCAGGGTGCGGAACACTCCAGCGCGCGTATGCCTGTGGAATGCTCCGGCTTACATACGTCTCCCCGATCTCCATCTCCCTCTCTATCCCTCTATCTCTCTCTGTATCCCTCCATTTCCCCCTCTTCCCCCCCCTCTGTCTATCCCTCTCTCCCCCTCTGTCTATCCATCTCTCCCCCTCTGTCTGTCCCTCTATCTCTCTCTGTATCCCTCCATTTCCCCCTCTCCCCCCCCTCTGTCTATCCCTCTTTCCCCCTCTGTCTATCCCTCTCTCCCCCTCTGTCTGTCCCTCTATCGCTCTCTGTATCCCTCCATTTCCCCCTCTTCCCCCCCTCTGTCTATCCCTCTCTCCCCCTCTGTCTGTCCCTCTATCGCTCTCTGTATCCCTCCATTTCCCCCTCTTCCCCCCCCTCTGTCTATCCATCTCTCCCCCTCTGTCTGTCCCTCTATCTCTCTCTGTATCCCTCCATTTCCCCCTCTTCCCCTGCTCTGTGAAATGGCACAGCTCCGCTCTGCTCCTCTAAGTCTAGCCCTGTCTGTGCTACCTGCCCACATGCCTAAAGCTGGATACTCACAGCACTCCACTGTACACCTCATTCAGCCTTCCGCAGGATAGAGACATACACATGTATGCACCGCCACCACGCACAAACCTTTCAGAGACATGTGCACAAACACGCATACACACCTCCCCAAAGCATGTCCAATCCTGTACAGTGTCCCAGGGTGTCCCCATAACTTTGTGAGCTCAGATTCATGTCAGCTTATTCTATACCATCATGGCTGACGCTTAGGGTAAATAAAAATGGCTGACTTTTCTAAAGAGCAAAAAACAAAACAAAAAAAATACCTAGAAAAGAAAAAAAATCAAATGAATAAAAAAAGGCCAAGTCTGCATAGAAGCCCCAATCCAAACACCAGGAAAAACTTGAGCTTAAATAAACACACCAGCCGTTGCTAAGTAACCGGATACCCCAGCGACGCGCACCAAAGGCTGAACAGCATCCTTTCTTCAAGCCGGTTCTGAGAAGCACGGCAGCCAGCGGAGCCTCACAACCCCTCCCTGCCCTGTAGGGGGGGGGCTCACCTGACAGGAAGCATTCCATCAGCTCGCTATGGGTCATCTTGAGGAGGCCGCGTCCGGAGTAGGTGGCCAGGGTAGGGTCGGCTCCGTAGGAAAGGAGCAGCCGCACCACGTCCAGGTGATCATTCTCCACGGCGTCGTGGAGAGGCCTGGGGAGAGACGGCAAACACACGCCACTTAGTCTCCAAACTTAAGAGTATAGCGCCAAACATGTAACTCCATATAACACTCAATTTATCAACGTACACAGAAGTACTAGTTTTGACGCTATACTCTTAAATTAGGGGCAGCATGGTTAGGGAACCCAATGTTTAGAGCAGTGGGCTTGTAACTCAAAGGTTGTGGCTCAATTCCCAGCTGTGGCACTGGTGTACCACTAAGGTATTTAACCTGAATTGCTTCAGTAAACATTCAGCTGTATTAATGGAGTGTATACAATTTTTTATCTATGTACAAAGATAATTCAGGTATGTCACTGGATAGGAGCATGTGCTAAATGCCACACGTAAATCGAAGTACCAAATTTAACTTCACTCAAGTACCAAATTGAACTTCATTCCCAGCACTGATATTAACACCATATTCACAAAATCTAATTTATTATCAGTCTCCGCACCAAAATTGACACAATACAAACGTTACCTGATATTCTCATGAAGCTTGATGGCATACTTTTAAGTCTTACACGATTTTGTGGTTTACATGAAACATGATGACTCAATCAATGAATGTACGGACGGACGGACGTGAGCTTCCTACATACATTTTGTACATCCTTCACAAGTCAGAATTTAAGTACATGAATGTGGTATCATGCATATCGTCACCTTCTTAAAATAATCATGAGATTTTTGCTTAAATTAGCTCTTCATGATGCTGGCCACCTCTGGTAAAGTTGCCTAGATCCTTAATTGAAAGGATCATGCTGTTTTACCCCGGTAATGTAATCGCCTAAGTCAAGAGTGCTCTTAGGCTGTTTGTATGTTTGCCTAAGTCACAATAAATTTTGACTTAGGCATTTTTACAAGTTATTAATATGGCGGCTGCTTCAAGATGCACAAAGAAAATCAACATAAATTAAGTCATTTCCATGATTCTGGACTCGTCCCCGAATGGTAAGTGATAATGTTTACTACAATATTTGGCTAGGCTATAAATGTTGTGTAGTTATTTAGTCTTTAATCCTCTTATGTTACATAATTGACAGACAGCGTTATTTGTAAGTCAATAGTCATCTATTGATATACCCTTTTTGTGTGAAATGATTAACAAATATCATATATTCTGTATTTGGTTCAGTTTATTCTGTTTTCTGAAAAACTTGAAAATATGACTTAGGCGATTATTTTAAGAAGGTGACGATATAAGAATTTGATTGAAGAAATTTGATTAAATCCAGTTTATTTATTATTCACTTCCAGTGTTATTTATGAAACCTTTAGTGTACTAGTTAAAAGCATTTTCACATTAATTACATTTTGTAGATTACAACAATGACAACGGCCTCATTCTTTTTTTATAATCTGCCGCACGCTCTAATTAGCTCACACTGAAATAACGGACTTGAGTTCCTGAAAGCCTCTTGTTGATGTTAGCCCATAATTATAAAACATGTAATTACAGAAGCTCTGGTAGCGCACGCTCAAGGAGAGAGCGAAGGAGTCTGCTGACAAAGCTTGGGGGAGTCAAGGAGATTCAGCCTGTTTCTCCTCTTCCAGCAATATGTGTGTGTGTGTGTGTGTGTGTTTCACACTATGTGTGTCTGATGGACTATGTACGTGCCTGATGGACTGTGTGCGTGTGTGTTTTTGAGTCTGCGTGAATGTGTGCATGCAAATGTATTGGAGCGAGTCTGCGCGTGTCTATGCGCATGCATGTGCGTGTGTACACGTGTGTGCATGAATTAGAGTGCGTGCGTGCATGCGTATGTGCATGCACGGCTGGCGGTGGCACGTGCCTGGTTCCGTCCTGGGCGCTGCAGTTGATGTCGGCTCCATGCTCTACAAGGTGCTGCACGATGGACAGCCAACCACGGGCACAGGCCTCGTGCAGGGCGCAATAGCCTGCGTTGTCACGGTGATTCACGTCACACACCTTGTTTTCCAGGCAGTACAGCACCACTTCCTGTAAAGAGAGAGCGAGAGAGAAGGAGAGAGAGGGAGGGAGGGAGAGCAAAGGAGACAGCAAGGTTACTATGGCTGTAATTGGAATGCAATCTTCCACGGCAACAGACAAGGCCAGCGGCCTTCTGCGCTGCGTCCCCGTCAGTAACCGATGCACTCATAAAACATACCGCCACCCTCGCCGGCCTCCGCGCTGTCTGTTCTCCCTTCATCCACCCACCACACACTACAGGCGCATTCCTACCATTTTCACACCACGTCTCCTTTTCTCTCCATATGCCAATTGATCACGGTGCACTGCTTTTGCCTTTTCTTTAATATAGTTGATAATTGGTATAATGTGTGGGCTATTGGAGTGTGTATATATATATATATATATATGACAGCAGAGCCTGGGATGAGCAGGGCGCCTCCGTTTAATATCCCGAAACTCAGGGAGAAAACAGCTCATTTCAACTGCTACAATCTTTTCACATTTCTATTTCTATGCAAATTTCAGCAGCGCCGGCCTCAGCTTTCATATAAAGCCATTCTGTGGGAATGGGGAGGCTGAGAGAAGCACATCCAATCTACCTGCAACGGTTAAACGAATGGCCAATGCTGGACATCTGGATAATAAACGGTCCTTCCGATCCCCGAGGTTGCGGCCAGCCTGCCCTCCGTCTTTTTTTCCTTTTTTCTTTTTTTACAATCTCCGCGACGGAGGCATAGGTTGACTGAAAGCCTCACTGCGGCAGTAATTTATACCGATTAACCCGCAAAGCGTAGCCAACATCACGCCACTCCATCCGAAGAGGGGGGGGGAGGAGCCTAGTTTGCCTAAAACAAACAAACGGCTTGCACGCAAAATCCCCGGACCTGCCTGAAATTCGCGCCGTTTCTAAATCCGCTCCTGTCATCAAAACAAGCCGCCCGCACAGAGCGGAGGCAGGTCAGAGCGTTAGTGACGGCGTCAACCAGTCATCGATAATCGAATCTGATAAGACGGGCAGTGGAGCTGGCTCCTTTCAAAGCTGCATCCTGATGGGATATAAATTGACGCGCTGATCAACAACCTCGTAAACACTCCGAGCCGGTGACTCAGATCCAAGATTACACAACCACCGGTGGTTTTCAAACCGTGGCTTGACGGGCAAACGGGAAGGCGATTCAAATTCACAACGAAGCTTCCTTTTAGAGGTTTGCAATTGTAGCAAATTAGGTTTAGGCAACACCACAGTTTTTTTTACCTCACCTATACTGCTCCTTATAGAAAAAAAATAATCAAAGGGAAACAGTCACAGGGCTTGCTAAACCTTCGGAACTCCGAGGACAGGAACCTCATGTCAGCTCCGATCTCAGCCACATTCTCCCGTGTTTCCACGCTGTCGCTCACAGGGAAGAGCGGCTCTACACCGCACGATGGCCAGGGCAATACCAACACATCTGCAACGCAAAGCCTAGACTGACTTTAATGGGCTGTAGCTACAAATAAAATAAAAGCAAAGACAAAGCCCCTTTGCGTAAGTGGCATATAGCCTACTGAAATAACCTGTACTAAAATAAAGCATCTATAGCCTATTGTCAAGATGTTGCAACACTTCATAATGGCAAATTAAATACATGTAAACTTATATTGCAGTAGGCTATATTCCACCTTCCTTAAAAGCAGAAAGTCAGACCCTCCTGATTCACATTCTCAAAGACAATAAAAATAAATTATGGAAGCAGTAGAACAGGGTTGAAGGAGAGCTGTGCAGTTTGCAGGTTAAGACGACAATGTGAGCGCAGCTTTATAACGCTCCCTGTTCCCTTCGACGCGCACCTCAGGAGCTCGCTCGCAGTGCACGCCCTGCATGTGCCGTTTCGGCCCCTCCTGCCGCCGCTGCAGCTCTGCTCCCCCGACACGACAATCGGTAGCTAGGATACGGCATAAAGCTGCGGCTGGGCCCCGCACAAACAAACGGAACACACGCTAACGAGCCCTCCCTCGCACAGCCCTCCCGACAGGAGGAACCCAGCTGGCCCTTAGCGCTCGCTCATGAGGCCCTGCAAGGAAATCTGTACGCTTTTGGTTTTGTAGGAGTTGGAACCCTCTGGCCAAATAGAACATACAGGCAGGTGACAAATTAAAGTAAAAACCCACATAAAGTGTCTTAGTAAGGAGTTGGGCCACCACGAGCCGCCAGAACAGCTTCGATGCACCTTGGCATAGATTCTACCTGTAGTCAAGCATAGATTCTAGTCTCTGGAACTCTACCGGAGGGATGGAACACCATTCTTACAAAATATATTCTCTCAAATTTGGTGTTTTGATGATGGTGGTGGGGAGCGCTGTCTAACACGTCGGTCCAAAATCTCCCATAGGTGGTCATTTGGGTTGAGAGCTGGTGACTGCGAAGGGCATAGCATATGATTCACATCATTTGCATAGTCATCAGCCCACTCAGTGACCCCCCGTGCCCTGTGGATGAGGGCATTGTGATCCTGGAAAATACCACTCCCATCAGGATAGAAATGTTTCATCATAGGACAAAGTTGATCACTCAGAATAACTTTGTATTGATTTGCAGTGACCCTTCCCTCTAAGGGAACAAGTGGACCCAAACCATGCCGGAAAAATTCCCCCCACAGCATAACATAGCCACCCCCCCCACTGTAAGGGTCTTTCCTTTAATTTGTCACTCGTCTGTATAACATGGTGTGATGCTAACTCTTCTCAGAGAGAGCGAAAGAGAGAGCGAAAAAGAGAGTAGGGGCTGGGTCCTGGGGGTGGGGGGTCCCGTCACGCCATGCACCTCCGCCCCACATGGACCAGACCGGGAGCAGACCGACCTCCCAAGCACCCTGGGATGGGATTCGGGATTTGGACTGGAGATTGCGAAAGCTAGGCTCGGCAGCCTGGGGAATTCCTCTCCCGGACGCAGGAGGCGGCTTGCAGCAGTGGGAGTTAAGCGTTGCATTAAACAGACAATAAAACTCTTTAATAACCAGCGGGGGCGGGGTGGGGGGGAGTGAGTGCCGGCTCTTATTGAAAGCTGTAGATCGCAGTGAGCCGCTGATTTCTCTGCAGTAAAATGAAACGCTCTCCAGCCCCCCTGCCCCGCCTCCCCCTCCCCCTCCACCAACCTCCCCCTCCCTCCCCTTTTTAATCTCCTTCTCTAGAGTGCTTCCCCGTTCTCGGCTGCAATCAATGCATCAAAATTAATTTGGCAGACAGTTAACCCTTCGTGGCGCAAACCTGCGCAGCGCGTGCATTAGTGGCCACAGAAACACTCACGCGACGCGCCACCGCACCGACTCAGAATATGAGAGCAAACCATCGCAGACAAAGGCAGAGAGAGAGAGAGTCTGAATCGGAAGACGGGAATGCCCGCGCGGCGCTTAAAGAGAGAAAAACAAACGGAAGGACCACGCGCAGATGCGTAGGAGGATCGCGGGTAATGAACGCGGTGTGTGTTTAATGGCTGCGCTGACGTCGTTCTGTTTACACAAATTACCCACGCTGCTCGGCTGGTGACCTCAGGTGGGGCGGCACGAAAAAAACCTTCAATTACAGCAGGAGCAGCTGCCTTCTCGCTCTGCACCGCGACCAGACTCCTACCCCTGCGGCTACGCCGGCGGCCGTTTCCACCGTGACCTGAACCGCGACCTCCCCCTTCCCCCCGTGGCCGTCGCTGAGCTGTAATGGGGCCAAGCCGGGGGCTCCGGTAAAGACCGTGGTGGAAAAGGCTTCGCGGCACTAAGTGCAGCTTTTAATTGAGAGTTTGGCAGCCACTCGGTGGCTGTGTGGGAGTAGCACTGTGTGTGTGTGTGTGCGTGCGTGTGTGTGTGACAGAGGGAGTAGCATTGTGTGTGTGTGTTCGTGTGTGTGTGACAGAGAGGGACTGCGTGTGAGAGGGAGTTGCGCTGTGCTTGTGTTTGTGTATGCGTGTATGAGAGTAACACTGTGTTTGCGTGTGTGTGTGTGTGTGTGTGTGTGAGAGAGCGAAAGAGACACAGGGAGTAGTGCTGTGTGTGTGTGTGCGTATGTGCGTGCGTGTGTGTGTGACAGAGGGAATAGCACTGTGTGCGTGAGCGTGTGAGTGAGCAGCGACGCGTGTGTGTGTGTGAGAGAGAGGGAGTTTTGCTGTGCATGTGTGTGTATGTGTGACAGAGAGGGACTGCGTGTGAGAGGGAGTTGCGCTGTGCTTGTGTGTGTGTGTGTGTGTGAGAGAGAGGGACTGTGTGTGAGATGGAGTTGCGCTGTGATTGTGTTTGTGTGTGCGTGAGTGGGAGTAACACTGTGTTTGTGTGTGTGTGTGAGAGAGAGAAAGAGACACAGGGAGTAGTGCTGTGCATGTGTGTGTGTGTATTGTGGAAGCAGCATTGGCAACCTGGCTTGCGATGATGAGGTAGTGTACCACAGGGATCATTATGGTCCAGCAGCCAGTCCTCCCAATGGCTCACACAGACAGGATCAGACATGGGGAGGTAGTGGATGTGGGTGTGAGGAGCAGGGGGTGGCTGTACATCAGCCCAAGCCTCATATCAAATAACTGCACACTCCACAACACCGAAAACACCATCAAACGGGTTAGAGAGTTTGTGTATGATAGGGAGTCTGTGTGTATGCTTGCATGTTCCAGTGCTGTGCGCGTGTGTGAGTTTAAGTGTGTGCGCGTGCATTAAGTTTGTGTGCGCACATGTGCGTCAAACGAGACTCTCAGCCTTCCTGGAATTATTAAGAGTCTGGCGCTAACTGCGTCAGGTAACTGGGGGAAGCAGCCCAAACCACCAAGACTTCATTTGCAACTCCCCCTCATTAATATTTTAAACACGGCAGCGGCGTGCCTTTAAACCAGAAAGAGAGAGAGAAAGGGAGAGGGAGAGAGAGAGAGGGAGAGAGAGAGAGAGAGGGAGAGAGAGAGATAGAGAGGGAGAGAGAGAGATAGAGAGGGAGAGGGAGAGAGAGAGGGCTTTCATGTGCAGCCACAAGAATCCCAAAACTAAATTAACATGAAATATGCAGGGAGCTGGACGCAGAGGGGAGGGACAGCATTTTTCATTTCCCCCCGCTGGGGGTGGGGGGTGACACTGACTGACTAGAGACCGCTACCCACGGTGACAGAAGAAGCAGAAAGACCGCGACATGATGCACGTGCGAGAGCGGAGCGGAGCGCGCTGAGGAACCACGGAGTGTCTGCCTGCTGAAATAAGCTGCCAGTTTCTCCTTTGTTTTTGTGAGAAGATTTCTCGCCATAATCGCGTAATAGCAACATCCAGTTTCTCCTTTAGGTTTTTGTGAGAAGATTTCTCGCCATAATCGCGTAATAGCAACATCCTATGAAATCAGCTCAATCTTATTGAGGCTTAAACTATAAATTGTATTTAATCGTTTATATTAAAGTAATGCATTTTCCCGGCTTCTTCGCACTTTTTCACAGAGGCACTCAAACACTCATGCGTGCACACACAGATACATTACATATTACATTACAGGCATTTAGCAGACGCTCTTATTACATGTATCCATTTATACAGCTGGATATATACTGAAGCGATTCAGGTTAAGTACTTTGCTCAAGGGTACAACGACAGTGTCCCACCTGGGAATCGAACCTGCAACCTTTCGGTTACAAGTCCGGTTCCTTACCCATTATGCTACACTAGGGGGGGATACACAGGCGCACACGCACGCACGCACGCGCAGAATTGGTAAACAATAACCAAACTGCTGGACATCTGACTGGCGCAAGAGGAAAAGCCCCCTTGTATGTGATTGGGCGAGGTTAGGAGATTGACTAGCCTGCACCCCAAGGGGGTGTCGGGTGGGTTCTGCATTTGGGGGCAAAGCAAAGACATCCCCATGATGAAACCCCCCCGATCTGAGCTCCAGGGACCAGCTGCCAGCTTATCGCACACACGCAGTTAGGAACAGCGCTTCCTGTCTGACTGAGGGAGCGGACGGAAAAACAAAACAAAAAAAACCCTGCCACTGCGAAAACAAGACGCTGACCGCTGCGTAAACGATGCCGGGGGCCACGTCCCGGACTGCCCAGTTTAAGCACAACAGGACTGTCGGAACGTAACCGTGCGTCCTCCCCCCGCGCGTCTGTCTCGAGGGGTAACAAAGTTCACACTCTCTCGCACCCGTTATCCACACACAGCGCAGGAAACATACGCAACACTCTCTCCAGACCCAAAGCAAGAGAGGACGGGCGAAAGGCGAGCGTTAAACAGGTGCCAGAAGCAGCGGGCTGTGTGAGCAAAGGGTTTTAAGGTTCTTAATAGGACATGGCTCCAGCCAATCAGAGATGCTCTGACCCTTGCTCAGCTGTGACTGGCACTTCCCTCCCTCCCCCCACCCCAAGGAGCATAGGTCCAATTAAGAAAGCCTGACGCGAGTGGCTGTTTGACAGAGCAGGTCCTGAGGACGACGAGGCAGATAATGGCCTGAAACTTCATCCATTTAGCACCGTCCTCACAAAGC